>OU565279.1:10000000-10692650 GCA_913789895.3 Seladonia tumulorum | reverse complement strand
AACCGCACTTTACTAGATATGGTTAGATCAATGCTACTTTCAGCGAGGTTACCTCAAACCTTTTGGGCCGAAGCTGTAGCCACAGCTGCATATGTGCGCAACAGAATGATCCACAGCAACGTGCAAAGTGGAGTACCCGAAGGAATTTGGTTGGAAAAACGACCAAGTGTTAAGCACTTAAAGGTATTTGGATGCCTGGCGTATGCTCATCTTCCTAGTCAAGGCAGAAGAAAATTAGATCCACGTGCACGGACTTGCATATTCGTCGGATATTCGAACAGGACCATGGGATATCGACTATGGGATCCCAAGATAAGGGACATAATACATACAAAGCACGTGAAGTTCGACGAAAATAAGGTGGGATTTGAGTATTTGAATGGAAATACTACGTCGTGTTGTTTTCAGTTCCAGAATAAAAACAGGGACCTAACAAAGAAAACAATAAGTTTGAATCGACAACCCGAGGAATCGCCAGACGAACAATCAAGCGATGGGGAAACGGACACTAGTATATCAGACAATAATTTTGAGTTGGATGCTGATGAAGAAAATGTGAGTACGCAGATAGTGGGGGAGGAAGATCAATCAAAACCCAAAAGGAAGGTTGGCAGGCCCAAGAAGCCGATACGAAATCCTTATGGTCGAAAGGGAAAACCTAAGGAAACGGTGGAATTGAATTTGACTGAAATCGTAGAGCCAAATAGCCTAGGAGAAGCCCTCTCGTCGCCACAAGCGGACCATTGGGAATCAGCAATTCACGAAGAAATAGAAAATTTAGAACGACTAAAAACGTGGGAAGATGCAGAATTACCCAAAGGAAAAACATGTATCGGGAGTAAATGGATATTTAAAGTAAAAGCAGATGAAAATGGTCAAATTGCTCGATACAAAGCCAGACTCGTAGCTCAGGGATTTGGACAAAAGCAAGGTGTTGACTACGATAAAACGTACGCTCCTGTAGTCAGTTTTGGAGTGGTAAGGCAATTATTAGCACTCTCAGTAATTTACGGATGGAAAAATCGACACATCGACGTGAAGTGCGCCTATTTAAATGGAAGTCTCAAGGAAGAGATTTACATGAGACTGCAAACGGTTACCGGAGGTGAGAAGACAAAGATAGTAAGACTTCGAAGGCCCATTTATGGACTCAAGCAAAGTGGTCACAATTGGAACGAAGAATTGGACACATATCTCCGTGAAGCCGGATTCGTAAGACAGTTGTCGTGTGGTTGCCTATACAAGTTGGACTTTTGCACATTTGTAGTCGTATACGTAGACGACTTATTAGTATTTGCCAAAGATGAAACTATGCTGAATAAGATAGTGAGCAATATAAGTCGACAATATGAGGTGCGAGATCTAGGACGAATTTCTTATTTCTTGGGAGTCGGAGTACGTCAAGAAGATGGTATGCTCACGCTAAATCAAAAGAGCTATATTCAGTCTTTAATAAAAGAGTACAGGATGTCAGACTGCCGACCGGCTTATACACCACTTGAGCCGGGAATTAAGCTAACCAAAGAAGATTGCCCAACTAGCGAAACAGGAAGGGAAGAAGTCAAAAATATACCATATCGTGAATTGATAGGGTCATTGATGTATGTGGCCCGGAGCACGAGACCAGATATTGCTTACGCGGTGACAAAGCTATCTCAATTTGTATCTAATCCTGGAAAGGTACATTGGACGGAAGCAAAGAGGATATTGAGATATTTGAGTAAGACGTCCGATATGGAATTAAAATACGAGAAGAAAGCACCAGTATTGGAAATATGGACAGACGCTGACTGGGCAGGTGACGTGGATGACAGACGCTCATTTAGTGGCACGGCGATTACTATTGGGGGAAATTTAGTTGATTGGAAGGCATCGAAACAGAAATGTATATCTACTTCAACGATGGAAGCTGAATACGTGGCCATGTCAACAGCAGCAAAGGAAGCAAGCTGGACAAGGTTGTTCATTCAGGAGTTGAACCTGGAAAGATGGATCAAGACGCCCTATACTATATGGTGCGATAATAGAGCTGCAATTGACTTTGCGAATAATCGGATAGAGCGGTCGAAAACCAAACATATTGATGTCGCGTACCATTACGTGAGACAGGTTATCGATAATGATGTTGCGTGTTTAAAGTACATTGCCTCTTCCAGTAACAAAGCAGACATACTGACAAAGGCTTTAGGTAGAAATTTGCATTCGGAAGCCACTAAGAGATTAGGATTAGTATCCGCGAATGAATTATAAAGTGGGGGATTGTAATTGGGTTATAATTCCCGCGGCGAGTAATGTTAGGGCCCGCCGTGGCGCGTCGCTTCGCTCGCTGCTGCGTTACGTTGCTTGTAGCACGTGTCAAAAATGTAACCGCGTAAAGTTTATCATTATTATATATGCCGTTTTTATATTATTCCATTTGTGTGTCTATTAATGTGTAATCTAGTTTATAATGCCTATATTAAATAAACTGTGTTAATAAACAACAACACGTTCACTCTAACCCTGCTGCGCCAACAGAAAATAAAGAGAAAATTTTATAATAAATTTAGATTTAATTTGAATTTAGAGGGATTTTCAAAGTAAAATTAAATTTAAGTAAAATTGTATAGATAATGAAAATAAGGAGAAAATTTTATAATAAATTTAGATTTAATTTGAATTTAGGGGGATTTTCAAAGTAAAATTAAATTTAAGTAAAATTGTATAGATAATGAAAATAAAGAGAAAATTTTATAATAAATTTAGATTTAATTTGAATTTAGAGGAATTTTCAAAGTAAAATTAAATTTAAGTAAAATTGTATAGATAATGAAAATAAAGAGAAAATTTTATAATAAATTTAAATTTAATTTGAATTTAGAGGGATTTTCAAAGTAAAATTAAATTTAAGTAAAATTGTATAGATAATGAAAATAAAGAGAAAATTTTATAATAAATTTAAATTTAATTTGAATTTAGAGGGATTTTCAAAGTAAAATTAAATTTAAGTAAAATTGTATAGATAATGAAAATAAAGAGAAAATTTTATAATAAATTTAAATTTAATTTGAATTTAGAGGGATTTTCAAAGTAAAATTAAATTTAAGTAAAATTGTATAGATAATGAAAATAAAGAGAAAATTTTATAATAAATTTAAATTTAATTTGAATTTAGAGGGATTTTCAAAGTAAAATTAAATTTAAGTAAAATTGTATAGATAATGAAAATAAAGAGGAAATTTTATAATAAATTTAAATTTAATTTGAATTTAGAGGGATTTTCAAAGTAAAATTAAATTTAAGTAAAATTGTATAGATAATGAAAATAAAGAGAAAATTTTATAATAAATTTAAATTTAATTTGAATTTAGAGGAATTTTCAAAGTAAAATTAAATTTAAGTAAAATTGTATAGATAATGAAAATAAAGAGAAAATTTTATAATAAATTTAAATTTAATTTGAATTTAGAGGGATTTTCAAAGTAAAATTAAATTTAAGTAAAATTGTATAGATAATGAAAATAAAGAGAAAATTTTATAATAAATTTAAATTTAATTTGAATTTAGAGGGATTTTCAAAGTAAAATTAAATTTAAGTAAAATTGTATAGATAATGAAAATAAAGAGAAAATTTTATAATAAATTTAAATTTAATTTGAATTTAGAGGGATTTTCAAAGTAAAATTAAATTTAAGTAAAATTGTATAGATAATGAAAATAAAGAGGAAATTTTATAATAAATTTAAATTTAATTTGAATTTAGAGGGATTTTCAAAGTAAAATTAAATTTAAGTAAAATTGTATAGATAATGAAAATAAAGAGAAAATTTTATAATAAATTTAAATTTAATTTGAATTTAGAGGAATTTTCAAAGTAAAATTAAATTTAAGTAAAATTGTATAGATAATGAAAATAAAGAGAAAATTTTATAATAAATTTAAATTTAATTTGAATTTAGAGGGATTTTCAAAGTAAAATTAAATTTAAGTAAAATTGTATAGATAATGAAAATAAAGAGAAAATTTTATAATAAATTTAAATTTAATTTGAATTTAGAGGGATTTTCAAAGTAAAATTAAATTTAAGTAAAATTGTATAGATAATGAAAATAAAGAGAAAATTTTATAATAAATTTAAATTTAATTTGAATTTAGAGGGATTTTCAAAGTAAAATTAAATTTAAGTAAAATTGTATAGATAATGAAAATAAAGAGTGACAGGAGATTCGGGATAATAAATAAAGTATATTATTATCACACTATAATTGAATATATATATTAAGTACTACATGTACATTGCGCGGCAGCGTAAACGTGACTGCCGGCATCAGAACGAATACAAACAAAAGAACACTCAGAATCATCCGCGACACGTACGCACTCATCAACTACACATATGTACATGTCGATAATGTAGTGCACATTTTCTTACACCCCTCCTATCGACATGTGCCTCAAACACAAATGTCATCTTACATTGCTTTCAAACACAAATATAATTTAACTTAAATTTAACATTCTTATACATTGTTCGTGTTTGCATTTACTTAACGACTTAGTTAGTATATCAGCAGGCATGCGATCCGTTTGCAAATACTTAACAATAATATCCCCTTTTTCTACTAGTTCCCGAGTGAAATGATAATTTATATCAATATGCTTGCTGCGCTTATGAAACTTAGCATTCTTTGATAATTCAATTGCGCTTTGATTGTCGCAAAATACAGTAATAGGAGATTTTACATATTTTTCAAAACCCATATGGCTTAACAATCGTCTAATATAAATAATTTCTCGAGAGGTTTCTGAAAGTGCGACATACTCAGCTTCCATAGTTGATAATGCGACCGAATTTTGTCTTTTTGACTTCCAGCTAATCGGACTTCCCGCTAATGTCATAACACAGCCCGAACAAGATCTACGGTCGTCACAATCTCCACCCCAGTCAGAGTCTGTATAACCCATAAGGCTTTCTTTATTTTTCTCGTAACTCAAACTGTAGTGAGACGTAAACTTTAAATACCTCAAAATTCGCTTCGCAATTAACCAATGTTGTTTACCCGGGTTGCAACAGAAACGACTCAATGTATTTGCCGCGAACGCTATGTCTGGCCGCGTAGCATTAGCCAGATAAATTAAACCACCGACCAGTTCCCTATACGGTCGATTTTCCATTTCGCGTTTTTCATCTTCCGTTGTTGGACACATTTCCTTCGTAATCTTCAGGTTTGATTCAATCGGTGCTGATACACTTTTCGCATGTTCCATGTTGAATTTTTCGATCAAATCTTTAATATATTTCTTTTGTGAAATGCGTATTCTTCCGGTTGATCCTTCTCGTTGCACGTTCACTCCAAGGATATTATGGATTTGACCAAGATCCACTATTTTGAACGCAGATTTCATTTTTGATTTAATTATATTAATCTTTTCGAGTTTCTTTGATGCCAAGATTAAATCGTCTACATATACAACCATAATAACTCTGTCTTCATTCTTGCCTATGACATATACGCATGGATCTGCAGCCGTGCGCTTTCCTCCGATATTTTGTATGTAATTATCCAACTTTTTATACCATTCTCGCCCTGATTGCTTTAGTCCATATAGTGGCTTGAGTAATTTGCACACACTTTCTTCGTGTCTGGGCTCGACAAACATTTTGGGCTGTTCCATATAGACTTCATCATGTAGTTCACCTTGTACATAGGCCGATGTTACGTCCATTTGGTGTATATGCATTTCTTCGTTTACTGATGCAGCCAGTAACGTACGAATTATCTCGTATCTCGCTACGGGTGCAAAAACCTCGTCATAATCGACTCCGTATTCCTGCGTGTGACCTCCGGCAACTAACCGTGCTTTATATTGCTCAACTTGACCATCCTGATTTTTCTTCGTCCTAAATACCCACCGGTTCGTCAATACTTTCTTGTGAATCGGTCTTGGTACAAGGGTCCAAGTTTTATTTTCTTGCAAGGTGTTGTATTCTTTTTGCATCGCGGTCAGTCATGCCTCATTGTCATCTCGTGCTAAAATATCAGATAAATTTTTCGGATCGGAGCGTTGCGTATTCTTTACCTGATAAGTTTTCCGTGGTCTGCCAGGCTTGCCGGTTCTTTCAATTTTTGGACGACCTGGTCCTCGGAACGTTTGATTACTTGAATCTTCAATTTGTGACTCGCTCTCGTCATCGTTTTGATCGATGTTTTGAACATCGTTCTCTTGCCCTTCTTCTGGTGTATCAGGAGCGGATTCAGGCAAGAAGTACGTCCCCCTCGTCGATATTTGTGGGAACTCTATGTTTTCAAAGAATTTTACATCACGAGCCTTAATTACTACTTTGGTACCGGGTTTCCACAATCTATACGCTTTGCTCACATCCGAATAACCTACCAATACGTAGTCGTCGCCTTTTGGTTGAAATTTTCCTGTTCTACGACCTTTATTTAAAGCGATTACCTTACTGCCGATTGTTCGAAAAAATCCAACGTATGGTTTCCGTTGCGACCACGCTTCTATCGGCGTCATACCATCCAGACATTTTGTTGCGCTCCTATTCCTCAAGTAAGTCGCGGTATTCACCGCTTCCGCCCACAAAGATTCTGGAAGGTTTGCCTGCAACATCATACACCTAGCCATTTCAACTAACGTACGGTTTGCTCGTTCCGCCACCCCGTTCTGCTGAGGTGTATATTCCGTACTCAATTGATGTATGATTCCCTCCTCCTTGAGAAAGCCATCGAAGTCCTTTGATACATATTCTCTTCCGTTGTCCGTACGCAGTTTCTTTATTTTTCGTCCCGTCTGTTTTTCCACCTTCTGTTTGTAATCTCTGAAAGCTTGAAAAATATCAGACCTGTTTCTAATCATGACTGTTTCCGTATATCTGGTACAGTCGTCTATAAAAGTCGCAAAATATTTCGCGCCGCCTAGCGATTGTGTTTTCATTGGACCGCAGATATCTGAATGAATCAGGCCTAAAATTTCTTTTTCGCGATTTGTTGATGGTTTGAACGGTTGATTTTGAATTTTAGATTTCGCGCATATTTCACAATTAATTTCATACGCATTCGACGCAAAGTTCAATCCGTGTACCATTTCTCCGTTTTTCATTTTTCTTAAATCGCTAACATTTAAATGCCCGTATCTCTGATGCCATTTATAGATATCTTTTCCGCGGTTTTCATTAACTAACGACGCCTGTTCATTGCTCTTGTTTATTACGTACAGCTGATCGTGTTTCATGGCCGTGAGAACCGTTGAACCATCTCTACGATTGATCGTTGCATGATTTTTATCGAATGTGACCGTGTAACCGTGGTCAGTAACCCTCGATACCGATAAAAGATTATTACGCAGCCCCGGAACACATAATGCATCCTTTAATTGAATAGACTTTGTCGTATGTTCGTTCAATTTAGCGTTTAAATTGATATCGCCCGCGCCTACTGATTTTTCAAAATGTTTCGCGGCCGTGTATACACGCATTTGTTCTTTATCGTTAAGCGTCACAAAATCTTTCTCGTCATTGCACATGTGCCTCGTGGCACCGCTATCTATATACCAAACTTTCGATTTTTCGATCGGTTCGACGTTACACGCAACCGCTGTCATCGCATCACTAACACTACTCGATTCGCTTTGTTTTGATTTACAATATCGACTCACATGCCCTATTTTTCCGCAATTAAAACACTTCCCATTGAATTTTTGTGTTTGTGAATATTTTCTCGGATCGTTTTTCGGTTTTTCATACAACTGTTTCGATTGTTTATAACGTCCTTTGGTTAATAACGCGTCACTTTTTTCTTCGTCGTCGTTTGTCTTCGTAACTCGATCCTTCTGTCTCGCTTCCTCTTCAATGAGTTTAAGCTTCAGTGTCTCCACTGTTGGTGTCACGTCCCGTAGTTCCATCGCAATAGTAAAATTTTCGAATTCCGTCGGTAACGAACTTAGCATCATTATCGATAGCAATTCTTCTGGGATGTCGATTCCCGCCTCTTTCAGTTGTTCCGCCTTTTGCGTGAAGTCGGTTACATATTGCGTCATCGTTGAGCTTCGTTTCTTTTCCATCTTCAGCAGTTGTTTGTACAATGCTGCTTTTCTTACAGGGCCACGTGATTCAAATACGTCCTTGAGGCTATCCCATGCTTGTTTCGAGGATGTAGCCTTTTTGATGTAGTTAAGTTGGCTGTGCGTTATACTTAAATTTATTAACGCTAATGCCTTCCCGTCTTTTTTTATCCAATCTTCAGGATTTTGTTCTGGCTTAACTACCGAACCGTCGACGTATGGCCACAGATCGTTAAACACAAGCACGCTTTTCATCTGCATCTTCCACAGATCGTAGTTTTCTGCCGTTAGTTTTTCGATGTTCGCGAGTCCTGACGCCACCGACATTTTTCAATGTTTCTTTAACTTAACCTTTATAAATACACACGCGATAACTTTGAAACTCCTGGGCCCATAACCTGACAGGAGATTCGGGATAATAAATAAAGTATATTATTATCACACTATAATTGAATATATATATTAAGTACTACATGTACATTGCGCGGCAGCGTAAACGTGACTGCCGGCATCAGAACGAATACAAACAAAAGAACACTCAGAATCATCCGCGACACGTACGCACTCATCAACTACACATATGTACATGTCGATAATGTAGTGCACATTTTCTTACAAAGAGAAAATTTTATAATAAATTTAAATTTAATTTGAATTTAGAGGGATTTTCAAAGTAAAATTAAATTTAAGTAAAATTGTATAGATAATGAAAATAAAGAGAAAATTTTATAATAAATTTAAATTTAATTTGAATTTAGAGGGATTTTCAAAGTAAAATTAAATTTAAGTAAAATTGTATAGATAATGAAAATAAAGAGAAAATTTTATAATAAATTTAAATTTAATTTGAATTTAGAGGGATTTTCAAAGTAAAATTAAATTTAAGTAAAATTGTATAGATAATGAAAATAAAGAGAAAATTTTATAATAAATTTAAATTTAATTTGAATTTAGAGGGATTTTCAAAGTAAAATTAAATTTAAGTAAAATTGTATAGATAATGAAAATAAAGAGAAAATTTTATAATAAATTTAAATTTAATTTGAATTTAGAGGGATTTTCAAAGTAAAATTAAATTTAAGTAAAATTGTATAGATAATGAAAATAAAGAGAAAATTTTATAATAAATTTAAATTTAATTTGAATTTAGAGGGATTTTCAAAGTAAAATTAAATTTAAGTAAAATTGTATAGATAATGAAAATAAAGAGAAAATTTTATAATAAATTTAAATTTAATTTGAATTTAGAGGGATTTTCAAAGTAAAATTAAATTTAAGTAAAATTGTATAGATAATGAAAATAAAGAGAAAATTTTATAATAAATTTAAATTTAATTTGAATTTAGAGGGATTTTCAAAGTAAAATTAAATTTAAGTAAAATTGTATAGATAATGAAAATAAAGAGAAAATTTTATAATAAATTTAAATTTAATTTGAATTTAGAGGGATTTTCAAAGTAAAATTAAATTTAAGTAAAATTGTATAGATAATGAAAATAAAGAGAAAATTTTATAATAAATTTAAATTTAATTTGAATTTAGAGGGATTTTCAAAGTAAAATTAAATTTAAGTAAAATTGTATAGATAATGAAAATAAAGAGAAAATTTTATAATAAATTTAAATTTAATTTGAATTTAGAGGGATTTTCAAAGTAAAATTAAATTTAAGTAAAATTGTATAGATAATGAAAATAAAGAGAAAATTTTATAATAAATTTAAATTTAATTTGAATTTAGAGGGATTTTCAAAGTAAAATTAAATTTAAGTAAAATTGTATAGATAATGAAAATAAAGAGAAAATTTTATAATAAATTTAAATTTAATTTGAATTTAGAGGGATTTTCAAAGTAAAATTAAATTTAAGTAAAATTGTATAGATAATGAAAATAAAGAGAAAATTTTATAATAAATTTAAATTTAATTTGAATTTAGAGGAATTTTCAAAGTAAAATTAAATTTAAGTAAAATTGTATAGATAATGAAAATAAAGAGAAAATTTTATAATAAATTTAAATTTAATTTGAATTTAGGGGGATTTTCAAAGTAAAATTAAATTTAAGTAAAATTGTATAGATAATGAAAATAAAGAGAAAATTTTATAATAAATTTAGATTTAATTTGAATTTAGAGGAATTTTCAAAGTAAAATTAAATTTAAGTAAAATTGTATAGATAATGAAAATAAAGAGAAAATTTTATAATAAATTTAAATTTAATTTGAATTTAGAGGGATTTTCAAAGTAAAATTAAATTTAAGTAAAATTGTATAGATAATGAAAATAAAGAGAAAATTTTATAATAAATTTAAATTTAATTTGAATTTAGAGGGATTTTCAAAGTAAAATTAAATTTAAGTAAAATTGTATAGATAATGAAAATAAAGAGAAAATTTTATAATAAATGTAGGATGGGTTATCAGAATCAAACCGAACAGATAGAACGCGACGTATTTAATCAAACAAATTAAGTATATTTAACGAGATACAGGGATATAACAATATGTATAAGGTTGTGTACTGATCCACTCGACTTCTCAACGAATACTGCTCACTCAGTCGCGTGTCTTTCTGTTTCGAACCTTCGGCGATTGTCAGTTTTTCCATCGTGCACACGCACGCACGCATACACACACGCACACACGCACACAGGTACGCTCGCTCTGCGCTGCGCTCATCGGTCCCTACATTGTATCGCCGTTCTTATTCCCATATCTGGGGGTTCGTCCGGGGTCTTCGGTCCCCGAAGATAACGTCGCTTGTTTATTCATTAAATTGGTATGCTTTCATGAAGTCGGCAGCTGTGCTTGTCATCATAGGACCTTCGCTATCTCCGACTCGCGCGACTTCGTACCTATTGTTTCGTTTCACTTTCGTTACCGAATACGGACCTAGGTATTTTTGCTTGATTTTTAATGCTGGTCCAAACTGAGTTCTTTTAATGAATACCCAGTCGCCTTCTTTGTATTGTCGAGCCGGTTTGCTTTGTTTATCGTAATGTCGCTTATTTTCTTCTTGTATTTTCATTATACTTTCTTTGGCTAACATTCTTAACTTATCGCGGTCTTCGTCATATAATTGGATCGCTTCTTGTTCTATCAATTTAATAATATCGTGGTCTTGTTTGTTTTTCATTGATATTCCGAATAAAACTTCAAAAGGTGACATTCCTATTGATCTGTGAAACGTACTATTCATACATTTTTGGACCCTGCCTATATGTTTATACCATTGCTCTGGATTATTTAATGATAATTTCGTTAAAATTGGTATTATCGTGCGGATGGTTCTTTCTGCTTGTCCGTTACCTCGTGGAATTCCGGTTGTGATTTTTATCGTTTTTATGTTTTCCTCTTCGCAATAGTTTTGAAAATCTAATGATGTAAATGCGGCGCCTCTATCGGAAATAATACGGTCTGGATTTCCGAAGATTTTTTGTTGACCATCTAATTTGTTTATTACTTCTTTGGCGTTAGTTGTTTTCGTCGGATACAACCATGTGAATTTTGAAAATCCGTCTATCACCACAAAAATATAGCGATAAGCTTTTCCCGTTGCGGTCATTGGACCTACGTGGTCGATGTGATACGTTTCTAAGGGTCTTGACCCTTTCGGAATTGCCGTTAATTCACCCTCACGTTTCCCTAGCTTTCTTTCTGATACGACACATTGAATACAACAGCTAATAAATTTCTTCAATTTTTCTTCTAAATTAGGGATATAATATTCTGTTTCTATACGTTCTTTCATTTTCCGCACTCCAATATGCCCGTTTTCGTGTGTGTTTCTTATTATTTCTAAGTACATGCACGAAGGTACAACCACTAACTTTTTACTGTTTTTCTGTTTCATTAAAATTCCGTTCTCTACAAAGTAGTCGTCGTATTTCTCGGTTTCTAGAGTATGTTTGATTAAGCGCAATCTTTCTTCTTCGCCCTGCTTTTTCTTTAGCATCGCTAACATTGTATCTTCTATGACTAATACTGGGAATCGGCTGAGCGCGTCAACGTGTTTGACTCGTGCGCCTTTTCTATGTTCGACATTGTATTCGAACTCTTCGAGGCTCAATGCCCAACGCGCAACTTTAGGGCACAAATCTTTTTTCGACAATGTCTTTTTGAACGCTTCGCAATCTGTTACTAATTTAAACGGTATACCTAATACATAAACACGGAATTTCTTTACGGCATTTATCACGGCTAATACTTCGAGTTCGTATGAGTGATATTTTTGTTCTGCGTCTGTTGTCTTCTTGCTATAATAATACACGGGATGAAATGCATTTTCTTTTTCCGCTTTTTGTAACAAGACCGCACCGAATCCTTCTTGACTCGCGTCGGTATGTATTTCTGTTTCGGCTTTCGGATTGTAGATTCGTAGTACTGGATTCGTGGATAAAATGGATTTCAAAGTTAAAAACGCTGCTTGTTGTTCTTGTTTCCATATAAACGGTCGATTTTGTTTGAGCAAATCTGATAACGGTATCGCGATTTTAGCATAATCTTTGATAAATTTACGAAAGTATCCGGTTAATCCGAGAAGAGATTGTAATTGTTTCCTATTTTTAGGTTGTGGAAATTTTTGCACTGCTTTAATTTTTGCATTTCCTGGATAAACGTTTCCGTTTTCTATTTCGTGACCCAAATATTCTATTCGCGTGCGTAGGAATTGACATTTATTCCAACTAATTGTTAACCCGTTTGCGGCTGCTATTCTTAATACTCTTGTTAATTTTTCTAATGCGTCTTCATCGTCTGATCCCGGTATTATTATATCGTCGACATACGTAAAAATTACCTTTTGTTGGATGAGATCGCGAAAAATTTCATCTATATATCTTAAAAAACTAGTGGCGCTAATACAAAGTCCAAATGGTGTCTTTAAAAATTCATATTGTGCATCCGGTGTAACAAATGCGGTATACTTAACACTTTCTTTTGCAATTGGTACATGTAAATAGCTATTTTTTAAATCTATTACAGAAAATACGCGTGCATTTCTTAATTCGTCTATTTTTTCTTCAATGAGAGGCATCGGGAAGTGGTCACGTTCAATTTTTTTATTTAGTTCTCTATAGTCAATGCAAACTCTATAGGATCCGTTCTTTTTCGGTACGATTACTATTGGACTCGCGTACTCACTCGTGCTTGGTTGAATTACCCCTTCCCTTAGCCATTCATCAATCTGATTATCTAGAACTGTCTTTTCCTTAGGCGCTAATCGTCGCGGTCTTATATTAATCGGAGTATTATCTTTTAATGTTATTACTGTCTCTATCTTAATATTAACTTTTTCCGCTGGTTTATATTCGTCAACTAACATTTTGATCTTATCCTTGTATTGTTCTTTCACATTTAACTCACCTACTTCGACGCACATAATTTCACGTAATTCCCTAATTGAGCATCGGTGGTGTTCGTTGTATTCTCTTCACCTGCTTCCGCGATGTCCTTGCTGTCTGAATTTGGAACGTGCCTTTCGTCGCTTACGGTCGTTGGTGCTTTGCGTATTGCAACTATGTTACCTTTGTCCAGTCGTAATTCAACGTTCTCTAGGAAGTCTTGTCCCAAAATTACGTTGTATGGAATCGACTGTGATGGAACGATGAAAAATTTGATACCGTAGATGTCATCGGCTATCTGGGCAGCAGTGTTGAAAAATCCTATGACCCTTGTCGTTGCATTGCCAGCGCCCGTGATGCTCATTGCCGTCGTTGTTAACGGTGGACTGCCAATTTCTTCGTGCTGATTTTTCTTCATCAGCGAGATGTCACTTCCCGAATCGATTAACGCACGGCATTCTACGTTATTTACTTTAATCGGGTACACTGATTTTGAAACACAATTTACACCCGCGGTTTTATTATCGCGTTCACTTTTTGCACTGTCACATTTATTCGCTATGTGTCCAAAATTATTACACTTGAAGCATTTGGGTCCTTTTCCTTTCTCTGGGCAGGTTCTTGCGTCGTGTTCTGGCGATCCGCACGTGTTGCAGCGAGGAATTTTGGCTTTGCGCGATGTGTCTTTCTTTTCTTTAGTTTCTTCTTTTTTCACGCTTGTTTTTCTTTCTGATTTCTCCCGCATTTTATCGTATAATTTTAGGTTTTTCTTAATTTCTGCCAACGTACGAGATTGATACAAAATCGATTTGTTATATTCATTGTCCTGTATGCCATTGATGATGTATTCGATAAGGGCTTCATCTTCGACATTGCCTTCACTGGCTATTTCGCGCATCGCATAAAGATATTGACGACTGGTTTCATGAGGTAATTTTCTTCTTCGGAACAGTCGCGAATGAACTGTCGCGCTATTTGTTTCACTTGCAAATTCATTTTTTAACCTTTGTTGCAAATCTTTCCATGAGAGAATGCCTCTTTCCGCCGCTATGAATTGTTTTGCAGAACCTTTCAGCATCCGTTTTGCATATATCAGTTTCTGTAGTTCGTTCCATTGCAGTAACATGCTCAGATCTTCAAAATCTGCAATCCATTTTTTAATAGATGCGTTATCGTCGCCCGTGAAATATGCCATTGAATCTTCGACATCCTTGATTGTAAACGGACTAGCGTTAGCGATTGGTGATTTTCTGGCGGTTTTTCTTGATTCGTAGTCGTATTCATCGTCTTCAGATTCGTCTGGTTCTTCGCTTCCGCTCTCTTCCTCTTGTCTGATATGATATTTTAATCTCTCTTGTAATTCACTTTTTCTCCCTGTCGAGTCCACGTTTATTTCCTTTAACTTTTCGCGAAGTTCGTGCACTTTCATTCTCATTATATTTTCTGTTGTTATCGCTGATTTTGGATCTCCTTCGCTTTCGACAGCGACTACGGTTCTTTCGTTCTCGCTGTACTCTTCTTCGGATAGTGCACTCCCTTCACTTGCATTACTTGCCTTTTCTCTCCCTGCTACTTTATCACTTGGACACATATTTTTCTGCATCTCGTCAAATTTCCCCTTGTTTATTCACTTTTTACCACGATCTATCGAATTCTACTGGCTAACACTCGCTTTATCACTTTCACTTTGACTTTTCTTATTGCGCGTTGCCCTGTAGCTTTATTCGACCACGACCGGATTAACTTTTCTTTTTCGCGTTTATCTTTTCGAATATATTTTCTGACTCCCGCGGCTGAGCCCCCAGATGTAGGATGGGTTATCAGAATCAAACCGAACAGATAGAACGCGACGTATTTAATCAAACAAATTAAGTATATTTAACGAGATACAGGGATATAACAATATGTATAAGGTTGTGTACTGATCCACTCGACTTCTCAACGAATACTGCTCACTCAGTCGCGTGTCTTTCTGTTTCGAACCTTCGGCGATTGTCAGTTTTTCCATCGTGCACACGCACGCACGCATACACACACGCACACACGCACACAGGTACGCTCGCTCTGCGCTGCGCTCATCGGTCCCTACATTGTATCGCCGTTCTTATTCCCATATAAATTTAAATTTAATTTGAATTTAGAGGGATTTTCAAAGTAAAATTAAATTTAAGTAAAATTGTATAGATAATGAAAATAAAGAGAAAATTTTATAATAAATTTAAATTTAATTTGAATTTAGAGGGATTTTCAAAGTAAAATTAAATTTAAGTAAAATTGTATAGATAATGAAAATAAAGAGGAAATTTTATAATAAATTTAAATTTAATTTGAATTTAGAGGGATTTTCAAAGTAAAATTAAATTTAAGTAAAATTGTATAGATAATGAAAATAAAGAGAAAATTTTATAATAAATTTAAATTTAATTTGAATTTAGAGGAATTTTCAAAGTAAAATTAAATTTAAGTAAAATTGTATAGATAATGAAAATAAAGAGAAAATTTTATAATAAATTTAAATTTAATTTGAATTTAGAGGGATTTTCAAAGTAAAATTAAATTTAAGTAAAATTGTATAGATAATGAAAATAAAGAGAAAATTTTATAATAAATTTAAATTTAATTTGAATTTAGAGGGATTTTCAAAGTAAAATTAAATTTAAGTAAAATTGTATAGATAATGAAAATAAAGAGAAAATTTTATAATAAATTTAAATTTAATTTGAATTTAGAGGGATTTTCAAAGTAAAATTAAATTTAAGTAAAATTGTATAGATAATGAAAATAAAGAGGAAATTTTATAATAAATTTAAATTTAATTTGAATTTAGAGGGATTTTCAAAGTAAAATTAAATTTAAGTAAAATTGTATAGATAATGAAAATAAAGAGAAAATTTTATAATAAATTTAAATTTAATTTGAATTTAGAGGAATTTTCAAAGTAAAATTAAATTTAAGTAAAATTGTATAGATAATGAAAATAAAGAGAAAATTTTATAATAAATTTAAATTTAATTTGAATTTAGAGGGATTTTCAAAGTAAAATTAAATTTAAGTAAAATTGTATAGATAATGAAAATAAAGAGAAAATTTTATAATAAATTTAAATTTAATTTGAATTTAGAGGGATTTTCAAAGTAAAATTAAATTTAAGTAAAATTGTATAGATAATGAAAATAAAGAGAAAATTTTATAATAAATTTAAATTTAATTTGAATTTAGAGGGATTTTCAATGTAAAATTAAATTTAAGTAAAATTGTATAGATAATGAAAATAAAGAGAAAATTTTATAATAAATTTAAATTTAATTTGAATTTAGAGGGATTTTCAAAGTAAAATTAAATTTAAGTAAAATTGTATAGATAATGAAAATAAAGAGAAAATTTTATAATAAATTTAAATTTAATTTGAATTTAGAGGGATTTTCAAAGTAAAATTAAATTTAAGTAAAATTGTATAGATAATGAAAATAAAGAGAAAATTTTATAATAAATTTAAATTTAATTTGAATTTAGAGGGATTTTCAAAGTAAAATTAAATTTAAGTAAAATTGTATAGATAATGAAAATAAAGAGAAAATTTTATAATAAATTTAAATTTAATTTGAATTTAGAGGGATTTTCAAAGTAAAATTAAATTTAAGTAAAATTGTATAGATAATGAAAATAAAGAGAAAATTTTATAATAAATTTAAATTTAATTTGAATTTAGAGGGATTTTCAAAGTAAAATTAAATTTAAGTAAAATTGTATAGATAATGAAAATAAAGAGAAAATTTTATAATAAATTTAAATTTAATTTGAATTTAGAGGGATTTTCAAAGTAAAATTAAATTTAAGTAAAATTGTATAGATAATGAAAATAAAGAGAAAATTTTATAATAAATTTAAATTTAATTTGAATTTAGAGGGATTTTCAAAGTAAAATTAAATTTAAGTAAAATTGTATAGATAATGAAAATAAAGAGAAAATTTTATAATAAATTTAAATTTAATTTGAATTTAGAGGAATTTTCAAAGTAAAATTAAATTTAAGTAAAATTGTATAGATAATGAAAATAAAGAGAAAATTTTATAATAAATTTAAATTTAATTTGAATTTAGAGGGATTTTCAAAGTAAAATTAAATTTAAGTAAAATTGTATAGATAATGAAAATAAAGAGAAAATTTTATAATAAATTTAAATTTAATTTGAATTTAGAGGGATTTTCAAAGTAAAATTAAATTTAAGTAAAATTGTATAGATAATGAAAATAAAGAGAAAATTTTATAATAAATTTAAATTTAATTTGAATTTAGAGGGATTTTCAAAGTAAAATTAAATTTAAGTAAAATTGTATAGATAATGAAAATAAAGAGAAAATTTTATAATAAATTTAAATTTAATTTGAATTTAGAGGGATTTTCAAAGTAAAATTAAATTTAAGTAAAATTGTATAGATAATGAAAATAAAGAGAAAATTTTATAATAAATTTAAATTTAATTTGAATTTAGAGGGATTTTCAAAGTAAAATTAAATTTAAGTAAAATTGTATAGATAATGAAAATTGTTGGTATGGAAAACACCGTGCAACTGCACGTCTTCCGTGGAATCTTCGGCGCGAGTCGGTGGCCGGGTGCGCGAACGTTGGCGCGAAGACAAGCGAATATTCAAGCGTGTCTTTTGTCGTTGTTGATCGGTTGTGAAAACTCGTGTAATGCCTTCGTGGCTTGGTATATTAATAAACTGTTATTTAATATTAACTGATAATCACAGTGTTGTTTGTGTGGCCACATAAATCTCACAGGTTATGGGCCCAGGCCGTTCTCACTGCGGAAAGAATTGCAAGTGAAAAACACAAAAATAGTTTTCGTGAATACGTGTCTGTGAAAAAGGGAAATAATGGCCGCCAACATCATGAATATCCAACACGTTGAGAAGCTGAGCAACGCAAATTATGAAACTTGGAAAGTCCAGATGAAATTCCTTTTACGGTACAACGACTTATGGGGTTTTGTAACAAGGGAAGTAATAAAAACGGAAGAAAACGCTGTTGCGTGGAATATCAAGGATAGTAAGGCTTTGGACTTGATAATGTTATGTGTCCAAACCGACCAATATACCCATCTCGACAATGTAAGTACCTCTTTTGATGCCTGGGAAAAATTAATGAAAATTTACGCGTCTAAGGGACCGATGAAAAAATGTTTATTGTTTAAAAAATTATATCGTATGAGAAAGGGCACGGATACATCTATGACGGACTATGTAAACGAATTTACTCGTACACTTCAAAAATTAAACGAGGCAGGTATAAAACTTCCAGATGAAGTGATACCGATAATGTTGTTAAATTCGTTACCTAAAGAATATGAGACTTTTTGCGTAGCAATAGAATCTAGGGAAGTACTACCAACCCTAGATGAATTGAAGGTCAAGCTAATGGAAGAGGAAATACGGAAAGGCCATAACGAAGAAGAAGAAATCAAAGAAACAGGATTAAAAGCAACAGACACAAATAGAGGTTTTGCGACAAGTTCAAAATACCACAATAAAACAAAGACGCCACAGGAGAAGTCACGCGAGTTCCGAGGAAATTGTTATATATGCAACAGGTATGGTCACAGTGCAAAAAATTGTAATTCTAAACCCAATAATACACATAGGACAAACAACACATATAGAACGAGCAGCGAATCAAATAAACGAAATCATACTCCACACTGGAAAAATAACGCAATGGCAGCTGCGTTAAACAATTACCATGTAGCTGCGACAACATGGATTTTGGATAGTGGTGCAACGATACACATAACAAATGACAAAAATAAATTTAAATATCTAAGAAATATGTCTACCAGAATCTATACTGGTACCGAGGAACCTGTGGAAGCCTCAGGAAAAGGTAGCGTTCAAATGACAGTAAAGCAGGACAAGAGGAATTCCATAGAAATATTTTTACAGGAGGTAATGTACGCACCAAAATTTAAAAGTAATTTGTTGTCGATACCACAAATGATCAAAAATGGTTTTAAAGTAGTTTTTGAAAATGGCTATGCGAAAGTAATGCGCAAACATGGTGAGATAATGTTCACAGGGAAGGAAAGAAATGGTTTGTACCTTGTCGAAGAAGAAACCATGCACAGCGCAAACAGAATTGACCAAGCACCACAGGATACGCCATTAGTGAAATGGCATGAAAGATTGGGACATTTGAATTTCGCTGACATAAGGAAACTAAAATTAAAGGAAATGGTTATCGGAATGAATGACAATTTAGAAAGTTCAGATCCAGTGTGTGAGGTATGTGCGAAAGGAAAAATACACAAATTACCACATCCAACAGCAACTCATAGGGCCAAAGAAAGATTAGAGTTGGTACACAGTGACATATGTGGCCCCTTTAGCGTACCATCTCTAGGGGGAGCACATTATTTTGTCACATTTATAGATGACAAATGTAGATATGTATATACAAAAATGCTCAAACATAGATCTGATGTCCTTGATGCGTTCATAGAGTATAAAGCATATGCAGAAAGGCTGACAGGATGTAAATTGAAGAAGTTGAGAACTGATAATGCAAAAGAATACTTGTCGAAGGAATTCAGTCAGCTATTAAAGAATGAAGGAATTACCAGAGAGCTTACGGTGCCTTATACGCCTCAACAAAATGGTGTAGCGGAAAGGGCAAACAGGACCCTGGTGGAGATGGCACGTTGCCTGATGTTACAGGCTAAATTACCAAATAGCTTGTGGGCCGAAGCCATAAATACTTCTGCATATTTAAGAAATAAGTGTCCAACAAAAATAAATAAAGACATGACGCCGTATGAGGAATGGACAGGACAAAAACCATACATTGGATTTTTGAGAAAAATAGGAAGTCGGGTAGTAGCATTAAAAAAGGGCCCCAAAAAAGGACACAAATTTGAGCCAAGGGGAAAGGAATACGTGTTAGTGGGATATTCGACGGAATCAAAGACTTACCGTTTATGGGAACAAGGGACAAAGACGGTAATTAATGAGAGAGATGTACGATTTATTGAAGAACAGAACATTGTCGCAGATGAGGAGGAACAGCATACCCAACTCTGCCCAATACAACTAAAAGAAGAATCAAAGGATGATTATCCTGAACAGGAAGAAGAGCTACAAATAAATAACGAAGAAGCTGAACAGGAAGAAGATTTACCAAGAAGAAGGGAAGAAGTTGACCAAGGAACTTCAAGAAGAGGAAGAGGTCGCCCACGAATCGAAAGGACAGGAAGACCGGGCAGACCTAGGAAAATATATCAATGGAGACCATGCTCTAGTTTAGAAGAAAAAGATGATCCAATGCATGTACAGGAAGCTTTAAATAGATCGGATGGAGAGCAATGACTAGAGGCTATGGAACTAGAATACAACTCATTAATAGACAACAACACATGGGAACTGGTAAGTAGACCAAAAGATAAAAAGGTATTAAAAAACAAATGGGTTTTTAAGGTAAAAAGGCATCAAGATGGTTCAATTGAAAAATATAAGGCAAGGCTGGTAGCAAGAGGCGACCAACAAAGGGAAGGCATAGATTTTGATGAGGTATTCTCGCCTGTAACCAGAATGGAGACCATACGTACACTCTTTGCCGTCAGTGTGATGAAGGGAATGCATCTTCACCAAATGGATGTAATAACTGCGTACGTGCAAGGAAATTTACATGACGAAATCTTCATGGAACAACCAAAGATGTTTGAAAGGTTTGATGCCAAAAATATAGTCTGTAAACTAAAGAAGCCTTTATATGGCCTGAAACAAGCGGGTCGCGAATGGTATCGCAAATTGGATAATTTTTTAGTTAGTTTAAATTTTAATAAGACTGCGATAGATCCATGCGTATATGTCAGTAACGATAAGAAAAGCGATGCAATAATTACTGTTTATGTTGACGACTTGTTGATAGCGTCCGTAGATTTAAAAGAAATAGAAAAAATTAAAAATTTGTTAAAATGTGAATTCAAAATAAAGGACTTAGGCATGGTACAGGATATCTTAGGTATGCGCGTAGATAGGGCAGGTAGCCTAGGAAGTATCAAAGTGTCTCAAAAGAAATATGTTAAAGATTTGCTAGAAAGGTTCGGCATGACAGAATGCAATACCATAAGTGTGCCTATGGAAAGTAATATAAATATAGAGACAATCAAATCGGAAACTGATAGGGACGAAATTGTAAACAAACCATATAGAGAATTGGTAGGAAGTTTAAATTATCTAGCGAATTCGACTAGGCCGGATATAGCTTTCGCGGCGAACGTATTAAGTCGATTCAACACATGTCCGAAAGAAACACATTGGAAAATGGCAAAACGCGTGCTTCGTTATTTAAAGGATACGATAAACTATAGCATAAAATACGAAGACAAAAATAGTCCACTACTAGCATACGTAGATTCCGATTGGGCCGGCGATGCAAGCGATAGGAAATCGTGTACTGGGTATGTATTAAAATTAGCGGGTGGTCCAATTAACTGGAAAAGTAAGAAGCAAAAGTCGATTGCGTTATCCACAATGGAGGCCGAATACATGGCACTGTCGGAGGTAACCAAAGAAATAATATATGCGAGAAATTTGTTAAAACATTTAAAAATTTATTCACCATTAAGCAATGCAACTACAGTTTACTGCGATAATTTAAGTGCGGTAGAGTTAAGTAGAAATAGCGTGTACCATGGTCGAAGCAAACACATAGATATAAGATATCATTTTTCCCGGGAAAGCGCAAGAACGAGGGGAAATAATCGTAAAACACTTGCGTACGAGCGAAATGACCGCGGACGTTCTTACAAAATCATTGGGCAGGATAAAGCACGAAACATGCGTTCGATTGTTAAATTTAAATTAAATTAAATCGAATTGTAAGACATGCAGTTGAGGGGGAGTGTTGGTATGGAAAACACCGTGCAACTGCACGTCTTCCGTGGAATCTTCGGCGCGAGTCGGTGGCCGGGTGCGCGAACGTTGGCGCGAAGACAAGCGAATATTCAAGCGTGTCTTTTGTCGTTGTTGATCGGTTGTGAAAACTCGTGTAATGCCTTCGTGGCTTGGTATATTAATAAACTGTTATTTAATATTAACTGATAATCACAGTGTTGTTTGTGTGGCCACATAAATCTCACAAAAATAAAGAGAAAATTTTATAATAAATTTAAATTTAATTTGAATTTAGAGGGATTTTCAAAGTAAAATTAAATTTAAGTAAAATTGTATAGATAATGAAAATAAAGAGAAAATTTTATAATAAATTTAAATTTAATTTGAATTTAGAGGGATTTTCAAAGTAAAATTAAATTTAAGTAAAATTGTATAGATAATGAAAATAAAGAGAAAATTTTATAATAAATTTAAATTTAATTTGAATTTAGAGGGATTTTCAAAGTAAAATTAAATTTAAGTAAAATTGTATAGATAATGAAAATAAAGAGAAAATTTTATAATAAATTTAAATTTAATTTGAATTTAGAGGAATTTTCAAAGTAAAATTAAATTTAAGTAAAATTGTATAGATAATGAAAATAAAGAGAAAATTTTATAATAAATTTAAATTTAATTTGAATTTAGAGGGATTTTCAAAGTAAAATTAAATTTAAGTAAAATTGTATAGATAATGAAAATAAAGAGAAAATTTTATAATAAATTTAAATTTAATTTGAATTTAGAGGGATTTTCAAAGTAAAATTAAATTTAAGTAAAATTGTATAGATAATGAAAATAAAGAGAAAATTTTATAATAAATTTAAATTTAATTTGAATTTAGAGGGATTTTCAAAGTAAAATTAAATTTAAGTAAAATTGTATAGATAATGAAAATAAAGAGAAAATTTTATAATAAATTTAAATTTAATTTGAATTTAGAGGGATTTTCAAAGTAAAATTAAATTTAAGTAAAATTGTATAGATAATGAAAATAAAGAGAAAATTTTATAATAAATTTAAATTTAATTTGAATTTAGAGGGATTTTCAAAGTAAAATTAAATTTAAGTAAAATTGTATAGATAATGAAAATAAAGAGAAAATTTTATAATAAATTTAAATTTAATTTGAATTTAGAGGGATTTTCAAAGTAAAATTAAATTTAAGTAAAATTGTATAGATAATGAAAATAAAGAGAAAATTTTATAATAAATTTAAATTTAATTTGAATTTAGAGGGATTTTCAAAGTAAAATTAAATTTAAGTAAAATTGTATAGATAATGAAAATAAAGAGAAAATTTTATAATAAATTTAAATTTAATTTGAATTTAGAGGGATTTTCAAAGTAAAATTAAATTTAAGTAAAATTGTATAGATAATGAAAATAAAGAGAAAATTTTATAATAAATTTAAATTTAATTTGAATTTAGAGGGATTTTCAAAGTAAAATTAAATTTAAGTAAAATTGTATAGATAATGAAAATAAAGAGAAAATTTTATAATAAATTTAAATTTAATTTGAATTTAGAGGGATTTTCAAAGTAAAATTAAATTTAAGTAAAATTGTATAGATAATGAAAATAAAGAGAAAATTTTATAATAAATTTAAATTTAATTTGAATTTAGAGGGATTTTCAAAGTAAAATTAAATTTAAGTAAAATTGTATAGATAATGAAAATAAAGAGAAAATTTTATAATAAATTTAAATTTAATTTGAATTTAGAGGGATTTTCAAAGTAAAATTAAATTTAAGTAAAATTGTATAGATAATGAAAATAAAGAGAAAATTTTATAATAAATTTAAATTTAATTTGAATTTAGAGGGATTTTCAAAGTAAAATTAAATTTAAGTAAAATTGTATAGATAATGAAAATAAAGAGAAAATTTTATAATAAATTTAAATTTAATTTGAATTTAGAGGGATTTTCAAAGTAAAATTAAATTTAAGTAAAAATTATTGAAATTTTGAGGTTTTTGGGTGAATTTTATTTCAAAAAATTTATTAATTATTGTAGTTAATTGGAAGTTAAAGTTATTAGTATAAAAATTTGGTTAAAATGGGAAATTTGTAAAATTTAATTTTTTTAAAAAATGTATATATATATATAAATAATTTATATATTTATATTTATATATATATATAAATAATTTATATATTTATATTTATATATATATATAAATAATTTATATATTTATATTTATTTAAATTTAATTATGCCTAATAAATTTATTAATATATATTTATTTATATTGTTTGAGATTCTAGTCGTAGGATGGAGGCGATAGCAGAGGAGAAAAAAGGGAGTGGACTGTATGTGTCGGAGAGGCGAAAGCAAGGTGATAGAAAAGACGAGTGGACTGTATTTAGGAATAAATAGTAGACTATATTTGACAGATGGATATGTACAGAGTGATAATGCGGCGATAATGAAATGAGACGGCGTGAATGTGACACACAAATCGTGAAGCGCACGATTTGTGCAACGGCGAAGTCAGTCGTGAAGCGCACGAAACTAACGAACGTCGGATGACGAGAGTTGATGTGAAAAGACGTGTGAGCGTGATCGCGAGATTGAACGTAGTCGTAAGACGAGAGCGTAAGAACGAGAGTCGATAGACGAGATCTTAAGAACGAGAGCGCGATACGGCTATCGCGCGATATTTATACTAAGCGGGGCCACCGATTGCGGAAGGACTAAGGAGTGGGGTTTTTGAAAATGACAAAGGATTTGGCAGTGCTGAACGTTAGTCAGCGCACGAGGGCAATGCCCTAACGGCCGCTGCTGCACGGGGAACAAGGACGATAGGTAACGGATTTGGTATTTTGGAATATAGGAAAGGTGGCCCACGCGACGATTTCGGCGCGAGACGTAAACATAAGGTTTACGTCTGAGTGCGTTCACCCGGTCCCGGCGCCGAGCACGATCAGCTGTGCTATTGTCAACGCCGGGACACGGTCGCACCGAGGTAGTTCTTATATTGATAGGTAAGAACTTTATGGCCTTCAATAAACGGCCGTCGTGGCTAGAAATAATACAGGTATTATTACTGGGGTTCGAATAGATATTGCAACGGTTTGCAACATTCCGCCCGCCTTCGACAATCGTCGAACGAAATGCTCCTCGGATTGCGTGGGCGAGCGCTATGGCCCCGTGGTATCGCGGGGGTCGCGACGTTTACGCGTTCGCGGCGCGGCGCAAGTGGAGGACTTTCGTCACCGGTCGTTTGTGGCGGCTCGTCGGTGGTCGAACGGTGGCGATGTGGGGTATGCGTCGCTTCCTGGTCGGGTCGTGGTGCTGCTCGCCGGCGGTCGTCTGGAGGTTAGGCGTGGTCTCCAACCGGTGTTGTCGTTCCCGTGGCGGTCCATGTCGAGCCTGGCCTGTAGCGGGAGGAGACACGTTGCCGACCGCCGTCGCCAGAAGGGTTCCGGGCGTTGCTGGGTCAGTCGTCGTCGAGAGGGTCTTGGCCGGCGCTCCTCCAGGAGCGTTGCCGGAATTGAATGCGATGCTGCCGTGGGCGAGTCGTCGCTGCGGACGTGTCCTGCAGGCAGCGGGTGGTTCTCGAGGTAGTGTTAGGGCCCGTGGTGGCCCTGCGTGGAGGCGTCTGTACGCCTGGCGGAGGGAGGTGGAGGACCCCTCAAGTGTGAGAGGGTTGTCGACGGTGATTCTCCGCAGGTGAGGTTTCACCGACCGGGCTGTGTTTTTCCCGGGTCCGTCGAGGTGTGGTGCGCCTAGTGGGAGGAGCGGCCTGGTCATCCCGTCTGGTGCTCGGTGTCGGGAGACGGTCGCTACTTCCATTGGCGAGGCCGTGCGTTGGCGCCGCAGCTCCTGGTCCTCGCCCTCGACGGTGGTGCCGCAGTCACTAGTGAGGGTGACGTGGTGTCCCCGTCGACCTGGGGACGGGCGGAAGGCGGCTGGAGGAGCGACGAATGTGTCGTCGGGCCCTGCTTCGACATGGATGGCTCCTCCGCTGAAACAATAGATCGTGACTACGGCGTAGTCTTTGGTGGCCTTGTGGCCAAGTTCGGAGGTGGTTGTCAGCTCGTAGGGTTGTCTGTAGGCTGACCCTGCGAGCTGAAGTGTCGTCCGAGCGGGACGTGGTCGAGGAGAGGTGCCTCCCTGCGTTGGGGGGTGACCCATTCCCCGCGTCGTTGCTGCCGCCCGCCATTGAAGATCCGGGAGGCGGTAGCGAGTGTGACGTGTCCCCTGGCGTGGTCCTGGTTGTCCCCAGTGGCGTTGCTGAATGCCGGACAGGGTCCGCTGTGGTCCACGGCGTCTCGTCCGGCTATGAGCGGGCTCGCTGGCTCGTTGCGGTGGCGTTGAGGTGCGGGTGCGCCTTCCCCCGCGTTGAGATTCGATCGGCGGCGTCGTCGTTCGGACTGCGTTGGACGTTGGGTCTGGGTCCTTGGGCTCGACGATGGACGTAGTGGCGGCGTGGTGGAGGCGCTGCACAATTCGGATCCGACCTGATTCGTTTGTAGGACGAATCGCGTCGGATCGAACGTGCGTCGGTACGTCCACTGCGTCTGGGGCCGCCCGCCGTCGGAGATCCCGGAGGCAGCGAGACGTGCGGCTTGTCTTCTGCCGTTGTCTGCGGCGTGCCCAGCGGCGTTGTCGGTTGCTGGACCGGGTCAGCTCTGCTCCACCGTGTAGAGTCCGGCGATGAGCAGGCTCGAGGACAAGCGGCCGTGGCGTTGAATGGAGGATGCGTCCTCCCCTTCGTGGATTGTTAAGGTCGTTGGAAGGCAGCGCGGCCGTCGGTCGGATTCCGCTGGGCCCTGCTGGTGGGTCCTTGGGCTCGACGGCGGATGTTGTGGCAGCGACATGGAGGCGCTGCCTTGCTCTGCTCCAGTCCGGTTCGTCCGTGTGGCGATGTCCGTCGGGTCGGCGGTGCATCGGCGAGGCCGCTGCGTCTGGTGAGTGGAGGTTGCTCCCCTGTAGACAGCAGGCAGTGGCCCGCACCAGTCGGTCCGAGGTCGGGGGCGGACGGAGCAGGCTAGGATGTTCGGTGGCGGCTGTCTGGAGGTAGACGGCCGAAGAGGTCACCCCATCGGTGAGATTGTGTTGGTGGGAGGAGATGTCCCATGGCGTCGTCGGTTCGGTGCGGCTAGACCCGTGTCGTCCGAGCGGGACGCTTCCGAGTCGGGTTGCCGCGATACCTGAAGAGGTGTGCTCCGCAGGATCGTCGTTGGTCCCTGCATGGTGACGGTGACCGTCGGGCACCGATGGCTGGACCTCGACCGTCGGAGTGACCACGTGCGTGCGCCACGTTGTAGGTCCTCTACCCGGTCGACGGATGGCATGCTTGGCCGTCCAGTGCACCTCGTTGTCAACGGGTACGTCCAGGCCGTTCTGAGCCGAAGCCTCGTTGCCCGTGGAGGCGACGGGTCGCGTGAGGTCGTCGGCGTTGTTGGCGATGCGGACCTGGAGACTGGACGGCGTGTCAGTCTGGGCATCGTCAGGGATGTGCTGGCTTGGCTCGAGCCGCCGGAGCGGGTGGCTGGTGCGTTGGGCTGCAGTGGTGCAGTGGGCCGGGCAGTCCGCTGGATCGTCCGTGTTCCCTACGTGGCGTAGGTGAGCGTCGGACAGCGCTGTCTGGAGTCTGGATATTGGAGTGGCCACGAGCGTGTGCCACGTTGCCGGTTCTCCGTCCGGCTGACAAACAACGGTCTGGTTCGTCTGATGCGCGTTGCTGTCATCAGGGGTGTCCAGGCCGTTCGAAACTGATGTCTCGGTGTAGGCGGAGGTGACGGGCCGAATTAGGTCTTCGGTGTCGTGGTGGCTGCTGAGCAGGTTGTCGGAAGGAGTGTCGACTTGAGTTTCGGCAAGGAGCCGGTTGTTCTCCGTTCTATGCTCCAGGCGTGTCCATGCCTGGTGGACGTTGTTCGTTGGCGTCGGAATGCGCCGGGTGCCTTGATCGGCTTCCCCGGTGATGTTGGCGGTTGAAGATTGGACCGTGTCGGTGATACTCCGCGGCGGATCGTCGAGAGTCAACGACGGGAAATAGTCCTCCTGTCGTGACCGCTCGTCGTGCAGCACGGAAACTGCTGGGGAGACGATGCGTGGCGTGGTCGGAGTAGACGCGTACTCAAGCTGCTCCAAGGCGTCGAGTAGCTGAGCCTTCTGTATGGTGAACGTCATTTCGCCTTCGGTGAAGATGTCGAGGACGAAATAGTCGTCCTGTTGGTCGTCGGTGGTGGCCATGACCAGGAGCTGGTCGTCCTGGTCCTGGAACTGCTGCCACCGTGTTTCCAGAATGTCCAAGGTGTCTAGGATGACGTTGATGGTGAGGTGGCTCCTCTTCTCTTCGATGCGTTCTTCCGTTCGGGCCATGAGCTCGCAGAGCGTGTACTGGCTCGAGATGATGTCGTCCATGACGATATGTATGGATGATAGACGTGAGACGATGAATGAGTGGACGCTGACGGAGAAGGAACTGGTACGGAAATGAATCCGGCTCGAAGGACCAATGTTTGAGATTCTAGTCGTAGGATGGAGGCGATAGCAGAGGAGAAAAAAGGGAGTGGACTGTATGTGTCGGAGAGGCGAAAGCAAGGTGATAGAAAAGACGAGTGGACTGTATTTAGGAATAAATAGTAGACTATATTTGACAGATGGATATGTACAGAGTGATAATGCGGCGATAATGAAATGAGACGGCGTGAATGTGACACACAAATCGTGAAGCGCACGATTTGTGCAACGGCGAAGTCAGTCGTGAAGCGCACGAAACTAACGAACGTCGGATGACGAGAGTTGATGTGAAAAGACGTGTGAGCGTGATCGCGAGATTGAACGTAGTCGTAAGACGAGAGCGTAAGAACGAGAGTCGATAGACGAGATCTTAAGAACGAGAGCGCGATACGGCTATCGCGCGATATTTATACTAAGCGGGGCCACCGATTGCGGAAGGACTAAGGAGTGGGGTTTTTGAAAATGACAAAGGATTTGGCAGTGCTGAACGTTAGTCAGCGCACGAGGGCAATGCCCTAACGGCCGCTGCTGCACGGGGAACAAGGACGATAGGTAACGGATTTGGTATTTTGGAATATAGGAAAGGTGGCCCACGCGACGATTTCGGCGCGAGACGTAAACATAAGGTTTACGTCTGAGTGCGTTCACCCGGTCCCGGCGCCGAGCACGATCAGCTGTGCTATTGTCAACGCCGGGACACGGTCGCACCGAGGTAGTTCTTATATTGATAGGTAAGAACTTTATGGCCTTCAATAAACGGCCGTCGTGGCTAGAAATAATACAGGTATTATTACTGGGGTTCGAATAGATATTGCAACGGTTTGCAACAATATATATATAAATAATTTATTTATTAAATATTTATATATATAATTTATATATATCTAATTAAATTTAATTATGCCTAATAAATTTATTAATATATATACATTTATATATACTTTTAGATTTTTAGAGCAGAACAATAATAATCTAATATAATACTATATATTTAATTATAATATAAATATTAATGAATGAAACCATTTATAAATAAACCCTAGAGTTAAACTAGTTATTAGACATTTATATCAGATTTAATATAATCATAATAACCTATAAATATTCATACAATTATATACATATAAATTTAATTATATATAAAATATTTATTATATATTTATTTATATATATATAAATAATTTAATATAATATAAATATTTATTTATTAGACATTTATATATATATATATATATATATTAATATATAAATATTTATTTTTATAGATATTTATATATAAATAAAATGTATTAGTTATTTATATACATATAATATATATTAAATTATTTATATATATATAATATATTCATTTAATATTATATAAATTATTTATATATATATATATATTTAGTGCTTAGCCATCTATAAAATATTGATACCTAATATGTGTCGCATTTGATTATTTAATTTATAAATTATATCTATACATCTTTAAATATATAATATTTACACATACTGCACCCTAAATATCGTTAAGCTATTATTTTAATATATATATAATTATATATATATATATAAATAATTTATTATATAAGCATTTATATATATATAAATTATTTATATATATATAGCTTACATTTATTCAATAAATATTTATTATTATATATTATATTTATATAAATATAAATTTTCTTATAAATTTAAGTATTAAATATTTATATATATATAAATTATTTATATATATATATATATATATAAATTATTTATATATTTATATAAATAATTTATTTATTAAATATTTATATATATATAAATAATTTATATATATATATATATATATATATATATTTAAATTTAATTATGCCTAATAAATTTATTAATATATATTCATTTATATATATATAAATAATTTATTTATTAAATATTTATATATATATAAATAATTTATATATATCTAATTAAATTTAATTATGCCTAATAAATTTATTAATATATATACATTTATATATACTTTTAGATTTTTAGAGCAGAACAATAATAATCTAATATAATACTATATATTTAATTATAATATAAATATTAATGAATGAAACCATTTATAAATAAACCCTAGAGTTAAACTAGTTATTAGACATTTATATCAGATTTAATATAATCATAATAACCTATAAATATTCATACAATTATATACATATAAATTTAATTATATATAAAATATTTATTATATATTTATTTATATATATATAAATAATTTAATATAATATAAATATTTATTTATTAGACATTTATATATATATATATATATTAATATATAAATATTTATTTTTATAGATATTTATATATAAATAAAATGTATTAGTTATTTATATACATATAATATATATTAAATTATTTATATATATATAATATATTCATTTAATATTATATAAATTATTTATATATATATATATATTTAGTGCTTAGCCATCTATAAAATATTGATACCTAATATGTGTCGCATTTGATTATTTAATTTATAAATTATATCTATACATCTTTAAATATATAATATTTACACATACTGCACCCTAAATATCGTTAAGCTATTATTTTAATATATATATAATTATATATATATATATATAAATAATTTATTATATAAGCATTTATATATATATAAATTATTTATATATATATAGCTTACATTTATTCAATAAATATTTATTATTATATATTATATTTATATAAATATAAATTTTCTTATAAATTTAAGTATTAAATATTTATATATATATAAATTATTTATATATATATATATATATAAATTATTTATATATATATATATATATATATATATATATATGTATATATGTATATATATATATAAGAATATTGGAAAAAAAAAAAATGGTATTAATTTAATATATAAAAGTAAATTTTTTATATAAAAATTGAAGTTTATATGAAATATTAAATATTAGATTTAATAGTATATTTGAAGAATATAAAATATTTATATATATATTTAAATTTTTATATTAAATTGATTTTTGGTGTAAAATGAGAATAATTTTTCATATAAAATTAATATAGATTTATATATTAAATTAAATGATCTATAAAAGTAATAATAATAAGTTATGTAGTTCATTAATTTCAATAATAAGAAAAAAAAAGATGGGGAAAAAGCTTTAAAAAGGTAAAAAATTGAATTTTTAAATTTATGAGGGTGGATTTAATAATAAATTTTTATGAAACCATAAGGTTTGGTGAAAAATGAGAAGAATTTTTCATACAAAATTAATATAGATTTGTACATTAAATTAAATGATCTATAAAAGTAATAATAGAATAGAATAGAAATGTTTTATTTTCAGCCTTCCGGCCATAAATTATGTAGTGTATTAATTTCAATAATAAGAAAAAAAAAGATGGGGAAAAAGCTTTAAAAAGGTAAAAAATTGAATTTTTAAATTTATGGGGGTGGATTTAATAATAAATTTTTGTGAAACCTTAAGGTTTGGTGAAAAATGAGAAGAATTTTTCATACAAAATTAATATAGATTTGTACATTAAATTAAATGATCTATAAAAGTAATAATAATAAATTATGTAGTATATTAATTTCAATAATAAGAAAAAAAAAGATGGGGAAAAAGCTTTAAAAAGGTAAAAAATTGAATTTTTAAATTTATGAGGGTGGATTTAATAATAAATTTTATATTAAATTGAATTTTAATGAGTTATTTAGTAAAAATTATTTTAAAGGGAATTCTTATATTAAATTGAATTTTTAAATTTATGGGGGTGAGTTTAAAAAGAAATTTTTATAGTAAATTTAGTTTTAATGAGTTATTTAGTAAAAATTATTTTAGAGAGAATTTTTATAATAAATTGAATTTTTAAATTTATGGGGGTGAATTTAAAAAGAAATTTTTATAGTAAATTGAATTTTAATGAATTATTTAGTAAAAATTATTTTAAAAGGAGTTTTTATAATAAATTAAATTTTTAAATTTATGGAGGTGAATTTAAAAAGAAATTTTTATAGTAAATTGAATTTTAATGAATTATTTAGTAAAAATTATTTTAAAGGGAATTTTTATATTAAATTGAATTTTTAAATTTATGGGGGTGAGTTTAAAAAGAAATTTTTATAGTAAATTTAGTTTTAATGAGTTATTTAGTAAAAATTATTTTAAAGGGAATTTTTATATTAAATTGAATTTTTAAATTTATGGGGGTGAGTTTAAAAAGAAATTTTTATAGTAAATTGAATTTTAATGAATTATTTAGTAAAAATTATTTTAAAGGGAATTTTTATATTAAATTGAATTTTTAAATTTATGGGGGTGAGTTTAAAAAGAAATTTTTATAGTAAATTTAGTTTTAATGAGTTATTTAGTAAAAATTATTTTAAAGGGAATTTTTATATTAAATTGAATTTTTAAATTTATGGGGGTGAGTTTAAAAAGAAATTTTTATAGTAAATTTAGTTTTAATGAGTTATTTAGTAAAAATTATTTTAGAGAGAATTTTTATAATAAATTGAATTTTTAAATTTATGGGGGTGAATTTAAAAAGAAATTTTTATAGTAAATTGAATTTTAATGAATTATTTAGTAAAAATTATTTTAAAAGGAGTTTTTATAATAAATTAAATTTTTAAATTTATGGAGGTGAATTTAAAAAGAAATTTTTATAGTAAATTGAATTTTAATGAATTATTTAGTAAAAATTATTTTAAAGGGAATTTTTATATTAAATTGAATTTTTAAATTTATGGGGGTGAGTTTAAAAAGAAATTTTTATAGTAAATTTAGTTTTAATGAGTTATTTAGTAAAAATTATTTTAAAGGGAATTTTTATATTAAATTGAATTTTTAAATTTATGGGGGTGAGTTTAAAAAGAAATTTTTATAGTAAATTGAATTTTAATGAATTATTTAGTAAAAATTATTTTAAAAGGAGTTTTTATAATAAATTAAATTTTTAAATTTATGGAGGTGAATTTAAAAAGAAATTTTTATAGTAAATTGAATTTTAATGAATTATTTAGTAAAAATTATTTTAAAGGGAATTTTTATATTAAATTGAATTTTTAAATTTATGGGGGTGAGTTTAAAAAGAAATTTTTATAGTAAATTTAGTTTTAATGAGTTATTTAGTAAAAATTATTTTAAAGGGAATTTTTATATTAAATTGAATTTTTAAATTTATGATGTTGAATTTAAAAAGAAATTTTTATAGTAAATTGAATTTTAATGAATTATTTAGTAAAAATTATTTTAAAGGGAATTTTTATAGTGAATTTTAAAATTTATGGATGTGAGATTAAAGGGGTTTTATAATTTGTTGAAAATGAGAATAATTTTTCATACAAAATTAATATAGATTTGTACATTAAATTAAATGATCTATAAAAGTAATAATAATAAATTATGTAGTGTATTAATTTCAATAATAAGAAAAAAAAAGATGGGGAAAAAGCTTTAAAAAGGTAAAAAATTGAATTTTTAAATTTATGAGGGTGGATTTAATAATAAATTTTTGTGAAACCATAAGGTTTGGTGAAAAATGAGAAGAATTTTTCATACAAAATTAATATAGATTTGTACATTAAATTAAATGATCTATAAAAGTAATAATAATAAATTATGTAGTGTATTAATTTTAATAATAAGAAAAAAAAAGATGGGGAAAAAGCTTTAAAAAGGTAAAAAATTGAATTTTTAAATTTATGAGGGTGGATTTAATAATAAATTTTTGTGAAACCATAAGGTTTGGTGAAAAATGAGAAGAATTTTTCATACAAAATTAATATAGATTTGTACATTAAATTAAATGATCTATAAAAGTAATAATAATAAATTATGTAGTATATTAATTTCAATAATAAGAAAAAAAAAGATGGGGAAAAAGCTTTAAAAAGGTAAAAAATTGAATTTTTAAATTTATGGGGGTGGATTTAATAATAAATTTTATATTAAATTGAATTTTAATGAGTTATTTAGTAAAAATTTAGCCCAAAGCAAAGTGTATGAGTGTGACCGGGGATGTGTGGAAGGATGAGTGAACCTAGGATAATTGTAAACCGAGTTCCTTTTTATGGCCGGAAGGCTGAAAATAAAACATTTCTATTTCTATTTTAAAGGGAATTTTTATATTAAATTGAATTTTTAAATTTATGGGGGTGAGTTTAAAAAGAAATTTTTATAGTAAATTTAGTTTTAATGAGTTATTTAGTAAAAATTATTTTAGAGAGAATTTTTATAATAAATTGAATTTTTAAATTTATGGGGGTGAATTTAAAAAGAAATTTTTATAGTAAATTGAATTTTAATGAATTATTTAGTAAAAATTATTTTAAAAGGAGTTTTTATAATAAATTGAATTTTTAAATTTATGGGGGTGAGTTTAAAAAGAAATTTTTATAGTAAATTTAGTTTTAATGAGTTATTTAGTAAAAATTATTTTAGAGTGAATTTTTAAATTTATGGGGGTGAGTTTAAAAAGAAATTTTTATAGTAAATTTAGTTTTAATGAGTTATTTAGTAAAAATTATTTTAGAGAGAATTTTTATAATAAATTGAATTTTTAAATTTATGGGGGTGAATTTAAAAAGAAATTTTTATAGTAAATTTAGTTTTAATGAGTTATTTAGTAAAAATTATTTTAAAGGGAATTTTTATATTAAATTGAATTTTTAAATTTATGATGTTGAATTTAAAAAGAAATTTTTATAGTAAATTTAGTTTTAATGAGTTATTTAGTAAAAATTATTTTAGAGAGAATTTTTATAATAAATTAAATTTTTAAATTTATGGGGGTGAGTTTAAAAAGAAATTTTTATAGTAAATTTAGGTTTAATGAGTTATTTAGTAAAAATTATTTTAAAGGGAATTTTTATATTAAATTGAATTTTTAAATTTATGATGTTGAATTTAAAAAGAAATTTTTATAGTAAATTTAGTTTTAATGAGTTATTTAGTAAAAATTATTTTAAAGGGAATTTTTATATTAAATTGAATTTTTAAATTTATGATGTTGAATTTAAAAAGAAATTTTTATAGTAAATTGAATTTTAATGAATTATTTAGTAAAAATTATTTTAAAGGGAATTTTTATATTAAATTGAATTTTTAAATTTATGATGTTGAATTTAAAAAGAAATTTTTATAGTAAATTGAATTTTAATGAATTATTTAGTAAAAATTATTTAGAAGGAATTTTTATATTAAATTAAATTTTTAAATTTATGATGTTGAATTTAAAAAGAAATTTTTATAGTAAATTTAGTTTTAATGAGTTATTTAGTAAAAATTATTTTAGAGAGAATTTTTATAATAAATTGAATTTTTAAATTTATGGGGGTGAGTTTAAAAAGAAATTTTTATAGTAAATTTAGTTTTAATGAGTTATTTAGTAAAAATTATTTTAAAGGGAATTTTTATATTAAATTGAATTTTTAAATTTATGATGTTGAATTTAAAAAGAAATTTTTATAGTAAATTGAATTTTAATGAATTATTTAGTAAAATTTATTTTAAGGGGAATTTTTATATTAAATTGAATTTTTAAATTTATGATGTTGAATTTAAAAAGAAATTTTTATAGTAAATTGAATTTTAATGAATTATTTAGTAAAAATTATTTAGAAGGAATTTTTATAATAAGTTAAATTTTAATGAATTATTTAGTAAAAATTATTTTAAAAAGAATTTTTATAGTAAATTGAATTTTTAAATTTATTGGGGTGAATTTAAAAAGAATTTTTATAATAAATTGAATTTTAATGAATTAATTAGTAAAAATTATTTTAAAAAGAAATTTTTATAGTAAATTTAGTTTTAATGAGTTATTTAGTAAAAATTATTTTAAAGGGAATTTTTATATTAAATTGAATTTTTAAATTTATGATGTTGAATTTAAAAAGAAATTTTTATAGTAAATTGAATTTTAATGAATTATTTAGTAAAAATTATTTTAAGGGGAATTTTTATATTAAATTGAATTTTTAAATTTATGATGTTGAATTTAAAAAGAAATTTTTATAGTAAATTGAATTTTAATGAATTATTTAGTAAAAATTATTTAGAAGGAATTTTTATAATAAGTTAAATTTTAATGAATTATTTAGTAAAAATTATTTTAAAAAGAATTTTTATAGTAAATTGAATTTTTAAATTTATTGGGGTGAATTTAAAAAGAATTTTTATAATAAATTGAATTTTAATGAATTAATTAGTAAAAATTATTTTAAAAAGAAATTTTTATAGTAAATTGAATTTTAATGAATTATTTAGTAAAAATTATTTTAAAGGAATTTTTATATTAAATTGAATTTTTAAATTTATGAGGGTGAATTTTAAAAAGAAATTTTTATAGTAAATTGAATTTTAATGAATTATTTAGTAAAAATTATTTAGAAGGAATTTTTATAATAAGTTAAATTTTAATGAATTATTTAGTAAAAATTATTTTAAAAAGAATTTTTATAGTAAATTGAATTTTTAAATTTATTGGGGTGAATTTAAAAAGAATTTTTATAATAAATTGAATTTTAATGAATTAATTAGTAAAAATTATTTTAAAAAGAAATTTTTATAGTAAATTGAATTTTAATGAATTATTTAGTAAAAATTATTTAAAAGGATTTTTATATTAAATTGAATTTTTAAATTTATGAGGGTGAATTTTAAAAAGAAATTTTTATAGTAAATTGAATTTTAATGAATTATTTAGTAAAAATTATTTTAAAAGGAGTTTTTATAATAAATTAAATTTTTAAATTTATGGGGGTGAATTTAAAAAGAATTTTTATAATAAATTGAATTTTAATGAATTATTTAGTAAAAATTATTTTAAAAGAAATTTTTATAGTAAATTGAATTTTTAAATTTATGAGGGTGAATTTTAAAAATAAATTTTTATAGTAAATTGAATTTTAATGAATTACTTAGTAAAAATTATTTTAAAAGAAATTTTTATAGTAAATTGAATTTTAATGAATTATTTAATAAAAATTATTTTAAAGGAATTTTTATAGTAAATTTAATTTTAATGAATTTAATTAGTAAAAATTATTTTAAAAAGAAATTTTTATAGTAAATTGAATTTTAATAAATTACTTAGTAAAAATTATTTTAGAGAAAATTTTTATAATAAATTGAATTTTTAAATTTATTATATTGAATTTAAAAAGAAATTTTTATAGTAAATTGAATTTTAATGAATTATTTAGTAAAAATTATTTTAAAGGAATTTTTATATTAAATTGAATTTTTAAATTTATGAAGGTGAATTTTAAAAAGAAATTTTTATAGTAAATTGAATTTTAATAAATTATTTAGTAAATATTATTTTAAAATGAGATTTAAAATTTATAGGAGTTGGTTTAAATAAGTTTTTAATTTATTGGGAAAATTTATATAATTTAATTAATAGATTTATAAAATTAAATTTAATTATAGTTTATTAATTAATTAATAGAATTTATTTATAAATAAATATTAAAAATTATAAAAATTTAAAAAATTTTAATAATATAAGTAAAAATTAAATTTATAAGTAAATGAAAGTTTGAATAAGAAATTTAAATTAAATAGTGGTAAATTTAGTGCCAGCATCAGCGGTTAAACTATTATTATAAGTTAATTATTAAAATAATTAAAAATTTTAATTATAAATTATATATATAATATATTTTTTTGGTGAAATATAAAATTATTAAATATGTAATAATGAAGTTATAAATTTTTAAATAATCTTAAAAATAAACTAGGATTAGATACCCTATTATAAAGATAAGTAAAAATATTAAATATTAAATGTTAATCATTAAAATTAAATATTATGGCGGCTTTATATACTTATTAGAGGAACTTGTTTATTAAATTGATATTCCACGTTAAGAAAAACTTAGTTGTAAGGTTTATGTATTGTTGTTTAAAAAATTTATAGAGATTTTATTTTTTAAAAATTATATATATATATATATAATATTAATTCAAATCAAAATGTAGTTTAATTAAGATATGATGAGTTACATTAAATTTATATTTTTTTAAGTAAAATTTTAATATTTTATGAGGATAGGATTTAAAAGTAAATTTTATTAATTAATAATATTGAAATTAGTTTTATTTAGTGTACAAATTGCCCGTCACTTTCATTATAAATGGAATAAGTCGTAACATAGTAAAAGTATTGGAAAATGTTTTTAATAAAATTTTAGTTTAATAAAAATATTTCATTTACATTGGAAAGATTTAGTAAAATTAAAATTTTATATTTAATAAGTAAATATTTTTAATTAAAAGATAAACATTATATAGAATAGAAATGTTTTATTTTCAGCCTTCCGGCCATAAAAAGGAACTCGGTTTACAATTATCCTAGGTTCACTCATCCTTCCACACATCCCCGGTCACACTCATATATATATATAAAAAAAATTATTTTAAAAAAATATATTTAGAGTATTTATTTAAGAAATAAAGTAATAATTTATATAATTAGTATTGTGAGAGATAAATAATTAAATTTAATAAAGTAGAATTTAAGTTTGTACCTTTTGTATTAGGAGTTATTAAAATTTAAATATAATTATATATTATTCTCGAATATAAATGAGCTAATTAAATAAAATTTTTTTTGTGACATAAAAATTATGAATATTTAATTTGATGTGAAATGTTAAACGAATTTATGGATATCTAGTTTTTTTAGAATTGAATTTAATTCACATATTTAAATAATATATATATATATATATATATATATAGTAAATATAAATAATTTAAGGGATAAACTTTAAATTAAATAAATAATTTTTTTTATAAAAATAAAAAAATTAATTTTAAAATTTAATATATTATAAAAAAAATTTAATAATTTATTTAATATATATATATATATATATATATATATATATATACATTAAAAATTTAATAAATTAAAATATATGGTCTTATAAAAAAATAAAAATAAATAAAGAATTTATATATATAATGATAATATAAGTAATTAAATAATATAAATATATACATATATATAAATAAATATAATATTAAAGAATTCGGCAAAAATTATATTCACCTGTTTAACAAAAACATGTCTTTTTGAGATTTATTTAAAGTTGTCCCTGCTCCATGAAATATTTTAAATAGCTGCAGTATTTTGACTGTACAAAGGTAGCATAATCATTTGTCTTTTAATTGAAGGCTAGAATAAAAGGGTTGATGAAATATAAACTGTTTCAATATTAAAAAATAAAATTAAATTTTAAGTAAAAATGCTTAAATATATTTAAGGGACGATAAGACCCTATAGAATTTTATATATTAATTAAATTTAGTGGATATATATATTTATATTAAATTTAATTAATTTATTTTGTTGGGGTGATAATTAAATTTAAAAAACTTTAAATAAAAAAAACATAAATTAATGGGAAAAAAATGAGATTATATTATAAATTAATAGAAAAATTACCTTAGGGATAACAGCATAATATCTTTAAGAAGGCCTTATTTATAAAGATGTTTGTGACCTCGATGTTGAATTAAGATAAATTTTAAATGCAGAAGTTTAAAAATTAAGTCTGTTCGACTTTTAAAATCTTACATGATTTGAGTTCAGATCGGTGTGAGCCAGATCGGTTTCTATCTTTAAAATAAAATAATATTTTTGTACGAAAGGACTAAATATTTTTAATTATTTAATTTTAAATATAAATAAATTAAATTATTTTGGCAGATTAGTGTGATAAATTTAGAATTTAATAAAGTATAGGATTATACAAATAATAATTTATATTTTAAAATTAAATATATATATAAATTTATTTTTTATATTTTTATTAATTATTATAATGTTAATTAGAATAGCTTTTTTAACTTTATTTGAACGCAAGGTTTTAGGGTATATTCAAAATCGAAAGGGTCCTAATAAAGTTATATTTTTAGGTATTTTTCAACCTTTTAGAGATGTTGTGAAGTTGTTAAATAAAGAATTATTTTTTTTAGATAAAATTAATTTAAATTATTATATATTTATACCTATAATTTCTTTGATTTTATCAATTATAATGTGGTTGATTTATCCATTTTATGTGAATTTATTTTCAATAAACTTAAGAATTTTATTTATATTAAGTTTAATGGGGATGGGGGTTTATCCTGTTATATTAGGGGGTTGGGCATCAAATTCAAATTATTCAATATTGGGGGCTATTCGTTCAGTTGCTCAATCAATTTCTTATGAAGTTAGATTATTTTTAATTATATTTAATTTAATTTTATTAGTTGAGAGGTTTAATTTATTGGAATTTTTGAAATTTCAAAGAGAAGTAAAATTTATTGTATTAATTTACCCTATTTATTTAATATTTTTGGTTAGTATATTAATTGAATTGAATCGTACTCCGTTTGATTTAGTTGAGGGTGAGTCAGAATTAGTTTCTGGATTTAATACTGAGTATTTTAGAAGATTGTTTGCTTTAATTTTTATGTCTGAATATTTAAGAATTATTTTTATAAGATTTTTAATAACAATAATATTTTTAGGGTTTAATTTAATAAGTATAAAATTTATTATATGTATAATTTTTCATATATTTTTTGTTATTTGAATTCGAGGGGTTTTACCTCGAATTCGTTATGATGAATTAATAAGTATGTGCTGGAAAAAATTTTTATCTTTATCTTTGTTGTATATTTTATTTATTTTAGGGATAAAGGAGTTAATTATTTATTTAAATTTAAGTTAATAGATAGTTTTATATCTATGAAATATTTTCAAAATAAATGCTATTAAAGCTTATTAACTAATAAATTAATTTATCTCATAGATAGTTTATTATAGGGGTGATTATAAAATATAAAAAGTAAATTAATGTAAATAAAATACTTAGAAAAATAAATGGGGCTTCAATTAATTGGCCTCCTAATCAAGTTAATATAATAAATGATAAAATGAAAATTCAGAATATAATTTTTCTTATGAAGTAAAATTTTCTTGAGGTTAATTTATTATGATTAATAATAGGTATAAATATTAAAATTAAAATAGATGAAAATAATCCTAAAACACCTCCAAATTTATTTGGGATGATTCGGAGGATAGTGTAAGCAAAAAGAAAATATCATTCGGGTTTGATATGTTCTGGAGTAATTATGGGGTTTGCCATAATAAAATTATCGGGGTCTCTTAAATTATAGGGGAAAATTAAAGTTACTATAATAAATAAGAATAAAATTAATATATATCCTAAAATATCTTTAATTAAAAAGTATGGGGTAAAATAAGTTATATAAAATCTATTTTTTGATCCTATAGGGTTATTAGAACCTGAGGAGTGTAGAAAAAATAAATGAATAATAACTATAAATAAAATAATGAAAGGTAGGATGAAGTGAAATGTATAAAATCGATTTAAAGTAGCATTATTAATTGAGAAGCCCCCTCAAATTCATTCTACTAAAATTTTTCCAATATAAGGTAGGGCAGATAGTAAATTAGTAATAACTGTTGCTCCTCAAAAAGATATTTGCCCTCAGGGGAGGACATATCCTAAAAATGCTGTAGCTATAGATATAATAAGAATTAATACTCCAATTAATCAAACATGAATTAATTTAAATGAGTGATAATAAATTCCTCGTGCGATATGTAGAAATATAGTAAGGAAGAAAAAAGATGCCCCATTTATATGAATTAATCGGATTCATCACCCAAATTTAACATTTTTTATAATATGGATAGTTCTATGAAAGGCATAATTGATATTTGGGCAATAATGTATAGATAAAAATAATCCTGAGATAATTTGAATAATTAAAAATATACCTAAAATTGAACCAAAATTTCATCATATATTGATATTAAATGGGGTCGGGAGTTTATTTAATGAGTTATTAAAAATAGAGAGTAATTTATTATTTTTTAATAATTTAGAAAATTTCATTAATTTTTAATCTTTCGTAAAGGTATATTTTTTATTAGGCAAATTTTTAAGGAAAATAATAAAGTAATTAGCAAATAAATAATTAATATAAAGGTGACAATAAATAAGGGGTAGGTGTAAATTTTAAAAATTGAAATATGAGGATAAATTTTATAGTTTAAATTAATAAGATTTTTGTGAGTGTATAAATATATTAAAATAATTAAATAAAGTAGAAATAAAGTAATTAAAAATTTTAGGTTTGATTTGAATGATTTATTATAATAATTATTAATTAATCTTGTAAAGTATAAGAATATAACTATATTTCCTCTAACTATGGAAATAAAAATTATGAAGCAATATATAGATTTTTGTGTTATTAAATAAATTAATATTAAGGAGATTAGAGTAAATATAATTAAATTTATTATTATATTTAATGGGGAAATATTTTTATTAAAAATAATAAAAATAATTGTAATTATTAAAATATAAAAAAAAATATTAATAATATATATGTAAGGACTGTTCATTTGAATTATATCAAGAAATAGTTTAAATAAAACATTAATTTTGGAGGTTAAAAATATTAATTTATTTTCTTGAAATTTAAGCTAAAAAAAAGTTTTATTTTTAATTTACAAAATTAATGTTTTATTTAAACTATTTAGCTAAATTGATTTATTTAAGTAATTATTATTTAATAATAATATTGTTGATTTTATTAATAATTTTTGTTTTTATAGAAAATTTTTTGATGTTATTAATTGGATTAGAATTTATGTTAATATTTTATTTAATATTTGTTTTAATTATTATAGGTGATTTAAATAATGATTGGGTATTTTTATATATATTAATTATAGGTGTGTGTGAGAGAGTTATTGGGATTTCTTTAATAATTAGGATTGTTCATAATTATGGGTCACAAAGTATAAAAATTTTAAATTTAAAATGATAGAAATTTTAATTATTATATATATATTTATAATTTTGTTTATTAAATTAAAATTAAATATTTTAAAAAATTTTATTAGTAATTTATTATTATTATTAGTAATTAGGGTGATTTTAAAGTATAATTTTATGGTAAATTATTTAAAGGTTAGGGCTTTATTTAGTATAAATAATTATTCTTTTATAATAGTAATTTTAAGATTATGAATTTTTGGGTTAATTTTTTTATTTTTAAAAGAAAAAAATAATTTATTTTGTATAAAAATACATTTAATTTTATTATTAAATTTGTTAATATTTTTTATAAGTATGCAAATATTAATATTTTATTTTATATTTGAAACTAGATTAATTTTAATTTTTTTAATTATTATTAAGTGAGGAAGGGGGGAAAAACGATTAGAGGCTGCTTTTTTTATAATATTTTATACATTATTTTTTTCTTTGCCCTTTTTAATTTTTTTATTTATTTTAATAAATAATTTAATAGTTGATTTAATATTAACAATAGAGTTTATAGTTTTTAAAATAAGAGATTATTTTTTTATGTTTATAATGTGTACATTTTTAGTAAAAATTCCTATATATATATTTCATGGGTGATTATTAAAAGCTCATGTTGAAGCTCCAGTTTATGGTTCAATAATTTTAGCCTCAATTTTATTAAAATTAGGTACTTACGGCTTATTACAGATAATAATTTTATTTATAATTATATTTATAAAATTAAAATTTTTTTTTATTTATATTAGTTTAATGGGGAGAGTTATTTTAAGAGGTGTTTGTTTACGTCAAATGGACATAAAAATTTTAGTGGCATATTCTTCTGTTGTTCACATAGGAATTTTAATTAGAAGAATATTAACATTTTTTAAAATTAGGGTTATTGGAGGATATTTAATCATAGTTGCTCATGGATTATGTTCATCAGGTTTATTTTTTTTAGTTAATATTTGTTATGAAGAAACAAATAGTCGTTTAATATTAATTAATAAGGGGATAATAAATTATAAGCCAAAAATAAGAATGATATGGTTTTTATTATGTTCGTCAAATATATCAGCACCTGTTTCATTAAATTTAGTAGGTGAGGTTATATTATTAATTGGGTTAGTAATATGGATAGAATATTTAATTTTAATAATAGTTTTATTTTGTTTTTTAAGATTTATTTATTCATTATATTTATTTTGTTATATTCAACATGGGGAGATAAATTATTATTTAAAAATTAAAAAAGAAAAAATGATTAATTTTATTGTATTAATTTTACATTGATTGCCGTTAAATTTGATGTTTTTAAATTTGATTTTATTTTATTTAAATAGTTTAACAAAAATATTGAATTGTGATTTCAAAGATGTTTATTAACTTTAAATTATTTATAATTTAATAATTTATGGGTTAAACTTATTTTTAAGGGGCTTATTTTTTAGGTTAGTAAGAATATATATATATATAAATAATATAATAATTATTTTAGAATGAACAATTTTTATGTTAAGAAGCATAAAATTTAATTATATAATTTATTTGGATTATATGGGTTTAATATATATAAGAGTTGTTTTAATTATTTCTTTTTTTATTTTATTATATAGAATAAATTATATAGAAGGGGATATTTATATTAAACGATTTAAATATTTATTATTGTTATTTATTTTTTCTATGTGCCTAATAATTTTAAGGCCTAGTATTTTAAGTATTTTATTGGGTTGAGATGGATTGGGGTTGATTTCATATTGTTTAGTGATTTATTATCAAAATAAAAATGCCTTTAATTCTGGGATATTAACAATTCTTTGTAATCGATTAGGGGATGTTGGTTTATTAATATTAATTAGAATAAATTCATTTTTAGGCTCATGAAATTTAATATTGTATAGAATAAGATTTATTATAATAAATTTTATGTTAGTGTCAATTATTACAAAAAGAGCTCAATTACCTTTTTCGGCCTGATTACCTGCTGCCATAACTGCGCCAACTCCTATTTCTTCTTTAGTTCATTCTTCAACATTAGTAACTGCGGGGGTTTATTTATTAATTCGTTATAATAAATTTATTTTAGTAGAGGTAAAAAGTTATATTATTATTATTTCAGGGGTAACTATATTTATGGCTGGGTTAATAGCAAATTATGAGAATAATTTAAAAAAATTAATTGCTTTATCAACTTTAAGTCAATTAGGGTTTATAATGAGAATTTTAGGAATAGGGTTTGTAAATTTAGGATTTTATCATTTATTAATTCATGCTTTTTTTAAGTCCTTAATATTTATGTGTGTGGGGGGTTATATTCATATGAGGCTAGGTAATCAAGATTTACGTAAATTTAAAGGGCTTGTTAATATAACTCCTTTAAAAAGAATTGTATTTATTTTTTCTTTTTTAAATTTAAGAGGGTTTCCTTTTTTTTCTGGGTTTTATTCTAAAGATTTAATTTTAGAATTTATAATAGTAAGAAATGTGAATAAATTAATAATTTATATTTTAATAATTTCTACTATTTTAACAGTTAATTATACTATTCGAGTAATTAAATTAATTTTTAATTTTAATATAACAGTATTTAATTATCAGTATATGGGGGATGGGAAGTTTATAATTTTTTGTAATTTTTTTATAATATTATTAGTAATTTTTAGGGGATATTTATATTTAACTTTAATTAATTATTATAGGTGTATAATAACAATATTTGATAAGTTAAGATTAGTCATATTATATTTAATTAGATGAATTATTTCTATGAGATTTAATTATAGTCAGAAAAATAAAATAAACTTTAAATATTTAGAGTTTATTATAAGAATATTTTATTCTATTTTTTTTTATAAAATTATTTATTTAAATTTTTTAGGATTTATATTAAGGTATGAAAAGTTTAATGAAAAGAGGTTAGATAAAATATTAGGGGTAAATTTTAAAAAAATATTTTATATTCAAAAAATATACCCTTATATAAATAATTGATTATATTCAATTCATATAGTTAAATTAATAAAATTTTATAGTATTTTATTAATTTATTTTTTATATATTTATAAATATTTAAATAGCTTAATAAAAAGTACAATATTGAAAATATTGAGATAATTAAAAATTTTTAAGTAAATTTATAAACTAAAAGTTTATTTTATATTGAAAATATAATGTTTTATAAATAAACTATATAAATTTAGAAATATTAATGATTTATACATTTTAGAAAGAATTAGAAGTTCTTAAGTTATATTTCTTTAATTGGAGAAATTAATCTTTAAAGAATTATTAACAATAATTTACCAATATTTTGGTTTCAATTAAAAGATATAAATAATTTAATTTTAAAAAACAAATTTAATGTTATAAAGTTTAACTAATATCCTATATTTATATAAGAAATATCATTTCTTTATTTTAAGTCGAAATTAAATGTAAAAATTACTTTATATAAAGTGAATTCATTTAAATAAATTACAAGTTCATTCTACTCATAAACTAAAAATTAGAATTAGTAAAAAAATAAAAAAAGTATAAATAGATAAAAAAGAAAGATTATTTAATAAATTTAAAATAGGTAAAATTAAGATAATTTCTACATCAAAAATTAAGAATATTAGGGTTATAAGATAAAAATTTACAGAAAATGGGAGCCGTGCTCTAGTGAAAGGATCAAATCCACATTCAAATGGTGTAATTTTTTCTCGATCTTTTTTTAAAATTATAGATAAAAAGATATTAATTAAGATAATGAATGAAATAATTATAAAAAAAATTATAGTAAATAATATAATATTTATGATTATATATATTAATTTTTAAATCTTTTAATTGGAAATTAAATATAATTATTTATACTATATATATATATATATTAGTATATTCATCAATAAATTAAAATATAAAGAATAAGTCAAATAATATCTACAAAATGTCAATATCATGTGGCAGCTTCAAAATGAAAATGATGGATTTTTGAGAAATGATTTAAATATATTCGCGCTAATCTTGTGGATAAGAATAGAATACCAAGTATAACATGGAGTCCATGAAATCCCGTTGATATAAAAAAAATTGATCCAAAAATTCCGTCATTAAAAGTAAAAGGGGCTTCAATATATTCAATTATTTGGATAGATGAGAAGTAAATACCTAATAAAATAGTTATAATGTTAGAAATCTATCAGATAGATGGCGTTGCGAGCGGAGTGTGTGTGGCCCGTTGTTCTGTTGTCGCGTGCCGATCTGGTGTGTTCTTGTTCTGTTCGATTCTTGATCGTGTATGTGCGGCCTTGCCATGGGTTCTCGATCAATCGTTATTATATAAGTTTTGTTCTTTTAGTTTATTGTGTCCGGGTGAGCACAACAATGTGCTCACATCATTATTCTCATTGTAATTTCATGTAAAGAAGTAAATATAGTTTTCCTTTTTCGAGTTCGTATTTTAATAGGTTATGGGCCCAGTGCACGTGGCGTGACATAATGGCGGATATACGGTTTTCGATTACAAAGCTGAATAATGCGAACTACGAGATATGGAAGAGTAAAGTCGAATTGCTGTTAATTAAGGAGGACTTGTGGCATACTATAAATAAGGATAAGCCTGCGGATGCAAATGAAAGATGGCTTAAAGCGGACGGTCAAGCCAGGGCGATCATCGGACTTCTATTGGAAGATGACCAATTTATACATTTTAAGGGAGCTACCGATGCAAAAGCAGCATGGGAAGCGTTAAGGAAATACCACCAGAAAGCCTCTCTGACAAATCAGGTACACTTATTAAAAAGAATTATTAATCTAAAGTTAGACGAGAACGGCGATATGGAAAGGTACGTCCATGAAATGTTGAGCCTCGTGGACCGACTTGCCGCCATAGGGGAAACTCTGAAGGAGAAAATCGTTATATCAATAATGCTGAGTAACCTTCCGGATTCTTTCGGGACGCTTATTACAGCGCTAGAAACCCGAAATGAAAATGAGCTGACCTTGGAACTCGTTAAGGGGAAATTAATAGATGAAGCAGCAAGGCGTCAAAATTTGAGAAATGGAATTCCAGAAGAAGATAAAGCTTTAAAAGTAACTCAAAGGAACACATTCGGACCAGGAAAAACTACAGAACAGCCGAGTATGTATACCTGTTATTTCTGCAAGAAGCAGGGTCATTTGAAGAAGAATTGCACAAAGTACCAGAGGTGGAAGGAAAAGAATCCAGGCAAGTCAAATCAGAAAGCTAGTCAGGTTGTTCGTCAGAGAGTACGTACAGACTCTACGGATCCTCACTCTACAAGTGATGTTTGTTTCCATGCTGAGGTCAACAGCGTATCATGGAATAAAGATGATTGGTGCATTGACTCCGGTGCCACCAGTCATATGTCAAATAATAGAAATTTCTTTCTTAGTTTAAAGAAGTGCAATAATGAGAAAGTGAGACTAGCGAATGGTTCTTGTGCAGAAATTGAAGGCAGAGGAGATGGAAAAATTTGGTGCGAAGGCCCTCAAGGAAATCCTCTTGCTATTCATATAAAGGATGTGTTATATGTTCCAGCATTAAAAGAGAATTTGATATCCGTCAAGAGGTTGACAGATAAGGATTTTGAGGTTAATTTTACCAAAGGAATGTGTGCAATAAGCAGCAAAGACCATGTTATAATCAAGACTGAATCATACGGTGACCTATTTAAATTAAGGAGTGTCGACAAGGCTCTTGTTGCTACTAGTCAGCATTCATTAAACTGCCAGCACACATGGCACAGAAAATTAGGCCATAGGGATTTTGAGGCAATAAAGGAAATGGTGTCGAAAGGACTTATACAGGGAGTAAAAATTAAGGACTGCGGTTTGAGACAAATATGTGACACTTGCGTAAAGGGAAAAATGACCAGAAGACCTTTCCCTCAGAAGTCTGACAGTAAGTCTGAATCAATATTAGATTTAATACACACCGATGTATGTGGACCGATGCAGACTAGAACTCCAGGTCAGAACCGTTACGTGTTGACTTTAATTGACGATTTTAGCAGGTATACGACAATATATCTGTTAGGTCATAAATCTGACACAACAAACAGGATCAAGGACTTTGTACAAGAAGCAAAGACCAAATTTGGAAAAGTTCCTAAAGTTTTCAGATCCGACCGAGGTACAGAGTACGTCAATAAAGAATTGAAGGATTTCTTCACAGCACATGGAATAAAATGTCAATATACGGTTAGCTACACCCCGGAACAGAACGGTGTAGCAGAAAGGAAAAATAGATCTCTCATGGAGATGGCAAGGTGCCTGTTAATCGATGCTGGACTTGAGAGAAAATACTGGGGTGAGGCAGTCCATTTTTCAAATTATCTACAAAATCGACTGGTTACAAAAGCTACAGGTACCTCTCCAATGGAGAGATGGTGCGGAATAAAGCCTGATTTTAAGGATATGCATATTTTTGGATCAAAAGCATATGCACATGTACCAAAAGAATTGAGAAAAAAGCTAGATAACAAGGCAAAGCAATACATTTTCGCAGGGTTTGATGAAAAATCAAAAGGTTACCGTCTTCTAGACACAAGTACAGACAAAATTGTAGTCAGCCGCGATGTGAGGTTCACAGACTCAACTCAAGACATAAATAAGGAAAAGGATTCAACTCAGGAAGATGAGAAAAACGATTCTATAATAGAGTTCGCGGATAAAGGTCTAGAAAATGAAGAAATTGATAGAGAAAATGAAGAGATTGATGGAGAAAATGAAGACAACCCTGAAGATGATGATAATGAGGACGAATTCAACATAGAGTCTAGAAGAGGCCCCGGACGCCCTCGAATCATAAGGACTGGAGGCCGAGGCAGACCACGAAAAGTATACTCGCAAAGAGCAAATAATCAAGAAAATTTTTTAGGATATGCCAGTGAGATTCCCCTGGACGTTGCCATATCTGGCGCAGATGCAGACGAATGGATATTGGCAATGGTTGATGAAATAAAATCCATGCTGGAAAAGGACGTTTGGGACTTGGTTGAGCGACCCGAAGGAAGAAATGTTGTGGATTGTCGCATGGTATTGACAAATAAACATGGACCAAATGGAGCAATCGAGCGAAGGAAAGCCAGATTGGTTGCTCGAGGATTTAGCCAAAGACCTGGAATGGACTATAATGAAACTTTCGCACCTGTAGCGCGCCTAAGTTCGATTCGATTAGCTGCTGCTTTGGCTGCTCATTACGGAATGAGTATCAATCAAATTGATATAACAACCGCATATTTAAATGGTTCACTGGACGAAGAGGTATACATGGAGATGCCCAGGAATCTACAGACCATACTACGGAAAATTGCGGATTCAGCAGACAGTAGCAGTCGTGTTAAAGTTGCGGCCAGGGAGATGTTAAAGCAAGCAAGATCTGGCAATAAAGTTTGCAAGTTAAAGAAAGCCATCTACGGTCTTAAGCAAGCAGGACGACAGTGGCACGCCAAGTTGGACAAGGAATTGAGACTTTTAGGGATGAGTCCATCAAATTTCGATCCTTGCGTGTACCGTCGTAACAAAGGGGAAGATTTGTTATTAGTTGTCGTCTACGTGGACGATATTCTAATCTTATGCAGAGACTCAAAGAAAATTGAAGACATCAAGCGTGGACTATCTAAGGTTTTTTCTTCCGTTAAAGACTTAGGGAATTTAGAGTATTGTTTAGGAATAGAGTTTGAGTTAGGTATTGGAAAGGTTAAATTGAGCCAAAAAGGATATATTCAGAAGTTACTTGAAAGGTTCAACATGGTAGAGGCCAATCCCGTTAAAATGCCCTTAGAACCTGGGATTGCATTGGTCAAAGAAGATGCGGATATACAAAGTAAACAGTATCCTTACCGCGAATTGGTAGGTAGTTTAATGTATCTTGCCGTGGTGTCTAGGCCTGATATAGGCTACGCGGTGAGTTATCTCAGTCAGTTTAATAACTGCTACGGAAGGGCACATTGGGAAGCCGCTAAAAGGGTACTGAGATACCTTAAGGGAACTTGTAATTATTGTATAATTTATAAATCAGGTAACGACTCATTGACAGGCTATACGGATGCAGATTGGGGAGGATGCGAGATCGACCGACGTTCCTTCACCGGCTATGTATTTTACTTTTGCGGAGGTCCTGTCACCTGGGAGTCCCGGAAGCAACGGACGGTTGCGTTATCCTCAACTGAAGCTGAATACACGGCCATTACTGATGCCGCTAAAGAGGTCCTGTACTTGTCCAATACATTTAAGGAGCTTGGGGTTCAAACTGGATTCGACGTGACTATTTTCAACGACAATGCGAGTGCGTTAAAGTTGGTTAAGAATCCGGTCTACCATGCGAGGACCAAACATATAGCGATTAGGCACCATTTTATAAAGGAAATTTTGCGTGAAGAAAAGATTAATTTTAAGTATTTGCGAACGGAAGACATGGTTGCTGATGTATTAACCAAGCCTTTGAATGGCTCAAAGCACGAAAAATGTATAAAAGCGCTAGGTTTAGTTAATTAAGGTTTCTTTAAAGTAAGGTTTTCTATATGAGTAAATTTAAGGTTTCTCCTTTTAAATTTAAGGGGAAGTGTTAGAAATCTATCAGATAGATGGCGTTGCGAGCGGAGTGTGTGTGGCCCGTTGTTCTGTTGTCGCGTGCCGATCTGGTGTGTTCTTGTTCTGTTCGATTCTTGATCGTGTATGTGCGGCCTTGCCATGGGTTCTCGATCAATCGTTATTATATAAGTTTTGTTCTTTTAGTTTATTGTGTCCGGGTGAGCACAACAATGTGCTCACATCATTATTCTCATTGTAATTTCATGTAAAGAAGTAAATATAGTTTTCCTTTTTCGAGTTCGTATTTTAATATATAATTAATGGAATTATAGATTTTTTTTTATTTTTAATTAATAAATTATGACTTCATGTGATAGTAAATCCAGAAGAAATTAAAATAATTGAGTTTAATAAAGGAATATCATATGGGTTAAATATAATAATATTTTTAGGAGGCCATGTTATACCAATTTCAATTCTTGGGGAAATAGCTGAATGTAAATAAGTTCAAAAAAAAGAAACGAAAAAAAATAATTCTGAGATAATAAATAAAATTATTCCAAATTTTAATAATTTTAAGACTCTTAAAGTATGACATCCTTGTATAGTTCTTTCTCGGACAATATCTCGTCATCATTGGTATAGAATTAAAATTAATATAAAAAAATTAAATAAAGTAAATTTAAGATTTGATGAGTTAAACCAATAAATTATACTTAGTAATAAAATAATTCTTCATGAAGTTATTAAAGGCCAGGGTCTTATAGTTACTATGTGGTATGGGTGATTATGGGAAATTTTCATTTAATTAGATTCATTAAAATATAATAAAGATAAAATAGAAAAAACATAAGATTGAATAATTGATACAGCAATTTCTAAAATTACTAGTAAATTTTGAATAAAAAAAAGAATAATTATATAAGGTATATTTTCTAAAGTTGTCCCCAATAAAGATAAAAGTAAGTGTCCTGCTAGCATATTAGCAGATAGTCGAATAGCCAGAGTTCATGGTCGGATAAAATTTCTAATTGATTCAATTAAAATTATAAAAATTATTAATGGTCTGGGCGTGTTTATGGGAAGAAGATGAGTAAATATTTTATTAGTATTAATTAATCATCCGTATAATATAAAACTTATTCAAAGTCTTAGTGATAGAGAAAGATTAATTGATAGGTGTCTTGAAGGGGTAAAAATATAAGGTATTAACCTTAATAAATTTAGTTCCATAAAAATAATTATAATAGTTAAAAAAATAATTAAATTAGAAGAAAATTTTTTTTTTGTTAAGTTAAAGAATTCTGAAAAAATTTTTTTGTAAAGATGAGTTCATAGTATATTTATTCGTGAAGGTAAAAGTCAAAAAGGTCAATTTAATAATATTAGGGGTAAAAATAAAGTTAATCAATTTATAGATAAAAATTTATTTGTTGAAGGGTCAAAAATTGAAAATAGATTAGTTATCATTTTAAATTTAATTTTTTTATGGGTTTAATTTTATTAAATTTTATTCTAGTAGATAAAGATAAAGGAGAAAAATATAAAATAGAAAGGTATATAAATATGATTATTAATATAAATAAAAATAATAAAAATCAATATATTGGTCTTATTTGAGGAATAAAAGAATATTAATCATTAGAAGTAGGTGATTAACTACTATAAATTGGTTTAAGAGACCATTCCTTTCTTTCAGGCATCTAATGAAAGAGTATTATTTTTAATAATTTTAAATTGACAATTTAATGTTATATTTATATTTATATTTAACTAATTCTTTAATTATTTTTATTAATTCAATTTATAAAATTATAATAATTTGTTCTTTCAATAACAATAGGTATGAATCTATGGTAAGCCCCACAAATTTCAGAGCATTGACCAAAAAATATTCCTGGGCGTAATGAAATTAAAGATATTTGGTTAATACGTCCAGGAGAAGCATCTATTTTAATTCCTAAGGTTGGGACAGTTCACGAATGAATTACATCTATTGAAGACACTAATAAACGAATAGGAATTTTATAGGGAATAATTGCTCGATTATCAACATCTAAAAGACGAAATTGATTAATATTATCAATAGATTTAATTATGTATGAATCAAATATAATATTATAAAATTCAGGGTATTCGTATCTTCAATATCATTGATGGCCAATAGATTTAATAGTAAAATATGTTGGGTTTCATAATTCATCAATAAAATAAAGAGTTTTTAAAGAAGGGACAGAAATAATTAAAAGTATAATTATAGGAGTGATAGTTCATAAAATTTCGATATTATGATTTTTTAATAAGTTTAAATTTAAAAATTTATTATTTAAAGTAAAAATTAATATATATAGTGTTAATATAGTAATTATAGTTAAAATAATTATAGTAAAATTGTAAAAATAAAACAAGTTATCAGCAAAAGGAGAATTAGGGTCTTGGAAAGAATATATATTTCATGTAGCTATAATAATATATTTGAGACTAATAAAAATTAAATTTAATGGGAAGTATTTAATTCAAATTCAAATTCAAACATAAATATAAATAAATAAATAAAATATAATAATATATATATATATAATATATAAGTATTATATAAATATAAAATTAAATAAAATTAACGGGGAAGGTTAAATTGAATAGAATAATAAAAATTAAAAATAGGGATATATATAAATTACCAATAATTTTTAAATTTAAATTCTAATATTAATATTAAATTTAAATTTTAATAAAAATTTTTAAAAAATTTTATTAATGAGGCTTAAACTCATTGCACTATTCTGCCATATTAAAATTTAATTAGGATAATAGGAGTTTCATTATATGAGTGTCTTAAAGGTGGGTAATTTTGTATTCATTCTAAAGAAGATTGAAAATATTTAAAAATAATTAAACGTTTTATAATTAATCTTTCTAATATAATAAAAATTAGAAAAATTATTCTGTTAAATGTAATTAATGAGCCAATAGAAGAAATTAAATTTCAACAATAATATGCATCTGGGTAATCTGAGTATCGTCGAGGTATGCCTATTAGACCTAAAAAATGTTGGGGAAAAAATGTTAAATTAACACCAGTAAATATTATTGTAAATTGAATATTTAATAATTTTTTATTTAAGGTTAAACCAGTAAAAAGGGGGTATCAATGAATTAAACTAGCAATAATTGAAAATACAGCTCCTATTGATAATACGTAATGAAAATGTCCAATAACATAATAAGTATCATGGAGTATAATATCAATAGAAGAGTTGGATAATATAATTCCTGTGAGACCTCCTATTGTAAATAGAAAAATAAATCCTAGTGATCAAGTGATAGAAGGGTTTATTTTGATTTTTGAGCCACAATAAGTAGCAAGTCAACTAAAAATTTTAATTCCTGTTGGTACTGCAATAATTATGGTGGCAGATGTAAAGTAAGCTCGAGTGTCGACATCTAATCCAACTGTAAATATATGATGAGCTCATACAATAAATCCTAGGAATCCAATACCTAGTATAGCATAAATTATTCCTAAATTTCCAAAAACTTCTTTTTTCCCTCTTTCATTAAAAATAATATGAGAAATTAATCCAAATCCAGGAAGAATTAAAATATAAACTTCTGGGTGACCGAAAAATCAAAATAAATGTTGGTATAGAATTGGGTCTCCTCCCCCAGAAGGATCAAAGAAAGATGTATTTATATTTCGATCAGTTAGTAATATAGTAATTGCTCCGGCTAAGATAGGTAATGATAAAAGTAGTAAAATAGCGGTAATTTTTACAGATCATGGGAATAAAGGGATTTGATTTATTTTAAGTGAGATATTTTTTATTAATATAATTGAAACAATAAAATTAATAGCTCCTATAATTGAAGAAATTCCAGCTATATGGAGTGAAAAAATAGTAAAATCTACGGAAGAAGTTGAATGATATATAATTGATGATAATGGAGGATAAATAGTTCATCCTGTTCCTGACCCTGTTGATATAGTTCTTCTTATTAAAAGTATGAATAAAGAGGGAATAAGTAATCAAAATCTTATATTATTTATTCGTGGAAATGCTATATCAGGTGCTCCAATTATTAAAGGTACTAATCAATTTCCAAATCCCCCAATTATAAATGGTATGACTATAAAAAAAATTATAATAAAAGCATGGGATGTGATGATAGTGTTATAGATTTGGTCATTATTAATTCATCTTCCTGGGGTTCTTAATTCTATACGAATAATTATTCTTAATGAAGCTCCAATTATTCCTGATCATATGGCGAAAATAAAATAAAGTATGCCAATATTTTTGTGATTGGTAGAGTAAAGTCATTTTTTATAATATATATATATATATAAATAAATATATTTAATGTTATGCCTGAAAAAGGAATAAATTGTAAATTTATTTATGAAATTAATTTTTCTAACATTAAGATTTATATTGGTGAGAATATATGTAAAACTTTGAAGGCTTTAAGTTTGGTTAACTTAAAATCTTGTTTATATAGTTTATTTAAAATATTAAATTGCAAATTTAAAGAAATTGTTAATTATAAATTTAATTTATAAAAATATAAATAATAAATATTGTAAATATTAATAAAGATAAATATATAATTAATATAATATTAGTGTTAGTTTTTTTATTATAATTAATTTTATGTCCAATTTTAAAATTTGTTAGGAAGAAGTTATTTCTATTAAAATTTAAGTAATTAAAAGTTATTATTAATCTAGAAATAATAATTAATATAGTTAATATAGATAAATAATTATTTAATATTATTGATTCAATTAAATTTCATTTAATTATAAAAGAAGTAAATGGGGGAAGTTGGGAGTATATAAATATTATTAAATTATATGATATTTTATTTTTAAAATTTAATTTTATAGTTAAAGAATTTTTGTAGAATAAATTTAATTCCTTTAGTATTAATAAGATTATTAATGTTGATAATATATAAATAATCATATATGTTAATATTAAATTTAAATTTAAATAGGAAAAAATTAATATAAGAGGGATATTATATATTGATGAGTAGTTTATTAAGAGAGTGAGAGAAGAGGTATTGAAGGAAAATATTACAGGGGGTAAAATTATTAGGATTAATAAAATTAAAATATTATAATTTAAATTAATGAAATTTAAAAATATAAAGATAGGAATGCATTTTAAAATAGTTAATATTAAAATTAATGAGTTAAAATTAATGTTTTTTATTAAAAAGTTTATTCATCTATTTAAGGGAAATAGTCCTAGTTTTATTCATAAACTAAATAATAAAATATTAATATTTGAGTTAAATAAATTTAGAAAACAGTAAATGATTAAAATTGAAGTTAAGCAAGAAATTAAAAAATATATAATTCTATAGATTTTAAGAGAATTAATATTCATATAAATACAAAATAAAAGAGAAGAAATTTCTAAAAATAATCATATTAAAAATAAATTAGGGGTAAAAAAAGAAATTAAAGTAATAATTAATAAAATAATATAAATAATAATATTTATTTATAATTAATAATAATTTAATTTTAGTTTAATTTTAAGAATTAATAATTTATTAGATTTTAATTATAATATATATATATATATATATATATATATATATATATATATATATATATATATTTAAGTGTGGTAGCATATAAAATTTTGATTTTTATGGTATTAATTATTTTAATAAATATAATTATATGTAGTAAAAGTGATTATAATTAAGTTCACATTTTTATTATATCAAAATAATCCTTTTATCAGGCATTTTACTTATACAAAAGAGTTTATCTATACTTAGGGTATGAACCTAAAAGCTTAAATTTAGCTTATTTATATAATTAAATTTAAGTAAAATTGTATAGATAATGAAAATAAAGAGAAAATTTTATAATAAATTTAGATTTAATTTGAATTTAGAGGGATTTTCAAAGTAAAATTAAATTTAAGTAAAATTGTATAGATAATGAAAATAAAGAGAAAATTTTATAATAAATTTAGATTTAATTTGAATTTAGAGGGATTTTCAAAGTAAAATTAAATTTAAGTAAAATTGTATAGATAATGAACATAAAGAGAAAATTTTATAATAAATTTAGATTTAATTTGAATTTAGAGGGATTTTCAAAGTAAAATTAAATTTAAGTAAAATTGTATAGATAATGAAAATAAAGAGAAAATTTTATAATAAATTTAAATTTAATTTGAATTTAGAGGGATTTTCAAAGTAAAATTAAATTTAAGTAAAATTGTATAGATAATGAAAATAAAGAGAAAATTTTATAATAAATTTAGATTTAATTTGAATTTAGGGGGATTTTCAAAGTAAAATTAAATTTAAGTAAAATTGTATAGATAATGAAAATAAAGAGAAAATTTTATAATAAATTTAGATTTAATTTGAATTTAGGGGGATTTTCAAAGTAAAATTAAATTTAAGTAAAATTATATAGATAATGAAAATAAAGAGAAAATTTTATAATAAATTTAGATTTAATTTGAATTTAGGGGGATTTTCAAAGTAAAATTAAATTTAAGTAAAATTGTATAGATAATGAAAATAAAGAGAAAATTTTATAATAAATTTAGATTTAATTTGAATTTAGGGGGATTTTCAAAGTAAAATTAAATTTGAGTAAAATTGTATAGATAATGAAAATAAAGAGAAAATTTTATAATAAACTTAGATTTAATTTGAATTTAGGGGGATTTTCAAAGTAAAATTAAATTTAAGTAAAATTGTATAGATAATGAAAATAAAGAGAAAATTTTATAATAAATTTAGATTTAATTTGAATTTAGGGGGATTTTCAAAGTAAAATTAAATTTAAGTAAAATTGTATAGATAATGAAAATAAAGAGAAAATTTTATAATAAATTTAGATTTAATTTGAATTTAGAGGGATTTTCAAAGTAAAATTAAATTTAAGTAAAATTGTATAGATAATGAAAATAAAGAGAAAATTTATAATAAATTTAGATTTAATTTGAATTTAGAGGGATTTTCAAAGTAAAATTAAATTTAAGTAAAATTGTATAGATAATGAAAATAAAGAGAAAATTTTATAATAAATTTAGATTTAATTTGAATTTAGGGGGATTTTCAAAGTAAAATTAAATTTAAGTAAAATTGTATAGATAATGAAAATAAAGAGAAAATTTTATAATAAATTTAGATTTAATTTGAATTTAGGGGGATTTTCAAAGTAAAATTAAATTTAAGTAAAATTATATAGATAATGAAAATAAAGAGAAAATTTTATAATAAATTTAGATTTAATTTGAATTTAGAGGGATTTTCAAAGTAAAATTAAATTTAAGTAAAATTGTATAGATAATGAAAATAAAGAGAAAATTTATAATAAATTTAGATTTAATTTGAATTTAGAGGGATTTTCAAAGTAAAATTAAATTTAAGTAAAATTGTATAGATAATGAAAATAAAGAGAAAATTTTATAATAAATTTAGATTTAATTTGAATTTAGGGGGATTTTCAAAGTAAAATTAAATTTAAGTAAAATTGTATAGATAATGAAAATAAAGAGAAAATTTTATAATAAATTTAAATTTAATTTGAATTTAGAGGGATTTTCAAAGTAAAATTAAATTTAAGTAAAATTATATAGATAATGAAAATAAAGAGAAAATTTTATAATAAATTTAGATTTAATTTGAATTTAGAGGGATTTTCAAAGTAAAATTAAATTTAAGTAAAATTGTATAGATAATGAAAATAAGGAGAAAATTTTATAATAAATTTAGATTTAATTTGAATTTAGGGGGATTTTCAAAGTAAAATTAAATTTAAGTAAAATTGTATAGATAATGAAAATAAAGAGAAAATTTTATAATAAATTTAGATTTAATTTGAATTTAGAGGAATTTTCAAAGTAAAATTAAGTAAAATTGTATAGATAATGAAAATAAAGAGAAAATTTTATAATAAATTTAGATTTAATTTGAATTTAGAGGGATTTTCAAAGTAAAATTAAATTTAAGTAAAATTGTATAGATAATGAAAATAAAGAGAAAATTTTATAATAAATTTAGATTTAATTTGAATTTAGGGGGATTTTCAAAGTAAAATTAAATTTAAGTAAAATTGTATAGATAATGAAAATAAAGAGAAAATTTTATAATGAATTTAGATTTAATTTGAATTTAGGGGGATTTTCAAAGTAAAATTAAATTTAAGTAAAATTATATAGATAATGAAAATAAAGAGAAAATTTTATAATAAATTTAGATTTAATTTGAATTTAGAGGGATTTTCAAAGTAAAATTAAATTTAAGTAAAATTGTATAGATAATGAAAATAAGGAGAAAATTTTATAATAAATTTAGATTTAATTTGAATTTAGGGGGATTTTCAAAGTAAAATTAAATTTAAGTAAAATTGTATAGATAATGAAAATAAAGAGAAAATTTATAATAAATTTAGATTTAATTTGAATTTAGAGGGATTTTCAAAGTAAAATTAAATTTAAGTAAAATTGTATAGATAATGAAAATAAAGAGAAAATTTTATAATAAATTTAGATTTAATTTGAATTTAGGGGGATTTTCAAAGTAAAATTAAATTTAAGTAAAATTATATAGATAATGAAAATAAAGAGAAAATTTTATAATAAATTTAGATTTAATTTGAATTTAGAGGGATTTTCAAAGTAAAATTAAATTTAAGTAAAATTGTATAGATAATGAAAATAAAGAGAAAATTTATAATAAATTTAGATTTAATTTGAATTTAGAGGGATTTTCAAAGTAAAATTAAATTTAAGTAAAATTGTATAGATAATGAAAATAAAGAGAAAATTTTATAATAAATTTAGATTTAATTTGAATTTAGGGGGATTTTCAAAGTAAAATTAAATTTAAGTAAAATTGTATAGATAATGAAAATAAAGAGAAAATTTTATAATAAATTTAGATTTAATTTGAATTTAGGGGGATTTTCAAAGTAAAATTAAATTTAAGTAAAATTGTATAGATAATGAAAATAAAGAGAAAATTTTATAATAAATTTAGATTTAATTTGAATTTAGGGGGATTTTCAAAGTAAAATTAAATTTAAGTAAAATTATATAGATAATGAAAATAAAGAGAAAATTTTATAATAAATTTAGATTTAATTTGAATTTAGAGGGATTTTCAAAGTAAAATTAAATTTAAGTAAAATTGTATAGATAATGAAAATAAAGAGAAAATTTATAATAAATTTAGATTTAATTTGAATTTAGAGGGATTTTCAAAGTAAAATTAAATTTAAGTAAAATTGTATAGATAATGAAAATAAAGAGAAAATTTTATAATAAATTTAGATTTAATTTGAATTTAGGGGGATTTTCAAAGTAAAATTAAATTTAAGTAAAATTGTATAGATAATGAAAATAAAGAGAAAATTTTATAATAAATTTAGATTTAATTTGAATTTAGGGGGATTTTCAAAGTAAAATTAAATTTGAGTAAAATTGTATAGATAATGAAAATAAAGAGAAAATTTTATAATGAATTTAGATTTAATTTGAATTTAGGGGGATTTTCAAAGTAAAATTAAATTTAAGTAAAATTGTATAGATAATGAAAATAAAGAGAAAATTTTATAATAAATTTAAATTTAATTTGAATTTAGAGGGATTTTCAAAGTAAAATTAAATTTAAGTAAAATTATATAGATAATGAAAATAAAGAGAAAATTTTATAATAAATTTAGATTTAATTTGAATTTAGAGGGATTTTCAAAGTAAAATTAAATTTAAGTAAAATTGTATAGATAATGAAAATAAGGAGAAAATTTTATAATAAATTTAGATTTAATTTGAATTTAGGGGGATTTTCAAAGTAAAATTAAATTTAAGTAAAATTGTATAGATAATGAAAATAAAGAGAAAATTTTATAATAAATTTAGATTTAATTTGAATTTAGAGGAATTTTCAAAGTAAAATTAAGTAAAATTGTATAGATAATGAAAATAAAGAGAAAATTTTATAATAAATTTAGATTTAATTTGAATTTAGAGGGATTTTCAAAGTAAAATTAAATTTAAGTAAAATTGTATAGATAATGAAAATAAAGAGAAAATTTTATAATAAATTTAGATTTAATTTGAATTTAGGGGGATTTTCAAAGTAAAATTAAATTTAAGTAAAATTGTATAGATAATGAAAATAAAGAGAAAATTTTATAATGAATTTAGATTTAATTTGAATTTAGGGGGATTTTCAAAGTAAAATTAAATTTAAGTAAAATTATATAGATAATGAAAATAGAGAGAAAATTTTATAATAAATTTAAATTTAATTTGAATTTAGAGGGATTTTCAAAGTAAAATTAAATTTAAGTAAAATTATATAGATAATGAAAATAAAGAGAAAATTTTATAATAAATTTAGATTTAATTTGAATTTAGGGGGATTTTCAAAGTAAAATTAAATTTAAGTAAAATTGTATAGATAATGAAAATAAAGAGAAAATTTTATAATAAATTTAGATTTAATTTGAATTTAGGGGGATTTTCAAAGTAAAATTAAATTTAAGTAAAATTGTATAGATAATGAAAATAAAGAGAAAATTTTATAATAAATTTAAATTTAATTTGAATTTAGAGGAATTTTCAAAGTAAAATTAAATTTAAGTAAAATTGTATAGATAATGAAAATAAAGAGAAAATTTTATAATAAATTTAAATTTAATTTGAATTTAGAGGGATTTTCAAAGTAAAATTAAATTTAAGTAAAATTATATAGATAATGAAAATAAAGAGAAAATTTTATAATAAATTTAGATTTAATTTGAATTTAGAGGGATTTTCAAAGTAAAATTAAATTTAAGTAAAATTGTATAGATAATGAAAATAAAGAGAAAATTTTATAATAAATTTAGATTTAATTTGAATTTAGGGGGATTTTCAAAGTAAAATTAAATTTAAGTAAAATTGTATAGATAATGAAAATAAAGAGAAAATTTTATAATAAATTTAAATTTAATTTGAATTTAGAGGGATTTTCAATGTAAAATTAAATTTAAGTAAAATTATATAGATAATGAAAATAAAGAGAAAATTTTATAATAAATTTAGATTTAATTTGAATTTAGAGGGATTTTCAAAGTAAAATTAAATTTAAGTAAAATTGTATAGATAATGAAAATAAAGAGAAAATTTTATAATAAATTTAGATTTAATTTGAATTTAGGGGGATTTTCAAAGTAAAATTAAATTTAAGTAAAATTGTATAGATAATGAAAATAAAGAGAAAATTTTATATTAAATTTAGATTTAATTTGAATTTAGAGGGATTTTCAAAGTAAAATTAAATTTAAGTAAAATTGTATAGATAATGAAAATAAAGAGAAAATTTTATAATAAATTTAAATTTAATTTGAATTTAGAGGGATTTTCAAAGTAAAATTAAATTTAAGTAAAATTATATAGATAATGAAAATAAAGAGAAAATTTTATAATAAATTTAGATTTAATTTGAATTTAGAGGGATTTTCAAAGTAAAATTAAATTTAAGTAAAATTGTATAGATAATGAAAATAAAGAGAAAATTTTATAATAAATTTAGATTTAATTTGAATTTAGAGGGATTTTCAAAGTAAAATTAAATTTAAGTAAAATTGTATAGATAATGAAAATAAAGAGAAAATTTTATAATAAATTTAGATTTAATTTGAATTTAGGGGGATTTTCAAAGTAAAATTAAATTTAAGTAAAATTGTATAGATAATGAAAATAAAGAGAAAATTTTATAATAAATTTAAATTTAATTTGAATTTAGAGGGATTTTCAATGTAAAATTAAATTTAAGTAAAATTATATAGATAATGAAAATAAAGAGAAAATTTTATAATAAATTTAGATTTAATTTGAATTTAGCGGGATTTTCAAAGTAAAATTAAATTTAAGTAAAATTGTATAGATAATGAAAATAAAGAGAAAATTTTATAATAAATTTAGATTTAATTTGAATTTAGGGGGATTTTCAAAGTAAAATTAAATTTAAGTAAAATTGTATAGATAATGAAAATAAAGAGAAAATTTTATAATAAATTTAGATTTAATTTGAATTTAGAGGGATTTTCAAAGTAAAATTAAATTTAAGTAAAATTGTATAGATAATGAAAATAAAGAGAAAATTTTATAATAAATTTAGATTTAATTTGAATTTAGGGGGATTTTCAAAGTAAAATTAAATTTAAGTAAAATTGTATAGATAATGAAAATAAAGAGAAAATTTTATAATAAATTTAGATTTAATTTGAATTTAGGGGGATTTTCAAAGTAAAATTAAATTTAAGTAAAATTATATAGATAATGAAAATAAAGAGAAAATTTTATAATAAATTTAGATTTAATTTGAATTTAGAGGGATTTTCAAAGTAAAATTAAATTTAAGTAAAATTGTATAGATAATGAAAATAAGGAGAAAATTTTATAATAAATTTAGATTTAATTTGAATTTAGGGGGATTTTCAAAGTAAAATTAAATTTAAGTAAAATTGTATAGATAATGAAAATAAAGAGAAAATTTTATAATAAATTTAGATTTAATTTGAATTTAGAGGAATTTTCAAAGTAAAATTAAGTAAAATTGTATAGATAATGAAAATAAAGAGAAAATTTTATAATAAATTTAGATTTAATTTGAATTTAGAGGGATTTTCAAAGTAAAATTAAATTTAAGTAAAATTGTATAGATAATGAAAATAAAGAGAAAATTTTATAATAAACTTAGATTTAATTTGAATTTAGGGGGATTTTCAAAGTAAAATTAAATTTAAGTAAAATTGTATAGATAATGAAAATAAAGAGAAAATTTTATAATAAATTTAGATTTAATTTGAATTTAGGGGGATTTTCAAAGTAAAATTAAATTTAAGTAAAATTGTATAGATAATGAAAATAAAGAGAAAATTTTATAATAAATTTAGATTTAATTTGAATTTAGAGGGATTTTCAAAGTAAAATTAAATTTAAGTAAAATTGTATAGATAATGAAAATAAAGAGAAAATTTATAATAAATTTAGATTTAATTTGAATTTAGAGGGATTTTCAAAGTAAAATTAAATTTAAGTAAAATTGTATAGATAATGAAAATAAAGAGAAAATTTTATAATAAATTTAGATTTAATTTGAATTTAGGGGGATTTTCAAAGTAAAATTAAATTTAAGTAAAATTGTATAGATAATGAAAATAAAGAGAAAATTTTATAATAAATTTAGATTTAATTTGAATTTAGGGGGATTTTCAAAGTAAAATTAAATTTAAGTAAAATTATATAGATAATGAAAATAAAGAGAAAATTTTATAATAAATTTAGATTTAATTTGAATTTAGAGGGATTTTCAAAGTAAAATTAAATTTAAGTAAAATTGTATAGATAATGAAAATAAAGAGAAAATTTATAATAAATTTAGATTTAATTTGAATTTAGAGGGATTTTCAAAGTAAAATTAAATTTAAGTAAAATTGTATAGATAATGAAAATAAAGAGAAAATTTTATAATAAATTTAGATTTAATTTGAATTTAGGGGGATTTTCAAAGTAAAATTAAATTTAAGTAAAATTGTATAGATAATGAAAATAAAGAGAAAATTTTATAATAAATTTAGATTTAATTTGAATTTAGGGGGATTTTCAAAGTAAAATTAAATTTAAGTAAAATTATATAGATAATGAAAATAAAGAGAAAATTTTATAATAAATTTAGATTTAATTTGAATTTAGAGGGATTTTCAAAGTAAAATTAAATTTAAGTAAAATTGTATAGATAATGAAAATAAAGAGAAAATTTTATAATGAATTTAGATTTAATTTGAATTTAGGGGGATTTTCAAAGTAAAATTAAATTTAAGTAAAATTGTATAGATAATGAAAATAAAGAGAAAATTTTATAATAAATTTAAATTTAATTTGAATTTAGAGGGATTTTCAAAGTAAAATTAAATTTAAGTAAAATTATATAGATAATGAAAATAAAGAGAAAATTTTATAATAAATTTAGATTTAATTTGAATTTAGAGGGATTTTCAAAGTAAAATTAAATTTAAGTAAAATTGTATAGATAATGAAAATAAGGAGAAAATTTTATAATAAATTTAGATTTAATTTGAATTTAGGGGGATTTTCAAAGTAAAATTAAATTTAAGTAAAATTGTATAGATAATGAAAATAAAGAGAAAATTTTATAATAAATTTAGATTTAATTTGAATTTAGAGGAATTTTCAAAGTAAAATTAAGTAAAATTGTATAGATAATGAAAATAAAGAGAAAATTTTATAATAAATTTAGATTTAATTTGAATTTAGAGGGATTTTCAAAGTAAAATTAAATTTAAGTAAAATTGTATAGATAATGAAAATAAAGAGAAAATTTTATAATAAATTTAGATTTAATTTGAATTTAGGGGGATTTTCAAAGTAAAATTAAATTTAAGTAAAATTGTATAGATAATGAAAATAAAGAGAAAATTTTATAATGAATTTAGATTTAATTTGAATTTAGGGGGATTTTCAAAGTAAAATTAAATTTAAGTAAAATTATATAGATAATGAAAATAGAGAGAAAATTTTATAATAAATTTAAATTTAATTTGAATTTAGAGGGATTTTCAAAGTAAAATTAAATTTAAGTAAAATTATATAGATAATGAAAATAAAGAGAAAATTTTATAATAAATTTAGATTTAATTTGAATTTAGGGGGATTTTCAAAGTAAAATTAAATTTAAGTAAAATTGTATAGATAATGAAAATAAAGAGAAAATTTTATAATAAATTTAGATTTAATTTGAATTTAGGGGGATTTTCAAAGTAAAATTAAATTTAAGTAAAATTGTATAGATAATGAAAATAAAGAGAAAATTTTATAATAAATTTAAATTTAATTTGAATTTAGAGGAATTTTCAAAGTAAAATTAAATTTAAGTAAAATTGTATAGATAATGAAAATAAAGAGAAAATTTTATAATAAATTTAAATTTAATTTGAATTTAGAGGGATTTTCAAAGTAAAATTAAATTTAAGTAAAATTATATAGATAATGAAAATAAAGAGAAAATTTTATAATAAATTTAGATTTAATTTGAATTTAGAGGGATTTTCAAAGTAAAATTAAATTTAAGTAAAATTGTATAGATAATGAAAATAAAGAGAAAATTTTATAATAAATTTAGATTTAATTTGAATTTAGGGGGATTTTCAAAGTAAAATTAAATTTAAGTAAAATTGTATAGATAATGAAAATAAAGAGAAAATTTTATAATAAATTTAAATTTAATTTGAATTTAGAGGGATTTTCAATGTAAAATTAAATTTAAGTAAAATTATATAGATAATGAAAATAAAGAGAAAATTTTATAATAAATTTAGATTTAATTTGAATTTAGAGGGATTTTCAAAGTAAAATTAAATTTAAGTAAAATTGTATAGATAATGAAAATAAAGAGAAAATTTTATAATAAATTTAGATTTAATTTGAATTTAGGGGGATTTTCAAAGTAAAATTAAATTTAAGTAAAATTGTATAGATAATGAAAATAAAGAGAAAATTTTATAATAAATTTAGATTTAATTTGAATTTAGAGGGATTTTCAAAGTAAAATTAAATTTAAGTAAAATTGTATAGATAATGAAAATAAAGAGAAAATTTTATAATAAATCTAAATTTAATTTGAATTTAGAGGGATTTTCAAAGTAAAATTAAATTTAAGTAAAATTATATAGATAATGAAAATAAAGAGAAAATTTTATAATAAATTTAGATTTAATTTGAATTTAGAGGGATTTTCAAAGTAAAATTAAATTTAAGTAAAATTGTATAGATAATGAAAATAAAGAGAAAATTTTATAATAAATTTAGATTTAATTTGAATTTAGAGGGATTTTCAAAGTAAAATTAAATTTAAGTAAAATTGTATAGATAATGAAAATAAAGAGAAAATTTTATAATAAATTTAGATTTAATTTGAATTTAGGGGGATTTTCAAAGTAAAATTAAATTTAAGTAAAATTGTATAGATAATGAAAATAAAGAGAAAATTTTATAATAAATTTAAATTTAATTTGAATTTAGAGGGATTTTCAATGTAAAATTAAATTTAAGTAAAATTATATAGATAATGAAAATAAAGAGAAAATTTTATAATAAATTTAGATTTAATTTGAATTTAGCGGGATTTTCAAAGTAAAATTAAATTTAAGTAAAATTGTATAGATAATGAAAATAAAGAGAAAATTTTATAATAAATTTAGATTTAATTTGAATTTAGGGGGATTTTCAAAGTAAAATTAAATTTAAGTAAAATTGTATAGATAATGAAAATAAAGAGAAAATTTTATAATAAATTTAGATTTAATTTGAATTTAGAGGGATTTTCAAAGTAAAATTAAATTTAAGTAAAATTGTATAGATAATGAAAATAAAGAGAAAATTTTATAATAAATTTAGATTTAATTTGAATTTAGGGGGATTTTCAAAGTAAAATTAAATTTAAGTAAAATTGTATAGATAATGAAAATAAAGAGAAAATATTATAATAAATTTAAATTTAATTTGAATTTAGAGGGATTTTCAAAGTAAAATTAAATTTAAGTAAAAATTACTGAAATTTTAAGGTTTTTGGGTGAATTTTATTTCAAAAAATTTATTAATTATTGTAGTTAATTGGAAAGTAAAGTTATTAGTATAAAAATTTGGTTAAAATGGAAAATTTGTAAAATTTAATTTTTTTAAAAATATATATATATATATAAATAATTTATATATTTGTATTTATATATATATATAAATAATTTATATATTTATATTTATATTTATATATATATATATATATATATATTTAATTAAATTTAATTATGCCTAATAAATTTATTAATATATATTCATTTATATATATATAAATAATTTATTTATTAAATATTTATATATATATAAATAATTTATATATATCTAATTAAATTTAATTATGCCTAATAAATTTATTAATATATATACATTTATATATACTTTTAGATTTTTAGAGCAGAACAATAATAATCTAATATAATACTATATATTTAATTGTAATATAAATATTAATGAATGAAACCATTTATAAATAAACCCTAGAGTTAAACTAGTTATTAGACATTTATATCAGATTTAATATAATCATAATAACCTATAAATATTCATACAATTATATACATATAAATTTAATTATATATAAAATATTTATTATATATTTATTTATATATATATAAATAATTTAATATAATATAAATATTTATTTATTAGACATTTATATATATATATATATATATATATTAATATATAAATATTTATTTTTATAAATATTTATATATAAATAAAATGTATTAGTTATTTATATACATATAATATATATTAAATTATTTATATATATATAATATATTTATTTAATATTATTTAAATTATTTATATATATATATATATTTAGTGCTTAGCCATCTATAAAATATTGATACCTAATATGTGTCGCATTTGATTATTTAATTTATAAATTATATCTATACATCTTTAAATATATAATATTTACACATACTGCACCCTAAATATCGTTAAGCTATTATTTTAATATATATATAATTATATATATATATATAAATAATTTATTATATAAATATTTATATATATATATAAATTATTTATATATATATAGTTACCATTTATTCAATAAATATTTATTATTATATATAATATTTATATAAATATAAATTTTCTTATAAATTTAAGTATTAAATATTTATATATATATAAATTATTTATATATATATGAAGCAGTTTTGCTCTTCCCGCCAAGTGCGTGTATGCGTGCGAGCGTTGGGCGATGCGTGCGCAGCCGCGTTCCTTCTCTTCTGGAAGTTTCTTCTTCGCCGCAAGCGTCTACTCCGATTCTCGTCATGAATCAGACTACAGTATTATTATATATACATATATATTTACATTTAACTATAAGTTAAAAGTTAATGTGATTACACAATAAATGGATGTGCACTCCTAACGAGAAACTACTCCCGCTTTTTACCCCAACAATATATATATATAAATTATTTATATATATATATATATATATATATATATATATATATATATATATATATATATATATAAGAATATCGAAAAAAAAAAAAAAAATGGTATTAATTTAATATATAAAAGGAAATTTTTTATATATAAATTGAAGTTTATATGAAATATTAAATATTAGATTTAATAGTATATTTGAAGAATATAAAATATTTATATAATTTAAATTTTTATATTAATTTGATTTTTGGTGAAAAATGAGAAGAATTTTTCATACAAAATTAATATAGATTTGCACATTAAATTAAATGATCTATAAAAGTAATAATAATAAGTTATGTAGTGCATTAATTTTAATAATAAGAAAAAAAAAGATGGGAAAAAAGCTTTAAAATGATAAAAAATTGAATTTTTAAATTTATGAGGGTGGATTTAATAATAAATTTTTGTGAAATAATAAGGTTTGGTGGAAAATGAGAAGAATTTTTCATACAAAATTAATATAGATTTGTACATTAAATTAAATGATCTATAAAAGTAATAATAATAAGTTATGTAGTGTATTAATTTCAATAATAAGAAAAAAAAAGATGGGAAAAAAGCTTTAAAATGATAAAAAATTGAATTTTTAAATTTATGGGGTGGATTTAATAATAAATTTTTATAGTAAATTGAATTTTAATGAATTATTTAGTAAAAATTATTTTAAAAGGAATTTTTATAATGAATTGAATTTTTAAATTTATGAGGGTGAATTTAAAAAGAAATTTTTATATTAAATTGAATTTTAATGAATTATTTAGTAACAATTATTTTAAAAGGAATTTTTATAATAAATTGAATTTTTAAATTTATGAGGGTGGATTTAATAATAAATTTTTATAGTAAATTGAATTTTAATGAATTATTTAGTAAAAATTATTTTAAAAGGAATTTTTATAATAAATTGAATTTTTAAATTTATGAGGGTGAATTTAAAAAGAAATTTTTATATTAAATTGAATTTTAATGAATTATTTAGTAAAAATTATTTTAAAAGAAATTTTTATAATGAATTGAATTTTTAAATTTATGGGCGTGAATTTAAAAAGAAATTTTTATATTAAATTGAATTTTAATGAATTATTTAGTAAAAATTATTTTAAAAGGAATTTTTATAATAAATTGAATTTTTAAATTTATGAGGTTGAATTAAAAAAGAAATTTTTATAGTAAATTGAATTTTAATGAATTATTTAGTAAAAATTATTTTAAAAGGAATTTTTATAATAAATTGAATTTTTAAATTTATGAGGGTGGATTTAATAATAAATTTTTATAGTAAATTGAATTTTAATGAATTATTTAGTAAAAATTATTTTAAAAGGAATTTTTATAATAAATTGAATTTTTAAATTTATGAGGGTGAATTTAAAAAGAAATTTTTATATTAAATTGAATTTTAATGAATTATTTAGTAAAAATTATTTTAAAAGAAATTTTTATAATGAATTGAATTTTTAAATTTATGGGGGTGAATTTAAAAAGAAATTTTTATATTAAATTGAATTTTAATGAATTATTTAGTAAAAATTATTTTAAAAGGAATTTTTATAATAAATTGAATTTTTAAATTTATGAGGTTGAATTAAAAAAGAAATTTTTATAGTAAATTGAATTTTAATGAATTATTTAGTAAAAATTCTTTTAAAAGGAATTTTTATAATAAATTGAATTTTTAAATTTATGAGGTTGAATTAAAAAAGAAATTTTTATAGTAAATTGAATTTTAATGAATTATTTAGTAAAAATTATTTTAAAAGGAATTTTTATAATAAATTGAATTTTTAAATTTATGAGGGTGGATTTAATAATAAATTTTTATAGTAAATTGAATTTTAATGAATTATTTAGTAAAAATTATTTTAAAAGGAATTTTTATAATAAATTGAATTTTTAAATTTATGAGGGTGAATTTAAAAAGAAATTTTTATATTAAATTGAATTTTAATGAATTATTTAGTAAAAATTATTTTAAAAGGAATTTTTATAATAAATTGAATTTTTAAATTTATGAGGGTGAATTTAAAAAGAAATTTTTATATTAAATTGAATTTTAATGAATTATTTAGTAAAAATTATTTTAAAAGGAATTTTTATAATAAATTGAATTTTTAAATTTATGAGGTTGAATTAAAAAAGAAATTTTTATAATAAATTGAATTTTAATGAATTATTTAGTAAAAATTATTTAAAAAGGAATTTTTATAATAAATTGAATTTTTAAATTTATGAGGTTGAATTTAAAAAGAAATTTTTATAGTAAAATGAATTTTAATGAGTTATTTAGTAAAAATTATTTTAAAAGGAATTTTTATAATAAATTGAATTTTTAAATTTATGAGGTTGAGTTTAAAAAAGAAATTTTTATAGTAAATTGAATTTTAATGAGTTATTTAGTAAAAATTATTTTAAAAGGAATTTTTATAATAAATTGAATTTTTAAATTTATGGGGGTGAATTTAAAAAGAAATTTTTATAGAAAATTGAATTTTAATGAGTTATTTAGTAAAAATTATTTTAAAAGGAATTTTTATAATGAATTTTAAAATTTATGATGATGAGGTTAAAGGGACCTTGTAATTTGTTGAAAATGAGAAGAATTTTTCATACAAAATTAATATAGATTTGTACATTAAATTAAATGATCTATAAAAGTAATAATAATAAGTTATGTAGTGTATTAATTTCAATAATAAGAAAAAAAAAGATGGGGAAAAAGCTTTAAAATGATAAAAAATTGAATTTTAAAATTTATGGGGGTGGATTTAATAATAAATTTTTGTGGGATTGTAAGGTTTGGTGAAAAATGAGAAGAATTTTTCATACAAAATTAATATAGATTTGTACATTAAATTAAATGATCTATAAAAGTAATAATAATAAGTTATGTAGTGTATTAATTTCAATAATAAGAAAAAAAAAGATGGGAAAAAAGCTTTAAAATGATAAAAAATTGAATTTTTAAATTTATGGGGATGGGTTTTATAATAAATTTTTATAGTAAATTGAATTTTAATGAATTATTTAGTAAAAATTATTTAAAAAGGAATTTTTATAATAAATTGAATTTTTAAATTTATGGGGGTGAATTTAAAAAGAAATTTTTATAGTAAATTGAATTTTAATGAATTATTTAGTAAAAATTATTTAAAAAGGAATTTTTATAATAAATTGAATTTTTAAATTTATGAGGTTGAATTTAAAAAGAAATTTTTATAGTAAATTGAATTTTAATGAGTTATTTAGTAAAAATTATTTTAAAGGAGTTTTTATAATAAATTGAATTTTTAAATTTATGGGGGTGAATTTAAAAAGAAATTTTTATAGTAAATTGAATTTTAATGAATTATTTAGTAAAAATTATTTAAAAAGGAATTTTTATAATAAATTGAATTTTTAAATTTATGAGGTTGAGTTTAAAAAAGAAATTTTTATAGTAAATTGAATTTTAATGAATTATTTAGTAAAAATTATTTTAAAAGGAATTTTTATAATAAATTGAATTTTTAAATTTATGAGGTTGAATTTAAAAAGAAATTTTTATAGAAAATTGAATTTTAATGAATTATTTAGTAAAAATTATTTTAAGAGGAATTTTTATAATAAATTGAATTTTTAAATTTATGAGGTTGAATTTAAAAAGAAATTTTTATAATAAATTGAATTTTAATGAATTACTTAGTAAAAATTATTTTAAAAGGAATTTTTATAATAAAAATAATAATAATAATAATAATAATAATAATAATTTATTCTAAATTATATATTGAAATATTGAAAAATATAAAATTTGTGATATTAATCAAAAAGATTAAAGAAGACTTTCATTTATCTTATTTATGCATTTACAATGTTTAATAAAATATTTAAAAATCCTCGGACGATCCTTTCAACAAAGCAAAGTTTCGAAAAAATGAAAACAGCACTTTACCAAATGTAAAGTATGAGTATTTTTACTTTGTTTGAAGGATCTATCCGTCGCGAATCGTCTTTTTGTACGTAAGACCCAGTGCATCTGAGCAATTCTAAATAATTTAAAAATATGTTCTGTATATTATTTTAAATGAATTTAAAAAATAAATAATTATCTTTAAGTTAAAACGTAACTTTATTTCATTTCAAATATATTTAAAAAATAAATGATTATTTCGATAATAAAAAGTTACTCTTGTTATTGGTATACCAAATTACGGAAGATTTTTATCTTCCCGAAATTTGGTGACACCGTTATAGAAATTATTTTATTAGAGAAAAAACGCGACGTACAAAAAGACCCTCCCTAGCTAGGAAACAGATTACTACCCGTGGAAACGCCTGGCGTTATCCACGGTCACTATACTCGTCAAACTCAACTACTATTCTAATCAAATATAATAATAAAAAAGTTATTTCTTCACTCACTACTTGTTGGGAGGATATGAATGCTGCGTTAGAGTCCTGGAATCAAAAAATGAAACAAGATGTTAAAAAACGATTCGTACAATTCCATCAACAAGATAGTTTATTTGGAAAAATGTCTTTTCTTACTTACATTCTCACCCCCTTGAAGTCAGCGGACGTTGGCTCTGAATCTGAGCATTGATGCGTTGTATTACGTTAGTCTTACTACCCCTGTTTTCAATATATCTACAGCGCATTATCAGCAAATTCTATTTAATTTGGTAGAGGCGAAACGAGACGGCTAGCGACTGGGTTTCCAAGCCCATAGAATCAACCCCGGATTCTTACGCGAGGCGACACCATCCACCTGCCTGGACGTCGTAACGCCAGGACAGATGCGCCCCTTCGCTTAAAACGTGATTCCAACTCGCGAGTATACACTCCACGAGCTGGCCGCTTTAAGTATAGACCGAAGCCTAGTAACGCTGGCATTATCTGCCAGAGATGGTGCGCTGCGGTCTTTTGGCTGTGAGGTCACCCCTACTTGAAGAGTAGGTGCGGACCTCCACCGTCTCGATCAAACTTCTCTACTAATATGATATCAAATATATCCTAACCTCTAAGATAATGCAACTTTCGACACATTGAAAACAAGGTTGGCTAACGTAATAATGGAAGTGGAAGTTCCCCTCCTCGAGTTACGGTAGCCTACAACATATAAACACGAGATATATAGAATTCGTTTAGTAACTTTCGTTTAAAAATTATGAAGCAATACATAGATTTTTGAGTTATTAAATAAATTAATATTAAGGAGATTAAAGTAAATATAATTAAATTTATTATTATATTTAATGGGGAAATATTTTTATTAAAAATAATAAAAATAATTATAATTATTAAAAAATAAAAAAAAATATTAATAATATATATATAAGGACTGTTCATTTGATTTATGTCAGGAAATAGTTTAAGTAAAACATTAATTTTGGAGATTTTACTGTGTATCCCCGCGTCCCCTGAATTGCGGAGCTTGCCTTACAATGTATAGTAAAGGCCAGCCTGCCAACTTTTTATGGATTTTAAAATTGCACTTATTTATTTCAAAATCCTTTTTGATTTTTAGCTTATGCACATTCTCTCGACTTATATAACTTTAATTCAAAGCTGGATAAAATCTGTTTTATGTAACGAGACTAAAGAAAAGTCAATGGCCAATATTTTTTATTGTATCTTAAGTTACACCTTTTCCCCCAAAATAATAGAGCACTCTCCACTTGTATTATCCACATTTTGGACTTTTAATTTACCAGTAAAAGACTCGTTTTCGTCGACTTTAGCATAAACAATCCCAAAAACAACGCCTCCTTCAGATTCAATAATATCACCAATTCTAAATGATAATAAATCAAATTCAACAATCGTCTTCAAAAATACACAAGCATTGTCACAAATAATATTTCCAATGGGAAATATTCCCACAATTTTATAACATAATGGGATCCCTGATAATTTGTAAGTGTATTTAAATAAGTAGGAGGAAAGCCTTTTGTTTATTTCAGTCTCTGGGTCGCTAAAATATTTTGGATTGATTTTTGTCATTATTTGAATTTTCAATTTTGAGATTTTTATGGGGCTTAAAAAATTAGCGAAAATGAATATCAAATTTAGCTTTTGGAAATCGTTAAAATGAAGTTCACCTTGCCATAAACATAATCATGTTTATTTATTGAAGACATTAAGCTTAAAGAGATTTTAAATCTGCCCAAATATTCGCTGTTTATTTAAATTTTTGTTGAATATGTAATCACTGTCGCGATAAACTCTCAAATATCCACATTAAAAGAAAGCATCATCTCAAACGCGAATAAAATTAACATCATTGCAGAGGCCTTAGATATTAATTTCTAATTCAATGGCTCCAGATATCCGCGCGAATATTGCCAATAAATTAATCATAAATGAATTGCACATAGTCCAAATTAATGTAAACTCCATCATAACAAATGAACGAAGAGTCACTCTCCTGGATTTCCTTAATAAGCACAAACCAGATGTAGCTTTGCTTTCCGAAACAAAGCTAAATCCGGTCCACAAATTGAGCTTCAAGGACTACGTCTTTGTCAGACGCGATAGAATAAATGCTAAACAAGCAGGAGGCACGGGAATATTAATCCGCAAGGATATTAAATTCAAAAACATCCAGCTAAACTGCATCAAAGACAGTACTTGTTTCGAATCTACAGTATTAGAAATCAAATTTCAAAATAATTGCAAATTATATCTCATCGCGAGTTATGCCACCAGCAGCTGTAAGAAAGAATTCATGATGGAGCTCAGAGCCCTTTTCGATTCTCTAGAGCTATACAAAGCTAGCAATTACTACCTGCTCGCGGGTGACCTTAACGCGAAACATTCTAACTGGGGAAATACCATAAACAATGCTCGAGGAGTCTCCTTAAACAAATGGCTTATAGAAAGCCAAATCACCTTCCGTGCAAACCTCAACAGTACCGCGATACCCTCTTTTCCGAAAAGCGGAGCCTTTATAGACCTCTGCATTTCGGACTGTTACGTCCCGGTCTACGAATGGCGTCTATGACGGCGTTCGCGATTTTCGGTAAACGACGTACACGTTACACCCCGGTCGACGATTGACGTCTACGACGCGATCGCGATTCCCCGGTAAACGGTGCAACTAAAAATATACGGCCTTTGATCCAAACGGTACGTACGCCCGAATCTGATCTGGACCCGAAACGAGATCGACTATTCACGGTTTCACACGGAAAAATTTTTACATTCGCGTTCGCAACTTATATAATAACGCTCACCGGTGAAGAATTCTTCTATTATTCGCTCGAAATTTTTTTGTATGGCGGGTATCTCCATTGGACGATCCGGTAGTGGCGACAGGCAGCTCCTCTCAGGATCTCGTCCTTCAGGATGCGACAGCGAGTTGGTCGGACCGTCTTAACAACAGCATCGGGTGCGACAGCAACAGGAGCAGCAACCGTCCAAATGCCGGTTGACAGCTTCAGTGTCGAGATGATTTAGAACTCGCGCGTCACCCGCGTGGTTGGTGACTTTTGGCCTTTCATGTGTTCGATTCGCGGCGCGGGCTAGCTTGGCTAGCTGTGCCTTCCTTCCGGCGCGTCTAGTGCGTCTCATTGAAAGGAAGAAGATGGAGAGTAACGGTACGTTAAAATGTACTTAATCGCGGTTGAATTCTAATAAAATTCACTCAACTCTCCCTTAGAGTCGGTTGTCGGAGCGGAGCAAGTCCTGTCTCTCGTGGCAACCTTCTAAAAGTGACAGGTGAGGATAACACTCTATAATTCGTTTATGTTCCAGGGTTCCCGTCGGAGCGGAGCAAGTCCTGTCTCTCGTAACGATTTGCACTGAACAGCAACGAATATTAAATCGTGAAATCACAGTAACTGAATTTAATTTCCTATACGAGCACCGTTGGATGTCAGGATCTTGACGAGGATTGAAATGAATAAAGGTAGCACTATTAAACTTGACAAATATATTTTAAAACTCGTTGAATACACTTGGTATATATAAGTATTAATCGTATTGTATGAAGTACAATAAAAGACGTAATAGTCTATGCTCCATGCCTCTAGAAGAGAGGGCTTAGGAAGGCTCGCGACCGAAGACTTTGAAGACTGTACGAAGACTGACTACATGCCTCTTGAAGAGAGGTCTTGACTGTTCGGTTGTTGGCGATGAACTGACTACATGCCTCTTGAAGAGAGGTCTTGACTGGTCGAAGGCTGGCGATGAACTGACTACATGTCTCTTGAAGAGAGGTCTTGACTGGTCGAAGGCTGGCGATGAACTGACTACATGCCTCTTGAAGAGAGGTCTTGACTGGTCGAAGGCTGGCGATAAATTTAAAAATTCAATTTATTATAAAAATTCCTTTTAAAATAATTTTTACTAAATAATTCATTAAAATTCAATTTACTATAAAAATTTATTTTTAAGCTCACCTTCATAAATTTAAAAATTCAATTTATTATAAAAATTCCTTTTAAAATAATTTTTACTAAGTAATTCATTAAAATTCAATTTACTATAAAAATTTATTTTTAAGCTCACCTTCATAAATTTAAAAATTCAATTTATTATAAAAATTCCTTTTAAAATAATTTTTACTAAATAATTCATTAAAATTCAATTTACTATAAAAATTTATTTTTAAGCTCACCCTCATAAATTTAAAAATTCAATTTATTATAAAAATTCCTTTTAAAATAATTTTTACTAAATAATTCATTAAAATTCAATTTACTATAAAAATTTATTTTTAAACTCATCCTCATAAATTTAAAAATTCAATTTATTATAAAAATTCCTTTTAAAATAATTTTTACTAAATAATTCATTAAAATTCAATTTATTATAAAAATTCCTTTTAAAATAATTTTTACTAATTAATTCATTAAAATTCAATTTACTATAAAAATTTATTTTTAAACTCACCCTCATAAATTTAAAAATTCAATTTATTATAAAAATTCCTTTTAAAATAATTTTTACTAAATAATTCATTAAAATTCAATTTACTATAAAAATTTATTTTTAAACCCACCCTCATAAATTTAAAAATTCAATTTATTATAAAAATTCCTTTTAAAATAATTTTTACTAATTAATTCATTAAAATTCAATTTACTATAAAAATTTATTTTTAAACTCACCCTCATAAATTTAAAAATTCAATTTATTATAAAAATTCCTTTTAAAATAATTTTTACTAAATAACTCATTAAAATTCAATTTACTATAAAAATTTATTTTTAAACTGTTACGTTCCGAACAATTGTTTATTTTCTTTAACCATTTTGGCTTTAACCGTCGGTAATACTGTGGTTGATAATTCTTAGGAATTGTGGGATCTCCCTAATTGATCACAGTGTTGCCTTTGACGACGTATAATATTTTAGTTTATTCCGCGTTGAATGTATTTAGTAACAAATACCCTTCTTGGAGTCGACGCCGTCCGGAATAGTTTATATCTTTATATCTTTATATCTTAGTGTTAGTATTTAGTTTAGATTAGGACAAAGGCAGAGGTAACGCGTCCCGCTCGTCACCTTGTTTATTGTTAAGCGATCTCGTCAGTCGGCCGTAGACATTAGGCGAATATCCCAACGGTCGAGGAGAGGCTGGCTTGCGTGGTATTTAATGTAGGTACGTAAGGTGTGTTCGGTAATTCTTTGCAATTGTGGGATCACCCTAACTGAATACACCGAGCGTTCGACGCAGGTTTGGTGACCGTCTAAGGTCCTTTATGTTTACCGTAGCTACGCCGTTCGACGACCGTTGGCGAAGAGTGCGTGAGCGAGCGAGAAGAGTGTTGTGAGAAAGAGAGGAATGCGTAACGCGCGTGATTGGGCTATCTAATTAAAACCCAAATCTAATTGGCTAGGCGCGTATTGTGGGGAGCCGGCCAGCGGGCCGAGCTAGCCGAAATCCTGCGAAGGATCGTTCTTCTTCGATGTACAAGCGCGAGGTGCGTATCGTTGAATCCGTGGGTCTCGATTAGGCAGAGTTCGTTTCAGGCTTTTGTTAACGCCCGGGCGAAAAGTCCTAAGTCTCACGTAAAATAATTATTAGTTCGTTTTAATTCAATTCGTCTTGCCGAGCCCTCGTGCTCGTAGTTATTAAGTTTAGTGTGATTCTTTTATTTATTAAACTCATTAGTTCCGCGGCGTAGATTCGCGGTAAAGTGAATAATATCGGTTTTCCGTTGTTTCTTAGTTATAGGTTTCTCAGCGACATACATATTTTCTCTCTCTTCGTTATTCGTTGGCGTTGTTATCTTGTATTAGAGAGAGGCTGTGATTGGTAAGCAGTTTTGTTATCTAATTTATTATTGTTATTCCTTGGCCATATATTACTGTTGTTTTTATATACTGTTTTATACTCATTTGTTGAAGAATATACATTTGTTACTGCGTGGTCACTTAATCATTGTGTGAATCCATATCATTCATATCGAACCCGTGTTCTTTTTAAATCCGGACAGCTTCGAGATCCCGCGTTCTCGGCTTGGAAACGCGTTTTCCTCCGAGAAGTCGCGTAGCCGTCACAGATTTTGGTGTCAGAAGTGGGATACTGTTTAGTATCTTTCGCTTCTTTTAAGGAACGAAAGATTTTGAAGAATATCTCGCTAAAAATCCTGATTTTCTTTATGAGATATTCTCGAAAGAGGATCTCTTTTCCAAAGTTCATTTACAAAGTTTTATTTCCAACTTGTAGCTTAACATTAAATTCGTAACAGAATTTGTCATCAGAAATTAGTTTATTAAAATTTGTTGTACCACCCCGTTTCTTGAAATTTTTCTCTATACATTTTTATATAGAATTTCAAAATTTGCCTTTTGACTAGATATTATTCGTTACTGAATGAAATTAGAATTGGAATCTTATGGATTGACTATTATATTTTGTCTTATTGCCCGCAGTATTTTTTTTTTATTTTTATGAAATATTTTCAATAATTTTCTTTTTGAGATACTAGTCGAGTGAATATGTATATATATATGTAGTAGTATGATTTAATAATCTATCTAATTCTTATTTATTCATTTATTTATTGATTTATTTATTTATTTATTCTTGTATATATTTTCTTTTTACTGAATATATATACATATTTCTGAACCAATATTATGTTAATTGTTAAAATTGTTTTGCAAAAGTTCCAATAATTTTGGGTTCAAAATTGTTTATTTTATTTAATTGACAATCAATATCGTACTATTTATTTTATATTTATTGTGCTATTTATTTATTGTTCTATTTATTATATTGATTATTGTGCCATTTATTTTATATTTATTGTGCTATTTATTGTTTTATTTACTGTGATATTTATATATTGTGCTATCTATGATATTTATTGTGCTATCTATTGTTTATAATTGATGGTTTTATTTGAAATTTTTATTATTATTGACTTTACATTATCTTGGTAAAAATGCCGAATTCAGCATCTAATCCGGGATTAAAATCAAAATATTTTAATGATGCTACATCTGAGGCGATGGCTGAGACTCTCGCGATGCAACAAGCAACCGCGTTAATACCGTATTTTGACGGAAGTAATATCTCGATTTCGGATTTTCTAATCGATATACAAAATGCCGCGTTTTGCCTTCCGCAAACCTGCGAGAAAATGTTTATTCGCGCGGTAATTTCAAAATTGCGAGGGGAAGCTCGAGACTGTATTTACGACCTATCGTTTGACTCAATTGACAATTTAATTAAACATTTAAAAAGACGGTTTTCACAAGATAAATCACATGAGTATTATCAGCAAGAAATATCGAAAATTCGTATGAAAAGACACGAATCGGTATATAGTTTTTACGACAGATTAAAAATCCTAATCGGTAAATTTCATAGTTCGATCAAGGATAAATACGTAGACGAGGCAGATAGCATAGTCGTTTATGCGAAAGCGACCGCGTTAAATTCGTTTATCCGCGGTTTGCCAGATGAACTCGCAAGAGCAGTAGCTCAGCGAGATCCATCTACGTTGGAAAGCGCGCTAGAAATTGCTCTAAGAGTAGAAGATCAAATGAGTACGGGATTGATACCGTCTTACGATAATCGAAGGCGTGTAGATCACTCGGAAAATTATTCTCCGCGCGAATCACGTAGAGATAGCTACAGGGAATTTCAAAATTACCCGCTTCATCGAGATCATCAGTTAAGATCGCCGAGTCCGCGTAGTTTTTCACCACCCAGATCGCGAAATTACCGTTATAACGATTCGAGAAATTTAAAATTTTATGAACCGGTAAATTCACATTGTCATTGTACATGTGGAATTCCTCCGTGTTGTTCTTCATACCGTGCAGATCATAAACAAGGTCGTTATTCCGAACAACCTCGAAATGACTATCGGTATAGAGATAACAACAGATTTCAAACCCAGCAAGATTTTCGATATAGGTCACAGTCACCTCAACCTTCAACTTCCAAACAGTCAGATCAAACACATTACCAACCGACAATAGCCAGGTCGCGTTCACCTTCACCGCACAATGTTCGTTTTCAAACACATAGTAATCAGCATTTAAACTCACAAGCGACTCGCCGTGTCGACGCGACGGAGAGTCCAGCTTTAGGAACACAGCGTCAACCGTTAGTCAAGACGTTAGAGAAGAACAGCCGGTGAACACAATAGAAATTAAACGCGATGCCCCGATAATAAAGATAATTTCATCAGATTTGCGTACGGGTGCAGCACACTTTCTAGTCGACACCGGTGCAGAAATAAACATCATAAAATTAAATTCATTAAATGAAGAATTACGTGTGTCGATAGACGAATCGGTTATAATGTCGGGAATAACTACCGAAAAAGTAAAAACGATAGGAACAGTCGTGATTAAACTGCGAAATAGACCGGTGAAATTTCATGTAGTAGGAAAAGCTTTTCCACTACAATGCGACGGTATACTAGGTAGAGAATACCTTCGTAACGAACAAGCTGAAATTTCATTTACAAATAATACTATAGTAACAATGAGCGACCCAATTAGACCAATTCCGTTCGTAGACGGAAAAGCATTAAAAAATCCGAAACGCAGGAATTTAAAGCCGCGAATATTGACAATAAAGGCTAGAAGTCGACAAGCGATTGCAATAGATGTAGTAAATGAAAATTTAGAGGAAGGATATTTACCAAGATTGCAATGTAAAGACGGTTTATATATTGGCGAAGCAGCCGTATCGGTCAACGATTGCGGCGTGTGCCATGTTCTAGCTATAAATTCTCTTGATGAAGACGTACAAATTGAGATTCCACCTCAGGAATTGATTCCTTTTGAATTGCATAATTTTCCTGAAGAACAGGAATACTTCGAGACAGACTCAGAAAAAGAAATGCCAGAGACCACTGACAGAGTCACAGAAATAGTGAATAGATTACATTTAGACCATCTAAGCGTAGAAGAAAAAGATCATGTAATAGATATCGTTGAAGAATTTCCCAATATTTTCCACCTACCTACTGATAAATTGCCTGTAACTTCTTGTATTAAACACCACATTCATACAACAGATGATATTCCTATTAATACCAGACAATACAGATTTCCAATGGTTCATAAACAAGAAATAGATAAACAAATTGCGAAAAGATTAGAAGATGGAATTATTAAGCCATCTAAATCACCATATAACTCTCCATTATGGATAGTTCCGAAAAAACCTGATTCTAAAGGCAATCCTAGATGGAGGATGGTGGTAGATTTTAGGAAATTAAATGAGAAAACGATAGGAGACGCTTATCCGTTACCTAACATTTCTGAGATTCTGGACCATTTGGGTCAAGCCCAATATTTTTCAACTTTTGATTTAGCCAGTGGTTTCCAGCAAATAGAAATGAATGAAAAAGATAGGCCTAAAACAGCCTTTACCACACCTAATGGGCATTACGAGTTTGTGCGAATGCCCGAAGGTTTGAAAAATGCACCAGCAACCTTTCAAAGGTTGATGGATCAATTGCTGAGAGGTTTACAAGGAATCGAAGTATTTGTATATCTAGATGACATAGTTGTGTATGCAAAGAACTTGAAAGAACATGAAAAGAAAGTTAGGCGTTTATTTTCGCGATTGGCAGATGCAAAAACACTACAGCCAGATAAATGCGAATTTTTGAAAACAGAAGTAGGTTATCTTGGACACGTTATTAGCAGAAAAGGTTTAAGGCCCGATCCAAAAAAGATAGTAGCCGTGAAACATTTTCCGCGTCCCAAAAACCCAAAGAATATTAAACAATTTTTGGGATTAGCTGGCTATTATCGTAGATTTATTAAAGATTTTGCAGCAAAGGCTAAGCCGTTGACAGAATTATTAAAGAAAAATGCGAAATTCGTTTGGGGCAAACCACAGAAAGAAAGTTTTAAGAAACTACGCAAAGCATTATGTCAGAATCCGATTTTGCAATATCCAGATTTTCAAAAACCTTTCACATTGACAACTGACGCTTCGGATACAGCCATAGGCGCAGTCCTTAGCCAGGAAGTTAATGGGAACGATCTGCCAGTAGCATATTTATCTCGTACGTTAACAAAACCAGAGCAAAACTATTTTACTACTGAAAAAGAGTGTTTAGCTGTGTTATATGCAATTATCCATTTTAGACCTTATTTATATGGACGGAAGTTCACATTAGTTAGCGATCACGAGCCATTACGGTGGATAGATTCTATAAAGGACCCAGGACAGAGATTGGTTCGTTGGAGACTGAAATTGAGGGACTACGAATACGATTTTGTTCATAAAGCAGGGAAGTTAAACACCAATGCTGATGCATTATCCCGAAACCCAGTAGTAGTCAACGAATTAATCTCATCTGATGATTTTTCACTGTCGTCATCATCAGATATCGACGATGAAGGGCCATTAGCTAAACGGGTACTTCCTTTAACAGAATCAACACCGGAAATAGGAAAGCGAGGCCGTGGTAGACCGAAAGGCTCTAAAACAACTAGAGTTAGGTTTAGAACTCCCGATCCAGATTCCATAGCAACAAGAACTAGATCTAAACAACCAGAAAATGCACAACAACAGGAGGTTGACTCTGACAGCACTGATACGGACATATACAGTGACACGACAGACGATAGACTGACAGACACACCGATACTTCGACGACGTAGAAGTGTTTTGCCGGGTCTGGAGCCTAATTCAAAGCAATTGTGGGGTAACCCTAAGGCTTCAAGTCCGAATGACACCTCGTCGAGCGATGAGTCGGAATCAGAAGTAGACAACAATATTTCAATAGATTTGCCAGAAATACTAGACAGTGACGACACAGACGATATCTTCTTAACACCGAATAGAACACAACAAACACTTACAGATTACTCATCAGAAGATACAACCATTCTTGAACAGACACACAATCACATACAATCAGATAGTGATGACATAGACAACCAGAGTTTATACCATAGATTAGGAAACCTAATACGTGGACCGAACTCTAAGGAGGGAGGTACGCGTATGGGCAATCACATGCACCAAACACAGGGCACACGTTCATCTAACATTCAAATCAAAGAAACAATAGTACCAGAACCAACCTTACACCAATTCAATAGTAAAAACATTAGCAACACTAGAGAAAATTTGACATACAGACCAGGAAATTATGTTCATTTTATTTCAACAGATTGTAAATTGGTTACACCATTAAATAGACTATTGGTAGATCTAGGAATATTAAACACGGAGTTCCTTAAAGGTAATAAATTGAAAATAGGTCAGATTCTGGTCAGCAAAAAGGGTAAATATATGATATTCAGCATAGTTATTAAAAAGAATTATTTTGACGAACCAACAATAGAAAACTTGGAGATAGCATTGGAAAACTTGAAACGTAAACTGTCACAGTTAAATTTAAATGCATTCCGGATATCACAAACGGATGAGATGCTAGGGAAAGTACCGCAAAACAAGTTAAAGCGTATACTAGTAGATATTTTAGACGGGAGCGAAATAACAGCAACTATTTGTCAAGGAAACATCCAGATACCACCTAGGGAATATAGGGAACAAATAATGACTGAGATGCATTCGAGCCTAATAGGAGGACACAAGGGTGTCACTAAAACCTACAATAGAATTAGGGAGAGATTTTATTGGCCGAATATGCGCGAAGAAATAAAACGATTTATTCGTTCGTGCGACAGCTGTCAAAATAAAAAATTGGTACGTTCCAAAACACGCGAGCCCATGTTAATAACGGATACTTCCACAGAACCTTTTGAGAGGGTAGCGTTAGATACAGTAGGACCGTTACCAACAACTCCCAACGGAAATAGGCATATACTAACAATGCAAGATAATTTGACAAAATACTGTATAGCAGTTCCCGTTCCTGACATTAGAGCTGAGACAATCGCGCATGCTTTAACGAACCATTTGATATTACAATATGGTACTCCTCGAGCAATATTGACAGACAGAGGTACAAGTTTTCTAAATAAGGTTATTCAAAAATTGACGAGGATTTTCAAAATCCGACATTTTATGACGTCTGGTTATAGACCACAAACGAATGGAGCATTAGAAAGAAGTCATATAGTATTAACGGAATATATTAGCCACTACGTAGATGAATATGACGATTGGGATAGGTTAGTACCGTTTGCAATGTTTTCGTATAACACTTCGGTACATGAGACGACCAATTTCACACCTTATGAGTTGGTGTTTGGTAAGGTTGCTCGTTGTCCGAGTTCGTTCCCAGAGGACGAAAGACTACCTACATATAATACTTATCTTTCTGATCTAATTGTTCGACTAAATGAAATGCATACATTAGCCGCAAAGAATCAGAATAAAGCCAAAGAAAGATCTAAAGGCTATTATGATAAAAAGGCGCGACCGTTCCACGGGAAAATAGGGGACATGGTACGCGTCGTAATCGAACCGCGAGCTGGAAAATTCAGTAATCGTTATCGAGGACCATATAAAATTGTTGGAATTTTAGCAAAGAACAATGTTATTTTAGAAGACGATAACGGAAAACAGTTTACCAAACACGTAGATAAATTAAAGTTATAAACTGGTTAACGCTGAAAGAGAGAAACACGTCGATGCTTAAAGATTTATTATTGTTCACTTTGCAAATTTTAACGAATGAGACGCATTAACGCAGCCGGCGCTTGTGCAACGATGGGCCCGACTGGCGAATTGCGATAAATATTAATGAATTATTGTACATGAGTTCTAGATCACTTAAGCTAAGATACATCCTCGGATGGGTTCGATCAATTGTAAGGTTAACCAAACCAGACGGTGGACGTAACTGACGTGCGACATAAACAACTGCTCATTGTGATGCGATATGGTTGCGAACCGCTGCCACGATTGGCGCGAATAACACTATTATTTATATGTTGTGTTGTCTCCGAAAGTATTTACATGAACTTATACAAACATTGTAACCATAGGATTATATTGATAACTATGGAGCCACAACCAGGGTGCAGCTCAAGGACAGCAGGAGAAGGGAGGAGGTTGCTGATACTGAGATTGGCCAACCATACTAAGAAGGAGGATATAATGAAGGTCTTCCGGCCACATGGGGCAGAGCATGCGGTAGTCCTGAGGAAGCCCACAGGCAATCAGGCATTCCTGACCTTCGGAAACCCGGAACAGGCCAAGAAGCTGGTGGGACAGAATTTTGTCATACATAAGCGGAAGCTGAGGATCCGTCCAGCAGACCCGTGGCATGAGGCCAAATTGATAGCTCCGCGACCAGCAGTAAATCCGTTTCCGGGCCTTGATCTTACGGACCGGGTACCCTTGCCGATTGAGGTCATTTCCAAAATTGCGACATATCTGCAGTTTCAAGACAGAGCTGCATTAGAATTAGTCTCAACAAGGTGGCGAGAGGGGACCCTTGCGTCCTATATTTCGATTAAGTGTTTAGACGTTTCTGATTGGTGTTGGCCGACTGGCTGGCACGGAAAAACTGTTAGCATGAGTGCGTTGCGGTGGTTGCTACGCCGAACATCACAACATATAACATCAATAAATATTAATGACGAGAGTATTTCGAAATTTTTACAGCCGCAAATTCTGGCAATAATAGTGAAGGAATGTTCGAACCTCATACATTTAGATTTAACAGCAGCAACCATCCGGCCATCGGCGATCAGAAATCTTGTCGACATTGCGGTAAAATTAGAATCTATGCTATTAGGGAAATCGCAACCGCCAATAGAGCCTGAACTAATACAGGTGCTCGAAAGAGCTAGAGATCTAAGTACATTTCAACTTACAAGGACTGTTTTGAGCGGGAAAGCTTTCCGCTATATAAACCCAAATTTGAGGAATTTTAAAGTAGATAGATGCGTCGGAATTTCTGTAGAGCATTTAGTTAAACTATTAAATACATTACAGTCTTTACATTCATTAGATTTGACCTTGACACAGACACTGACTGACGACACGTTACTGACGACGTTAGCTAACAATAGAGCCCTGCAACAAACCCTTACGACTCTAAAGATTCATGCGCTGACCTTCGGCGTGGCTCAGGTGGACCATGTTGAGTTAAATGAGCCACTCCAAATGGAAGAGGGGGACTTCGTGGAGATGGATTTAGGACCAGTGGATCAGGCCCTACCACTATTTAAGAATTACCACCAAATTACGCACCTGTCACTCACGTTTTGTGGGTGGGTGACATTTGAAACGGTGCGGGAGATCGGTGTAAACCTGAAACGGGTTACATACTTAAATTTGAGTGGCTGTACGAACATTAGAGGGGAGTCCTCCCTTGATCCCTTATCCAGTTTGGAGGAATTAAGGATCTTAGAAATAAATAATATGTACCCAGAAATGCCGGGGTATGCGTTAAGGTCATTGTGTGGGCTGAGAGAATTGCACTGTAGAGCAAATCGCGCAATACACAGCGAGGATATTTGCGGAGTTATTAGAAATTGCTCACACATAGAGGTTATAGATGTCGAGGGTTGTGCCGGGATGGACAGAACTATTCTGACATGTGCATACAACACAGTCAGATTATCGGACAGACCACAGTTACTGCAAATATTTATGGCGGATACTGCAGTTAGCAGATACACTAAATATAAAAAGAATTGGCGTGTACAAGTGCTTTTCGACCGCCGTTTCGAGCCGTTGTTTTCTTAAGTAGCTCCGGGTTAAGCGCAAAATGTATAGCTGCCGCACTACATCATCGAGGACGACGATGATTTTAAGGAGGGAGGACTGTTACGTTCCGAACAATTGTTTATTTTCTTTAACCATTTTGGCTTTAACCGTCGGTAATACTGTGGTTGATAATTCTTAGGAATTGTGGGATCTCCCTAATTGATCACAGTGTTGCCTTTGACGACGTATAATATTTTAGTTTATTCCGCGTTGAATGTATTTAGTAACAAATACCCTTCTTGGAGTCGACGCCGTCCGGAATAGTTTATATCTTTATATCTTTATATCTTAGTGTTAGTATTTAGTTTAGATTAGGACAAAGGCAGAGGTAACGCGTCCCGCTCGTCACCTTGTTTATTGTTAAGCGATCTCGTCAGTCGGCCGTAGACATTAGGCGAATATCCCAACGGTCGAGGAGAGGCTGGCTTGCGTGGTATTTAATGTAGGTACGTAAGGTGTGTTCGGTAATTCTTTGCAATTGTGGGATCACCCTAACTGAATACACCGAGCGTTCGACGCAGGTTTGGTGACCGTCTAAGGTCCTTTATGTTTACCGTAGCTACGCCGTTCGACGACCGTTGGCGAAGAGTGCGTGAGCGAGCGAGAAGAGTGTTGTGAGAAAGAGAGGAATGCGTAACGCGCGTCATTGGGCTATCTAATTAAAACCCAAATCTAATTGGCTAGGCGCGTATTGTGGGGAGCCGGCCAGCGGGCCGAGCTAGCCGAAATCCTGCGAAGGATCGTTCTTCTTCGATGTACAAGCGCGAGGTGCGTATCGTTGAATCCGTGGGTCTCGATTAGGCAGAGTTCGTTTCAGGCTTTTGTTAACGCCCGGGCGAAAAGTCCTAAGTCTCACGTAAAATAATTATTAGTTCGTTTTAATTCAATTCGTCTTGCCGAGCCCTCGTGCTCGTAGTTATTAAGTTTAGTGTGATTCTTTTATTTATTAAACTCATTAGTTCCGCGGCGTAGATTCGCGGTAAAGTGAATAATATCGGTTTTCCGTTGTTTCTTAGTTATAGGTTTCTCAGCGACATACATATTTTCTCTCTCTTCGTTATTCGTTGGCGTTGTTATCTTGTATTAGAGAGAGGCTGTGATTGGTAAGCAGTTTTGTTATCTAATTTATTATTGTTATTCCTTGGCCATATATTACTGTTGTTTTTATATACTGTTTTATACTCATTTGTTGAAGAATATACATTTGTTACTGCGTGGTCACTTAATCATTGTGTGAATCCATATCATTCATATCGAACCCGTGTTCTTTTTAAATCCGGACAGCTTCGAGATCCCGCGTTCTCGGCTTGGAAACGCGTTTTCCTCCGAGAAGTCGCGTAGCCGTCACAAAACTCACCCTCATAAATTTAAAAATTCAATTTATTATTAGTAATTTTTGGGGGGTATTTATACTTAACTTTAATTAATTATTATAGATGTATAATAACAATATTTGATAAGTTAAGATTAGTTATATTATATATAATTAGATGAATTGTTTCTATGAGATTTTATTATAGTCAGAAAAATAAAATAAATTTTAAATATTTAGAGTTTATTATAAGAATATTTTATTCTATTTTCTTCTATAAAATTATTTATTTAAATTTTTTAAGGTTTATATTAGGGTATGAAAAGTTTAATGAAAAGTGGTTAGATAAAATATTAGGGTTAAATTTTAAGAAAATATTTTATGTTCAAAAAATATATCCTTATATAAATAATTGATTATATTCAATTCATATAGTTAAGTTAATAAAATTTTATAGTGTCTTATTAATTTATTTTTTATATATTTATAAATATTTAAATAGCTTAATAAAAAGTGTAATATTGAAAATATTAAGATAATTAAAAATTTTTAAATAAATTTATAAACTAAAAGTTTATTTTATATTGAAAATATAATGTTTTATAAATAAACTATATAAATTTAGAAATATTAATGATTTATACATTTTAGAAAGAATTAGAAGTTCTTAAATTATATTTCTTTAATTGGAAAAATTAATCTCAAAAAATTATTAACAATAATTTACCAATATTTTGGTTTCAATTAAAAGATATAAATAATTTAATTTTAAAAAGCAAATTTAATGTTATAAAGTTTAACTAATATCCTATATTTATATAAGAAATGTTATTTCTTTATTTTAAGTCGAAATTAAATGTAAAAATTACTTTATATAAAGTGAATTCATTTAAATAAATTACAAGTTCATTCTACTCATAAACTAAAAATTAGAATTAGTAGAAAAATAAAAAAAGTATAAATAGATAAAAAAGAAAGATTATTTAATAAATTTAAAATAGGTAAAATTAAGATAATTTCTACATCAAAAATTAAGAATATTAAGGTTATAAGATAAAAATTTACAGAAAATGGGAGTCGTGCTCTAGTGAAAGGATCAAATCCACATTCAAATGGTGTAATTTTTTCTCGGTCTTTTTTTAAAATTATAGATAAAAAAATATTAATTAAGATAATGAATGAAATAATTATAAAAAAAATTATAGTAAATAATATAATATTTATGATTATATATATTAATTTTTAAATCTTTTAATTGGAAATTAAATATAATTATTTATACTATATATATATATATATATATATATATATATATATATATATATATATATATATATATATATATATATATTAGTATATTCATCAATAAATTAAAATATAAAGAATAAGTCAAATAATATCTACAAAATGCCAATATCATGTGGCAGCTTCAAAATGAAAATGATGGATTTTTGAGAAATGATTTAAATATATTCGTGCTAATCTTGTGGATAGGAATAGAATACCAAGTATAACATGGAGTCCATGAAATCCCGTTGATATAAAAAAAATTGACCCAAAAATTCCGTCATTAAAAGTAAAAGGGGCTTCAATATATTCAATTATTTGGATAGATGAGAAGTAAATACCTAATAAAATAGTTATAATTAATGGAATTATAGATATTTTTTTATTTTTAATTAATAAGTTATGACTTCATGTGATAGTAAATCCAGAAGAAATTAAAATAATTGAATTTAATAAGGGAATATCATATGGGTTAAATATAATAATATTTTTAGGAGGTCATGTTATACCAATTTCAATTCTTGGGGAAATAGCTGAATGTAAATAAGTTCAAAAAAAAGAAATGAAAAAAAATAATTCTGAGATAATAAATAAAATTATTCCAAATTTTAATAATTTTAAGACTCTTAAAGTATGACATCCTTGTATAGTTCTTTCTCGGACAATATCTCGTCATCATTGGTATAGAATTAAAATTAATATAAAAAAATTAAATAAAGTAAATTTAAGATTTGATGAGTTAAATCAATAAATTATTCTTAATAATAAATTTAGAATTCTTCATGAAGTTATTAAAGGCCAGGGTCTTATAGTTACTATATGGTATGGATGATTATGGGAAATTTTCATTTAATTAGATTCATTAAAATATAATAAAGATAAAATAGAAAAAACATAAGATTGAATAATTGATACAGCAATTTCTAAAATTACTAGTAAATTTTGAATAAAAAAAAGAATAATTATATAAGGTATATTTTCTAAGGTTGACCCCAATAAAGATAAAAGTAAGTGTCCTGCTAGTATATTGGCAGATAGTCGAATAGCTAGCGTTCATGGTCGGATAAAATTTCTAATTGACTCAATTAAAATTATAAAAATTATTAATGGTCTGGGCGTGTTTATAGGAAGAAGATGAGTAAATATTTTATTAGTATTAATTAATCATCCATATAATATAAAACTTATTCAAAGTCTTAGTGATAGAGAAAGATTAATTGATAGGTGTCTTGAAGGGGTAAAAATATAAGGCATTAAACTTAATAAATTTAGTTCCATAAAAATAATTATAATAGTTAAAAAAATAATTAAATTAGAAGAAAATTTTTTTTTTTGTTAAATTAAAGAACTCTGAAAAAATTTTTTTGTAAAGATGAGTTCATAGTATATTTATTCGTGAAGGTAAAAGTCAAAAAGGTCAATTTAATAATATTAAGGGTAAAAATAAAGTTAATCAATTTAAAGATAAAAATTTATTTGTTGAAGGGTCAAAAATTGAAAATAGATTAGTTATCATTTTAAATTTAATTTTTTTATGGGTTTAATTTTATTAAATTTTACTCTAGTAGATAAAGATAAAGGAGAGAAATATAAAATAGAAAGGTATATAAATATGATTATTAATATAAATAAAAATAATAAAAATCAATATATTGGTCTTATTTGAGGAATGAAAGAATATTAATCATTAGAAGTAGGTGATTAACTACTATAAATTGGTTTAAGAGACCATTCCTTTCTTTCAGGCATCTAATGAAAGAGTATTATTTTTAATAATTTTAAATTGACAATTTAATGTTATATTTATATTTATATTTAACTAATTCTTTAATTATTTTTATTAATTCAATTTATAAAATTATAATAATTTGTTCTTTCAATAACAATAGGTATGAATCTATGGTAAGCCCCACAAATTTCAGAGCATTGGCCAAAAAATATCCCTGGGCGTAATGAAATTAAGGATATTTGGTTAATACGCCAAGGAGAAGCATCTATTTTAATTCCTAAGGCTGGGACAGTTCATGAATGAATTACATCTATTGAAGACACTAATAAACGAATAGGAATTTTATAGGGAATAATTGCTCGATTATCAACATCTAAGAGACGAAATTGATTAATATTATCAATAGATTTAATTATGTATGAATCAAATATAATATTATAAAATTCAGGGTATTCGTATCTTCAATATCATTGATGACCAATAGATTTAATAGTAAAATATGTTGGGTTTCATAATTCATCAATAAAATAAAGAGTTTTTAAAGAAGGGACAGAAATAATTAAAAGTATAATTATAGGAGTAATAGTCCATAAGATTTCGATATTATGGTTTTTTAATAAGTTTAAATTTAAAAATTTATTATTTAAAGTAAAAATTAATATGTATAGTGTTAATATAGTAATTATAGTTAAAATAATTATAGTAAAATTGTAAAAATAAAATAAGTTATCAGCAAAAGGAGAATTAGGATCTTGGAAAGAATATATATTTCATGTAGCTATAATTATATATTTGAGATTAATAAAAATTAAATTTAATGGGAAGTATTTAATTCAAATATAAATATAAATATAAATATAAATATAAATATAAATATAAATATAAATATAAATATAAATATAAATATAAAATATAAAATATAAATATAAATATAAATATAAATATAAATATAAATATAAATATATAAATATAAAAATAAAATATATAAATATAAATATAAATATAAATATAAATATAAATATAAATATAAATATAAATATAAATATAAATATAAAATATAAAATATAAATATAAAATTAATTATAAATTAATTTAAATTAAATTAAATTAAATTAAATTAAAATAAAACGGGGAAGGTTAAATTGAATTGAATAAATAATTAAAAATAAGGAAGGATATATATATATAAATTACCAATAATTTTTAAATTCTAATATAAATTTAAATTTTAATAAAAATTTTTAAAAATTTTATTAATGAGGCTTAAACTCATTGCACTATTCTGCCATATTAAAATTTAATTAGGATAATAGGAGTTTCATTATATGAATGTCTTAAAGGCGGATAATTTTGTATTCATTCTAAAGAAGATTGAAAATATTTAAAAATAATTAAACGTTTTATAATTAATCTTTCTAATATAATAAAAATTAGAAAAATTATTCTGTTAAATGCAATTAATGAGCCAATAGAAGAAATTAAATTTCAACAATAATATGCATCTGGGTAATCTGAGTATCGCCGAGGTATGCCTATTAGACCTAAAAAATGTTGAGGGAAAAATGTTAAATTTACACCAGTAAATATTATTGTAAATTGAATATTTAATAATTTTTTATTTAAGGTCAAACCAGTAAAAAGGGGGTATCAATGAATTAAACTAGCAATAATTGAAAATACAGCTCCTATTGATAATACGTAATGAAAATGTCCAATAACATAGTAAGTATCATGGAGTATAATATCAATAGATGAAGAGTTGGATAATATAATTCCTGTAAGACCTCCTATTGTAAATAGAAAAATAAATCCTAGTGATCAAGTGATAGAGGGGTTTATTTTGATTTTTGAGCCGCAATAAGTAGCAAGTCAACTAAAAATTTTAATTCCTGTTGGTAATGCAATAATTATGGTAGCAGATGTAAAGTAAGCTCGAGTGTCAACATCTAATCCAACTGTAAATATATGATGAGCTCATACAATAAATCCTAGGAATCCAATACCTAGTATAGCATAAATTATTCCTAAATTTCCAAAAACTTCTTTTTTTCCTCTTTCATTAAAAATAATATGAGAAATTAATCCAAATCCAGGGAGAATTAAAATATAAACTTCTGGGTGACCGAAAAATCAAAATAAATGTTGATATAGAATTGGGTCTCCTCCTCCAGAAGGATCAAAAAAAGATGTATTTATATTTCGATCAGTTAGTAATATAGTAATTGCCCCAGCTAAGATAGGTAAGGATAAAAGTAGTAAAATAGCGGTAATTTTTACTGATCATGGGAATAAAGGGATTTGATTTATTTTAAGTGAGATATTTTTTATTAATATGATTGAAACAATAAAATTTATTATAAAATTTTCTCTTTATTTTCATTATCTATACAATTTTACTTAAATTTAATTTTACTTTAAAAATTCCTCTAAATTCAAATTAAATTTAAATTTATTATAAAATTTTCTCTTTATTTTCATTATCTATACAATTTTACTTAAATTTAATTTTACTTTGAAAATCCCTCTAAATTCAAATTAAATTTAAATTTATTGTAAAATTTTCTCTTTATTTTCATTATCTATACAATTCTACTTAAATTTAATTTTACTTTGAAAATCCCTCTAAATTCAAATTAAATTTAAATTTATTATAAAATTTTCTCTTTATTTTCATTATCTATACAATTTTACTTAAATTTAATTTTACTTTGAAAATCCCTCTAAATTCAAATTAAATTTAAATTTATTATAAAATTTTCTCTTTATTTTCATACAATTTTACTTAAATTTAATTTTACTTTGAAAATCCCTCTAAATTCAAATTAAATTTAAATTTATTATAAAATTTTCTCTTTATTTTCATTATCTATACAATTTTACTTAAATTTAATTTTACTTTGAAAATCCCTCTAAATTCAAATTAAATTTAAATTTATTATAAAATTTTCTCTTTATTTTCATTATCTATACAATTTTACTTAAATTTAATTTTACTTTGAAAATCCCTCTAAATTCAAATTAAATTTAAATTTATTATAAAATTTTCTCTTTATTTTCATACAATTTTACTTAAATTTAATTTTACTTTGAAAATCCCTCTAAATTCAAATTAAATTTAAATTTATTATAAAATTTTCTCTTTATTTTCATTATCTATACAATTTTACTTAAATTTAATTTTACTTTGAAAATCCCTCTAAATTCAAATTAAATTTAAAATTGTAAAATTTTCTCTTTATTTTCATTATCTATACAATTTTACTTAAATTTAATTTTACTTTGAAAATCCCTCTAAATTCAAATTAAATTTAAATTTATTATAAAATTTTCTCTTTATTTTCATTATTTATACAATTTTACTTAAATTTAATTTTACTTTGAAAATCCCTCTAAATTTAAATTTATTATAAAATTTTCTCTTTATTTTCATTATCTATACAATTTTACTTAAATTTAATTTTACTTTAAAAATTCCTCTAAATTCAAATTAAATTTAAATTTATTATAAAATTTTCTCTTTATTTTCATTATCTATACAATTTTACTTAAATTTAATTTTACTTTGAAAATCCCTCTAAATTCAAATTAAATTTAAATTTATTATAAAATTTTCTCTTTATTTTCATTATCTATACAATTTTACTTAAATTTAATTTTACTTTGAAAATCCCTCTAAATTCAAATTAAATTTAAATTTATTATAAAATTTTCTCTTTATTTTCATACAATTTTACTTAAATTTAATTTTACTTTGAAGATCCCTCTAAATTCAAATTAAATTTAAATTTATTATAAAATTTTCTCTTTATTTTCATTATCTATACAATTTTACTTAAATTTAATTTTACTTTGAAAATCCCTCTAAATTCAAATTAAATTTAAATTTATTATAAAATTTTCTCTTTATTTTCATTATCTATACAATTTTACTTAAATTTAATTTTACTTTGAAAATCCCTCTAAATTCAAATTAAATTTAAATTTATTATAAAATTTAAATTTAATTTTACTTTGAAAATCCCTCTAAATTCAAATTAAATTTAAATTTATTATAAAATTTAAATTTAATTTTACTTTGAAAATCCCTCTAAATTCAAATTAAATTTAAATTTATTATAAAATTTTCTCTTTATTTTCATACAATTTTACTTAAATTTAATTTTACTTTAAAAATTCCTCTAAATTCAAATTAAATTTAAATTTATTATAAAATTTTCTCTTTATTTTCATTATCTATACAATTTTACTTAAATTTAATTTTACTTTGAAAATCCCTCTAAATTCAAATTAAATTTAAATTTATTGTAAAATTTTCTCTTTATTTTCATTATCTATACAATTCTACTTAAATTTAATTTTACTTTGAAAATCCCTCTAAATTCAAATTAAATTTAAATTTATTATAAAATTTTCTCTTTATTTTCATTATTTATACAATTTTACTTAAATTTAATTTTACTTTGAAAATCCCTCTAAATTTAAATTTATTATAAAATTTTCTCTTTATTTTCATTATCTATACAATTTTACTTAAATTTAATTTTACTTTAAAAATTCCTCTAAATTCAAATTAAATTTAAATTTATTATAAAATTTTCTCTTTATTTTCATTATCTATACAATTTTACTTAAATTTAATTTTACTTTGAAAATCCCTCTAAATTCAAATTAAATTTAAAATTGTAAAATTTTCTCTTTATTTTCATTATCTATACAATTCTACTTAAATTTAATTTTACTTTGAAAATCCCTCTAAATTCAAATTAAATTTAAATTTATTATAAAATTTTCTCTTTATTTTCATTATTTATACAATTTTACTTAAATTTAATTTTACTTTGAAAATCCCTCTAAATTTAAATTTATTATAAAATTTTCTCTTTATTTTCATTATCTATACAATTTTACTTAAATTTAATTTTACTTTAAAAATTCCTCTAAATTCAAATTAAATTTAAATTTATTATAAAATTTTCTCTTTATTTTCATTATCTATACAATTTTACTTAAATTTAATTTTACTTTGAAAATCCCTCTAAATTCAAATTAAATTTAAATTTATTATAAAATTTTCTCTTTATTTTCATTATCTATACAATTTTACTTAAATTTAATTTTACTTTAAAAATTCCTCTAAATTCAAATTAAATTTAAATTTATTATAAAATTTTCTCTTTATTTTCATTATCTATACAATTTTACTTAAATTTAATTTTACTTTGAAAATCCCTCTAAATTCAAATTAAATTTAAATTTATTATAAAATTTTCTCTTTATTTTCATTATCTATACAATTTTACTTAAATTTAATTTTACTTTGAAAATCCCTCTAAATTCAAATTAAATTTAAATTTATTATAAAATTTTATCTTTATTTTCATACAATTTTACTTAAATTTAATTTTACTTTGAAAATCCCTCTAAATTCAAATTAAATTTAAATTTATTGTAAAATTTTCTCTTTATTTTCATTATCTATACAATTCTACTTAAATTTAATTTTACTTTGAAAATCCCTCTAAATTCAAATTAAATTTAAATTTATTATAAAATTTTCTCTTTATTTTCATACAATTTTACTTAAATTTAATTTTACTTTGAAAATCCCTCTAAATTCAAATTAAATTTAAATTTATTATAAAATTTTCTCTTTATTTTCATTATCTATACAATTTTACTTAAATTTAATTTTACTTTGAAAATCCCTCTAAATTCAAATTAAATTTAAATTTATTATAAAATTTTCTCTTTATTTTCATTATCTATACAATTTTACTTAAATTTAATTTTACTTTGAAAATCCCTCTAAATTCAAATTAAATTTAAATTTATTATAAAATTTTCTCTTTATTTTCATACAATTTTACTTAAATTTAATTTTACTTTGAAAATCCCTCTAAATCCAAATTAAATTTAAATTTATTATAAAATTTTCTCTTTATTTTCATTATCTATACAATTTTACTTAAATTTAATTTTACTTTGAAAATCCCTCTAAATTCAAATTAAATTTAAATTTATTATAAAATTTTCTCTTTATTTTCATACAATTTTACTTAAATTTAATTTTACTTTGAAAATCCCTCTAAATCCAAATTAAATTTAAATTTATTATAAAATTTTCTCTTTATTTTCATTATCTATACAATTTTACTTAAATTTAATTTTACTTTGAAAATCCCTCTAAATTCAAATTAAATTTAAATTTATTATAAAATTTTATCTTTATTTTCATTATTTATACAATTTTACTTAAATTTAATTTTACTTTGAAAATCCCTCTAAATTTAAATTTATTATAAAATTTTCTCTTTATTTTCATTATCTATACAATTTTACTTAAATTTAATTTTACTTTAAAAATTCCTCTAAATTCAAATTAAATTTAAATTTATTATAAAATTTTCTCTTTATTTTCATTATCTATACAATTTTACTTAAATTTAATTTTACTTTGAAAATCCCTCTAAATTCAAATTAAATTTAAATTTATTATAAAATTTTCTCTTTATTAGAATAGAATAGAAATGTTTTATTTTCAGCCTTCCGGCCATAAAAAGGAACTCGGTTTACAGTTATCCTATGTTCACTCATCCTTCCACACATCCCCGGACACACTCATACACTTTGCTTTGGGCTATCACATTGCTTGAGCACATTGCTTGGGCACATTGCTTGCATGAGTCCGAAACATCAAACTAGCGGAGTATTTGACTGTATAAGAAAATTATATACATATACAGACATACACAGACGCACGTTGCTGATCAGCGAATAGGCGTCGTATACATTTACAGAATTTTAAAATCGCTGTATCTCCTAAACCATGCGTCCTAGACAAAAAAATAACGAAATTTTCGAAAGACTTCATAGAAAGCATATCACCTCGGCACTATCCAATCCAATCTACGCGCTGTTTCTTTCAATTCCACGTCGACAGTCTTGTGGGGCCGACGATGCGTATGCGCATGTGCTGCGCAGCTTGCGCTATTGCGCCTGCGCCAGCGAGTGATTCCGCCGACTTGTTCGTCGACGAATGGCTCGCTCTCTCGTTTCCCGGCTGTTGTCGCGATAAGACGTGCATTGTTGAGTCTCGCGAATATAGTGCGCATTCTGCGCCGTCGAGCCATTAATTGCGTAGTGTGTGTCTCATGCCTGAGCACTCGCGTCCAGCGCCGACTGTTCCATATTATACGAACGTTGATTATTAAATATACGAAGTTCCTGTTAATGGTCTTGTTCGCTTACTATGCATGAGGTGTGGGCCTCACGCATGTGATATTCTTTCCCCCTTCTCGAACACGTGGCACGGCCATATTGGCGCGTCCACGTGAAGGCAGGTAAAAATCTTTACGTCCTCGTCCGAGAACGTGTGGCCACAGACGAGGGATAGGATAGACCAATCACCATACGGGGCTTCTTGTCTCACATGTAAACAAATGGTTTTCTTACGCCCTCTACGCTATGGAACGATAAATGCTGGAACTAGATCTACAAGAATGATCAAATCTGATTGACGAGTTATGTATCTGATGTTACGACTATATGTTCAAATTATACTCTCTTATTTGATGTCATTATGTTATATATCTGCAATTATCTTTATCAATACAATATTAATAAATGTAGATACCACGTTTTGCAATTATGGAAAAACAATTTTCATAAATCTTGAACATGAATATCTTTACGCATTAATTTATTTTATACATTTTCTTTATACGTATAATTATTATTCGCATTTCTATAATTTTTTAACACTATTAATACGCATCCATTTTGAATGTATTTTGTAACTGAATTTGAAAAAAGAATTAAATTGAAATTTACTATACATTTTCATGTATGTTTCATTTAAACAACATAAATTTTGCCTTTAAAGTATCTTACAAAATATCAATAAATATTAATTGTGATAATCGAAAGAGTTAAGAATTAATCAATCAATAATTATGTAGTTGATCGTTTTTGCGATATGTCAATCTATTTTACTACTGACTCAGACCGTAGTTGTATTATTTTCTTGCGTGTTTGTAGTGAGAAAATAAACGACGAACGCAATAGTACGACACGTACGAACACTACCGCATTCATCGAGCTCGATCAGGCTACAGTCGTGATGCAAGAATCATGGGTTGCCGTCCCACGTGGCACGAGGGGGGGGGGGGGGGGTGAACTCCTCCGCCAGAACGGCCCACCAAAACTTCAAGCGCTTGAACCGCAATCGATTCCCGGTTCGGTGAAAGGCACAGTTTGCTACAATTTTTAAATTAAAAAAGATCTGCGAAATTTGACCAAGAAATTTTTTTTTTAATCGGATTTAATGTCGTATGCTGAAATATGTTCTATATTTCTTAAGTAATTTTTTTTTGTCGATTTTTAAGATAAAGCCGGATAAGATCGTCAAAAGTGCCTGCGAACCAAATTAATTTTTAATCGCACCATGCTCAACAAAAAATTACGAAAAAATTCATGAATATTCAATCACATATCATACATGACTGAGATTTTTGTTCATAATTTTTGGATGCAAAAACGATTTTTTAACAAATCCGAAAGCATAAAATTGCTAGTTTACGTTATTATGTTAGTTGTGTTTCATAGTGATTATTAATATGAATTTTTTATAGATTTTCTAGATTATGCAAACATGTTTAAGAAAATTGAATGTGCCCAATCATTTGACGAAAGTGCACATTTCGAATTGAAGTTTCAGAGATACCAGTTTTACCAAAATTAAGTAGTTAGATGTTATTGAAACTATCGTTCTTAATTTTTTTATAAATTTTTATTAATTGCAACGTCGTTAAAAAAAAATCGAAATCAATTGTTTCAATACCTTCTTACAGTTTTATAGGTGTATTTTGTTATATTGAACACTTTTATCAGTTTCGTTTGGCGCAGGCGGTAACGTCTTCGGCTGTGAGAATATTTTGGTCCCGGATCGAATCCCGCATCAAATGATTTTTTTTCGTTAAACACTTTTTTCTTGTTCTTTCTACTACATCAGTCTTTTTCCCTGTACAATTACAATTACAACAGTGTAATAACATAATAATTAGAAATTAAGTTAGTTCAATGTTAATCAAAAGTAAGAACGTAGCACTTTCAATGTGCATTTTTTTCAAATGATTGGACATATCCAATTTTCTTACACATTTTTGCATAATCTGGAAGATCTGTAAAAAATTCACATTAATAATCACGATGAGATACAACTAACATAATAACATAAATGTGGTGAACTGAAAACTTTGATATAAAATCGGCAATTTTATGCTTTCGAATTTGTTTAAAAATCGATTTTGCGACAAAAAATGATGAAAAAATCTCAGTCGTGAATGATATTAGATAGAATACTCATGAATTTTTTAGTAATTTTTTGTTGAGCATGGTGCAACTAAATATAAAGGTTTGGGGGCACTTTTCATCATCTGATCCGGCTATATCTTAAAAATCTTCTTCAGTTTAAATGTTGTTGCAAAATGTGCGCTTCGCCGAACCGAGAATCGATCGCGCTAATCGGTGAAACGCTTTGAACAGTCGAGCAGGGAGCTCAGACGATGTTACGTCAGAGTGGGGGCCGAGTCGGCGGAGGGGATAGCCCCCCTCCCCTGTGGGACGGCGTCACACGATTATGGTCCAGTCCCAGAGTAGGCAAGATTCACTACCGAAACCGTTTTCCATGAGAGTTTTCAATATTAATTTATTCTTCGTTATTCTCCGATTTATAGCGAATTTAGATTCGTTTTTATCAGAAAAACATCTCGAATCGGCTGATAAGATTTTCATTACGATATTTTTTATAATAACACAGTTGGGTTCTGGTTGTTCATTATTAATAGGCAATGCGTTACAATGTTGCCTTTCGTACTCTCTTCCGATCGAGGTCTTGAGAATTTCAATGGCTTATTGTCAGCCAGGCAAGCAGCTACCGGACACAACAATGTAAGCTCATAAGCATTGCTTACTAATGAAAATCTAATTTTTGCAATAATTTATTGTTATGGTATGAAAATACGAACAATAAATTGTAAATATTTTTCTGGTAAAAATGAGTCCAAACACGCCATAAATAGAATGAAAAGGAAGTTAAGGAAGTGTGTAGGAATAAAGTGTAAATAAATACACATAATTAGGCTGATTATTTACCAAAAAAGTAACATTAATGATGATATATTTAAATATTAGCAAAAATTCATAATAACGTTTTTAATATGAATTCCTCCGAATGAGTGTGAATTTATGCTTCTTGATGCTCGCTATACATACATGTACATTATACAAGTATATGTATGCACATATGCATATGCATATGTATATGTATGCATTTACTTGAATGTAAGCTTTCTCACTTAGAAATGTTTCCTTCGATGCAGTCGCGTTACAGGCATAACGAAATTAAAAGAACACAACATTCCTTTGTTTCATTCATCATTTATAGAATCTCCGACATGAGATTTAAATTTCTATCAGCAACAGCGCCGTTCTAGAATATTGGTTCCACAATACTGCTTCTGGCCGTTACGGTAGGATGTGACACGGAATGGTAAGGGGGCTCTAGAGCCCCCCGAGCGTGAGACAGAAAAATACATTGGGTGATTGGTCTATCCTATACCTCGTCGGTGGTGTGGCCTCTGGCCACCCTCATCCCCACAGTCTTTCGACTTAGACGCCACCTGATGAGATTCAGCTCAACTAAATTTTTGCTCTACGTTATCGATATTCTCAGATATCATGAATTCTAACGCTAGAAATCCACGTCCAAAACGCCCCGCAACTTTTCTCCTTTATTTCGCAAGAGAATCAAGACAAAATATAGCTCAATTTGTAGCTGGAGATCTCCTCGAGTGCGCGGAACTCTCGATTTTGTCCAGAAAACTCATCCAATGGCATAAAAATGCTTGGATTCAACGGCATGCACATCGTCAATTTTTGGCCCAACTTCGAACGCTTATATTACCAAATATCTGCATAATCTCGGCATCTCCTGACCACCGCGCACTCGATTGAACCTTCCTCTTTCGAATAAGCCCTTTACAAGCGACAAAATATTCGTATAAGAGGACGAAAACTTGCGGGGCGTAAACCCATGTTTTGACGGTAATGTAGGCACTCTACCTTATCGCAAATCTGCCATCACCCTGCCCCTTAACGAAGACCGATCCGGCGACGAAGACCTCTACCGAGGTCCGTCCGATTAGCCGGTGCCCTGTGGCCTTTAGCGACAACGACCGATGCCGCTGAGGCCAGGATGGATCGGTTACCGAGCCCGCACGCGTGCCGAGGTAACGCGTGCCGAGATAACGCGTGCCGATGCCACGCGCCGTGATAACCCGCGTGTCGCATACACCCGCGAGAAACCGTTCCGCCGCGAATCCGAGACGAACGAGCTTCGAACCGTAACCGGGGAAAATCTAACCTACGGTTTTCATTTCACCGCCCTGTCACTTTCCACTCGCGTATCCTACGAACCGTGGCTCGGCTAGCTAATCCGGCCGCGAGTGCGTTCCGTTGCAACGAGCCGGCGGAAAACCGAGCCCGTTACAATCTAATAAAAATGAATTTCTAAATCCAGTTAAAAATCACTGTCAGTCATATGTGACTGACGTGGCAGTTAACGCGTTAATAAAGGGGGCGTGTTGAGACGCTTTTCGTTCTCAGAAAAGACATTAGAACATCTAATAGAAATGAACGTAGAGAAAAACTTCTCCATAAGTAACAATAGTATAATTACCAATTCTAATACAGGAGATAACATTTCTTTCCACTCATTTTCGATAAAAGATAATAACAATGGATAGGGTGTCTAACGTGGCTGATTAATTGTGCTTTAAGGCCGTCGCACATTAGACCGCACCGCCGCCTAACCAGCACCGTACCCCGGCATCGCGTTGACGCCGCACTGGTGCTGTTTGCCGCACATTAGAATGCACCGCCGCCCGATCCGCACCGCACCAAACTATCATGGGTCCCTATTATTCGAGGGATTGCGGCCCATGAGGGCTGCAGCTGAGTACCGTCAACCAGCCAGGGGCGCAGTTTGTGATTACGGTGCGGACATGACTTTAGGCTATTTTTGAGATTTAGCGGAATTTCCTGTTTTATGATAGTGTATTAGAGATATTGTATTTTAGCTAAAGGTCTCAATAGCCGTTGACATACCGTAAGACGGATGCGTATGGACCGTTAAGGGTTCTAGGTAGGCGACGAAGATTTGGGAGCGAGGGTGCAATAAAAGTTGCCAATTTCTCTCATGTTGCCGCCTCTTCGAGGTCCTAAGACCAATTGCGATTGGTTATTGAAAGTGACCGCCTACACCGAGAAACCTTTAAAACGTAGAGCAGAGCAGAAATAAGGGTTGTCGTCATAGTAGCGCGAGAAGAAGCAAGAGCCTTATTTAGTTTACTTTTTTACACCATGGAAAGTGAAAAGCTTATAGAATTGGGCCGCGAGTATCGCATTTTGTATGATTTGAGTCATCCTAAGTACAGTGACACAAAAGCGAAGGAGAAAGTTTGGTACGAAATTGCAGAAAAAATGAATGAATCAGGTAACTATAACAATTATAATATATTTTAATTAAAAAAAAACAATATAATATATAAATTGTATATTATTTTGCCCGTAAACTGCAAAATATTAAACCATTCTTATTTATTGTTAGAAGCCACTTGCAAGAAGATATGGGCCAATTTGCGGGAGTCCTACAGGCGAGCGCTGAAGCGAAGGAGTACGAAGAGCGGCCAGGCTGCTGACAAAATAAGGAAATGCTGTTCGCTCTCGTCTCGCTCAGAGGATATTTCTATCTCTCGCTCTGAGACTCTCGCGATCTCGAACGATTTGTTCGCAGTATTCGTGCGATCTTCCGCGCCGCGTAACGAGCATTCTGCCTCGTGACAAGATCTCCGTCGTCCGCGTCGAAGATTTCCGTCTCGCGGCGGCACGCGTTTCGTGCGGTTCAAGATCTCTGCTTCGCGATCCGACGGCAGAAGTCGGCTCACTCAAGATTTCCGTTCGTTCGCCGGTTCGCGACTCTCGTTCGCGTTTATCTTTCGCGATTGTGCGCTGTGGCAACGATCGCAAAATAAAGTGCAGTTCAACGTGTGTTTCATCTCGCTTTCTCTCCCTCACTGTCTCAACCTCTCACTAATCCTTTCCCGTGGATTTCTTTGCGCGCTCAATTCTGAGTGGTTTCGGCTTCAGGCTGCTCCGACCGTCGGTCGACGCTAAAACATTCTGGTCCTTCGAGCCGGATCGCGAATAATCCACGTGGTTAGTGAGAAACGAGAGAGATAGAGACTGTGTATCATGGAGGAAGCTATTGAGGTTCAGCTCTTGAACAAATCGTTAACCTCAACAAATTGGGAAGAGGAAAATGGACCCGCTCGACATTGCTGACGAGGATGGCTCATCTGAAGGCCAACTGGACGCGGTACGAGGCCAGACACGCGCGACTCCTCGCCTCCACCTCACCGGACGCGAAAGATAACCATCCGTATTTCTCCGACGATCCTTTCTCGACGACGGAAGAAACGTACCTCGACGCTCTGGCCTCCATGCAAGCTATACTTGACGAGCTCACCGGCGCTAATGTAAGTCATCTTAATACTCCTTCCGACGGACAAGCGAGTCCCACGGCCGCCGCTCCGCACCTTCCGAGCATCCATTTGCCGGAATTCGACGGCCGTTTCGAGGATTGGGAGGCGTTCCGCGATCGCTTCACCGCGCTCATTATCGCGAATAACTCGCTCGCGAATGTCACGCGCCTCCACTATCTCATGTCGTCTCTAAAGGGCCGTGCCCTCGAATGCGTCGGAAATCTCCCCGTCACCGCCGATTATTTCGATATCGCGTGGAAAGCGTTAACCGTGTGTTACGAAAACCCTCGGCGCCTCATCAGCTCTCATCTGACGTCGATGCTTGATTTACCAGCGCTGTCTCGGGAATCCGCGACCGATCTCCAAAATCTACGCGATCGAGTTTCTGTGACCGTTGCTTCACTTAAAAATCTCGGGCGGGCACCCGCCGATCTCTGGAACGATTTTCTCGTACACCTCGTGTCGCAAAAGTTGGACGCGCCGACTCGCAAAGCGTGGACGCTCAAGACCGGTGACGATGTAGAGCCTCCCACGTTCGAAGCACTGACGAAATTCATTGATTCTCGCGTTCGCGCTCTCGAGGAATTCGCGCCCAGTTCAGCACGCTCTTCTGAAAACTCTGCGTTTCCCGTCGGATCGAGTCAACCCTCAGCTGTTCGATCTCGCGTACATGTCGCCACTGCGTCGCAGGCTGACAAAAATGCCAAGTCTCCGTGTCCCGTCTGTCGAGCTTCGCATATGCTCAGCTCATGCCCGCAATTTAACGCACGTAGCCCTCGCGAACGGCGCGATTTCGTCCACCGTTCCTCGAGGTGCGTCAATTGCTTGAGCTTCAAGCATCTCGTACGGGATTGCCCAAGTAAATATACGTGCCGCGTATGTCACGAACGTCACCATTCGCTCCTCCACGACACTGAAGCTCTCCCAGCGTCACCCTCTCCGGCACCGACGCCTCTTCCAGAGGTGAAGTCTCACCTCGCGTCCACTCCGACCAAGCCGCGCTCCGCTGTCTTGCTAGCCACCGCGTGGGTCCACGTTCACGTTGCGTCGGGCCACACCATCCCGGTTCGCGCGTTAATCGACCAAGGATCGGAAGCGAGTTTCCTCACCGAAGCCATGGTATCTCTACTGCGAGCGAAACGCATCCGACTCGATACCTCGATCTCAGCAGTCGGTGGTGTGCATGCCGGTAGCGTGCGTCACGCGTTGCGCCTCCGCGTGTCACCAAGGACATCCGCGACTCCCGCGATCTCCACAGTCGCTCTCGTTCTCCCGTCACTCTCGACGTACACTACGAGGCGCCTTCTCGATTGGCGCTCTCTCGCGCATCTTTCGTCGCTTAATTGGGCTGATCCAGACCCGCTCAGCTCCTCCGCGATTCATCTCCTCCTCGGCGCGGATGTCTACGCCGACATCATCCTCGACGGCGTGCGCAAAGGTCCACGAGGACACCCGATCGCTCAAAACAGCATTTTTGGCTGGATCATTTCCGGGCCCTGCTCGCGTCCCTCTCACGACGCTGTCCGCTCACGCGCCTCTCCGCCTGCTGCGTCTCGCCTTTCAATGCATCACTGCATTCAAGAAGATTCTCTGTCCCACGATTTAACTCGATTTTGGGAAATCGAGGAAATTCCGCGTAAGACTTTCCTCACAACAGACGAGGAGCAATGCGAAGCTTATTTTCGCGCCAATACTACACTGTTGAAATTCGAATGATTTTGAATCTCGCGCTCATAATAAATCGTGCGAACCTGTCGCGATCGATGCGGGATCGATTCCCCCTCTCTACCAACATTCTTGGTAGAAGAAGCATGTTCTGTCTCCTCTCCTAAAAGTTGTAACCTCACTTCCGTCTGTATAGCCGAATGGCGTGCATTCTCATCAAGATTAAAAGTAATTTGTATTACTACTATCACACCTAAGTAAATTAAAGTTTATTTCTCAAAAGGTTATGGGCCCAGATCTGCCAGATCTGACTCAGGAAAGATAGTAGTAAAAGTCCAAGTGAAGGAAAAGTACGAAAGTTGGCGTAAAGTGAGCCACGTGTTATACATAACCTAAATAGTTACGAACGCATTAAGTGTAGCGTCGCAATAAGGATGTCGGACAAGATCGATATAACCTCGATCAATAAGTTTGATGGTAAAAACTATCATCAATGGAAATTCCAATTAAGTTGTGCTCTACGAGCAAAAGGTCTCTTTGAAATTACGGAAGGCAAAGAAGTAAAGCCAAGGGTAACTGCCACATCGAATCCGGCGGAAGTCACGGCATATAAGAAATGGATAAAGGATGATGCATATGCCATGTTCTTACTAACCTCAGCAATGGATTTTTCGCAGATAACATTAATTGAAAATTGTGAGACGTCGAAAGGAATTATGGACAAGCTTGATGCAGTGTACGAGCAGAAAACTGAAACGAGCAAAATGTTGGCGCACGAAAGATTTTCTCAATACAAAATGGAGCCGAATGATTCAATAGCGCAGCATATCGCGAAGGTCGAAAATCTCGCCAGACAGCTGAAGGAAGCAGGTGAAGAGGTAAGCGACATTGCCATTATAACCAAAATTCTTGGAAGTCTACCTCAAAAATTCAGAAGCTTTCGTCAAGCATGGTTGTCTATGGATGAGTCGAAGCAAACGATAAAGAACCTCGCGTCGCGTTTGATAGACGAAGATAGTAGTTTAACCACGGCTGATGATTCAGACAAAGCTCTTGCTACGTCATCACGTGTTAACAAAGTAGACCGTAAATGGGATCAAAAACATAAAATGAAATTCGATAAATCAAAGATAACGTGCTATAATTGCCAAAAGAAAGGTCATTTTGCTAGCGAATGTAAAGGAAAGAAAGTATACAGAAGTAAGGAACAGCAAGTTCCACAACAAGGAAATTATTCTGCATTCAATGTATATGAAAACGATAATCCATTGTTAAATCGCGACGACGAAATGTGGATTCTTGATAGTGGTGCCACATCGCATATGTCACATAGGCGCGAATTCTTTACTAACCTTCAAACACTAAATGACAATTCTGTAGTGGTTCTGGGAAATGGGCAAGAACTAGCTGTGAAAGGTAAAGGTAGCATAAAAATCAAAAAACTAGTATATGGAAAGTGGTATGACTCAGCAATCACTGAGGTATTATATGTTCCTAACCTAAATAAGAATCTGTTCTCAGAAGGTGTTATCACTAAGAAAGGTATGAAAATCGTCAAGGTTAATTCGGAAGCCAGTATTTACGAAAACCAAAAGCTAATTGCTACTGCTGTACGCAATGAAAGTAACTTGTATCAGATGCAAATCAAAACAGTATTATCACACGAAGCAAATGTGGTAACAAGAGATAGTTTACAGACCTGGCATGAAAGGCTAGGACATGTAAACATTAAATACATTAAAGAGATGGTTTCTAAAAATTTAATCAAGGGTATAGAGCTATCAGACTCTGAACGTTTTTTTTGTGAAGCGTGCGTGTACGGGAAACAGCACAAACTAACATTCGGTCAATCGAAGCATATAAAAGCAAAATGTGGTGAATATATACACAGTGATCTGTGTGGACCGATGTCTGTCTCATCTGTCAATGGAGCCAGATATTTCGTACTGTTCAAAGATGATTATTCAGGATACAGAGTTGTCTTCTTCATCAAGCACAAAGACGACACTCTAGAATGTTTCAAGGAATTCGTAAAATTATCGAAAAACAAGACGGGTAACCCTGTGAAGGTCTTACATGCTGACAATGGGCGTGAATATTGTGGAAGAGAATTTAGAAGTTATCTATCAAGTCAAGGAATAGAACTAGAGACAACTGCACCATACACTCCTGAACAAAACGGGAGATCAGAAAGAGATATGAGAACGATAGTCGAAAGTGCACGTTCAATGCTGTATGCAAGGGATGTTCCATTATACCTGTGGGCAGAAGCTATAAACACAGCGGTTTACATTCTAAATAGAACCGCAACGAGTCAAGCTCCTGACACAACACCACTCGAAATGTGGACCGGTAAAACTCCTACATTACACCACATAAGAACTTTTGGATGTGATGCATACATGCATGTACCTAAAGAATTGCATAACAAACTTGCACCAAAAAGCAAGAAGTTAATGCTTGTTGGATATGATGGGAACTCAACAAACTATCGATTATACGATGTAAAAACAAAGAAAATTAAAGTTTCACGAAATGTTTCATTTAATGAAGGTGCCACGATAACCGAAGAAAAAAGGAATTTTGTGAGAATACGTCATGATGAAGATGACGAAGAAAATACAATCTCGGATGAGAATGAACATCAAAGTAAGAAGGATGATTCTGTGACCAATACAAAGTCCGATGGATATGACTTACGGACTCGAGATTCAATCAAGAAGCCAGTAAGATACGAAGCACATTTCACGGACATAAAGATTCCGGAAACATTTGAAGAAGCCATGAAAAGCCAAGAAAGAATACAATGGCAAGAAGCAATTCAAGAAGAAATCGATGCATTAGAAACAAATGAGACATGGAATGTAACCTTCCTACCAGAAGGAAAACATGCCATAGGCTCGAAATGGGTGTTTAGTATCAAAGCAAATAACAACATGAATATTCCTCGTTTCAAGGCCAGATTGTGTGCTAAAGGATATGCACAGAGAAAGGGTGTTGACTACACTGAAACTTTCTCACCAACCGCAAGGTACGACTCCATAAGGATCCTATTAGCGCTGGCGGTACAACAAAATCTAAAAATAAAGCAGTTTGACGTTAAAACCGCATTCCTCAATGGGGAGTTACACGATGAGGTATACATGTTTCCTCCAGAAGGATTTGAGGCACCTGATGGTATGGTTTGTAAATTGAAAAAATCACTGTATGGCCTCAAGCAAGCGTCCCGTCAATGGAACGAGCGATTCGATGGTTTCCTAAAGTCAATTGGTTTCCAACAGAGTAACGCGGACAAATGCATCTATCATGGAAAATTCAATGATTCCAAAATATTGCTTGCCTTATATGTAGATGATGGACTACTCATGGGTGAAAATGAAAAAGAAATCGAATCAATAATCGTAAAGCTAAAAACAAATTTCAATATCACGGTTTGTAATAATGTACGTTGTTTTGTAGGAATGGAGATTCTTCGTGATGAAACAGATGGGTCAATATTTATTCATCAAAAGAATTACATTAATCACATTGTCAAAAGGTTCGACATGAAGGAGGCAAATGGGATTTCCAGCCCTGCAGATGTGCATTCACACCTATCGATGACGATGGACAATGAAGAACCCTGTGATGTACCATATAGGGAAGCCGTAGGTGGATTGATCTTTGCTGCAATCGTAAGCAGACCCGACATTGCTTTTGCAGTGGGAGTAGTAAGCAGATACCTGGACAAACATGGGTATCCTCACTGGAACGCAGTAAAAAGGATAATCAGATATCTCAAGAGTACCGAGAACTTCGGAATACTGTACACAAAATCAATGGGTACAGAGAAGGTTAAGGGATATTCCGATTCAGATTTTGCAAATGATGTCGACACTAGGAGATCCACGAGTGGCTACATATTCAAGTTGAGCGGAGGACCAGTGACCTGGAGCAGCCAGCGTCAACCGACAGTATCACTGTCAACTACGGAGGCGGAGTATATTGCTGCCTCATGCGCAACGAAGGAAGCCATGTGGATTCGTCAACTGTTAGCGGATATTGGCGAAAATACGACAGAACCAACAATGATTCTTGTAGATAACCAGAGCGCCATAAAACTAATTGGTAACGCAGAGTTCCATAAAAGGACAAAACACATTGATATACGATATCACTACGTGAAAGAAAGATGTATGAACGGTGACATCAATGTATCCTACATATGTAGTAAGCATCAACTTGCAGATATTATGACCAAAGCGATACCGCGCGATCAATTCGAGGCGTTACGTACCGAGTTAAATATATTAGACTCACAGTTTTGTATAAAGTAAGTTTCCTCGGAAAGGAAAGAAAAATGTATGTATGAGTATGGGTAATGAGAGTGAAAAGAAAAAAAGTTCTCTCTGGAAAGGAAAGTGTAACCATAGAGCGCTCAATTAGTGGGAGTGTTGAAATTCGAATGATTTTGAATCTCGCGCTCATAATAAATCGTGCGAACCTGTCGCGATCGATGCGGGATCGATTCCCCCTCTCTACCAACATTCTTGGTAGAAGAAGCATGTTCTGTCTCCTCTCCTAAAAGTTGTAACCTCACTTCCGTCTGTATAGCCGAATGGCGTGCATTCTCATCAAGATTAAAAGTAATTTGTATTACTACTATCACACCTAAGTAAATTAAAGTTTATTTCTCAAAATACACGAACGGCCGACGGCCGCTACGTGGTCCGTCTCCCTTTTCGTGACGGTCCTCCGATCACAATTGGCCACTCCTACTCTGTCGCCGCGAAGGTCAGTCGATCGCTCCATCGTAAGCTTTCGTTAAAGCCCTCTCTCGCTTTGGAGTATCGTACCTTTCTTCGTGAGTACGAAGAAATGGGCCATATGCGACGCGCTCTCTCGTCTGCTCTCACCTCTCCGCAGTGTGTCTACATACCTCAGCACCCTGTCTTTCGCGAAGGTAGCGCGACAACGCACCTTCGCGTAGTCTTTAATGCCTCGAGTGTCACTTCTACAGGCACGTCATTAAATGACCACCTATTCTCAGGCCCGAAATTGCAGTCTGATCTACCCTCCGACATCCTACGGTGGCGGAACTTTCGGTACGTCTACACAGCGGATATCGCCAAGATGTACCGTCAAATCCTTGTCGACCCTCGCGACATTGATTATCAAAGGATCCTTTGGCACGAACCACCAGCAGACGCGCCAATTCCGTTTCAACTATTAACGGTTACTTATGGGTTGACGTGCGCCCCTTTTCTCGCGCTTCGAGTTCTCCAGCGCCTCGTCGAGGACGAGGGCTCTCGTTTCCCGCTCGCGGTTCCGATCTTGCGCTCGAACATTTATGTCGATGACGTTCTCTTCGGCGCCAATGATGTGCCGTCTCTTTTGCAATCTCGCGGTCAGCTTAATAATTTGCTGCAATGCGCTCACATGACCCTGCGGAAATGGGCTAGCAACCATTGTGACCTTCTTGAGGACATCGATCCGTCGGATCATGGTCTTGCCTGCTCCAAAATTCTAGCTCCTGACGATCACGATGCTTGGGATTAGTTGGAATCCTTCTCGCGACTCCTTTACATTCAATGCCTCGTTTTCTGAATTGCTCCCCTCAACCAAGCGGACGATTCTTTCAGCGATCGCTAAATTATACGATCCTCTCGGATGGGTTACGCCTGCAATCATTCGAGCAAAAATCCTAATTCAGGACCTATGGCGTTCCCGCTTGGGTTGGGACGCTCCGATCTCCGATCCTCTGCTCGAACACTGGACCGCGATTTATACACGTCTGCCGCTATTAAGCGGCGTTCAACTCTCTCGTTGGACCGGTCATTCCATTCCCGATTCTCGCATGGAGATCCATGGCTTCGCGGACGCGTCAACGGTCGCTTACGCCGCCTTCGTCTATGCTCGCTGCATTTCAGCCGACGGTAGCGTTACCGTCTCATTGCTCGCCGGCAAGTCCAAGGTCGCGCCTCTCACCCCTGTGACCATACCTCGACTTGAACTGCAGGCTGCGGTACTGCTTTCACGCCTTGAGACCTTCGTGCTCTCCTCCTTCAACAATAGGGACACTCCTTGTTCCTGTTGGACGGATTCAACGGTCGTCCTCGCGTGGCTCCAATCGCACCCGTCTCGGTGGAAGACATTTGTCGCTCATCGCGTTGCCGACATCCAAGCACGCTTGCCGCACGCGAGTTGGAGGCGTGTGTGACCGCGGATAATCCCGCGGACTGCGCCTCGCGTGGTCTTCTCAGCGACGACCTTCTGAATTTTCCCCTCTGGTGGCAAGGCCCTGTCTGGTTGCACCACGACGCCTCCGCATGGCCGCCTCAAGTGCTCCTACGCGAGGACACTGACCCACCAGAGGTCAAAGTGTCACACCACTGCTCAGAAACCCCTTCTCCCGAATGGGACTTAGTCTCTCGGTTTTCGAGCTGGTCCAAACTCCTTCGAGTTACAGCCTACGTTCACCGTTTCACCCGGTATTGTCGTGGGGACCGCTCCTATCCTTCGGGGCAACCCCCCGATCGCGCGCTCAATTCGGCCGACATTTCCTCTGCGAGACGCTTCTGGATAAAGCATCTCCAGTCCGTCGCGTTCTCCGATGAGATCCGCTCTCTTAAGAAACGTTTGCCCCTCTCCATAAAAAGCCCACTTCGATCGCTCAACGCGTTTCTCGATTCTGACGGTATCATTCGGGTAGGGGGACGGTTGCATCATGCTCCTCTCCCCCAAAGGATAAAACATCCAATTGTGCTCGCTCCTCATCGTTTGGTGACCCTTCTTGTCGAACAGGCTCACTTTCGGGCCTTGCACGGTGGAGTGCAACTCACTCTCCTCACCCTCCGTCAGGACTATTGGCTCCTCCGCGCTCGAAGCCTCGTGAAACAGGTGATTCACCGCTGCATCTCCTGTGTTCGGGAGAAAGCCGCGGTTCCCGAACAACTAATGGGAAATTTACCGGCATCGAGAGTCTCTCCTCCGACCCGCTGTTTCGCTCATTGCGGTGTCGACTACGCTGGTCCCTTCAATGTTCGCGCCTCCGCCGGTCGCGGTATTACATCGCGAAAATCCTACATCGCGCTGTTCGTGTGCATGGCCACCAAGGCCATTCATCTGGAGCTGGTCGTGGATTATTCCACCCCGGCTTTCCTCAACGCGTACGTAAGATTCTGTTCTCGCCGTGGTCTCCCTGCAGCCGTTTACTCTGATAACGGCACCACGTTCGTCGTTGGTGACCGCGAATTGTCAACCGCCTATCGTTCTGCGCTTCGGAACCCTGAGTTCCAGAATAAAACGGCTGGTGACGGCACCGCGTGGCATTTCATCCCCCCTTCCGCGCCACACTTCGGTGGTCTGTGGGAGGCTGGGGTTAAAAGCGTTAAGTACCATCTGCGCCTCGTCCTCGGTGACCGCACGCTCACGTTCGAAGAGTTCAGCACACTCCTCTGTGCGATAGAAGCGTGCCTCAACTCGCGTCCGCTCTCTGCGATATCGGACACTCTCGACGACTTCGAACCCCTTACTCCAGGGCATTTTTTGGTAGGGTCGGTTCTAACTGTCCCTCCTCAACCTTCCTATCTGGACCTCGGAGAGAATCGCCTCTCCCGCTGGCAGCTCATCCGTCACGCAGCTCAACGCTTCTGGAAGCTGTGGCAGGACGACTACGTCAATTCTCTCCAGCAACGTGGGAAGTGGCGTACAGCGCGCCCCTCTATAGCCATGGGACAGCTCGTTTTAATTCGGAATCCTACCCTCCCCCCGTGCAAGTGGGATCTCGGTCGCGTCATCGAGCTGCATCCCGGCGACGACGGCCACATTCGTGTCGTCACGGTACGCACTGCTTCGTCCACCTTCAAACGCCCTCTCGTGAAAATTTGCCCTCTACCCGTTGCGTGCGGTCCCGACTCTAATTTATAAGTGCGACGACTCCGACCTACTTTATTGTACGCGTCGTGCTCCAATTGCGTCGTTCGCTATTTTTGTAAAATTCGCGCCTCCGAGCCGTCAAGGCGGGCGGCCCTCTTGTTTTTAACTTTGCATCTCTGCTCCGTTTAAGAAAACGTTCTCGTAAGCTCATAGCCGGTACTCGCACGGCGGGCGGTCCGTCACTCGCTCATGGGGACAGGCGCTCGGGCATTGTACAACGCTGTCTCTATATCGTTTAAGTTCGCTCGGCCAAGCGTGGCCGCTCTTTCGCGCAAACGCGCTTCTGTACGTCTCCGCTGCATTTCGAAATTAATATTTCGAGGCGGGCTGTATGTTCAGGATTCAAGCTGTGGAATTCGGTAGCTTTTGTCTACCGGGCGACCGCTGTTTCATACGGTTTTTGCCGCGTATGTCAACACGCGGCTAGAGCGCGTGTCGCCTTTGCTCGACACTGCGTAGCAACAGTACTCGCTCTCATTGGCCGAATTTCACAGCTTGGATCCTTCAAATCGTGACAAACAAGGATCATCCGATTCGGGAGCTCCAATCACGGTGCTCCACATTTGATGGCCCTTGTTATTTAAGGCACCTGAGCGTGCCTTCTCGCCCTCTTAACGTGCTTCGCTCCGAACACTTTTCACGCTCGTCACTCACAAGTATATTCTCTCGCGCTTTCGCTATTGCTGTTCGCTCTCGTCTCGCTCAGAGGATATTTCTATCTCTCGCTCTGAGACTCTCGCGATCTCGAACGATTTGTTCGCAGTATTCGTGCGATCTTCCGCGCCGCGTAACGAGCATTCTGCCTCGTGACAAGATCTCCGTCGTCCGCGTCGAAGATTTCCGTCTCGCGGCGGCACGCGTTTCGTGCGGTTCAAGATCTCCGCTTCGCGATCCGACGGCAGAAATCGGCTCGCAAGAAGATTTCCGTTCGTTCGCCGGTTCGCGACTCTAGTTCGCGTTGATCTTTCGCGCTTGTGCGCGGTTTCCAATAAAGTGCAGTTCAACGTTATATCTCGCTTTCTCTCTCTCACTGTCTCAACCTCTCATCAATCCTTTCCCGTGGATTTCCTTGCGCGCTCAACTCTGAGTGGTCCCGGCATCAGGCTGCTCCGACCGTCGGTCGACGCCGAAACAATTGTTTATACCATATATATAAAAATAAATTAATTAAAAATAAAATAATATTTAAAATTGTATATATTATTTTTAAATCTTCTATACAATATATATAGTATAAACAATTATATTTAATTTCCAATTAAAAGATTTAAAAATAATATATATTTAATTTTACATATTATTTTATGTACTATATTTTTTCAATTATTATTCTTTATTATTGTTCCCCTCAGGGTTACAATCCTCTATAGGTTCACACCTATATGCGCGGTGGTCACCCATCTTTCCATGAGCCCCAACCAACGTCACCTCAACGATCACCATTCCCACAACACCACCGGCGAGCCACCACTCGCCGGCTATATTTTTTTTCAATTATTACTTTAATTATTGTTATTGTTAATATTTTTTTATCTATAATTTTAAAAAAGGATCGAGAAAAAATTACACCATTTGAATGTGGATTTGATCCTTTTACTAGAGCACGACTACCATTTTCTGTAAATTTTTATATTATGACTTTAATATTTTTAATTTTTGATGGTGAAATTATTTTAATTTTACCTATTTTAAATTTATTAAATAATCTCTCTTTTTTATCTATTTACACTTTTTTTGCTTTTTTACTAATTTTAACATTTAGTTTATATAAAGTGATTTTATATAAAGTGATTTCTTACATTTAATTTCGACTTAAAATAAAGAAATAATATACTAAATATATATATATATATATATATATATATATATATATATATATATATATATATATATATATGTCGTAGATTTAAGTGTTTATTAGGTTAAGCATTTGCCGTTAGAAGTTGCCGGAGTCGGTTGCCGAGTGCTCGCGCGTGTACTTACATTGTAGCGCGGCCGAGACGTTTGATCGGCCGCGACAGTTGGGATCGATTTCCATTACGCGCGGCCGAAGCGTTTTAGCGGCCGCGACAAACAAAATCGGCTTCTTTGTAATGCGTACACGTGGACGGAGTCACTCTGCGGAGTGGGGAAAATAGGAGGCAAAGCCCTCGATGGCCCGCGATCGGGCGGCAGATTTTGTTTCGCTTGCGAACGATCAAGATCAGTGTCTCCGCAGAGTGAATCGGTCAGAGTAGCTCGATAACTCGATATCTCGTCAAAATGAAACGCGCGAATTCCGGGACGCGTCTAAATGCTCGCGCTACGACATATATATATATTATTATTATTACTATTTATATTATTATATATATTATTACTATTTATACTATTATATATATATTATTACTATTTATATTATTATATATATTATTACTATTTATACTATTATATATATATTATTACTATTTATATATTTACATATATATATATATATATATATATATATATATATATATATATAATATTTAACTCATTTTGTGTAGTCCAGCGGCTCAAATATAATAACAATAAATTACTCGTTAAAGAATAGAATATCTATACCATTTCTAGAATAAATATTGACTATAATTGACAAATATACGAAATATACGAAAACGCGAACCGGCAAAACATTCTCAACGAGAATGTCCTTTCTGTCGAGGCGATACGGAGGCGATCCGGTGTTGTGATGGTGCCGGTAAATGTGCGCACTCCCATTTAACTTGATGTGGATGATACTTAACTTATACTTATTGTGGATCATCACTTAACGTGATGATGGACGACTTGTGGAACGGGTCCAAGATGGACCTCACGCTAGTCACGACCTCGCTTGAACTGTACCGAATATGAGTTCAGCTTTGTACGGACGAGAATTTGAATTCAATTAACGATGCATAATTATATTAATGATGCACACGAGTTTCGTTGGTAAATTATCAAAAGAATTTACATAAAAGCACGTGTCGTAGCACACAACCACGTGTTGATTTTGAGCTGAATTATTGTAAATGTACCGCGATGAGTAGAACGATTTAATTTAGATGAGAAATATCTTGTAATTGAGATCACATGCAATGTGCAGGCTGACATTTCTTCCCGGAACTTGTTCAAGCGTGCTCGTGTTCGTGCTCGTGCAAGTTCGTGAACGGTCGTGGTCGTTTCGAAAGGTCGAATGGACATTTTCCGTTTGCATCTACGAGTAGAATGTAGGGAAATAAATCGGTTACAGATAAAACGTTCTTCGGTCAACATCTACGATTCGTGTTTAATGGAAGAAATTTCAAAACATATTGTTACGAGTATCGATATGTCACGATAGCGAGACATCGCGCCGAATGGTCTTCGTTGCAGCGTCGTCTTAGTGACGACGATACAACATAGACATGAGAGAGTCGGTTGACGAACGTCATTGAGAGAAGACACAAAGCTAAGTACTCCTCCTTTGTTGAATAAAGATCTATTGGTATTTCATACTGTTTATTTACTGAAGATGCCTCGAACCCGTAACAATATATTTGACTTTTTATCATGCTAGGGTTGTTTTTGTAGTATTTGACCAAAAAGCGTTGCGAAGTTAGCCCAGTACTGTATAGTAACAAAAGCTAACATATGGCACTTTCCGCTATAAAGATCAGTCACAATTACTTGAAGACCAGGAAAATCAACGTTTGATCAGGAATTTTTCAAAATTTAGAAATAGGAGTTGTCGAGTTTGCTACGCAAAATGACACATTATTAAACGTTTCGAAGATTCAAGTTTTTCCCTCATTATTGGGAGCTGAAAAGACGTCACGCTCTACCGCCAAGTGAGGAGAGCAGCGCGCATAAAAAAGATGTTGAGCGAAATGTTAATTGCACCATATAAAATACAGTTTGAAAGTTAAAAAAGTTGTGTCCGCTAAGTAGTTCAGCGAACTAGTTGCTAAGGTGTAATAGGTGAACAGGAGTTTCGCTGACAATACACATTTTATGATAATTATTATGAAAGAAATATAATGTTTTATACTATGGATTAAAGATTTTGCGCAATTTGATTGTGATTTACACGTGGTTTTCAGATATTTAGCGTCGTGTCTAGCTCTCTGCTGATGCTCCATCTTTGATGTCCGATTTGTTTGCACTCGTATTGTATATGTCGTATGGCATACTAGTCGTCATCGATCGATTTTTTCAGAAGGTGCAATAAAGTAGGACTATTTTATCGAGAATGGTGTCGTAAATGATGGTGGTATGGAATGTATTTTGGTACGTATTTGCTCTCTCCGTTGAATCACAAATCTGATTCCATTCATCTTCTTCGGTGGCGACGCCTGCTTGTTTCTTGCGGGCTACGCCTTATAGTGGTAGAATCAAAGTATCAAAATTCTTGTTGGGATTTGTAAGTTTCGACCGAATTTTTAACATAGTTTCTCACATTCCTTGATCACTATTACAGGCTATTAAGGATTCTGAGTATATCACTAGAGGTTGCGAATGTTACTCGGGGTATACAAGTTTCATGCCATTCGAAAGTGCCTGTGACAAATTCAGAAAATTGACATTCGTTTTGGAAATTGTGTCTTCATTGTTTGATGACGGCATGTCCTGTACCCGAGATGTCTTTTTAGCGTCATATTACGAACTGATATGACTTAGTTATAACTTATAACTTAGCTTTTATTATTTGCACTACGGGTACAACGTAGTTTCTATAATTCCATAAGCAACTGAATGGTAGAGTCGGAATCGTTTCATCAACCTCCTTTTCCTGAACATCGTCCACTATCATCGAAACTGATGAAAACAGATATGTTGAATCTAATCTGGTGGTTTGCAGATATTTGTAGGTGTTCCAGTATGATGTCGAAATTCCGATGCGTGCAAGTGTCGAGTCATAACCAAAGAGGTATGCTTCAACTGGATACTTTAGATTTTTCTATTCCGATGATAGATACTGATCCCAGACGTTGGTTCTAATGTGTATAGGTTTATAGGTGAGGAATTAGTCGTAAAAAGTTTGTGATATTTGGCTTCCACGTCGCATCACATACTTTTGCAATGTCTAGCCATAATCAGGTAACATTTTTCTTCATTTCTTTGTTCTTAGAATCCATTCGAGTCTTTTACTGGTTGTTTCTTCGAACAGCTCCCACAAAATGTAATTGTAACTTTCCGATTTTTTTTTTTTTAATCACGTTTGGGATCAGTGCAACAGCAGAATTCCTCCGATCGTTGGATAAGACGTTTGAATATGTTGTCTCACCATGGAACGGAATTCGCTGATTGCTTAGAGTGTACCTCTGATTTCTTCTATAAGAGTTGTTTTGGCACCACAGTGTAGCAAACACTGTAGTTTGGCAATGTGGTAATATAATATGATTGGTAGGCTCGTTACGATCGCTGCACGACTATTTCTTACTTTCCCAACACATCTTCTGTGGGATTCTGCTCGTAAATTTTTTAATAGCACCATGATTTCGATAGTTGGATTCTTGTTACCTGCGTTGAGTGCACCATGGTTACGATGGCTTTTTTAGTTCGTTTTTACAGTTCCATCGATGTACCGTGCAGTCTCCTGATATCATTGGCCCTGGTTGGTTCGGAAGATTTCGGAATCTCTTGCTGCAACATCCACGATTGTTTTCAGTTTGTTTGTTAGCTCGTTGGTTTCGTCTGAATCTTCTTGTTTCACAGCCTGCTTCTGTATTATTCAGACAATGTGTTGTTGTTTTTCCTCATAGACGTTCCACTTGGGTGTATATAAGGTTTGAAGAGAGGGTATTCCGCCTTCACAGGTTATACAGATTAGTGGAGAAATGATCGCTACCGCCGTGTAAATTAGTCAAAGCTCCTCATTTCACATGTTCAAATAATTTTGTGTTCAATAATTTACTAAAAAATTATATTTCCAGAATACTTCTGCAATTTAGCGAAAGGTAACAGTAGACAAACAGCTTAGTAATCATCGGAGAAATACGTATGTCTAAACTCTTCTAATAAAATGGTATGTAAGCGTGTTCTATGTTCACCGATTCACTCGTTACTATCAGCGATTTAAGTATGCTGCATCGCATGGCCAGTTTCTTCGAAACACGCTTAACGATTCATTCGATAATTTACATGGTGCAATTTTGCGTCACAATTGTATTTCAGAACCATTAGTAACTGAAGTTACCAAAGTGAGTAATTAATTAAGTTAAATTAAATCTTCAAACAGTTGTAAAAGTCCATGTTCCAAGATCCATGTTCATTGGAATAGCGACAATCTGTAAATGCCACCGATGCAGTCGTAGAACGACTAGAGGGAAGAAACTATGTATGTACCGTTCGTGCCTCAGAAGAAGTCTCTCGGCACAGGGTCAAAGGGGAACCTCGCTCGCTCCGTCTATCCCCACCATTGATGCTCCCATAATCCTAATGTTCAGTCTTTGACGTTACACGCTACAGAGGACGCGCGATCGTTTTAACCAATAGTTCGCTAGAGCTGAAAATGTGCGTGAAACAAGGCGTGCCCCTTCCACTCTGACCAATCAGCTCCGCATTCCTTTCACGGGACTTCTTGCGAGTCACGTACAGTACATGCCATGTAATAACACCGTGTTTGAGTACCGTTTGTCCCAAAAATTCTTTTTCGTTCTTCGACTGCATGAGGGTACTTAGAGTGACAGTTCTTTGGCAAAGGCGGTGTTCCGATAGGAATGTGTAACTAAACATGTGGTCGTACCCTTTCTACTCGAAAATGCATGTCTGATCACCATGTACCGTTAATTACTTTGAATATGATAGCACAATGTAAATCAACCGTGTCGAACTGTGAAGCTTTATTATCTGCTGTATTCAAGAAAACAAGGAGGTTGACATGTTTTCAAGTTTTAACGACGGTGTGCTGTTTAGAATCAAGAGAACATGATTATTCATGTTATGTTATGTCATAGTATTTGCTATGTCAAAAAACTGTAAGGTTATTTGAAACAAGGAGAACCTAACAATTTCTGCGATATAAAATATATATATATATGATGACAGGGTCATCCGTTTTTAAACGGCCAAACGTCAACCAGCTATAGAGGGCCCCAAATGGAACAAATTTCACCCCTAACACTTTTTGTGATTCGTCCTTGATTTCTTGAAAATATTTTAAACAATACGTACCCAAAAGATGTATTTAAAATCATTCTTAAAACTTGAGTCCCGTTACATTCCTTGAATATTTAGGTATTGCTGTAAAAGTTATGAATGGGATAATTAAAACCAGATGTAGATTTTGTATTTTAACTTTGAAACTTCGAAATTTAAATTCAGATAGTTTCGTGGAATGAAGTTTCGTATAGGATAATTAAAACCAGATGTAGATTTTGTATTTTAACTTTGAAACTTCAGACAACAGAAAATCCACGCATGATTCGGAACTCAAGTTTTCAGTACGAATTTAGATTAAACGTGTGGGCCGGTATTATTAACAATCGAATTGTGGGACCTCATTTTTTCGACGTTACTGATAATGGAAGCAGTTTTTTGAATTTCCTTCAGTCGGATTTTTTAAATATGATAGAGGATATCCCTCTAGCATATTACAGTGGTATGTGGTTACAATTAGGTGGTTGGCCTGCTCATTATGCGCGCTGTGTTAGAACTTGGCTGGACCATAATTTTTGTAACAAATGGATTGGTCGATGTGGAACAATACAATGGCCACCAAGGAGCCCAGACCTAACTCCAATGGACTTTTTTTATGGGGAGTGGTAAATGACCACGTGTATTCCGAGAAAATAACATCCATTGAAGTAAATTTCGCGAAATCTAGTCTACGAGTTGCCGTTTGTCCCGGGTGGACCACGTACCGCGCGGCCGATGCGGTGACGGCGTGGCAGCTGCATCCCTCGTTGCTTCCTGTCCTGGTGTCCGGAGCTCCCTTCCCTGATTCAGATAGGCCGGGCTGTACCCCGTGGATTCGTGCCTGGCGGTGTTGACCACGAACCGCGCCTCGTCCAGCTTTTCGTCCCAGCGGTCGTGTCGTCCTCCAGCGTAATGAGCGAGCATGGTTTTGACGACCTTGTTGGCTCGCTCGACCGGATTGCAGTGGGGCGCGTACGGTGGCGTTCTCCGGTGCGTGATTACGGCGCCTCGGAGCAGAGCGGTGACCGGTTCTCCAATGACCTGCCGGCCGTTGACGGAAATGATAATCCTCGGTGCCCCGTGCCTCAAGATGATTTCCTTGCGTATCGCGGAGGCGACGGCTTCGCTGGTAGCTTTTCGGAGCAGAACTAGCTCGATCCACTTGGAAAAGCGATCGAGTGCTACCAAGAGCCATATGTGGCCGCGCCGTGATCGTGGCAGGGGGCCGATCAGGTCGACGGAGACGGTGTGCCACGGTTCGTTACCCGGGTTGGCATGTAGATGGCCGGGCGGGGCATGTGGCGGCGTCTCATATTGTTGGCACTTCTCGCATTGGCGAGACGTCTCTCGAAACATTCCGGGCCAGTAAAAGCGTTGCGCCAGGCGGATAGTGGTCTTCGCGACCCCCAAGTGGCCAGCCGTAGGGTCGTCGTGGTACTGCCGCAGCACCGTCATCCGTTCTTCCTGTGGCACGCACAGCTTCCAGGCCGTGCTCGGCTCGGGCTCGTTGTAGTCCAGTTGGTGCAGCACGTGTTTGTATAACCGGCCATCTTCGATCCGGTAGTCCGAGTAGTCCGGGTAGTTCTGCTTAGTGAGTGCGCTTACTCCGTTTTTCGGCGAGATTCTGGACAGAACATCTGACACGTAGTTTAATTTTCCCGGTCGGTATCGGACGTTGAAGTCGTATTGTTGGAGATCCAGTGCCTATCTTGCTAATCTTCCGGCCGGGCTGTCCAATTGTCGTAACCACCGCAAGGCTTGATGGTCGGTGACGTCGGTGAACCGGTATCCTTCCAGGTACGGCCGCATCTTCCGGATGCCCCAGACGACGGCCAGGCATTCTTTCTCTGTTGCGCTGTACTTCCGTTCGGTTTCGCTTAGCGTGTGGCTGGCGTACGCAATTACTCTCTCGTCGTTGTCCGGGCCCTGGGTGAGTACGACTCCTAACCCATGGTCGCTGGCGTCGGTCTACAGAGTGAACGACTTCTCGAAATCCGGGCAGGCCAGTACGGGCGCGTCGACTAGTCGGTCTTTCATGGTTTGGAAGGCCTTTTCCTCGGCGTCTGTCCACTGTCATTTCGCGCTCTTACGAGTGAGCCGAGTCAGCGGCTCGATGATTTCCGCAAAATTCGGTACGAAACGTCGGGACCAGGATGCCATCCCGTGGAATCGCCTCACGTCGCGGATCGTCTTCGGGGTCGGAATCTATGCGATCGCCGCGGTCTTCTGCGGGTCGGTCCGTATACCTCGCTCGTCGACGATGTGGCCCAAATAGCAGAGACTGTCGACGCAAAAGCGGCATTTCTCCGGGTTTAGTCTCAGGCCACTCGTCAAGGTACGCGAACGCGTGTGGTTCGAGTTTGGGTCCGATTACGCGGTCCAACAGCCGTTGGAACGTCGCCGGGGCGGAGTGCAGACCGAAGGGAATAACCGTGAACTGGTACAACCCGAGCCCGGGTACGGTGAAAGCTGTGAGCGGTCGACTGGCCTCTTCCAGCGGTACCTGCCAGTATCCGTTTTTCAGATCCAACGTTGTGAGGAACCTGGCTCCGCGTAGCTTGTCCAAGGTCGCCTGGATGTGTGGCAACGGGTACGCGTCTTTCTCTGACCGCTCGTTCAGTTTCCGAAAATCCACACAGAATCGTGGGCGGCCGTACTTCTTTTTCACGACTACTACTGGCGAGCTCCAGAGGCTGCTCGACGGCTGGATGAACGTCGAGCATTTTCCGTACCTCCTGGTCGATGATTGCTTGCATCGCCGGATTCCGTGGCCGATATCGTTGTTTGACCGGGGTCTCGTCGGTCAATTTGATCCGATGCTGTACGAGCGTGGTCCGGCCGGTCACGGTTTCGAACTGGGCCAGTTCTTGCTCCAGAAATTTCTCGAACTTGGTTTCCTCGCTTTCCGTAAGTTTTCTGAGGCCCAGCTGTAAGCACGGTTCGGTCTGGCAGGCCGTTGACCATTCGGCGATTGATGGCGGCGGTGTCAAGGATAAACGAAGCGTGGCGATCGTGTGAATCCCGAGGAGTACTGGCGTACTCATCTTTGGCAGCACGGTGAAATTTTCGTTACACTGTCGCCCCGCGGCAGAGAACGAAAGCCGGAGCGTGCCGGCTGGACGAGCGTCGGTTCCGTCGGCCAGGCTAACCAGGTCACCGGTCGTTCCTTCCTTGATGCCTTCCTTGTAGGCCCAGTCTCATATTTTTCCGTTGACACAGGACAGTTGGGAGCCGGTGTCCAGGAGCGCTTCGACGGTTCGACCGAGAACCGAGATCTTCACGACGATTACCACGGCGTGTACCGGATACACAACGTGGTCTATCTTATCGAGCCCGGCGTTCTTCCCTCGGAGGCGATCTCGATGGCGGGCCCCGTGCTCCGTTTCCCGGCGGATGGCAGTCGCGGGTCAGGACCCCGTCGCGGCCGCAACGGAAGCAGAACTTTTTGTATGCGTTCCGACATTCAAATCGATGGTAGCCCCGTTGTTTGCACCGCCAACAGTGTGTGTCCGTGTGGTAATTGTCGGTCCGTCAGTCGTCGGTACGCGGGTCCACCCGTCCGGGACCGGGGGTCGGACTCCTGTTGACGTGCCGCGCCGACCTTTCGTTGTTCTGGCGTCCGGTGTCGGCCGCGTGGGCGGGCACGCGTCTCGGCCTCTCTTCCGCGGCCTTGGCTGCCAGTTGGTCGAGGTGCTGAACCCGTCGTCTTGACGTCGGGGACGGTATCTAATGGGATCGCCTCCTGGTACCTCGGCAGCATGTTGTCATATAGGATCTCGAGCCGGCGAGTCTTCGGCATCTATGCCCGTCGCATAAGGGTGGTGACAGCGGTCAGGAACTTGACGAAGGGCTCGTCGGGGTATTGTCGACGCTCCAATAGGGCTGTTAATTTTCCGAAGCTTCGCACCTTCGAACCTTCGAAACTTCGACAGTTCGAAACTTCGAACCTTCGATTCGTTTCCAGTTAATGAATAAGGGTTACAATGTTGTTCCGTTTCTCAGAGAAGGTTCCCGTAGCACAAAAATGTTGGATAAATATCTTTATCAAATATTGAAAAAATATTTTTTAAGCCACACCTTTTTTAACCATTTAACATTTTTTAACCACAGAAATAGAATATTTTTTCTAATATGCAGGTAATATTTATTACATTTTATGAAAAAAATATTTTTTCCTTTTCATAAAATTAATCTTTGTTTAATATTAGAAATAGAATATTGTTTCCTAATGTGCACGTAATATTTATTTCATATTATGCGAAAAATATTGTTTTCTTAATGTAAAATGAATCTTTATTTAATATTAGAAACAGAATATTCTTTCCTTAACCGATTGAGTCCCAAGCAGTGCGATCGCGCTGTTGAGATTTTATGTCGAGAAAACCCAGCACATTTCAAGCATTGTGGACAACTGACGGTGCGTTACCGATTATCAAAGTCGCTCGCTCAGATTTACTGACGGAAGTACATCACACAGCTCCTTTTAATGTAAATAGTACATTTTACAATAGCTAGAACAATACTATAATAATGCAATAATACATTACAAAATAAAAATTCTCATTTAGAGAAAGCGCGGTCGCGCTGTTTGGGATTCTTCGACAGTGTTTTTTCAATACCCCCTGGGACTCAAACGGTTAAGAAATGTTCTACATTTATCATAGCATTTAGCAAGAGGATTGGGCTTCTTCGATGCCCCATCTGCTCTGCACGTTTTCCAAAATAACAGATACTAATAGCACCGAATTACCCGTAGTAGCAATATTCCCAAAAAGCCCAAAGCCCAAAAGCCCAATGTTTCCCAATGTTTTGACTCCGTCAAAACATTTAGCATTTTATTGACCCATTATCCACATTTAGCAACCAGAAGTCGAGCCATCGTCGAGTCCTTTCTTTCCGCTTTCTTTGTTCGAGTCAAGGCGCTTTTCTGATGTTTAATGGTTTTATTGCCTGCTACGGTACTGGGTCAGGTACAGGTACTGCCGTGGAGCACGCGGATTCCCCGCGTTCGTCACTCGGGGGTACCTGCACTAACACCCGGCTTGGGGGTGGCATTTACTCTTTCCATTCCATTTTTTGACCAATTATCTAAGACGACCGTGCCCCTTACCAATTTCCGGAAAATAGCAGTCAACGAATCCGTTTGCCCCACAGCAAAACTCACGCCCACACCGAGTTTACATTTTTTATGCCATCCATCAACTTCACTTCATCATCAAACACAGTCCGCGAAACGGTCATCATCGCGCTTACGATAAACGTACATGTAAAAGAAGCTAGTGAGCGAATTGTGTAGTGCAGGAAATATTCATCGTACATACTTGTTAAGTATTAAGCAAATATAAAAGGTAAGTGTAATATATATATATATTTTCAAGCATTTATAATAGTGTTATTCTACGTGGAAACGCACACTTTTTGGCATAACTTTTCGAATTTTATTCGAATTCGTTCATAGGTCACTATAGACAAAGTGTTTAGGATTAAGCTTAGAAGTAAGTTAGTTTTAAGATATCGAGCGATACAGCCGTCAACAGCCCCCCCGCGTTACCCGTACCAAGGATTCACGTTCCTGCCAATCCGCTGTACGCCGCGCCCGTGTTTTTGGCGATTCCCGGTATCGCGTTCGTGACGCATGATCACGTGACTACCGAGGACCACCGTTAATCGCTCGCATTACCTCGCTCATTTAGACTTGTTCTAACAACCACACGATTAACACACTTTATATCGCGCCCAGTCCTTGTAACTACCGTTTTGTACTGCCATTCGGGATAGATCTCATTCTCGACTCTCGAGTGCGCGCCCGTTCTAGTTAACGCGATTTAAGTTAAATAAATCACGGTTGAACATCCACGTGCGACGTCTCTTTACGACTTTCTTTCTTCTCCTCTTCCCGCTCACGCTTCCCACACCATTTCCCAATCCGGACTCCCTTCTGTGTTTGCACCCGATCCTGTCGTTTTCCCCATACAGTCCACTCCTCATATATTCGTCCCGGGTTCCCAAACATATTGGTCCTTCGAGCCGGATCCTTTTCGCACGGTGTATCGTGAAAGTGAGCACGTTTTGACGAAGAAAGATGGCCGCCAAACTCGAGGACTTGCTGTTGGAGCAGGAAGCTGCCATGAAAACCCTCGCTCGTGTTCTTCCAAACGTGAAGAAGATCGGGCAAAATAATTTCACCGTGGCCAAACTCCAGCAGCGCCTGGAGTTCCTCAAGGAATCATTCTCCGTATGTCGAGAGAATGATCAACGTCTCCAGAGCTTCCGAAAAATTGAGGGAGCCCAAAAGCTGGACTACTTCAAGGACGAGCAGTTCATCCTCTGCGAGGACGAGTACCACGTGGCAGCGGATTTCATCGCCGATTGGATCCAGAAGCTGACCGCGTCCGTTCCTGCAGCGCAGCATCCAGCCACGCCAGCCGCAGCCCAGTCACGCAGCGATCTCCCCCGAATGAGCCTACCGACTTTCTCCGGAGACCCTACCAAATGGGGGGGGGGGGAGAGCTTTAGAGATAAGTTTATGTCCCTTATAATAAATGATGAGTCGTTGTCCGACGTCAAGCGACTTCATCACCTCGGGTCGTGTTTAAAAGGCGAAGCGGACGATTTGATTTGCAACATTCCGATAACGGAATCCAATTTCAAGATCGCGTGGGATATCTTAATTTCGCGGTACGATAACAAACGCGAATTGATCCAGGCGCATTTGAAAGTGCTTCACACTCTTCCTCACGTGTCGGATGCGAGTGAGCTAGCATCGCATCGCGATAAAGCCACCAAATCGATCCAAGCGTTGCGAAATTTGAAACGGTCAGTCGATACGTGGGACGACATGCTCGTTTATTTATTAGTCTCGCGCTTAGATCGCTCCTCTCGAAAGGCGTGGGAATTGAAGTTAGGCGAATCCATCGAGTACCCTACATATGCCGAGCTCGAACAATTCTTCGCGACGCGAATTCGTGCGCTCGGTGCCCTCCAGTCCTTGCCAAAACAGACGAAGCGAGTCGTTCAAACTCACGCCGCGACCTTCAACCGTTTGTCGCGTCCTCGAAACGCGCCTGTGTTATGTTCGTTGTGCCAGAGCGAACATCTCTTAAACGCGTGTCCGCTGTTCAAATCGAAAACAACGTCGCAACGGTTTGATTTCCTCAAGGGTGAGCGCCGGTGTCTCAACTGTCTGAGCCAAAAACATAGCGTCCAATCGTGCCCAAGCAAGTATGCCTGTCAAAAGTGCGGACGCCGACATCATACACTCTTGCACTTTGAATCAGCGCCCTCCGGTTCCGACGGGCATGAACCAGCGTCAATGCCTAATTCTCCTCCGTCGGCGAGTAATCAGGTTGCATTGCATGTCTCGTCTCACACCGCATTCGCTACCCCCCGAATCTTGCTTGCTACGGCGTGGGTCATCGTGACCTCCGTCGCCGGTCGGTGTGAACGTGCACGAGCGCTGTTAGACCAAGGTTCTGCCACCACATTGATGACGGAATCGCTCGTGCAACGATTACGCGTACTTCGTCGCCGCGTCTCCGTTGCCATTACCGGCATAGGAAACCGCGAAATCAATGCACGACATGCGGCAACAATCGAGATAAAATCGAAGCGCGGAATCGGCCCGAGTCTATTAACCATTGCGTTGATCCTCACGTCATTAACGCGCTATGTCCCTGAGCGAAGTGACCAGTCGATCTCATGGCATCATACGCGCGACCTTGTAGGGGCGAGAAACTCTTAGACGTATCGGGTTTAATATGTTTTATTTATTTTCACGGCGCGTGTTCGACGGCGAGATTTTGACTGACTCCTCTCGGTCGATCCCGTCCTCTTATACTCATTCGTTCATACATTGTATGGCGGTGTCGGCAGATTACCAAAGGGCGTCTTTGGCGACCGCCGCGTTCCGCCGAAATCGGCGGTTCTTTTGGCCGGCAACTACAATATCGCCCGTTGCCGCCACGCTTTGTCGATCGCACACGTGCGTATCCCTACAACCTTGATCTCGCTGACGAAAATCCGACGAGTTCCGATACCATTGATCTTATTATAGAAGCGGACCTATACGGTTTTATATTGGTGGAAGGACTCCGTACTGGATCCATGTACGAGCCAATCGCGCAGAATTCCATATTCGCCGGCTCGACCAAGTCCTCGTCTTGTCCAGTCGTCCCGATCTATCACTGCTCCCCGTCCGATCCGCTGGATCTCAACCTCCGTCGCTTCTGGGAGATTGAGGAGATCCCGACTACCTCACATTTCACAGACGAGGAACAAGAATGCGAAAATCATTTTCGCACCGCGCATAAACGTGACTCGTCCGGGCGTTATGTGGTCCGTTTACCCTTCAAACGGAACCCTCCTATCGAATCGCAGAACGAATGCTCTCCAAACTTGAACTTCGACTGCAACCAAAACCGAACCTCTATGCCGAGTACGATGATTTCTTACGCGAGTACCTCCGCCTTGGGCATATGCGGAAGATCCCTCCGTCGCAGTATGACGACCCCCACGCCGTATATATTCCGCATCATGCGGTAATCCGCGAAAGTAGTGTCACAACACATCTTCGTGTTGTATTTAACGCATCCAGCCCCATACAGTCCACTCCTCATATATTCGTCCCGGATTCCCAACACACAAAGACTACAACATATTTGAATTTGAATAAAATCCGAAATTTTACGCCAAAAAAAATCTTCGCGTGGGATGATCTAATAAAATAACAGTACTTATCTATATTATAATAACACTGTCGAACACCAAATTTGTTTCTCAATTTCTGTTGGGTGGTTCTTGTAGAGTTTTTCGCGCTGATTCCGAATCTGCCCTTACTTTTCCTCCTACACGTAGTTTTTGAGAAACATGATTTTGAAAAAAAACCTATTTTTCAACTTTAAACAAATATTTCAATGATATTATAAAAGATATTGAATTGTTCTTTGCAGCAAAAGATTCTGTAGATTTTCCCGAATACAGTGATACCACTTTTCCATCATTTTTTTAGGATATTTTTGAATTTATCTCAAAAGATAAGGGTCCAGCGTAAAATTGAACTATATCACGCGATAGAGCGGACTTTTATCTTGAGAAACCCCCTTTGAAGTTTGCAACATCAACGTTTTTACCGAACCAAAGAGCAAAATATCTACGCCCGACATGCGTTGCCGCCACTGGTGCAGTTCCACTAGCGCGGTCGTTCGTCGGGATAAGGCGCGGCGCGGCGTAACTGCGATGCTGTGGCTAAAAGCGCTCAATTATGCCAGACTGATTTATAAATTATTTGATGAATTTTTTTAATGTAGTCTCTTGCTCATAGTATATTTCATACTAAAAAGGTCTTTTGTAACAAAAAATAGTTTAATATAAAAATCTATTTAATATCGCATATTGTGGAAATCTATATAATAAAAATCAAATGCTGTTCGTTGGTCACGACATCACGTGAGAACGGCTGGACCGATTTGGCTATTTTTTTTTTTTTTAATATTCGTTGTAGTCCGAATCAGGTTTTTACACAAAGAAAGTTTGGAAAAGTTGACCGGAAATTGGAAAATTCGGGAAAAAATGAGACTACCCACACAGCGGCCACCGCCAGATGGCCAACGCGACGTAGCGAGTTTCTCGCAATTAAAGTGTTGCGCGGGCGTTATTAATATGCGTAACGGACGCGCTTGTGTATTGATAAATATGCAGGCGCTGGACTAGGTGCTCTTAACTCGAAAAGCGTATGTGTTTAAAATCTGCATCGGCGAATTTATCGTCGATGTAATTCGATTCCCCGAATTAACCGTTTAAGGGTCTATTCATATTTACCGGACGCCGGATGGTTTTACATCCGGCCTCTAGGCCAAATCCTTTGTTACCGACGATCTGGCGAAAATCGGACGCTTTCGCTTCGTTTTGGACTTTACCCATCCGGCGCCGGAAGGGTCGACTTCGATGAGCTTCCCTGCTGTGCGGGGCACAAAAAAAAAAAGGTTTACGAGCTCTACAGCTCTCCTTAGGTAAACTATCGGTATCTCTCTTTTACAACGGCATGGGAATAGGAGTCGTTCCTGCCTCTTCGTCAAACAGCATCGCACGTCCTTATATATTAACGTAAATTATACATATATTGTAAAAACGAGAACAGTTGTTATTTTTTTTCATAAGAAATTATATACACTTGTTACAAAGGGGATCATTCCATGTGTATTTGATCATTCGTTGGGGTCTTGGTCTCGAATTTTAACGACATTGAAATATATTGTAGATCGAGCGAAAGTGGAAGAAATCCGAAACAATACTCGCAAGAGTGTTCGATATCGCGCGGAATGACTCAATTACCTAATAATTTCTAGAACAAAAAGAATTAATTACACGTAAATTGCATCGTTTTGTCTCAAGACACGAAAAATTTGTATATCTCCGTGGCAGAAATGCGATGGCGTATCTATATCTTGTCCAATGGGACGAGTCAGCAGACGTAAACATAGCTACTCGAGTGCGACAGAGTTGAAGTTACCATTATACAAGATAATTGCTGGTGCTTCGCTGCCTCGGTCTCGTTGGACGGACCATAGGTACGAATGCGAGGCCGATTGGATCATAGTGCAAGGGACAGAGCTCTTTTCACACGCATTTTCGGCTACAGTCCAAATATTGGCTACAGCGGTCACACATACTATGTGGCGTGTGACGTAGAAGCCAAAACACTGAGACTACGGGCGCGGCTGTGATGGGCCAAACGGTAGACTTCCCAAAAATGGTGGCACGGTACAAATGGCGAAATTAAAATGGTTTTATTTTTGTTTGGTTATTGTTGCGTCGTAAGATCATAGGCGCCAAATGACAAGCACGCGACTAAGGCCGGGTATAAGAATACCTATCGACAACGTACCGGCCATAAATCAAGTGCGTCATAAATCAAAAATCCTTCCGAATTTACCTGCCGATTTCGTAATTTTTAAGCCAACTGAGAGCAGCATATGTTGAGCCCTGTGCACCGTTAGCGCAGCAAGATTTATAACCGTGGATGCCTGCAAACCAAATGTTGCACCTATACCCTCGCTTTTCCAAATTTCCACTATTTCCTCCGCCTTTCTACACCCACCTTGCAACCAATGAATTGTAATCATTTTAAACTTGTTTTCCGGAGTTTTGACTCCTAATCATTTATATTTTTATTTTTTTTATTTCTTTTCTTTTTTCACACTCTGAAAACGGAGATTCTGTTCGGATGCTGTAGTGGCATCCGCAGCCGGACGCTCTCCACAGAGTTCGCATTGCGTCTTCCATTCCAGCAAGGCGCCACAGTTGTTGAAAGAACCGGAAATTTGGAAAAGCGAGAGTATAGGTGCAACATTTGGTTTGCAGGCATCCACGGTTATAAATCTTGCTGCGCTAACGGTGTACAGGGTTCGACATGTGCTGCTCTTAGTTGGCTTAAAAATGACGAACTTGGCTGGTACATTCGGAAGGATTGTTGATTTATGACGTCCATGGTCGGTACGTTGTCGATAGGGATTATTATACCTGGCCTTCGTCGCGGGCTTGTCATTCCGAGCGTAAGTTAATTTGCCAAGCAACTCAGTTGAATACGGCGGACATTCTGAAGATTCTGATTTCCTTTTTGGCGTCTTGAAAACCTTGACCGTGGGTAGCGCGCTGAAATTTATTCTATCATAAGCATTCGCCTTGGATGCTTTGGCTGTAAAGCGCACGCCGTCCTTCGCGGCTAAAACAGCAAATCTGGTGGGCAAATGTTTTATTGCAGTCCGCATACCGACAGCAATCTGCAGTCTGTCAGAAAAATTTTCTTGCCGAGACAAATCAACCCCCACCATGTCGTTGTGGGGGAGGGTTCAACGAAAGTGCATATAACGCGCTGCAGGGCACGATTTCAGCACCATTTTTTGGCCTACCGTGTTGCAGTTTTTTCTTTCGTTTCGCGTCATTTTTTCTCGAATATGGATCGCTCCGAAGTATCGTCTACTTTGATGGCAGTGGCAGCAATTGTGTCTACAATTGCTGAGTATCAGCTGAACCTACTCGAAGTGGAGGAATTGGAGCAGCAGCAAGACAAATCGGTGGATGTGTCGAGAAGAAGGAGGCGCCGCCGGTACAGCGTTCATCCCTTGTGGAGGAACCGCGACTCCCAAGGCGAGTTTGTTCTAGTGACGGATATGTTGGCCGAAACAGAAGCCAAATTTTATGGCTACTTCAAGATGAGTCGGAATTGTTTCGACTCAATCTTGCAAAAGGTTGGGCACCGGCTGGTCCGGAAGGAGACCCGCCTGAAAAAGCCGATCTCACCAAGGGAACGATTAGCGGTTTGTTGCGGTAAGTGGGTTTGCCATTCATTACATTTTACAAACACTTTTATTGCGTTTGCTAATTAGATATTTATACAGGCAATAAACAGACAAATTTTTATTACTGTTTCAGGTACCTGGTTACGGGAGATTCAATGAAAACAGTGAGCTACAGCTTTCGGATGGGGCACTCGACTGTTCACGAAATTGTCAACCAAACCTGCCGCATTTTTACGGAAATACTGCTGCCGGAGACCATATTCACGCCTAGCGTGGAGAGATGGGAAGAAATCCGGCAGCAGTTTTGGGAGAAATGTGGCTTCCCAAATTGTTTGGGGGCGATCGACGGTAAACATGTCGTTATCCAGGCACCGGCGCACTCCGGCAGCATATACTTTAATTATAAAAAAACGTTCTCCATCGTTTTATTGGTCGTGGCGGATGCCAATTGCAACTTCGTTGCCATCGAGGTTGGATCGTTCGGCCGAAACAGCGATGGAGGAATTTTCGCCCAGTCGAGGCTGGGACAAGATATGAAAAACGGGGTATACCCGATGTTGCCCGACTGCAATTTGCCGGGCACATCGGTGAGTGCGCCGTGTGTATTTGTTGGGGACGAGGCGTTCCCGCTGAGAAGGGACCTGCTGAGGCCATACCCGGGCAGCCGAGCAGAGGGAGACACAGGGATGACCCAGTTTAACACCAGATTATCGATGGCCCGGCGGGTGGTGGAGAACACTTTCGGAATTTTATGCCAAAAATTCCGCATCTACAACCACCGCATCCATGCGAAGCTCAAGAACGTGGACTTCATCATTGCCTCAACGTGTGCATTATTGCACAATTTCATCCGGGGGCACGAGGCAACAGGTGGAGTTCAGCGCACCACGGAAACGGACCCGACGAACCAGAGCGGAGGGATGCTACGGAGCCTGAGCCACCACGGCTCCAACCCAACTCAAGAAGCCTTCGAGGTGCGAGAGAAATTCAAAGGTTTCTTTAATGTTTAATATTTATTTAGTTTTAAGATTCAGAGTAATTAGCAAACCTGGGTCCACGTTATTTGTAACAGCAAAACTGTTTTAAAATTAGATCGAACGACTGGAATGTTATTAAGAAGAACCAACTTTTTACTATTCTTTTTACTATTCCTTTTGCGATTCCAACCAACTGAATTTTTTCCAAACACTCTTACCGCACCTCGTCTAATGACACAAACCTTCTAACTTCTTAATAACATTCCAGTCGTTCGATTTAATTTTAAAAAAGTTTTGTTGTTACAAATAATGTGGACTCACAAGGGAACATATTCACATGCGAAAATCCGATTTTGATGAAACTTATGGGAGCTTATAGTTCTTTGAATAATATTTAACACTTGTTTTTTTTTTATCGGCAACCATCCACTTTGAAGGGGTAACAACAGCCCTGAAAGTTGGAGGTCAAAAACCTTTTTTTTTTTTAGATACTTCGGAAACCAGAGGTCGAAAAAATTTGAATTGTACTAGTTCGTTATATTTCATTTGTAGTGGATAAGTGTTTGACAATGGGGCATGACATGGTGCGTGGTATCCTTATTGCAAAGTAATATGTATCTATTTGCAGCAGCAAGAAAAGCATATAATGCAGCCAAAATTAGCATGATATAACGATACTAGAATCAAGGAATTTTGAGAGAACGTACAGACTTTCCACAACACTAAGAACTGGGAATATAGTTAACTCTACTCAAAACAGTTCTGTTTTTTCACAGCTCCTGAATAATTCTGTGTATGATAATTTAGATAAGTATCTTTTGCCTATAAAGTATAAGCATTTTTGTGAGGAGTGAATACGATACTTTGTAATTTTTTAAATTTATCTTTTACATGTGGTGTACGAAGCAGATCTATTAGTTGGACTATTCTAATTTGAACGCAGTCAGATCCTGATTATTGCAAGAAATATGAAATATGAAAACGAAGAAAAGAAATATGTTAGAAATATAAAAAAAAAATATATATAAAAAAATATGTAGAAATATGAAGAAATATGTAGAAATATGTTAACGGTGGGTAACACGCAACTTGTGATCTTGGAAACTATTACATTCTCAGACAAAAAGCATTAATAATTTAATTGTATACGTGACATATATGATCGTGCTTTATGCAATTGGTTTTAAAAATGGTAGTCAGCGTGTAATGTCACGGCAGCTTTTAGACTGATAAATGTAAATGGAGATTGAATTTCCCCTATCAGATGTACTTGCTTTGTTATAGATACATAATAATCCCTTTTCATTTTCCCTTTTCAAATATACGTTCTTGCATTAGAAGTATTCATAGTTTAATTATTGTATATTGTTTATATTCTATAAAACTACATTGGGTTATAGCAATAGCTCTTGTGATACAAATATTTGAATATTATAATCTTATTTGAATTCAAAGTTGATGTAAATTTATTAACTATGAATGGAAGGATAATTAAAAAATGCTTTGGTTTGGTTAATATGAATTATTTATTAATATTTCTACAAATAAGTGTGACTATAGGTTGTTGGCAATCCTTATCTGCAAAAAATGAAAATTTAGGATATTTAACTTTCGTTAAAATTAAATTATCTTCTATAATTATTCTATAAATGGAGGGAGGAATTACTTGTAGAAATAAGTGAGACACAATAAGTTTACTGTCTCACTACTATTATTCATTCAAACTATATTATTCCCAACAGAATAATTTTATAAATTCATGGTTTCATAGTAGGGGTCAAATATTCGTGTATAACATGTAATAATATAATTAACAAAATTACATTAGAAATTTTAAATTATTACATTGAAATAGTAATACAGTTTTAACATAATGTGTCTTTAATGTATCAGTAGTACATATATACGTGCAGCATAATTAAATGTTTTTTTAAATTATGAATAAAATTATAATAATCCCTTTTCATTTTCCCTTTTCAAATATACGTTCTTGCATTAGAAGAGAGATGGAGATTTTAAGAGGTAAAAGAAATAATACTTTTGTATACGTTTACGAAGGATATTCTTATAACAAAGATTCTAAGAATCCAAAGATCTACCGTTGTTCTCGTCGTCAAACTAGCAAATGTACAGGATCATTAATTCAAAAAGATGATCACTATTTTGTGCAAAAACCACACAATCATCCTACCGAACCTCGCTGTGCAGAAGTATTAAAATTAAAGTTAGCCATGCTAGAGGAATGTAATAACAATCCTTCTGCAAACAATAAGGACATCTTTGACAATATTTGTCGTAGAAATTCTGATGCAGCAACATATATTTCATACAATAGTATGAAATCGATAATGTCAAGAGAGAAGAGAAAATCACGACCAGATTTGCCAAAAACTCTGCAGAGTGCACACGAAATATTAAAAAATTATGATGTCCTGAAAGAAATTTACAAGGGATGTGCAATCTCGAATGATAACAAATATGCACTAATTTTCTCTAATACTACATTGCTAACTGCATTAGAAAATGCCAAAGAAATATATATGGATGGAACTTTTTCCGTAAGTATTTAAGATAAACCATTTATATGATTAATACCTTTCAAATAAAGATCGCACGCACGGAAAAACCCCAACCGGCGCGCTCTCCCTCGCACTCGTTGCCGAAATAGGCATAGTGCTTTCTCCCTCACTCCCACAGGTAAAAACTCCTGCTCGAGCTCTCCCTCGCACTCGTTGCCAACATAGGCATAGTGCGTTCTCCCTTGCTCCCCTGTGCCTTCTCGCACAGCTAAAAATCCCAAGCCAGTGCTCCCACTCGCGCGCGCGGCCAGGATAGAACCTAGTGCTGTCCCTCTCACACGCACGGTAAAACACAAACCGGCGTACACTCACTCGCACCCACGGCCAGCATAGGGCAATTAATCTTACCCTTAGCACCTAAAGTATATTCCACCTAGGATCAGTAGTACGTTTCGACCAGTTTTCGTTCTTCGCTGCGCATCTTCGCCCTGATTGGTGGAATTCCCACTCCGTACGCTCCCTTCCTAGTTCACAGAGCATGCGCGCAGTGGCATTTAAATGGCACCACGTGCTGTAGTGCTGCACGCCGTCGCATTCAAAACTCTACCGGGTGTTCGTACGGTATTGTGTAGTGTAGTGAAAACAGTGTTTTTAAACTTGTTTAAACATGGACAAACAAATTCCTGGCCCGTCCCATAGATCTCCGGTGAAGAGAAATCCGAGAGGAAAGGTAAGTTCACATTATATGAGGTTGTCAGGAAAGTTCTTTTCATTTTTTTTAAAAGGTATTATAGATTGGATCAAACGACCTGTCATTTTTTGAGTAATTAGAAGAATTGGCTTTCCAAATGATGTGTAAACAAGATTTTGAAACAATTGCAATTGGTAAGAATGAAATGAGAAATTAAAAATGGCACTTTTCACAACTTTTTTATTTGAACATGTAGTGAAAATTTAAAATATGCGTTTTGTAGATCTATGTTAATTATACAAATGCTGAAAATTTCATCAAAATCGATTAATATACACATGAGCTACGAAGTGGTGAAAATCGTGGTTTTTCACGACTTTCGATCAGTTTCTGCTTAAATTCACAAATTCTACCATTTTTAGATGCGTGTCGTTTTTATATGCATCAACCGATTTCGATGAAATTTTCAGCATGTGTATAGTTAACATAGATCTACAAAACGCATATTTTAAATTTTCACTACATGTTCAAATAAAAAAGTTGTGAAAAGTGCATAATTATTTATCATGCCTTTCGCGACTGTAGCCTTGTTTCTTTTCTCAAACTTTCTTTCTTTTACTAAATTTTTTTCTGTTTTTTAGTTAGTACGATCCGGTCAGAAACAGATCATTGTTAATCTGTTCAAATTGGTGACAGCGGAGAACCCGGACATCAAATATGACGCGCTGATAAAAAATCTGTCAGGGCAGACGGGCATTGGACGGGACACCGTCAGCAAGACGCTGGCGGAATATAAGTCTGCAGGCGTCGTTACATCGCCTAACAAAAAAAGGCGGCGCCTAAATATTTTGGAAAGCACTTCCGACGCCGATATTGTATCTATTCGGCGGAAAGTGCATGAGTTTTGGATGAGGAAGGAGATTCCAAATCTAAATAAAATTTTGGCAGCGTTAAACGAAGACGAAACCCTGCCAAACTTCAGCAGGACAACTCTCTTCCGATTGTTGCATCGGATGGAGTTCAAATTTTTAAAACGAAAGCGGAACAGCGCCCTGATATGTGAACCCCACATTGTTACCAGACGAAATGAGTAAGTAACAATCTACATTAAAAAATTTTTTTCCCATTAACTCAGTTTCAATACAAAAGGACTGGCCATAAAAGTGACGATTGCCAGAACCCTAGCAGGCCACTAAAAAATCCAGGTCATTAAAAAATCCAGGTCACTAAAAAGCACCCTTCGACTTGTCTTTATAGTTACATCGTAGCAGTCCAGGATTACCGAGCACAAGGACGGCCAATTTTCTACCTCGACGAAACATGGGTGAACGCCGGGGATTGTAAGACCCGATTATGGATGGACACCAGCGTGACCTGCCCGAGGAACGCGGAACAACGGGGATTGACCACGGGAATACCTCCTCCCTCAGGTAAGGGTAAAAGATTAATAATTTCTCATATCGGGTCAGAAGACGGGTTTGTACCTGGGGCCCTCCTTTGTTTTGAGGCCAAAGGTAATTCTGGCGATTACCATGATGAGATGAATGGGGACACATTTTTTTAATGGTTCCAAAAAATTTTGCCCATGCTGCCAGATGGGGCAGTCATTGTGATGGATAACGCCCCTTATCACAGCGTGAAACAGGATAGATATCCTAACACGAACTGGAAAAGGGACGATATTCTCACGTGGCTGCAGGGTAAGGGGGAAGTAATCGATCCACGCCGCATTAATAAACCAAAATTACTGGAGCTTGCTGTGAAACACAAGCAACCGAATAATTATATTGTTGATAAATACGCGAGTCAGAATGGACGTACGGTTCTACGGCTTCCCCCTTACCACTGTGAGTTAAATCCGATCGAGCTGGCATGGGCAAAAATTAAAGAATTTATTAGGGCGTGCAATACGTCTTACAAGTTGGCAGATGTCCGCCAATTTGTGGACGAAGCCGTCGCAAATGTGTCCTCCCAAAATTGGAGGAATTTCATTCATCATGTGATCGAGGAGGAAAAGAGGTTTTTAAACATCGACAGCATCACAGATGAGGTGATGGATAAAAACCCCGAGTGGTCGACCTCGTCTGATGACTCGGACATGATATGAGTTAATTATAAGTTATTTTAGGCGACTATTGTAAAAGTTATTTTGTAATGTCACGTCCGGTGGTTTTCATAATAATTCCTTATCGGATTGATTAGTTGTCGACCGTGGAACCACCGCACGTGACAGTATATACTTGTATTTTGTAAATAGTTGTAAGATATATTGTAAATGTATTAAGTAATATTATAAAATATTATATATTATAAAATATTAAATGTATTTAAGTGATATTATAAGTAGTTGTAAGATATATTGTAAATAATTGCAAACTTATGTAAGTATAGGGTGTCCCAGCAAGAGCGCCGGATTTTAATTTGCCGCCATTTTGTTAATACGAGTTGTATGGTGATTTTTTTTTACAGTTGTCACGTACAGACCACGCGATTTAAGAATATGAAGAAGTATTCAAACGAACAACGTTTAATTATTGTAAAAACACATTACAAAAATGGTGAAAGTTTTGCGAAAACAGTTCGCCAATTATAATTAAACGTTGTTCAACGTCGTTCGTTGTGCTTGGGAAAATACTTTAATTGATACCCGCATGCCGAACACCACAGAAATATTTAAATATCTCAGAAACGCGTCACATCGCTGCAAGACGCACGAATCCACGACCTTCAACAGACCAAAGAACGAAACAAGAACATCCCCAAGACCAACCGCGAACCGTTGGACTCGCGCTTCCGAACGGCCAAAAGAAGCGTTCAATCGTACACAACGTAGTCCTCCGACCCCACCAAGGCTAAACAGGCGACAAACCTTCGCAACAACAACGAAGGAAGAATGCAAAATCCGTAATTCCGGAAACCATGCAGTTTTTTCTTGTCCCAAATTTCTAAACATGCCCGTGACCGAGCGAATAAGAACCGTGCAGAAAACCAATCTGTGCGCAAATTGTTTAAATCCGAGCCATTCGTCGGGAGAATGCAACGCGGGCTCATGCCGGGTCTGCAACGGCAGACATAATACAAAGTTACATTGCGACTCGTTATCAACAGACATCAATACAGAACAATGACTAGAACTAAAGACGGCAGACAGATTAAATATTCGACCCAAGACCTTCATTTCAGACGGACAAACGAACGGATTATTGACCACAACAATTATTCACGTGTTGGATCGCGATCGACAACCGATTTTATGCCGAACACTAATCGACACATGTTCAAACGCCAATCTCATGACAGACGCACTAGCCAAAAAATTACGACTACCCACGAAACAGCAAACCGCGACAATCGAGGCATTAAATCAATTGAACACCGTTACAAACAAACTGGTTACCACGACGATAAAATCACGACTTTCGAATTACGAACGAACGTTGACATTTTTTACGATACCGACGATAGCAGGACCAGTACCAGACATTCAAATCGACCGATCGACACTAGGCATTCCGGCAAACGTAAAATTAGCCGATCCGAATTTTCACCGCCCGGAACATGTCGATATGTTGCTCGGAACCGGACCAGCACTGTCATGCCTTAGCGTAGGCCAATATAATCTATCAAAACGGAGCAACACAGATCTCATTCTTCAAAAAACCCAGTTAGGATGGATCATTGGAAGTAGCGTCCCGACCGCTACTACACGAACCGCACGCAAAACGTTTGCAGCAAACATACAATTCGACTTGCAAAAATTTTGGGAAATAGAAGAGGGACCAAGCATTCAGTATCCTACATTCGAAGATAAAGAATGCGAAAATCATTTCATGTCCAATATCAAACGTGACGCATCCGGACGATACATGGTCGCATTACCGTTTAACACAAAAAGAAATCAGTTAGGAGAATCTCGGTCGCGCGCCTTAAACCGATTTTTTTTGCTCGAACGAAAATTAGCCCGCAATGAGGATTTAAAAACACAATACGCTAAGGTCATTGAGGAATATCTCAAGCTCGGTCACATGACACAGGTAGATACCTTCGACACGCCCGAATTCTACCTGCCACACCATGCCGTCGTAAAACCATCGAGCACAACCACAAAGGTTCGCGTGGTCTTCGATGGCTCCGCAAAATCATCTAGCGGTGTCTCGTTGAACGACACCTCAATGACCGGTCCGACCATTCAGGACGATTTATTCTCGCTATTACTACGATTCCGCATGTACACAGTTGTCATAACCGCCGACATTGAAAAGATGTATCGACAATTCTTCGTCCGACCGGAGGATCGCGCGTATCAACGCATCTTATGGCGAGACAGTCACGGTAAAATAGCTACATTCGAGCTAAACTCGGTTACTTTCGGTCTGTCATCCGCCCCATATCTGGCTATAAGATTTCTGCATCAACTGGCAAATGATGAACAAGAAACCTCACCGCACGCAGCCGCCATTCTCAAACGAGATCTGTATGTTAGAAAACTAGATGTTTCTGATCCCAAGGTTCTGGGGTATGTGCCGTGGGGTTCATCACAGTCCTCTTACCAAAAGGCATAACCTTCCCCACTCTAAGTGTCCCTTGTCTTTGGCAATACGACGTCGGGTCGCTTGCCTTTCCTAAACATCCTCACCTTCAATAAACAGTCAATGCTTATACAATCGATAGTTGTGAGACCCAAATCGGTCATCAGCTATCGCATCGCCTGATGCCAGGACTGTTTAGCTTCACGGGCCACGAACAATCTAAAGCCCTGCCATAAATCTGTCAAGGAATAAACATCCCTTCGACCATTCCCACGAAACCTCCCGTTAAAAATGCGTTGACGCTAACAAGTACGTTGATGACCTGCTCACCGGTGCCGATACGATCGAAGAAGCAAGGATCATACAGCGACAGGTCACCGAATTGTTAAAAAAGGGAGGTCTCCCCATCCGACAATGGGCCTCCAATGAACCCAAACTTTTCACAGGTTTGCCCGAAGATCTTTTTCATCCAAAGATTCTGGGCAATGCAACCGAAATGTAAACGTTAGGGATATCATGGGACGCAAAACACGACTCCATCCGATACATCGTACAACCCGCCACAATCAGTAAAGTCAGCAAACGAGACATTCTTTCAACCATCGCCAAAATCTTTGACCCATTAGGATTGCTTGGACCCGTGACAATGACCGCCAAAATTCTCATGCAACAGCTTTGGCAATTAAAAATCGATTGGGACGAATCTCTACCGGCCAATATTCACACGGAATGGATCACATATGAAAGGGAGCTACAAAAGTTGAACTACATACAATTCAGCCGACACGCAGCAATTAAAAACGCAAGAAACATCGAGATTCATGGTTTCTGCGACGCCAGCGAACGAGCGTACGGTGCATGTCTGTACACGAGAACAACAGACAAACGTGGGCATGTCAAAACACATTTGCTCTGTGCGAAATCTCGTGTTGCACCTTTGAAAACCGTCACACTCGCACGATTAGAATTATGCAGCGCCACGCTTCTAGCCTCACTATACCATAACGTTCGAAAAGCCATCACACAGAAAATTGACAAAGTTATGTTCTGGACCGACTCCACAATCGTATTAAATTGGCTAGATAAACAACCGTCCACCTTAAAAACATTTGTAGCGAATCGCGTAGCCGACATCCAAGGCAAAACCAAGGCTTCATCGTGGCGTCACGTCAAATCAGCCGACAATCCAGCCGATCCACTCTCCAGAGGAATTACACCCACACAATTTCTTGATAACACGCTCTGGCGACACGGACCAGAATGGCTCGCGAAACCGCAGTCTATGTGGCCCGAATCAAAGTTTACCCTATCATTTGAACTCCCGGAAATGAAAAAGATGATCTGCCTCGCTACTTCAGTCGTAGAAAACAACGAATTACTGACACGATATTCATACATCCAAAAACTCCGACGAATTATAGCATATTGTCTACGTTTTCTGCCAAACCGTCTGTTTCGAATCACGCGAGCTCCACGGCGGCACGGGACCCAAATATGGGACAGGGGCGAGAGAGTTGACGGGATTGCCAAAGACAAACAAGACTAGACAACAGAGGCTCTCGTCAACTCTCCCCCCGCCGTTCGAACACCTTCAATCCAACCGATTGCCGAAAATTCGGTTAGTCGCTTAACCGCTTCTTTCTAACACGGGCGTGCTTTGAGCATATTTCGCGCATGTCTCGTACATGTTTCACGCATGTTTCGGGCTTGTTTTGCGAATTTCTCAAGCATGTTTCGCGCATCTTTCAGGCATATTTCGCGCATGTTTCGGGTGTCATTAGGGCATGTTTCGGGCGTGTTTCGCGCATGTTTTCCTTATGTCACGTTCCTATGCAAGGGCACGCGACGCTCCCGGCTCACGCTTAACGCGTTTAGCGGGAGCTGCTCCCACCACGGAGCGTCCTTGTCGCGAGGTGGCCCCCTGCGAAAGAGCTCGCCACCGCGAGCGTAAACATATACAAACTTGACAACACAAATTCCCGGAAAAACTCAAAATAGACGAAAACATGGCGGAAATGCACATATAAATACGGGTGGCAAAGAGCCTCTCGATCTCAGATCTCTCCAGACCCCTAGAAGGTGCGGTTCTCGCCAGCACCTTCTGCCATCCTTGAATCCACCAGAAAGAGCGGTTCTCGCCAGCACCTCCTGCTATCCACTCGCCACCAGAAGATGCGGTTTTCGCCAGCACCTCCTGGCTAACCTCATATTATTACATTAATTACATTATAACATTACATTATAACATTATAACATCACATTATAACATTACATTTCATTATAACATTACATTATAACATTACATTATAACATTGTAAAAATGACACACAGCGTCTTTTGTAGAAAATGTGCAAAAGCACATAAAACTATAATACGTATACCCTAGCATTATGTATAAATTAACACACACACACACACACACACACACACACACACACACACACACACACACACACAAAAGTTGTAAACACAAACACGCACGCACACACCACACGTACACTTATCATGTAAATCTAAAACAGCTTTATAATATACATATTTTTACCCACTAATTGATTAATATTTCTTTCCCTATAAGCTCACCTCCTTCTCCCTGCGAAATCCAAAAAACCTGCAAATCTGGCGTTAAAACGTAACACTTATATGTAAAGCATGTTTCACTGTTGTGCATGTTTTGAGTATGTTTCGGGCATGTTCTGCGTATGATTCGGCCATGTTCCGCGCATGTTTGGGGTATGTTTTGGGCATTTTTTGCGTATATTTCGTGGATGTTCCGCACATGTTCGGGGCATGTTTCGCACATATTTTGCGCATGTTTACGGCCGTGCGCGGCCCGGCCTCAGAGCCTCTAAATTCCCGGAGTCGTCCCCGATTCCCGTCCTGACTAGCGGCGAAAAAGGGACGACATTACACTGTTAAGTGGTTGATGGCCCTTGGTTCATCAGGATGGTCTTGGGGCCATCAGAATGTTCCTCGGTTCAATCTCCCACTTCCCAACCGTCCACCCCCTATTGGTCCTTGTTCTGGCCAATCCAGGAATGTTTTTCGTAATTTTGGAAGCGAAGAAAAATCCCAAGCAATAGGAAGGATCTAGGTTTGCTGCGGTGCTTTCGTCGATCCTCCAGTCAATTCGGTTCCAAAAGCACTAGAGTATAGATCAGCTTCTCACTTGTATTCTACTCCGGCTCATACTTTGCTAAAAAATACAGTCCACTTTTTACCTTTGTTACATTTAGTTTCCTTTTTTACTAGAGGAAAACAGCTACCCAAATTAGTCGACACTTTACGTGTAAATACACATCAAAGGCTCGAACAACCTTTGGATAACCACGAGCAATCAACACCACGAGATTGTCGAAATATCACAAAATAGACGTCGGTCCACTACACCGAATACAATTTGAAAAACGTCCAGCATTGCTAGTCAGGATGGCCTGCAGGAGGCGATACAATTGTTGTCCTACAGCTTGCGAGCCGACGAGGCGTTCGATACACTTTACATACACATTGTGTATGTCTTTTAACCCGATCGAACCACTACATTAAAAAAATACATGCTTTGTAAAACGCAGTGGTAAGTTCCTTGCATTTACCGCTCACACACTATCAAATGGCCAAGGTATACGTCGCTACGTTTAGGTGAACCTACAGTGATTTCCGCCATCGTAAGGCACATCAACACTATGGGTCGCACCGCATTAGATGCTAATACAATGGTCACCATGGCATTGTCGTGCGTACCACCACATGTGACGTAACTTAATAATACGTCTTCTTTTTGTGTATGGTACTGTCATACGAAAACGGATACACTTGTTCCATTACTGGAACGGCAAACGAATCGTGTGTTAGGGCACAACGCGCGGAATCGAACGTAGCAACGTGCACCGTGTGATTTTGCGCTACCTGCGATCTTAGATCGTACCAATACGTTTCTTATCGACGCGTAGCGGTCCGGTGGACACATGCTCCACATTTCGACGGTAGCAAAATGTCTAAACTTGAAACACAGAACTCGAGCAATATAACTCGAAAATCTAAGAAAAAAATCCCCAGAATTCAATGTTCGCTTGCTTATGCGCTACCGACTCTGCAATGTTAATCATCTACTTTTATGTATGCGGTCGCGACTCCAATAATTAAATATCATGTTTTGCACGTTTTCCAATATGCATGTTAATCCCGCCTTCAGAAAACGCGTTGGTATTTTTCTTTTTGGCTGCAAGTGGTCAGGGGCAGTCATTCGGTGCATTGCGGCATTTCTATCATCGCAACTCTAAAAGGCGGGATTTTCTACCGTTTGCATATCGGAAAACTTTCGTATTAAATCGATTCGAATCTCTAATTCTTACTATATCACGCGAGTAGGGAAATATACTTCGCGGTCCCTACTATTATTACAAATTCAAACATTGCAAAATCAGTTTTGCCTGGTGCAACGAACACTAAGTTCTATCGAAAAAATTACTGCGCGGTCCCTACGTAAAGATACCCCGTCTTTTACCTTGCGGGCCGACGAGGCGTTCGATACGCTATACATACACAAAGTGTATGTCTTCTAACCCGATCGGAGCACTACGTTAAAAAAATACATGCTTTGTAAAACGCAGTGGTAGATTCTTAGCATTTAGCGCTCACACACCATCAAATGGCTACACGTCGCTACGTTCAGGTGAAGCTACAGTGATTTACTACATCATCGTAAGTCACGTCAATACCACGGCTCGCACTGCATTAGATACTAATACAATGGTCACCATGGCATTTTCGTGCGTACCACCACAGGTGACGTAACTTAATACGTCTTTTGTGTATGGCACTGTCATACGAAAACGGATACACTTGTTCCATTGCCGGAACGGCAAACGAATCGTGTGTTAGAGCACAACGCGCGGAATCGAACGTAGCAACGTGCACCGTGTGATTTTGCGCTACCTGCGATCTTAGATCGTACCAATACGTTTCTCCTCGACGCGTAGCGGACCGGTGGACACATGCTCCACATTTCGACGGTAGCAAAATGTCTAAACTTGAAACACAGAACACGAGCAATATAACTCGAAAATCTAAGAAAAACTCCCCAGAATTCAATGTTCGCTTGCTTTATGCGCTACCGACTCTGCAATGTTAATCATCTACTTTTATGTATGCGGTTGCGAGTCTAATAATTAAATATCATGTTTTGCACGTTTTCCAATATGCATGTTAATCCCGCCTTCAGAAAACGCGTTGGTATTCTTCGCAACACTAAGACAATCGCGATATCAAATTCTCGCAACGTTAATTTCTCAAAGAGAAGTGTCTTTATTAATTGATTCGCGAGACATGCAGGAAGAGTGACAAAGTCTATTGGTGAAAAGGCCCAGATGATCCACCATTTTACTTTGTCATTATTAAAAGCGGTAAGTAAAAAAATTCTGTTTTATTTTTTCGCAACACTAATTCAACCCGTCGTGATTTTTTCGCAACTCTAATCGAAAACGCGTATGTCTGCACCACACCACCGGGCAATCGTTTCGACTGCGACCACTTTTCCAGTGGATCGTTGCAGCTCGAGCATGGGCGCCTGAAATGTCGAAAATGACTCGAACACAAACGCGATAATTTTATTGCTGCGCAACGTTAATTTAACGAACAGAGGATTGGAAAAAAGATTACTAAATTTTTAGAAAATCTTTAATCTTTAATCTTAAAAATTGACTCAAATAACAATCAAACTGAAATGAAATGGAAATCGCGACTATTTCATTCGCAACACTAAACAATCCAGAACGCGATTCTTTCCGCAACACTAACTTTGATCCTCTGTTCAAAATTGATTAATGCAACACGTTTTTGTTTTTGCAACGCTATTGCAAATCGCGGATGTGCCCATCTCGGCTGATCGTTGGGGAGGCGAGGCCTGCCCATTGATGCAACTAACTACTTTTCTACAACTACTTCAAATATTTCTACTGACGAGTATAGTGACAAGGTAGTAACGATAAAACGCATGAAGTTGCTGCCCTCTTGAGTGACTGTTTGTCGGGCCTCTTCTTTTTCTTCGCGGTCCGCCGAACATCTGAAACCCTAAACGTGCTCGCAGGGAAAACGATCCACGACTTCCGAGACGAATCACAAGTCTCGAGAGAAGCCGATCATTCCCCTGGTGCAATCGAGAAGGTGCGCAACGTTTCAAGGCCCTAATCCGCGCGCGTTCACGTTCCCGTCCGCGTCCGCGAAAAGCTAGCGAGCAAGAAGAATCGAGCACAAATCATTCATCAGTTCGATTTCGATTCGACAACGAAACTTCGAGCTCTTCCAGAAACTGACTACCGGGCGAATCGCGGCCTACCCGAAAGAGAAAACGGTAGCCAGCCCCGGCCCCTACCTACTTAAAATTAATATTCACACCAAGAATGTAAGCTACCTACCTACCTAGTCCTATATTTAAAAAATGGCAAAAAACACAAGCTCACCAACACATTCACTCAACGATTCCCAATCAGACGCCAGGGTGCAAAAGCCTAATACCTAGAGAGCACGTCACGGGACGCCTCCGACACCCTAACGTCGAAACCTCATACAAACACAGTTAAGGTACGTACCAGTTTCACTGAAATCGACTGGCAATGGCAGTGACCTTTGCGAGATAAATCGGTAAATTGAAATAACAAACTATTTTCAAGACTCGTTTAAACTACGTGTAATTCTGAATGAAACGTACTTTTTAAAAAAACTACTCGCGAACATATTCCATAAAGATTTACGTAGCATGTCACAGATCGACAGGAATATGCGTTATTTAATCTAATTTGAAAATCCGACGCAATTCCACTACCTACACACACACACACACACACAAAAGTGGAAAATACGTCGTGCACGATACACCAACCATTGTCAATCGCCATATATATATTATTAAAACAGTGTTCCATGTGCCCTTTGCTCTCATCCTCTCGAGTAGCGCCTGGGCACGCGAGAGGATTCGAGCAACGAACAGGGAACCTTAATATCCTGAAAATCCTAACTAAAAGAATTCATTAGTATACGGGCTAATATTTGTACAAACTAGCAAAAAGAATTTAATTGAAATTTAAAGATATTTGAAAATATTTAATAATTGAAAGAATTACTAAAAAACTTTAATCGTTAAGCAAAAAGACAAAGATTTTAATTAATTTAATTTATTTATTTGAAATTTTTAATAAAATATTAAAAAATCCTCGGACGATCCTTTCAACAAAGCAAAGTTTGGAAACTATTGAAAGAATACTATACTAAATGTAATGTACTCGAAAAAATAATACAAGTTAAATTGATATGTGTATATTCTTTGTCTCGAGGATCTATCCGTCGCGAATCGTCTTTTTATACGTAAAATCTAATGCTTTCAATAAATTGGAACTGATTTTAACCAGTTAAGTGTGTTTGACGACTATATCCGTCATGGAGATGTGGCAGAATTTTGTGTCATGACGACTATATCCGTCATGCGTAAAATTTTGTTACAATTTGATATTTAAATTGTAATTCAGCGAAAACTAAATTATATTCGTAAATTTTAATATTTTAAAAATGTTTGGAGGTCAAGACGAAATGAAACAAACAAATGAAAATTATAAATAATTTGAGTTGGATTTATAACTTCCTGAGAGCTAACTCGTAAGCAGTATCTAAGATTATCGCGACACACACTGGTGGGTGCTTTGCAAAGAGATCGCCACAGTTAACTGGTTAAAATACCTTTTTCATTTAATTTAAAAGTAAATTTTTCATTGAGAATTGTCTCTTAGTTAATAATCGTATAACAAATTCCGGAAGATTTTTGTCTTCTCGAAATTTGGTGACACCCTTATAGAAATTGTTTAATTAAGAAAAAGAATGCGACGTACAAGAAGACCCTACCTACCTAAGAAACAGATTACTACCCGTGGAAAACGCCTGGCGTTTTCCACGGTCACTATACTCGTCAAAAAAAATCAGCTACTAATCAATTCTAGTAATAAAAAAGACAGTTGTTCGTACACTTACTACTTGTTGTAAGAGTCCATGAGTGTGTGAGTCCGTGAGAAAAGCTGCGTTAGAGTCCTGGAATCGAAAAAAGAAACATGTTAAAAAATGATTCATACAATTCGTTAAAATAACTTCTCTACTAATAAAGTATCAAAGATATTCAAATCCCTAACAAAATACAACTTCGATCATATCAACAACAAGAGTGACTAACGTAATAATCGAAGTGATTCCTTCTCAAGTTAAAGTAGCCTTCAAAATATGAACACGAGATATGGACCGTTTATTTTGAAAGTGGTGCAAGTCCATTTTCTTTTGTTTCGACAAAATTAAATGTTAGCAGATCTGACAATTAAAAAATATAGGTTAATTATGTGAAGTCTGGGAATGTTTGTACTAATTTATCAATATGTCATTTGATTATATAAATTTCTTTTAAGCAAATTTAACTAAAACAATATATATGTCCTGGCTGCAAATGGACTTACACCACTTTCGTAATTAGTCAATTGTAAATATCATTTAATTTCAATTTTGAAATAACAAATATCACTTAAAATATATTTCATGTTAATCCAATTGTGTTTAATGTTTTGCTTATTAAAATCACCTATATTCCAGAATTTAACAAAAAAAATTGCTCTACGTTCTGATTCATTAACACGTTCTATGCATTTCTTCGAGCAGTTACAGTTTTTGGATTCAAATTTTTTTGCTGGAATGAATTTTCCTTTTTTGTATAGTACTCTTGTCCGGCATTTCGCTTAATTTTGTTTATTCGTTGCGTATTTATTCCTTTATTTTCTTTTGCAGAATCCAAGTTCTCAGTAACAATATCCTCATCTGATGAAGATTCTATCTCTATAATTCTTCTTCTCTTTTTACATTTCATTAGTTTGTTTTTCATAGTGGAATTATCTTCATCCGATTCTAAGATTATTCTTTTGTTTATATTCATGGAACGAAATAATATTCAATTATATTCATGAATGACACAATTGAAAAACAACATTTAAAGAATAGCACATTTTAAAAATAACATGTTAGCGACAGTTTGTTTTGAAAGAGAAATCGAAGGCAGATAGCCCGACGCTAGTCCGCCTTCGGTTAATTTATGGTAGGGTCGGGGGTTCGCGTAGCCTCTTGAGAACGTAGTTCCTGTCGACGGACAAACCCCAGATGATGTCTGGCACACAACTCGAAGTTGTCCAGGTACTTGATGGGGCGCATTCGTTGACATATGTTTATAAAGTTGGGAATCTTTAAGTATGGTAGGTTTTGTTGAGGGATCTGGCCACGGAGTGGGGAAGGCAAGGGTGCCTTCTGGTAAAAGGACTGTGTTGGACCGCTCAGCACTTACCCCAGAACTCTGGTAAAGAACGGTCGTGGTCAATTTTTCCTAACATCAGAAGTGTGATAGAACCCAACGCGCTTGTTCGCGAAAGTCATTTCGAGTTTCGTGTGTGGACATTTGTTTTATACATTGTTGTGTGCTAGTCGAACAAATGGCGAATCCGAGTGAAGGTACCCACCTGAATAAAAGGTGTTACACCTGCGACAACGTGGGCCACACAACGAGGTTCTGTCCGAAACGACCACGGTTAGACCTGTCTAACCCTGAAAGGAGCCGTAGCCCAGAAAGACGCGTGACTATCTGCACCTTTTGTTCGAAAAGGGGACACGCAGAGGATAGCTGCTGGATCCAGCAACGCGCAGTACGGGAAAATAATGGCCCCAACCGCAGGAAATTACCAAACGAATGTTTGCTATTCTATGGAACATAGGCTTACACCTATTCTTTTGCGTGACTTCCTAATAAAGGAAAGCCTAATAGATAGCGGTGCGACATGTTCGCTGATCAAAGAAAGGGTAGCCCGACAAGCTAATTGCAAAATAAACCCGTATGCCACCACAATACGAGGTTTATCGAGTTGTGCTACCACGACGATCGGGAGTATGACGGCTGTTATTCAAACAGAGGGGTTAGCAGTCGAATTGGATTTATTTGTTGTTCCGGAGGATGCCATTCCGTGCGATTTAATCGTAGGCAAAAACGTCCTGACAAACGGCGGAATACAAATCATCACCGACACCGACGGTACGACGAAGCTGCAGGCTGTTCCAACACACAAGGAGGATGGACGGAAACCGGACCAAGTTTGCTGCGTCGCTGAAGGACTAGATGGGGAGACGCGCGAGGCCTTAACGGATGTCTTAAACCGATGTCAACATATGGTAACAACTGGTAGCAAGGTCCGAAGAGTAAGTACGGGAGAAATGCGAATCATTACCAAGGAGGATCGTGTGGTGAGTTACCAACCCTATAGACTTTCGGTTATAGAACGAGAAAAGGTTCGCGAGATTGTAGCGGAATTATTAGAAAATAATATTATTCGGGAGAGCACGTCGCCTTATGCGAGCCCTATTATTTTAGTCAAAAAAAAAAGAATGGCGAGGATCGCATGTGCGTAGATTTTCGGGCCTTGAATAGACTTACAGTGAGGGATAGATTTCCGTTACCGCTAATTGAAGATCAACTAGACCGCTTAGGGAAAGGAAAGTATTTTATAACGTTAGATATGGCGTCAGGATTTTACCAAATTCCTATTGCAAATGACTCGATAGAAAAGACAGCGTTTGTGACACACGACGGTCACTATGAGTTTCTTAGAATGCCGTTTGGGCTTTGTAATGCACCGGCCGTATTTCAACGCGCAATGAACAAAGCTTTGGGAAAATTGAGGAACACAGTAGCATTGGTGTATATAGACGATATACTGATTCCAGCCGAAACAATCCAAGAAGCACTTGACCGGTTAGAGCAAGTGCTAAAGGCACTTGATGATGCGGGCTTCTAGTTAAATTTAAAAAAGTGTTCTTTCTTTAAAACCTGCATAGAATACCTGGGAAGGGAAGTATCCGCGGACGGCATTAGGCCGGGGCTGGAAAAATTAAATCGCTGTTGGAGGCACCCGTACCGAGTAACGTAAAGCAAGTTCGGCAGTTTATGGGACTGGCGAGCTATTTCCGAAAATTCATACCTGAATTTGCGGTACACACGGCATGCATTACAAGGCTGACTAGGCAAAACGAACCGTGGAATTGAGGTAACGAACATGAGGAGGCGCGGCAATATATTTTACAACGTTTAAGTACAAAACCACTCCTAGTAATTTTTGATCCTCTAAAGGAAACAGAACTACATACCGATGCTAGTTCTATCGGCTATGGGGCAATCCTATTCCAGAAAGTAGAGGGTGAACTTAGAGTCGTAGCGTATTACAGCAGACGAACGACTCCCGAAGAATCGCGTTACCACTCATACGAATTGGAGACATTAGCGTTCGTTAATGTGCTGAAACACTTCCGCATCTATCTTTTAGGAATCACCTTCAAAATCGTGACCGATTGTAACGCTATTAAAGCCACAAACACGAGAAGGTATATTGTGCCGCGCATTGCTAGATGGTGTGTCTTTTTGCAAGACTACACCTTTGAATTAGAATATAGAAAGGGCAAGCAAGTGGAACATGTAGACTACTTGAGTAGAAACCCGCGTAAAGATTACCGTGTGGATTTTGTTTGCGAGGGATCTTGGTTAGAAATAGCGCAAAAGAAGGACGAAGAAACTCAAGACATAATAAGCAACATACAGTCAAATCATACTATCGCGTCGGATTTTGAAATGAGAAAAGGAATTCTGTGTAAGAAAATACGTAGAGACACCGGACGTATAATATATCGTAGCTTTGTCCCTAAAGGAAGTAGACTCGCGGTATTGCGTTTGTATCACGACGAAAATTGTCACGGCGGATTTGATAAAACATACGATCGCATAGCACAGAAGTATTGGTACCCAAGAATGCGTGCGTTTATAAAGAAATATATTGATCACTGCATCACCTGTATAGTCTCCAAGCGCCACACCGGACCACGTCAAGGATTTTTACATTCCATACCAAAAAAATCGACACCGTTTGACACAATACGTTGCGATTGTGTTGGTCCATTTACCATTACCAAAGAAGGCTATCAACACATTCTAATCATTGTAGATGCATTCACGAAATACGTGCAATTGATCCCATTAAAAACTCTAAGTGGACCGGAGACACTACAGGTGTTCAGAGAAAGAATTACATTGTTCGGAACGCCGCGCTTAGTAATTCTAGACAGAGGAACAAACTTCACGTACAAACCAGTAAAGCAATTTATAGAAAAACACGGGAGTGAGGTGCATTTTATTGCTACGGGAGCTCCGCGAGCGAATGGGCAAGCCGAGCGTTATGTAGCGACTGTGACGAATCTCCTTACCGTGGAAACAAAAAAAGGGTCAGAATGGTCGAGAAAGTTGGCTAAACTAATGCTTACCCTAAATACCACTATACAAAAGTCAACCGGATTCACGCCTAGTAGACTGTTATTTGGGTTAGAACAGGGTCGCGGTATTATAATGCGTGCGGAAGAAGGGTTACCACCAACGGATGAGGCAGTCGATGTGCTTCGAGATAGAGATGCGGCAGCTAAGCGATTAGAGGAAAATGCAACCTCCCAGGAGATTAGATTCAATAAAACTCGTAGGAATAACGCTATATTTAAGGAAGGCGACACGGTATTTGTTAGGCCTACTGATGATAGGCGAGCGAAATTAGACAATAAGTACACAGGCCCGTTTACCATTTTAAAGATTTTAACGAATGACCGTTATGAAATTCTAGGAAAGTCAGGTAGACCTCAAACGGTTCCCAAAGACCGCTTAAGAGCATGGAGGGGTGATTGGGAAGGAGACTTTGAAATCGGAAATGAAGATGCAGAGTCGATTGAGTAGCCGTGTTAGCGGATATAACTTAATTATAATTGTCATAATAAGTTTCGTTGTTTTTGTAATAAGTTTGTTTGTTGTAAAAAGTTTTATCGTATAATAGTTTTTGTGTTAAAAGTATATATTATTTCGATGTGTGTTCACTGATTTTCTATTATAATAAAAACAAGAGATATTTAAAAGAAATGGTACTTTGTCTAATTTAGTATACTGTTCAGAACTGTTATGGGACGTGTTTGAATATTGAGAGGCTTTGAGGTGCATCTAATTGCATATTGTTGTTGGTGGCACAAGCATGATCACGTACCCCGTAAAGCGCTTGGCGTCGGTGAAGGTGACATGTGGGGTGTTCACGGGTTAGAAAATGATGAATATGAGACATGATCACGCATCTCGCTAGTCCGCCTTCGGTTAATTTATGGTAGGGTCGGGGGTTCGCGTAGCCTCTTGAGGCCGTAGTTCGTGTCGACGTACAAACCCCAGATGATGTCTGGCAAAACTTCGAAGTTGTCCAGGTGCTTGATGGGGCGCATTCGTCGACATATGTTTAGAAAGTTGGGAATCTTTAAGTATGGCAGGCGACCCGACGTCGTACTGCTATCTTAAAGAACAAAGATCGTTTTGTTGAGGGATCTGGCCACGGAGTGGGGAAGGCAAGGGTGCCTTCTGGTAAGAGGACTGTGTTGGACCGCTCAGCACTTACCGCAGAACTCTGGTAAAGAACGGTCGTGGTCAATTTTTCCTAACAAGCATATTTAAAAAACAGCACATTTAAAAAGAAACATAATTGAAAAATATCACATGTAAAAAATTGCACGTTTAAAAAAACATATTTGAAAAATAATACATTTGAAAAATAATTGTTCACTCGATGTATATTTCATAGGCATGTGCGGGCCGCCCGATATTCGGGTTCGGGTCGGGTGGCAGAAAGTCGGGCGGGCTTGATTCGGGCGCCCGATACTTCGTGACGCATCGGGCTTCCTGCTCGACTTCGTCGGGCGGGTTCGGCAAGAATCGGACAAGTTCGAGCGAGCGAGTTATCGCGATACCTGAGATAATCTCAGTGACATTCAACTCTGCGTTCTTATGAAATCCATAATGGTAATAATGATACTTCTTTCATAACTTAATTAATCTTTATTTGCATTAAATTTTGAAATAATTCACGGTACGCGTGAAAAATTTAAAAGACAACATTTCTGGCATTCTGACAAATTTGTTCCTCCGAATAAACTTGTATATGTATCGATAACATCATTAAAATATCCTTACAAAGTTATATACACCTAGAAGGTATGAAAATAAGATAAATTATGACAATTTTTTACATTTTGTGCTGTTTTTATTGACAGTGATATAACTTACTTGTTATAATATACAGAGTGTCCTAGACCACCCGTCTACCCCTATTAAAATGGTGGACAGTGAATTTTTTTGAAAATTAGAAAAATATTCTAACTAATTCGAGTACGCTCTATCGAATGGTGATAGTTGCAATTTTAACGGATTTTCAAACCGGAAGTCGTTTTTCTTTAAATGGAACCTGGTACTTTTTATTGCATATTCAAATTGTACGCAAAAAAATTGTTATAATATATAAACTTATTAGTATAACTTATTAATTAACTATCATTAACCTAACAGAAATTCTTGAAAAATAATGCATAATAAAATAACAAAATAGAAATTGTTGAACTCAAATGCGATAAAAATGACAGTTTTAAATACAGTATAAAATACATAATATATATTAAATAATGTGCGATATATTTACTATAATATATTCATTTATATAAATATAAATATTATAATTTTAATATTACTACAGTTACTTTAATTATTATCTAGCTTGCTTTATAAACTAACTTATTTTCTTTAAATTAAAATGTAGAAAACATAACTTTTCAACATTTTCTGTTATTAATCGCGACCGCGTTTGAGTAACTATATTTCCCGAAGCAGAAAATAAGCGCTCACTCGTAACTTGTGTCGCGGGTACAGCTAGGTAGCGTTGAGCTGCTAATGATAAAATTGGAAATCTTTTCCGATGACAGCCCCACCACTCTATAATGTTGGTGTCTCTCGAGACAACGTTTTCATTAAAATAAACTTTGATTTCAGTATTTTTTCTGTTCGCAAATGTTCCTACTGCTTCCTCTTGATTATTCAGTGTCTTATTAAAGAAATCTAATATTTTAGATTTTGTCGTACCTAATTCAAAAATTAAAATATAACGGTGAATTTTGAAATGTATTTAATTAAAAATTAATGATTATAATTTTAGAATCTTACCGCTGGTATTGATGTTGGTATCAATATTTTCTTGATTATTTGAAGTAGGTTCGTTGTGTAACGCAGAAATTTGGAAACTAAACTTTTCATGTATTGCGTGTCTTTTATCGGGTGATAAAAGCTGATCTTTGAAGCGGGGATCCAACAACATCGCGTAAGTATATATAGAATCATTTTCTATAATTGGTTCAAAACGTTCCTGTAAGTGAAATATTGTATTTCATTTAATTCGTTTTATTTTAATTGTTTCATTACAATATTCGAATAAATAATTTAAATCACCTTTAATGCATTTCGCACTTTGATACTGATTTCTATACATAAGATATTGTCGGGAGTACATGGTAGTGTAACCAATTTGCCCACGACAACGGATACCACAGCCGGATCTTCCAAAAATAAAATAGAATTCCTCGACAACAATTCCATAAGATCGAAACAAATAACGGAAGGAATTGCACAAATTATTACATTGGATTTGCAACCGTACTCCATTGTGGACGATGTTGGATTTCGGTCTTTTATTAATATTGTGGAGCCGAGATACCAAATTCCTTCACGGACCACGTTTTCACGGAGGATCATACCGAAAATGTATGAAGATTTATTAACAAGAATAAAAAACGAAATATCTATAGGTATATATAACATTTAATTTTTTAATATTTTTTCGTGATTGTCGTTCAAATTTGAATATATTGTAGTCTTCAGTGATGAATGAACGAATTTCATAGGATTTTTCGACATTTTAAAAATTGTTGACTTCACAGGCGAGGAAAAACCCCTTTTAATTAAATAATAAGACGGCTGCACACAATCGGATGAATCGAGAAATTTGGTTGATAGGTCACTATGTCCCTAAAGATTGCAATATATTCAAATTTGAACAAACTCCGAAACAGTAGTTTACAAAGTGTCCGATTTTTCGTGGTTGGACCCGCGTTTTTTTTTCAATACTATATTTTGTTATATTTATATTAGCAATGACAGGCAACACAGTTTTTGCATTCACTACGGACGGCTGGACATCGCGGGGAGTGCAGAGTTTCTTATCATTAACTATTCACTACATCACTCCAGATTTTCAATTCAAACATTATATGTTAAATCTGCATCATGTGCCTGAAAAGCATACATTCAAATACATACAAAACAGCATTTTAAAATGCATGCAGGCATGGAGTATAGACATAGATAAACCGGCTTTTTTTACAACCGACAATGGGCGAAATATTGCAAAAGCAATAAATACGTACAAAAATTGGACCAGAATACCATGCTTTGGGCATTGCCTACAATTAGTGATAAAATCGGGAATGAAAAATTTTAAAGAATATGAAGAACTTAGAAAAAAATGTAGAGCCATCGTAACTTATTTTTCAAAATCCACAACAGCAAGAGAAAAATTTAAGCAACTTCAGAAATCACTAGACCCCCCCACAATACCACTTCAATTAATACAAGAGATAGACATTAGATGGAATTCAACATATACAATGTTTAAAAGGCTAATTTTATTACGTATACCACTGAACATTATACTCTCCGAAGATCATATGCCCGACAATTTAAGCAGTCATGAGTGGAAATTTGTAGAAGCTTTAATCAACATCCTGGAACCGATACATGATGCCACAGTCATCATGAGCGGGGAAATATATCCCACCATATCACAGTATTATCCGATGTATCTTGCATTGATGCATGTATTGCACGAAACAGATACTCCCGACAATATTTTATGTATAGAAATCAGTATCAAAGTGCGAAATGCATTAAAGGTGATTTAAATTATTTATTCGAATATTGTAATGAAACAATTAAAAAAAAAAACGAATTAAATGAAATACAATATTTCACTTACAGGAACGTTTTGAACCAATTATAGAAAATGATTCTATATATACTTACGCGATGTTGTTGGATCCCCGCTTCAAAGATCAGCTTTTATCACCCGATAAAAGACACGCAATACATGAAAAGTTTAGTTTCCAAATTTCTGCGTTACACAACTAACCTACTTCAAATAATCAAGAAAATATTGATACCAACATCAATACCAGCGGTAAGATTCTAAAATTATAATCATTAATTTTTAATTAAATACATTTCAAAATTCACCGTTATATTTTAATTTTTGAATTAGGTACGACAAAATCTAAAATATTAGATTTCTTTAATAAGACACTGAATAATCAAGAGGAAGGAGTAGGAACATTTGCGAACAGAAAAAATACTGAAATCAAAGTTTATTTTAATGAAAACGTTGTCTCGAGAGACACCAACATTATAGAGTGGTGGGGCTGTCATCGGAAAAGATTTCCAATTTTATCATTAGCAGCTCAACGCTACCTAGCTGTACCCGCGACACAAGTTACGAGTGAGCGCTTATTTTCTGCTTCGGGAAATATAGTTACTCAAACGCGGTCGCGATTAATAACAGAAAATGTTGAAAAGTTAAGTTTTCTACATTTTAATTTAAAGAAAATAAGTTAGTTTATAAAGCAAGCTAGATAATAATTAAAGTAACTGTAATAATATTAAAATTATAATATTTATATTTATATAAATGAATATATTATAGTAAATATATCGCACATTATTTAATATATATTATGTATTTTATACTGTATTTAAAACTGTCATTTTTATCGCATTTGAGTTCAACAATTTCTATTTTGTTATTTTATTATGCATTATTTTTCAAGAATTTCTGTTAGGTTAATGATAGTTAATTAATAAGTTATACTAATAAGTTTATATATTATAACAATTTTTTTGCGTACAATTTGAATATGCAATAAAAAGTACCAGGTTCCATTTAAAGAAAAACGACTTCCGGTTTGAAAATCCGTTAAAATTGCAACTATCACCATTCGATAGAGCGTACTCGAATTAGTTAGAATATTTTTCTAATTTTCAAAAAAATTCACTGTCCACCATTTTAATAGGGGTAGACGGGTGGTCTAGGACACTCTGTATATTATAACAAGTAAGTTATATCACTGTCAATAAAAACAGCACAAAATGTAAAAAATTGTCATAATTTATCTTATTTTCATACCTTCTAGGTGTATATAACTTTGTAAGGATATTTTAATGATGTTATCGATACATATACAAGTTTATTCGGAGGAACAAATTTGTCAGAATGCCAGAAATGTTGTCTTTTAAATTTTTCACGCGTACCGTGAATTATTTCAAAATTTAATGCAAATAAAGATTAATTAAGTTATGAAAGAAGTATCATTATTACCATTATGGATTTCATAAGAACGCAGAGTTGAATGTCACTGAGATTATCTCAGGTATCGCGATAACTCGCTCGCTCGAACTTGTCCGATTCTTGCCGAACCCGCCCGACGAAGTCGAGCAGGAAGCCCGATGCGTCACGAAGTATCGGGCGCCCGAATCAAGCCCGCCCGACTGTCTACGGCCCGACCCGACGATTCGGGCGGCCCGCACATCCCTAATATTTCAAGCAAACCCGCGAGTGGACCATTTTCTCGCAACGCTAAACTACAAGAGGTATTCAACGTCTCAAAAAAAAAAATAAATAAATAAAAAACTAACGCGACCAGTGTGCATTGTTATTCGTGACGTTAATTTAATAAATATTATAATATGTAAAGCTACCGTGCACTTGAATTTTTATACGCAACTCTATGTTAATATTACATTAGTCCATGAAAAAAAATTAGAAAAGAATGACAGATTTGAAAAATAGCAAATTTAAAAAAAAGCACATTTGGAAATAGCACAATTGAAAAATACCATATTTGAAAAATAACATCTTTAAAAAATATCATATTTGAAAAAGCATATTTAAAAAACAGCACACTTAAAAAAAAACACATTTCAAAAATATCACATTTCAAAAATTGCACATTAAAAGAAGCATATTTGAAAAATAATTGTCCACGCGATATATATTTCAAATAAACCCGAGTGGACCATTTCCTCGCAACGCTAAACTACAAAAGCAGAAATCAACGTCTCAAAAAAAAGATAAATAAATAAAAAACAAACGCGACCAGTGTGCATTGCTTTCGTGACGTTAATTTAATAAATATTATAATATGTAAAGTTCCTGTGCACTTGAATTTTTATACGCAACTCTATATTATATTTAAATTAGCTCATGAAAAAAAATTAGAAAAGAATGACAGATTTGAAAAATAGGATATTAAAAAAATTCACATTTGAAAAATACCATATTTGAGAAATACCACATTTGGAAAATAATACATTTGAAAAATAACACAATTGAAATATAGTATAAAATGTTCATTAACAAAGTTTAATTAGTAACATGGATTGCTGGTACTCACATATCCTCTCCTGGATATTTCCTGGTATTTTTCCCCTCAGGTTCTGTAACATAAAGAACGAATTCGTTTAATTTCAATCGACCAGCCGTCAAAGAATACATCCGAATTAATAGAAAATCAATAATCCAAGTTGAATACAAAGTCAAAGTTAAATAAACTTGATTTATCGTCACGACGCAACAGTAAATTATCGCGAGAAGGCAACACGATTCGAGAATAAATTGAAATTGATGAAAAATAAATAATTGACTTGAGCACGGTACTAATTCTATATTATTAAAATTACTTATCAGGCTATAGGCTCAGGTTATTAAAATATTTAAAAAGTAAAAGTAAAAACAAGTAAAATAGGAAGATAATGAAATATTGTCGAACAGATCAGCAAATAGCATAACATAAGTAACATGTTACAACAATTTTAATAGTTAAGAGGAAGTATTAAAAACAGGGGCCAAAAATGATAGTTACTTATTCTAAAATTTTCAACGATAAAAATCATTAATAAAAAATTGATTATTTTTTAAATTTAAGACAAGGTAACAAATAACAATTATTAGTGTCCAAAAAATTGAATCCTCCTCGATAACTGTTTTCGATGAAGAAAAACTCTTTCGATTGCTCAAAGCGGTTATCGGTGGGAGAAGTTCATTTCCATTTGTCATAACAGTTACACTGTCGAACACCAAAAAAATTTTGCAATACCTGTTGGGTGATTCTTATACACTTTGTCATTCTAAAACCAAATCCGCCAACAGAATTGCTTCTATCACGCCACGTTTTCGAAAAATATTGGTTTTTGTAAAAATCCACGATTTTGATAAGAAATAACGTGTTACGTAAAAATTAAACACGCGAGGAAGTTCAAATTTGAGTCAAGAGATAAAGGGAACTACATATCCATCTAGCCAATTATATTTTTATTAAACATTATTTTTTTAAAGTTTGAAAATGTGCGGACGTGGGTACTTTGTACGCTCTATTTTTGTATTTATGTGAAAAATCCTTTATCTAGGAGGAATTTACTATACAGGAATGCATTCTACACAAGACTTGACTTCAGGAAATGCTTAATAAGGAAAATTGAATACAAAAGCTTACCTATTTCTGATGTAAACAACTTTTAAAGTGTTTCCCGCCTTGCTTGACTTCCGCCTTGCCTTCAATAACATGTGCCCAACAGTACTCAGCTTTACTTTTCCTTTGTAACGCCGAAATATCCATTGTTGAACTATCTTGATGAAAGATTATGCTGGAATTATATTTCTTGTTTTAATTTTAATTATTAATTCTTTTAATCGGATGTGTAATTGAAATACAATATAATTTAAATATTTTAATCAGATGTGTAATTGAAATAGAATGTATTTGAACTAAAGCTCTCCAAATTATGTTTAGCTCTTTCTGTTTTTTTATATTTATGTTTTAAATTTAAAAAATTTGTAATGCAGAAGTTATTTCTGTACAGATATTATAAATTTATAAATAATAAATTCTTTCTGTTTGAAACCTTCGCGTACATTTTTCAACCTCTAATTACCTATTACTTTATTATTTTTTAATTCTCAATTTTAATTTATTGACATCGTAATTCGCAATTAATGTAATTTAATTACAAAGTGTTTTGTAATTGTACTCCATTGCAATTACGAATCACATTGTAATTTAATTGAATGAAGATCTCAATTATAAATTACAATATGATTGAAATACAATGTAATTCAATTACTTTGTAATTATAATTACTGGAGTAATTCAATTGTTATTCTACACAACTCTGCCGCCGGCACAGACCAAAGCCCGCGTGATCGCACGCCTTTAAATAAAAAATTTAACTTTTTTATTATAAATAATTTTTTTGTGAGACTTTTTTGTGTCACCAATATATTTGTGACATTATTCTGATTAAAATGATACCAAACGCGATGTAATTCGGATCACATTTACACTAATTTTCCGTTAATGTAATTGTAATTGGAAGTAACTTTCATCGTTCATTACACACGTAAATATCATTGTCATGAATATATTGTTGAAATTCTCATAAAGAAATAATTACTAATAAACAAGTTTAAGTTTTGATTTGAAGGCCTGCGTTCACGCCAGCCTTTCATCTTTTTCTAGCGTTTCGAAACAGCACGTCTCCTTCTGTCCTTCTTTGTGTTCGAAACTTTGATCGTTACACAAGTAATTGTTATCGGAATCATATCATATTTGGTATAATTTTTATCAGAAAAGTGCCACGAATATTTTAGCGATAGTCCCATAAGAATAATGAAAAATAAAGAAGTTTTCTTACTTGATTAGTAGTGGTCTCCTGGCATCACACCGATATAACTAACACGCGTCACGTTCACACTTCTCGGCGATGGTAGCGGCGGCTCTCGAGCTTCACGTACATACGTATATCCCGGATTCACTGTATATAGCGTTTGGAATAGTTACTTTATTAGAAAGAAAATATATAGAACTATTCGATACAAGAAATATTCATCTCTTACCTTCAGATGAAAGTATTTTGTCCAAAATGTATAATAACCACGACGTGCTATCAACTGGCACTCAAGGAGGAATGGTCGAAAACCGCTCGAGCTGTTCCGAACCAGCCTATAAGAGACCTACAAAAAAAGCAGGCAATGTTTGTGTAAAGGTGACGACAAGGTAATTGCTTCATAAATCGTAGAACTATGTATACTGATTCCTTCCTTTATATTTTGTATACAGAGTGTTTACGAAATCGTGGTACAAGCGACACGCCTGTGTGGCGATTGTACAGGGTGTATAAAAAGTAATAGTCATCCGTTTTAAGGGCCAGGTCTGCGGATGATTTGCGATAAGGTAGAGTGCCTACATTACCGTCAAAACATGGGTTTACGCTCCCAAAGTTTTCGTCCTTAAATAAGAATATTTTGTCGCTTGTAAAGGGCTTATTCGAAAGAGGAAGGTTCAATCGAGTGCGGGCTGGTCAGGAGATGCCGAAATTATGCAGATATTTCGTGATATAAGCGTTAGAAGTTAGGCCAAAAATTGACGATGTGCATGCGGTTGAATCCAAGCATTTTTATGCCATTTTATCCAAACGAACGGCGTCCAAGTGGGCATCACCCTTCGCTCATCAGCAACGTGCGTCTGTGTATGTCTGTATATGTATATAATTTTCTTATACATGCAAATACTCCGCTAGTTTGATGTTTTGGACTCATGTAAGCAATGTGTATCATATGAAATTGCGTTCAAATTTGTATACTGATTTCATACGTTCAATTAGTTAAAGTATGAAATTAATCAATTAATTAAATATTTAATTTATTAAATTATTAAATTACTTAATTATTTAAATTAGTTCTAAGTTATAATGTAATATGTGTATCTTTTATTTGTTCCCTTACGGATTACAAAGGATCCCGTTCCCTTTACACTGTGCTGTTTTCTTTTTTTTACATTAATCTTTCACCTATACAAAATCTATAATATCTTATAAATACAGTATGTTATATTCTTATATTATTATATAGTAACATTTCATATTTGCTGGAAAGGTGTGCAAGAGAACAAGGAATGAAAGTAGGAATACACGAGAAGGTGAAAGAAATAGTGGCTGAGGACGGGTGGGGGGGAAGAGTGGATGAAAAAAATAGACTGGGAGAGAAAAGAATTGGAGGACGGAAAATATGAAGGAGAGGAAGAGAGATGAGAAGACAGGCGTGAATGGAAGAATGAGTGAGAGAGAGAGAGAGAGTGAAAGAGAAAGAAAGACAAGATAATATAGGAATATAAGATATAATATTTATAAGATATTATATATAAGATAAGGGAACAAATAAAATATACATATACTACATTCTAACTTAGAACTAAATTTTTAGGATAATTCAGGAAAGGTAGAGGATGTTTTAAAAAATATGAGACAAATTTTTCATCTTTTATAAATATTTATTGAACAGTGTCCCCCGTCTTTTCCGCCCCATCCCCCCTTCCGCCCCTTCCTCCTCTTCCGCCCCTTCCTCTTCTTCCGCCCCTTCCTCTTCTTCCTCCTCTTGCTGCACGTCCTTTCTTCAGCAGCCTCACCTGCCGCTGCAGTTTCTGGACCTGTAACATGAAAAACAAACATTATGAAACAGATCATTTTTGTTCTCATTCAATACAATAAGGAGCAGAACTGAGTCCACATTATTTGAAGAAACATAACTTTTTTACAATTAGATCAAATGACTTGAATGTTATTGAGAAGTTAGAAGGATTAATTTATTAGACGAGGGTCAAAAAATTTTAATTGGTCAGAATCGCAAAAGAAATAGTAAAAGTTGGTTTTCTCAACTTTTTCATCTGAGCCTGTATTGAAAATTTAGAACACGTGTTTTATTCACTCGAATAAATTATATCCATGCTGACAATTTCATAAATTTTGGATAATTCGTTTACGAGTTATAAACGATTAAAAGTGCGATTGTAAGTCGAAAATCGTAGAAAACTGCAGTTTTTGTCACTTTTTTGACAGTTTTTGTCTTTGTTATGTACCTTTTCCTCGTACAACTCCAGCTTTGAGCCCCTACTGACCGTAGGCGATCGGGTCCTCCGATAGTACGTAGGTGGTCTCGGCGAACGAGACCACCTACTTGAATTTGTCGACCTGGACCTTCGGGATCGCGACCGCGACGGCGACGGCGACGGCGGGCGGTGTGACCGCGACCGCGACGGCGAGTTTACTACTTTTTCAATCTCAGGCATCTGAAAACAATTAGCGAAATTATAATAACAATGTTTACTAAATAAAATATTTTGATTGAATGCATTTTTTAATTTTAAATTTGTTTTTGTAGTTTGCCATGGTTTGACACAGCTTTCCTACTTTTCTGTACATCTGTTTGCACACAGTATATTCTGCGTACATGGTTTATTACTGTACCCCCGGACATGCGGAAGCAGTAAAACCTCTGTGCGGTGCCGCATGCGCCCGCACAGGGAACCCCCAATTATGATGTTTCGTATCGGACGAAACAATTTTTATTTTTATTCTACCCTGTGCCCTGATTTTACACGGCCTTATTACACGGCGGTGGATATGTACCGTATAAAAAGGCCGTGCAAAATAAGGAAACAGGATGGAATAAAAATGCAAAACTTGTGCAAAAAAAAAAACGAACCATGTACGCAGGATATACACACCCCGTGAAAACAGATTTGCAGATAAATAGGAAGGTGGGTATTACACCACAGCAAACTGTACAAAAACCAATGCATTCGATCAAATTGCATAGAAATGCGTGAATTAGTAAGAGAATGCGTGAAGGGTATACTTACGATGCTTCCTCTGTGGTGGCAACGTGCTTTCTGAAGATTCGGCGGGCGATTTCAGCGGTCTTTTGACGTATCAGCTAACTTCAGGGCACACTTTTCTCAATTTCTCTCAAGGAGAGTGAGAGAGCAAGGGAGAGGAAGGTGTGGTTGAAAGCGAGATAGATAGAGTGAAAAAGTGGGGATGTGAGAGTGAGAGAGAAAGAGCTAGAAAGAGAGAGAGAGGAGATACTTCATTCAACTGTTTTAGAAAGGCCTACTATAGGTGACGGAATTCATTAATAAGTGTATTGTCGCGCGCTTTACTATACGGAACTACGAAGAGTTCGTTAGTAATTTTGTGAAGTGTAAGCGTAATTGCGCGATACAGCGTAAGTAGTGTAGAGTAAAGTGTAATTGTGTAGGAAGCAACAATGGAAGGAAGACGTGAAGAAAGGCAAAGCATCGCGAAACGCTATTTAAAATTGAATTCAAAAAACAACCATTACTCAGCATCCACGGCGAGACCGTCTAAGAATAAAAAGTGGCGAGGAAGGTAAGTTACGTCTTCTACTATGAATTTGTATACACTGTCCTTCTCTGTGTTCGAAAATTTTATCGCTTGTTAGACAAGTAAATATCATTGGAATTATATCAGGAGGAAATTGGTATTATTATTTGTATGAATAAATATATGCAAATTTAATGCATGGTTGATGTAAAATATATGCAAAAAATATGTTAAATAGTAACCCTGATGTATTAGTAACAAATGAAACAGTCGAATATAGTATAATATGATATAGAATAGTCCCTAGCAGCACAAAAATATTAGATAGATATTTTCCTCAAATATTGGAAAAATATTTTTTAAACCACATTTTTCCATATGAGAAAAATATTGGATCTGAATATTGTATACATGTACAAGAAATATAAATTGCATGTTTAAAAAATATAAACCAAATATTCAGAGGATATCAACTAGATATTTAAAAAATATTAAGTAAATATTAAAAAACTGTGAATTCAATATTTGAAAAATATAAATTCAATATTTAAAAAACATTCAATAAAATTTTCAAATTTAAGAAAATATAAGAAAAATTAGAAACTATGAATATGTATTACTTTCTGCGCACCGTTTGTTGAGGGAATATTTTCTGTATTATCTGTATTTGGAAAAAATATTCTATTTCTAATATTAAATAAAGATTTGTTTTATAATGAGAAAAAATATTCTTTTCATGATATTAAATAAATATTATTTGTATATTAGGAAAAAATATTCTACTTCTAATATGAAATACAGATTCATTTAATATTTAGAAAAAAATATTTTTCTCGTAATATGAAATAGATATTTCCTGAATATTTAAAAAGAAATATTTGTTACTTAATATAAAATAAATATTCTATGTATATTTGAATATTAAAAAAGGATTGTATCTCTTTTTAATATTATATGAATGTGTATACAATATTTTGTGCTACTAGGGGTTGTATAATATTTATGACTGCTTGTAATTGGCATTACAATATGTGACGATAATTTTTTCTATATTATCAACAGTCATTTGGTGCCTTTTATCAGATAAAATTAATTTATATGCTGAAAATGTCCTTTCAACATCATAAGATGTAATGGAGGCTTATTCAAACTTTCCCCAGTATCGTGGTTTTATTTCCTTCGGACCGTCGATATTTGAATCGTTTAGTTTACACAATATTTCAAATCCTAGATTTTCCTGAAAAACGTCTTTATATTTTGCTCTCATTTTTTCCCCACAGCCAGTAGGTACATTATCTAGATTTTGAACGAAATCTGTAACTAATTTAATTGAATTAATTTAATTAATTTAATTGAATTTTAATGCTAACGTATTTGATTCTAATTTCATTATTGTAACTGGCAAAGAGGAAAAATTAGCTGTAATAAATGCTAAATCATCAATAAGATCTTCATTTTTTACAATTTCTTGGGCTGTTTTAATACATGCTACATTTTGTTCTTTGAAGGATTTAACAATCTGGAAATAAAAAAATACTTTTTTCTCGCCATCGTGCGGCATCAAAATTCTTACAGTCGAATTTACAAGCCGTGTGTTAGAAAAATCGAAGTAAGCAAATGGTCGAGGCAGGCCATGTGGTTTTTTTCAGCGCGTTGTCCCTCCCTAAGGGAAAGTCCTTTAGCTTGGGGGTGTCATAAACAAAAAGGCATACTGTCGAAGACTTTTCCATTTACACTCGTTTTTCAAAGTTAAACTAAATTAAACCACTTAAATGTTGATTAAAAGTTAAATTAAACCAATATTAGATACCTAATTATTTCCTGTTTATTTCCAAAATGAATTCTTGTTGCTCTTTTGTTTATTTCCATAGTTTATTTCTATTAATTTCTGTATTAATTTAATTAAGAGAAGATATTGTTCTTTACTATTTGTCCTGTAATGTGTGCATATTTATTGTTAAAAATTACATCCTTAATTTGAAAAATGTGAATTCATACATTGGAATTCGTTTTCCGCCCAATGGAGGCATTTTCGAGAAAAATGTCTGAGACAAAAATTTTAACAGTGCTACAACGGCACTGTTGCTGATAGAAATTTGAATCTCATGTCGGAGATTCTATAAATGATGAATGAAACAAAAGAATGCAGTGTCCTTTTAATTTCGTTACGCCTGTTACGCGAGTGCATTGAAGGAGACGTTTCTACGTGGGAAAGGTTATATTCAGGTAAATCATATACGTACATATATATTATTTTATATTGCATGCGTTTAGTAAATATCGCATTTACTATTGTAGAAAGCTAGTGTTCCGTAATTTATTTGATATTTTCTCTCTAATCACTTTGACTATTCTATTTCTCGCATACAATGAAGCGGAATGAACGGAAACCTCACTATAAAAAGTGTGCTTATCCCTTTTGTGGTTTAACGAACCGTACTACAAATAATATTTCTTTTCATTCATTTCCAACGAGAGATAGTGATAGGTGCATAACGTGGCTGATTAACTGTGGTTTAGACGATTGGAGGGAAATAGAAATGTCTGATAAAAAATTACAAAATACATATGTGTGCAGTCAACATTTTTCTAATAATTCTTTTCACATGTCGGGTAGACTGCGCAAAGATGCTGTACCGGAAATTTGTCATTCATCCGATATGAATAATAATAGTTTTAGCACTGAGTCAGACACAATGTCTGTACAGGATAACATGTCATCAATGCAAAGTTGTAATGGTTTGGAACAGCAGCTAATGGAACCCAAGTGCAATTAGAGCAAGAGAAGAAAAAATGTAAGAGTCTTTGCTCGCAATTGCGGGCAAAGTGTAAGGCAATAAATTGGTTGCAAGATAAGCTTTCTTCAGGCAATATCGATGATACATGTTTGAAGAAAGCAACTTATAAAAGAATTTCCGGGTATTTATTGACATTTGTTATTCTTATATTTGTTTAAACCGAAATCGTGGCGAATTTTTTCCAAAAAGGAGCAAGAATTATGCATGACAATGCACTACACTTTTCCCATTTTGTATCATAAAATGCGTGAAATTTTGGGTTTCCATTTGCCAAGTCCATCCACAATTAGTCGATGGTTCGGGAAAATCGATATTTGGCCAGGAATTTGTCCAAATTTATTTCACGCGCTAAAATTAAAATCTTTTTACATGGAAACTGTAGATCGTAATTGTATCTTTGTATTTGATGAAATGGCCATCAAAAAGTGTCTCGATTTCCACCCAAAACGGCAGGTCATTGAAGGTTTCGAAGATTTAGGATTTTTGGTAGAAATGTAGCTGTGGGTACACAGGTTCTTGTATTTATGATAGGCGGGCTGTTCACTAATTGGAAACAACCATTGGCTTTCTTTGTATCAAAAACTGGTGTTAAAAAACATGATTTATCAATTATTTTAGATGAAATATTAAATGCATTGCATGAGACAGGTTTGAAAGTCAGAGCAGTTGTTTCCGATCAGGGAAGTAGTTTTCAAAGCATAGCAGATGAACGTGTTTCTGTTGAAGAGCCATTTTTTATAAGAAATGGTGAAAAAATTGATTACATTTTTGATTATCTACATTTATGTAGGAATCGAAGCGGCTCATGGCAACAAGCGAACAAACGCCATATGCGACAAGCGAACGTAGAAAACAAACGACATTCGGGACAAGCGAACGTAGAGAACAAACGCCAAACGCGACAAGCGAACGTAGAGAACAAACGCCAAACGCGACAAGCGAACGTAGAGAACAAACACGAGACGAAACAAATGCTAAACGCAACTGTTACGAGCCAGGGCTTCGTGCAACGCGAGAGGCCGGCCAGGGGTTTATTACCCCAGGAATATGGTTTCAATTTGTTAGTGAGGTATGCGGACGAACCCAATGCGAAATTGGGGAGCCGCTAGGATAATCGACGTCGAGGACGAACCTGGTGCGAAACCAGGGAGCTGCAAGAGGGTGAAACTTCGTGAACGAACCCAATGCGAAATTGGGGAGTCACTGGGAGAGACACGCAGACGAACCCGGTGCGAAACCGGGGAGCTGCTAGGAGGTTGTGTAAGCAAGTATGGGTAAAAAGCACAGACGAACCTGGTGCGAAACCAGGGAGCCGTTAGGATGGTATAAAAGTCGTGGACGAACCCAATGCGAAATCGGGGAGCCACTAGGTTGGAGAAATCTTATTGGATTTACGATTATGATTGTTGGTAAGCCTCGTAACTTATATATATATATATTTTAGTTGATACAATCCGAGCGGTAAGATTGTATCGTGTGGGAACGTTCAATTACTAGATTAGGATATTAAGCAATAATTAAGGGTTTATAGATTTCACGATTTTACAACAAGACAAATATATTCTGTTATAAGCTTTGTTACAAATGTCTGTGTCGCGAATGAGTTTAAGGATGGTTTACAATTGAATATGTTTACCTATCTTGCACGGTTTTGACGCACTGGCAATGCGGGGTCAGAGTTATGTTTGATTCGAAAGGGACTTTAACCCGATCTCACTAGAATTGAACTTGAGCGTGTAACGCGACGTGACTCTAACGTGATAGCACGATCGTTGAATCTTGCGGAACCGTTACTGTACGCTACTAAGATCAACCGAACCGTCGTTTAACGTTTCTGAATTTACACTGAACCGTCGTCTAACGTTTCTGAAGTAAAACTGAACGGAAGAGGATGAAAACGAGCGGGTTTATATACCTTGAAAATGAAAGGGGTGCTCTTGTTAATGTTTAATGTCACGTGGGGTCGCACAGATGTTTTTGTCAGTTCTAACGAAACCAGGCCTCAGTTACATTTTTCGTTAACAAAGGGGGCTGATGGACATCTGGGCTATTTCCAAATAATTAACGGATGCCAGAATTGTGTTCTCAAGAGTTTCATAAACAGTCGTACTGTTTTTAAAAAGGGGTCTGTTGGGACGTCTTTCGTTCTGGGTAAAGAGATTAGAGTTTCGTAAACGAAATGCACCTGGAGGAGACATCTCCATACGTAACACTATTTTCGATAATGTCACGTCCTGTCGAACAGAAATATCCAAACTGGTTTAACCAAGACCAATGCGCTGAACATAAGAGATATTGTATATTTTACATTAACAGTAAAAATTCATAAGGATACAGTGTGGCTTAGCAAGAAATTTAGATGTATAAAAAATTCCGCGAAAACATTTTCCAAATTATCGCATTTCAGACATGTCTAAATTTTTTCATTTTTATCAATAATCCTGTTGGTTTTTTCAATATACTTTTTAAATGTGTCTATAATAGTCCATTATTCTGTTTTTCACGATTCGGAGTACACTCAATGTTCTTTTATTTGATAAAATGTGTAAATATATAACTTCGTATATTTTATTGTGGTATATACGTTTGTATACATATTTTGATGTAGATAAACATTTAATGTACTCTGGGATGGATAAGACCTTCTTTCACGCCTTCACGTGGCCCATCCTGTTAATTTTATTTCTTTGACCACTGTATGTACTACATCACTGCATTGGGAAGTAATAGAAGAACTAAGATGAAAGAGTGGCATGCTATTACAAGTGCCTTATACGTATAATGGACCATTATTAATGGTACATCTGGCTGCAAGAAATGCGTGTTTGATAAACGTGGCTTGATTTTTAAAGCCCAATGTCTAGTAAAATTTATTACCTATGTAAAAGTATGTTTTTATGTATAATTGTAATGTATTCTTTCTAGGAGATCATCTGCCCATATACATATATAATGTACATGTATGTATAGCGAGCAGCAAGAAGCACAAATTCACACACATGCGGAGGAATTCATATTAAAAACATTATTATGAATTTTTGCTAATATTTAAATATATCATCATTAATGTTAATTTTTTGGTAAATAATCAGCCTAATTATGTGTACTTATGTACACTTTATTCCTACACACTTCCTTAACTTCCTTTTCATTCTATTTATGGCCTGTTTGGACTCATTTTTACCAGAAAAATTTACAATTTATATTATTTATTTAGAATTTACAATTTATTGTTCGTATTTTCGTACCATAACAATAAATTATTGCAAAAATTAGATTTTCATTAGTAAGCAATGCTTATGAGCTTACATTGTTGTGTCCGGTAGCTGCTTGCCTGGCTGACAATAAGCCATCGAAATTCTCAAGACCTCGATCGGAAGATAGTACGAAAGGCAACATTGTAACGCATTGCCTATTAATAATGAACAACCAGAACCCAACTGTGTTACTATCAAAAATATCATAATGAAAATATTATCAGCCGATTCGAGATGTTTTTCTGATAAAAACGAATCTAAATTCGCTATAAATCGGAGAATAACGAAGAATAAATTAATATTGAAAACTCTTATGGAAAACGGTTTCGGTAGCGAATCTTGCCTACTCTGGGACTGGACTATAATCGAGCGACGCCGTCCCACAGGGGAGGGGGGCTATCCCCACCGCCGACTCGGCCCCCACTCTGACGTAACGTCGTCTGAGCTGCCGCCTGCTCAACTGTTCAAAGCGTTTCACCGATTAACGTGATCGATTCCCAGTACGGCGAAGCGCACATTTTGCAACAACATTTAAACTGAAGAAGATTTTTAAGATATAGTCGGATCAGATGGTGAAAAGTGCCCCCAACCTTTATATTTAGTGGCACCATGCTCAACAAAAAATTACGAAAAAATTCATGAGTATTCTATCTAATATCATATACGACTGAGATTTTTTTCGTAATTTTTGGTCGCAAAATCGATTTTTAAACAAATCCGAAAGCATAAAATTGCCGATTTTATATCGAAGTTTTCAGTTGACCACATTTATATTATTATGTTAGTTGTATCGCATCGTGATTATTAATGTGAATTTTTTACAGATCTTCCAGATTATGCAAAAATGTTTAAGAAAATTGGATATGTCCAATCATTTGAAAAAAATGCACATTGAAAGTGCTACGTTTTTGCTTTTGACTAACATTGAACTAATTTAATTTCTAATTATTATGTTATTAGACTGTTGTAATTGTAATTGTACAGGGAAAAGACTGTTATAGTAGAAAGAACAAGAAAAAAGTGTTTAAAGAAAAAAAAATCATTTGATGCGAGATTCGTTCCGGGACCAAAATATTCTCACAGCCGAAGACGTTATCGCCTGCGCCAAACGAAACTGCTAAAAATGTTCAATATTACAAAATACATCTATAAAACTGTAAGAAGGCATCGAAACAATTGATTTCGATTTTTTTTTAACGACGATGCAATTAATAAAAATTTATAAAAAAATTAAGAACAATAGTTTCAATAACATTTAACTACTTAATTTTGGTAAAACTGGTATCTCTGAAACTTCAATTCGAAATGTGCACTTTTTTCAAGTGATTGGACATATCCAATTTTTTTAAACATGTTTGCATAATCTATAAAATCGATAAAAAATTCATATTAATAATCACGATGAGACAACTAACATAATAACGTAAACATGGTCAACTGGAAACTTCGACATAAAATCGGCAATTTTATGCTTTCGAACTTGTTTAGAAATCGATTTTGCAATCAAAAATTATGAAAAAAATCTCAGTCATGTATGATATTAGATAGAATATTCATGAATTTTTTCGTAATTTTTTGTTGAGCATGGTGCGATTAAAAATTAATTTGGTTTGCAGGAACTTTTGACCATCTTATCCGGCTTTATCTTAAAAATCGACAAAAAAAATTACTTAAAAAATATAGAACATATTTCAGTATACGACATTAAACCCGATTTAAAAAAGAATTTCTGGTTCAAATATCGCATTGATATCTTTTTTAATTTAAAAGTTGTAGCAAACTGTGCGTCTCGCCGAACCGGGAATCGATTTAACGTAAGCCAAAACAGATGCGGGCCACTTGGGCCTGTCTTCGCGTAGTCTCGAAGTCCCGTTAGCTACAAATTAGGAATTTTCCACCGGGGCTGGGAGAGGGGGCTCCCACCTCCACGACAAGAGGTGGTCCCAGATAATATTTCTCCACGTCCCATCAGCCAATGGCATAAGACCCTTTACATCCCCCTCAAGTTTTTTCCAATCAACGGGGGTGGAAGGAGTGGGCTTCGAGGCAGCGCACAGAAACAACAGACAGAACCATCTCGACTGTAAACACGCGAACAACTGTTTTCGACGACGATATTCCACATAGCTGCTAGATCACACGTGTTAGTTAGTTGTTAATTTTTTGTTGCTTTCGATAAATAAGTTACGTTTACCGAACAACGTCGTCAATTTATCTCGACGGGGTCAACTTTCGTTTAATTTCGAAATTGACCAGTTGGGCATCGACCAACTCGTGACGATCTCAACAACTATGTAAACCGCGATTCATGTATTTAGTAAAGCAACTAGGACTTATACCATAAGTAAGAGGGATATTGGGAAGTGATATTGTAAACTCTTGGATGTTGAGCTTTAGAGAGAGTATTGAAATCAGGGATTGAAACGGTTCTGAAAATAACTGTTTCAAACTGTTATATATCGGTTCTGATTGAAACAGTTATGAAGAACCAAAATGATTTAACTGTTATGAGAATATCGGTTACGGTTACGGTTCTAGAGAACCGATATTATTTCTGTTCTATAACTGTTATTTTTCGGTTCTGGTTTCGGTTCTGTCATTCTGTATTCTGTATTGTGTTCGGCCTTATATATTTATTATCTAAGTAGTTATTTATTGTTATTTATTATTTACACAATTTTCAAATAAATAAATTTTGGGAAACTTGTTTCTATATTCATTATTATTTCAACAATATATTATTAAAATATAATTATATTATATTATATTATTATATTATTAATATATTATTGTTGAAATAATAGTTTAAATAAACAAATTTTTATAATGTTTCTGTATTCACTATTTGAATTATTGTTTCAATTATAATTTATTGTTAAAATAATTATTTAAAGAAATAAATTTTTGTAACGACCAAAGAACATGGAATACAGTAAATATTCGATTTAAGGCAGTGCCAACCTTCCCTGCTTAAGGCAGTGGAAAACCTCACACCACTCGAGAACCGTCGTGTCGCGGCCACAACATTGTCGGCTATATCGGTGTGAGACTAGAAGACCACTACTAAACCAATTACAAAACTTCTTTATTTTTCATTATTTTTTTATGAAACTTTTACCAACATATTCGTGGCATTGCTCTTATTAAAATGATACCAAATATGATATAATTCCGATGACACTGCTTGTGTAACGAGCGATGAATATCTCGTTTATATTATCTGAATATTTAGTTTATATTTTTTAAATATCTAGTTTATATCATCTGAATATTTAGCTTATATTTTTTAAACATTCAATTTATATTTCTTGTACATGTATACAATATTCAGATCCAATATTTTTCTCATATGGAAAAATGTGGCTTAAAAAATATTTTTCCAATATTTGAAAAACATATTTATCTAATATTTTTGTGCTACTAGGGATGATACATATATTGTAATAAGATCACAGTTAATAGTTTTATATTAAAGTTCCTTTTATTCACTAATGCTGTGATTTGTGATAAGAACAATAGCATTCCTATCAAATATTCTCAACGGTACTCCATTGCAATTACGAATTACATTGTTATTTAATTGAATGAAGATCTGAATTATAAATCACAATGTAATTGAATTACAAAGTATTTTGTAAGTGTACTCCACTGCAATTACGAATTAGATTGTAATGTAATTTGAATGAAGATCTCAATTATAAATTACAATGTAATTGAATTACAAAGTATTTTGTAAGTATACTCGACTGCAATTACGAATTACATTGTAATGTAATTTGAAAGAAAAGAAGATCTCAATTATAAATTACAATATGATTGAAATACAATGTAATTTAATTACTTTGTAATTATAATTTCTGGAGTAATTCAATTGTAATTCTGTTCAACTCTGTAATAGAATCAACTATTTGCTAGATGCTGTAAACAAGATCAAAGATCTTATAGCTCCGTAGCTGCTTGAGTTACCGAAATAAATAAACATAAAATTTATAACGTCCATATCCGTCCGTTAACACATTCGCGACCAGTGACGTGAATTCACGTCATTTTAAATTCTATTCCTGATTAATATTAATATTAATATTCACGTCTGCGGCAATCACGAATAAAATTTATGCATGCATTTATTTATTTATACATGTGTTAAGAGCATGTTCTGGAATTAAATAATGTCGAAAGAACCAAACAGAACTCAACGAAATTATTACAAGTCTGTAGTATCGCACGGTCCCAACTAAAATAAATGGAACTCGCGACAAATAAGGCAACTCTTCAAAACAAATGACAAGAAGGTCAATAGCTGTTTACAGTGAGCAGCTAATAGCCGGCAACCAGATACTACCATTGCCTACTTAAGAAGTAACATTACAATATAATTTGTAATGTTTGGTAACAGTAAATAACAATGTGATACGTTGTTGAATTCGCCTCGGACAAATGTTATCGTGTTATGACAAAAAAGAAAAAAATATATGGTTCCATTAAAAAAAAATAACTTAAGTTTGAAATTTCCCTCCCCACGATTCAAATTCTGAAAAAAATTACACCATACGATTGTTCCCTTCATACCGAACAATTTTTGTAAACAAATTTTTATCGTATCTACAGTGCGTCACGAGATATCTCCGTTTTCATATAAACGAAACACCCTGTATATTATACATTATACAATATTAACCCTAGCACTCCTATCTCGTCTATTTTTCTTCGGTCAAAAAAGTATAATATTCCGAAGTCCCGTTGCTATCGGAAAATAATTACAGTGCATGAGAAGGAAAACGGCCCCAACGCTCCTTTTACATATCTCCACAGAATAACAAAAATAATCCCGGGTACTAAGAAACGAATCATAGAACTAATAGTCGACTAACGATGCAATATATATTTTCAGTTACAATCAAACATTCAATGCAGTCAGAAGTGAAAATTCATTCTGAGAGAACAAAGTTACATGTATATCTATACATACTTTCTATTTTATATATGTATCAGAGTTGTGCTAATTCAGTTACGTTGTAATTCGATTACGTATTTGAATTACATTGTATTTCAATTATATTGTAATTCAACTACATCATAATTGAATTAAATAATTCACACCTGTCAGTTAATTCAATTAAAAACTATTTCAATCGGATGTGTAATTGAAATACAATGTAATTGATATATTTTTATTGGATGTGCAATTGAAATACAATGTAATTGAAATATTTTTATCGGTTGTGTAATTGAAATAGAATATAATTGAATCACAATGTAATTGAAATATTTTTATGGGATGTGTAAGTGAAACACAATGTAATTGAAATAGAATCTTGATAAAGATAAAGATAAAGATTCTATTGATTGTCGTTAATTTCTCCTTTAATACATAAGTAACATAGCTAAAGTAGAGACATGTTTCAAAAATATCACATTTCAAAAATTGCACATTACAAAAAACATATTTGAAAAATAATTGTCCACGCGATATATATTTCAAATAAACCCGAGTGGACCATTTCCTCGCAACGCTAAACTACAAAAGCAGAAATCAACGTCTCAAAAAAAAGATAAATAAATAAAAAACAAACGCGACAAGTGTACATTGCTTTCGTGACGTTAATTTAATAAATATTATAATATGTAAAGCTCCCGTACACTTGAATTTTTATACGCAACTCTAGATTATATTTAAATTAGCTCATGAAAAAAAAAATGAGAAAAGAATGACAGATTTGAAAAATAGCATATTTGAGAAATACCACATTTGGAAAATAATACATTTGGGGACTCTCCTCTACATATCCATATAGCCAATTACATTTTTATTAAACATTATTTTTGTATTTATATAGGAATGCATTCTACATAAGACTACACTTAAGAAAATGCTTAATAAGGAAAATTGAATACAAAAGCTTACCTATTTCTGATGTTAACAAATTTTAAAGTGTTTCCCGCCTTATTTGACTTCTGCCTTGCCTTCAATAACATATGTCCAACAGTACTCAGCTTTACTTTTCCTTTGTAACGCCAAAATACCCATTGTTGAAATATCTTGATGAAAGATTAATGCTGGAATTATATTTCTTGTTTTAATTTTAATTACTAATTGACATACAATATAATTGAAATATTTTAATCAGATGTGTAATTGAAATACAATATAATTCAAATATTTGAATCAGGTGTGTAATTGAAATACAATATAATTGAAATATTTTAATCAGATGTGTAATTGAAATACCATATACTTGAAATAAAGCTCTCCAAATTATGTATAGCTCCTTCTGCTTTTTATATTTATGTTTGAAATTTTTAAAAAATTTGTAACGCAGAAGTTATTTCTGTTCAGATATTATAAATTTATAAATAATAAATTCCTTCTGTTTGAAACATTCACATGGATTTTTCAACCTCTTATTACCTATTACTTTATTATTCTTTAATTTTCAATTTTAATTTAATTACATCGTAATTCGCAATTAATGTAATTTAATTACAAAGTATTTGTAATTGTACTCCATTGCAATTACGAATTACATTGTAATTTAATTTGAATGAAGGCCGGAATTATAAATTACAATGTAATTGAACTGAATTATAAATTAAATGTAATTCAATTACTTTATAATTATAATTCCTGAAGTAATTCAATTGTAATTCTGCACAACTTTGATATATATATACATCAAAATGCAACGCAAAATGTTCATAAAGTATCTTTTTTAAAAGCAGCTTAAAAAAAGCATAATCGAAAGGACTCACCGGCGATGAATTATCTGCTACCTGCTACCACCAACTCGGCAACACGGCAAATGGAGTCGATGCATTTATCCCAATCTACGAATGTAATAAAAATTACTACGAAGTTCACATAACATTTAACTTCACATAACAAAAAATTTAGTTTAAACGAAATGTTAATAAAAGTAAAAAAATTCAGAACAATTTGAAGAATCTAAAAGAAAATCTGAAGACGAAGGAGATACATAGTAATGAAAAAGAGAAAAATAGGACAAGAGTTTTGGTTGGACAGAGAATGTATCAAGCAGAAAAGAAAAGTTAAAAGATACATATATACCTTAGCAAGTAGAACATGGGAAAAATTCAGTAGGAATATATATGGAGAAGAGGTCAGAAGTTAGGAAATTGTGTGAAGAGAAGGAGACAGGCAGGAAATAAGAACAATAGCAAACTTTACCATACGGCTTTTTTTTTTTAATTACCAACAAAACATTAGAACATGTAACAAAAGGTTCTTACAAGAATACTTACGAAACGTTGAACAGTTAATAATAATGCACATACCTCCTTCCGTTTATTAAGGGGCCTCACTCTTACGAGCACGTTGATCTACGATCATCTGCATGTTGGCGAGAACTGATTTTGCACAGTGGAACAACGGAACAACGTTCCCTACTCTTCGTCACGCGATTTCATTAGTGTGTGTGACCTCTTCGGCCAACCACATGCTCTAGCCGAAAATGCGTGTGAGACTAGGCGTGCTACTCCCAAAACAAACCTCCGGCCGCGCGTTTCGCTCCCCGTAGCGACCGTAGTGCTCGGAACTCCTCGACTGCTCTCCTGTTGGTTTTCCGCAGTTTTCACATATTTGCCCTTAGAGCGCGAGTCATCCTTGATCAGATGTTGCGTGTGACGAAATATGAAACGACAACCGCGCGTTATAATATTGTTCGAGGAACGACACTTTTTCCTCGCTTAACGGACATACATGCGTGTATACATAATAGCACAAGGTGGTTTCATTTACATTATAAAGAAGGCAGTTTTGGAGAGTTTTCAATTCGTAGAATCCGAATCTGATATTATTTTTTTGCTAATATAAAAATCTACACTTATAAACCTACTCTTATGCGGGGTGTTTTATTCGATAAAATCGAAAATTCTCCAATTGATTTAGAACATAATATTAGATAAATAATTTTATAGAAACATACTCACGAAACTGTATAATTAAAGAATTATTGTCAATGAAATCAATAAAAGTTTATATTTCAGAATTCTAGGTGAAAGTAATTATAAAGAAAGGAGCTCTAAAAATTCATTACATTAAATTTTGTTTAATTAGATATACATATGTCGGGACATGATGGCAGCGTAAACATCCGTAAACTTTCGGCTTCACGCGTCTGTATAGGATTAAGTACTTGTAAAATAACAATTTAGCCATCGTTCCCGTTTACCTGCCTTTGCGCGCGGCGCAAAGAGAGATACGAAATAGGGTCACGTGACTTTTCAAGATTCGGAGGTCGGTATCTGCCGTACAGTTTTCTTTATATTATAGCAGAGAGGAATGAGAGTGCTCACGCCCGGGGTTTTAGTGTCCCCGGTATAGTACTGCCCTCTAGTCTAATTTTTAGTCTCGACCAGAACCTGCATCATCTTTAGCCTGAAACAGAACCTGCATCATCTTTAGCCTGAAACAGAACCTGCATCATCTTTAGCCTGAAACAGAACCTGCATCATCTTTAGCCTGAAACAGAACCTGCATCATCTTTAGCCTGAAACAGAACCTGCATCATCTTTTTAGCCTGCACCATAACTTGCATCATCTTAGGTTGGATCAGAGCCTACATCATTTTTTAACATAGAAATAGCATCCACGCTGGCATTATTTGGCATCCGCTGCCAATATGTAATAGAGAAAAAATTCCGAATATTATAAAGCACGTTTTGCTCTCAAATTAATGTAGCTTTTGCAACAATTGCGGTAATAATACAAATTATAATAATTTAATATTCAATGTGAGGCAGACCTTGAGATCATGTTAGTTTGTAAGAGAAGAAGAACCGATCTTTGTAATAGTAGATTAAGTTAAATAGCATTAAATAAAACTCTTCGCTAACCAACAATTTCGATCATATACATTTTCCTACAATATCTTTAATGATGTCAAAACCTAAAAAAGGATTTATGAAAATATTTTTAGACTGTGTGCAGTCTTGAATGGAACCGCTTGAGATTAATTAGAACTTACGTCGGGTGGAAGCAAATGAACGACACACGAATATTTATGAGAGAATAAAAGTGGGAAATAGTAAGAAATCCGACGTTGCGCTGTCTTGAAAAATATTGTTCCACTCTGATACGATCACGGTGGATCGAATTAATGATTTTTTATTTCTTTCAAGAATATTTTTCGATCGTATTTGTTTCTTTTTTCTGTTTAAAACAACATCTACCACGATATAATTGCGATTATAATTTCTCGTGTAATAAGCGATTCCATTTTCGGGCATGAAAGGGGACGGCAAATGCAAAAGCAAGGGAGGCAGAGAGTGGCAGGAACTTTTCTAAGAGTGATTAATGAACAAGACAATATGATTTCTAAATTTTTAGTTCTATTTTTATGTAATTTCCATCAACAGATTTGTGAGATTTTTCTGGTTAAAATCAAGCCAAACTCGATAGAGTTTCAATCGTATTGTCGTCATCCCGGAAGGAGAACAACTTTAGTGGTTTGATAAAAAGTCTTTATTTTGAACTAGCGGACTCACTTTAGGGTAGGACAATTGTACGGGAGGAAAAGTGAAAGTTGGCAATGAAACAAGGGATGATCGCTGGCGAGGATGTCTGATTTTCGTCCATGTCAAGGATGGGCTAAAGTCTTGTAGGAAGACGGTTATATGAGAGAACAGGCAAAAAGGAAAAGAGAAAAGAGAGTGAAGAGGACGGTTAGGTTTTACGAGCGCAAGAAACCCTGCGTTTAGAAAACTGCCATCGCCGGTACAAAATCGGTCGACGATGGGACTCGAGAGTGTCGCGGCCACAACATTGTCGGCTATATCGGTGTGAGACTAGAAGACCACCACTAATCCAATTACAAAACTTTTTTATTTTTCGTTATATTTTTATCAAACTTTTACCAACATATTCGTGGCATTTTTCTGATTAAAATGACACCAAATATGATATAATTCCGATGATATTTACTTGTGTAACAAGCGATAAAAGTTTCGAACACAGAGAAGGACAGCGTATGGGAAAGAAAGAGACGCGGCGAGTCGAAGCGTTCGGAAAAGATCAAAGATTGGCGTGAGCGCAGGCCTTTAAATGAAAAATGTAACTTCATTATTATTACTTATTTTTTTATGAGACTTTCACCAATGTATTTGTGGCATTATTCTGATTAAAATGATACCAAACGCTATATAATTCGGATCACATTTACACTAATTTTGCGTCAATGTAATTGTTATGGGAAGTAACTTTCATCGTTCATTATACAGGTAAATATCATCGGAATTATATCGTATTTGGTATCATTTTGATCCGAAAAATGCCACGAATATGTTGGTAAAAGTTTGATAAAAATATAACGAAAAATAAAGAAGTTTTGTAATTGGATTAGTAGTGGTCTTCTAGTCTCACACCGATATAGCCGACAATGTTGTGGCCGCGACGCGACGGTTCTCGAGTGGTTTGAGGTGTCCCAGTGTCATAAGCAGGGAACGTCGGGAGTATCATAAGTCGAATCTTCACGTGTCATGTTACACTCTTCGGCTGCGACGGCTCTCGAGATTCGCTGTCCGCCTCTCTTTGAGATATCTTGGAAACCAGCGGTCGAAAAAATTAAATTTTTTTTAAATTGTGTTGTCTAATGTGAAATGTAGTCGCCCAAAAAATTTCTAAACAAAAGTTGTTTTTTTAAACAATATATTAAAAATTTGGTTTTGTGTTTAGTTTCTCTTATTTATTGTTTTTGATCTTCGTTAGTTTCTGCTACGTGGAAACTTGAACTTGCGATCGGAATAAATTAAGAAACGATTAGGCATGTGCGGGCCGCACGATATTCGGGTTCGGGTCGGGTCGCAGAAAGTCGGGCGGGCTCGATTTGGGTGCTCGATACTTCATGAGTCATGACACATCTGGCGGCCTGAGCGTTTCGGGCTACCTGCTCGACTTCGTCGGGCAGGTTCGGAAAGAATTTCGGACAAGTTCGAGCGAGCAAGTTATCGCGATACCTGAGATTCAAAACTCTGCGTTCTTATGAAATACGTAATGGTAATAATGATACTAAGAAATATACTTGGTTTTTTATAATTACTGTCGGTATATTTGGCAAACATACGCATAATCTTTATTTGCATTAAATTTTGAAATAATGCACGTTACACGTGAAAAATTATATATTATATTTAAAACTGCTATTTTATTACCATATTTAGTCGGGGTACAACAATTTCTATTTTGTTATTTTATTATGTATTATTATTTAAGAATTTCTGTTAGGTTAATGATAGTTAATTAATAAGTTATATTATTAATAAGTTTATATATAATAATAAGATATTAACTAAGTTATATCACAGTTAATAAAAACAGCAAAAAATGTAAAAAAATTTCATAATTTACCTTATTTTTATACCTTCTAAGTGTATGTAACTTTGTAAGGATATTTTAATAATATTATCGATACATATGCAAGTTCATTCGGAGCAACAAATTCGTCAGAATGCTAGAAATATTGTCTCTTAACTTTCTCACATGTAACGTGCATTATTTCAAAATTTAATACAAATAAAGATTATGCGTATGTTTGCCAAATATACCGACGGTAATTATAAAAATCCAAGTATATTAAAAATTACGTTAATTAAGTTATGAAAGAAGTATCATTATTACCATTATGTATTTCATAACAACGCAGAGTTGAATCTCAGGTATCGCGATAACTTGCTCGCTCGAACTTGTCCGAGATTCTTTCCGAACCTGCCCGACGAAGTCGAGCAGGTAGCCCGAAACTCTTGGGTAGCCCAAAACGTTCGGGCCGCCCGATGTGTCATAAAGTATCGCGCATCCAAATCGAGCTCGGCCGACTTTCTGCGACCCGACCCGAACCCGAATATCAGTCGCGGCCACAACATTGTCGGCTATATCGGTGTGAGACTAGAAGACCACTACTAATCCAATTACAAAACTTTTTTATTTTTCGTTATATTCTTATGAAACTTTTACCAACATATTTGTGGCATTTTTCTCATTAAAATGATACCAAATACGATATAATTCCGATGATATTTACCTGTGTAATAAACGATGAAAGTTGCTTCCCATAACAATTACATTAACGGAAAATTAGTGTAAATGTGATCCGAATTATATCGCGTTTGGTATCATTTTAATCAGAATAATGCCACAAATACATTGGTGAAAGTCTCATAAAAAAATAAGTAATAATAATGAAGTTACATTTTTCATTTAAAGGCCTGCGCTCACGCCAGTCTTTGATCTTTTCCGAACGCTTCGACTCGCCGCGTCTCTTTCTTTCCCATACGCTGTCCTTCTCTGTGTTCGAAACTTTTATCGCTTGTTACACAAGTAAATATCATCGGAATTATATCATATTTGGTGTCATTTTAATCAGAAAAATGCCACGAATATGTTGGTAAAAGTTTGATAAAAATATAACGGAAAATAAAAAAGTTTTGTAATTGGATTAGTGGTAGTCTTCTGGTCTCACACCGATATACCCGATAGTGTCATGTTACACTCTTCAGCTGCGACGGCTCTCGAGATTCGCTGTCAGCACCTCCGTACAACATTGTATTTCAAATGGGACGCTCGGCGAGAACCTTCGAGCTCGTATGGAAGGCAGTAAAAAGAACCGCGATTGTGTTCAGCCTTATATATTTATTATTTATAAGTAGTTAGTTGTTGTTATTTATTATTTAAACAATTTTTATATAAATAAATTTTTATAATGTTTCTGTATTCATTATTTGAATTATTATTTCAATAATAATTTATTGTTAAAACAATTGTTATAAAAAATATTTCTAAATTAAATATTTATAAAAATAAAAAATTGTTATAAATAAATTTTTATAATGTATAGAAATTTGTTTCTATAAAAAAATTATTTTCTCATATACTAGTCTGTTTTAGCCTTATCGTTCGTGAACAGCTATCGTGCCGTCGCGTCGCGCCACTAGACAACGCGTCCGTGACAATGTTGTTTACTCGCCCGTAGACTAGACCTGACTACACTGAGTGCAATGCATTTTCGGTGTCAAAATATCTGCCGAATAAACTGCTTTTGTTTTCAAGGTTTCTGAACATTACGAACGTTAAATTGGGTAGCATGAGAAGAATAGAAAAAGTCAGGACGTGCAGGTCGTAGGAAGTGTAGGTGTAGGTCATTGGATTTGTCTTGATAAATGACGACATAATGCAGGAAAACATAGGGTAGCATTTGAAAAACTAAAATCGACTTAAAACTTTCCCGCACAACCTACCCTGCAAAAAAATAACGTACACCGTATTTATGTCCCCCTTCGTATCAAACAAGTTATTTCTAAACTTTTTTTGACAGGTGTAGTCTTTCACGAGATATTTCAATTCTTTTAGATAAATGAAACACCCTGTATATTGGATTTCAAGTAATTGTAATCATAATCATTTGTATAATTCTTTTATGCATACAACTTTGGCAAGATCAAAAAATAAAAACTACTTATTTCACATTTTTCTTAGAATTCAACTGATTTTTGTTGATGGAAATGTCGCACGAAGCAGTTTGTAATGCATGGTAATGTCGCATAAAGGTTTGGTTGCAATATAGTTCTGATTCACGCCACAGGCTAAACAAAAATTAAACGGATTCTGATCGGTGCTAAAGATGATGCAGGTTCTGTTTCATGCTAAAGATGATGCAGGTTCTGTTCCAGGCTAAAGATGATGCAGAAAAAGTGGGGACACTAAAACCCCGGGCGTGAGCACTCTCATTCCTCTCTGATTATAGAAATGGTATTACCACAGACGAGGGATAGGATAGACCAATCACCATATGGGGCTTCTTGTCTCACATGTAAACAAATGGTTTTCTTACGCCCTCTACGCTATAGAACGATAAATGCTGGAACTAGATCTACAAGAATGATCAAATCTGATTGACGTTATGTATCTGATGTTACGACTATATGATCAAATACTTACGACTATATGTTCATTATACTTTTTTATTTGATGTCATTATGTTATATATCTGCAATTATCTTTATCAATACAATATTAATAAATGTAGATACCACGTTTTCCAATTATGGAAAAACAATTTTCATAAATCTTGAACATGAATATCTTTACGCATACATTTATTTTATACATTTTCTTTATACGTATAATTATTATTCGCATTTCTATAATTTTTTAACACTATTAATACGCATCCATTTTGAATGTATTTTGTAACTGAATTCGAAAAAAGAATTAAATTGAAATTTACTATACATTTTCATGTACGTTTCATTTAAACAACATAAATTTTGCCTTTAAAGAATCTTGCAAAATATCAATAAATATTAATTGTGAAATTCGAAAGAGTTAGAATTAATCAATCAATAATTATGTAGTTGATCGTTTTTTGCGATATGTCAATCTATTTTACTACTGACTCAGACCGTAGTTGTATTAATTTCTTGCGCGTTTGTAGTGAGAAAATAAACGATAAACGCAATAGTACGACACGTACGAACACTACCGCATTCATCGAGCTCGATCAGGCTCCAGTCGTGATGCAAGTCCCACGTGGCACGAGGGGGGGGGGGGGTGAACTCCTCCGCCAGAACGGCCCACCAAAATTTCAAGCGCTTGAACCGCAATCGATTCCCGGTTCGGCGAAAGGCACAGTCACCGACGAGATATACTTAAAGACAGCCAGCCTTACGGGAGAACGTGTCTCACGAAAAATACGGTGTCTTCTACCGCCCTCTAGAATAGATTTTGGCTGGAGTAAGAAACAGCAGGCCAACTACGGTATTTCGTCGGTGCAGAAGACGACTAACGAAATTCTCGTCGGCGAGAAGGTGAATCATCACGGAACCATATCGATTATTTATTACATTCTCCGACGAACGTATTCGAATTAAACAGATATTTTTTTAGTGTTGCTTTTTAAGACATAAAATATTAAAAGTAAAACTAATATCAAGGACAAAAAATTCCTAGAAATATTTTACGTAAGAAAGTATTAAAGCATAATTTTAGGAAAATCAATAATTACTACTTCAAATTTCAAATTTTAAAAATATTTCATAAACAAGCATTATTTCCTTACACTTTTTTATAGTTAATTGTTCCAAGAATCGATCCGTGGGAACAGAAATATGTTGAAAACCAGAATAACGTTCATTTGACATACTATTCCGAATAGTAGGAGCAAAGATGGGCAAATTTTTATTGAAATAGACATTTATAATAACGAATAAAATATAAAAAACTTATTTGGCACGCGGCAAATAAAAATAATTATGTTATCTCTATTCCACTCGTAATAAGTTTATTCGACGAATTTTTCATTGGTTTGAGCGATTCATCTTTAGTGTTGAATAAAGTGTTCATTTTCATCTGGTCTTTATTCAGTGGTTTATTTGATTTCGAATAATTTTCGGAGCCACGTTCAAATGCTGTAACGAGGACAGAGCAGACAAAGACCGACGCGAGCGTTACAATGTAGTTGCATCGCCCAATGACCAAAACGGGGCTCGAATAAAACTTTAGACACTTATAAATCTCAGTTCTTTCCAAACCTTTGAAATTTTGAATCATTCCATGTTTGGTTTAATTTAAAGATAGGATCGATGTCCTTTTTCAATTTCTATAAAAGAATCTGCATTTGTGGAATTCTTACGTGTCTTTCATTCTTTATAAATATGATTTTCAACCGAAAAATCGACAGAAATCCTCAAATATGAATATAAATAACCGTAATTCGTCAGATTTCTTCTATATTTCTACATGCAATTAATTGGGAAAAATTGACCGAAAATCGAATTGCGCAACGGCCGTTCAAATATGTTGAAGGGCATTTTTGACTGAATTGTCCGGCGAAATATTCCAAATTGTAATATTCCAATATTTCAATATCATTTAAAATATTTCAAGTACTATTTAAAACTATTAATGCGTTTCAATAACAAACTAATTTAAATAGAAAACTAAATTTTGACAAAAAAAAATAAGATTATTGTAGGCTCTGCACACCGGGGTCCGGTGAGAATTTAGCTTTCAAGAAATGATTTCTGGGATCCCCTGCCGAACGGAGAAGAGGACAGTGAAGCTCGAAGCTCGAAGAGTGTAACATTATATGTCGTGTTGCATCGAAGATATCGGTGTGACATCACTACCAATCAAACAAAAGGACATGTTTATTTTTCATTATTTCTTATGGCTTTTTCACAAGCAAATTTGTGACACTTTTTTAATGAAAATGATACCAAATATGATATAATTCCGATCATAATTACTTGTCTAATCAACGATTAAAGTTTCGGACGCAAAGAAGGACAGCGTATGCGACAGAAAGAGAACCGGCGAGTCGAAGAGTTCGGAAAAGATGAAAGACTAGCGTGAGCTTCGTCCTTTAAATAAAAAAATAAACTTTTTTATTATTAATTATTTTTCTATAGAACTTTCACCAACATATTCGTGGCATTTTGCTAAGAAAAATGATACTAAATATGACATAATTCTGATGACATTTACTTGTCTAATGAACGATTAAAGTTTCGAACGCAAAGGACAGCGTATGCGAAAGAAAGAGACGCGGCGAGTCGAAGCGTTCGGAAAAGATCAAAGACTGGCGTGAAGTCAGGGCTTCAAATAAAAAAGTAAACTTTTTTATTATTCATTATTTTTTTTATGGGACTTTCACCAACATATTCGTAGCATTTTTTTATTGAAAACGATACTAAATATGATATGATTCCGATGATAATTACTTGTGTAATGAACGATTAAAGTTTCGGACGCAAAGAAGGACAGCGTATGCGACAGAAAGAGAACCGGCGAGACCTTCTCGTCTTGAGTTCGACTGCTCAGTTTTCACGGAGTCGCACAGTGCGGACAAATAGCAATAATACTGTCTCCAAATACATTGTAGTATTTGCGGATAGGAGCCGTCAAAAATTAGTTTCATTACTGAACACTTTTACAGTAAAGATTCGACTTAAGGCAGTGCCGACGTTCCCTGCTTAAGGCAGTGATCTCACACCACTCGAGAACCGTTGTGTCGCGGCCACAACATTGTCGGCTATATCGGTGTGAGACCAGAAGGCCACTACTAATCCAATTACAAAACTTCTTTATTTTTCATTATTTTTTTATGAAACTTTTACCAACATATTCGTGGCATTTTTCTGATAAAAATGATACCAAATATGATATAATTCCGATGACACTTGCTTGTGTAACGAGCGACGAAAGTTTCGAACGCAGAGAAGGACAGCGTATGGGAAAGAAAGAGACGCGGCGAGTCGAAGCGTTCGGAAAAGATCAAAGCTCGCGTGAGCGCAGGCCTTTAAATGAAAAATTTAACTTCATTATTATTAATTATTTTTTTATGAGACTCACACCAACATATTCGTGGCATTTTTCTGATTAAAATGATACCAAGAACGATACAATTCCGATGATATTTACCTGTGTAATGAACGATGAAACTTGCTTCCCATAACAATTACATTAACGAAAAATTAGTGTAAATGTGATCCAAATTATATCGCGTTTGGTATCATTTTAACCAGAATAATGCCACAAATATATTGGTGAAAGTCTCATAAAAAAATAATTAATAATAAAGAAGTTAAATTTTTCATTTAAAAGCCTGCGCTCACGCCAGTCTTTGATCTTTTCCGAACGCTTCGACTCGCCGCGTCTCTTTCTTTCCCATACCCTGTCCTTCTCTGCGTTCGAAACTTTTATCGCTTGTTACACAAGTAAATAACATCGGAATTATATCATATTTGGTATCATTTTAATCAGAAAAATGCCACGAATATGTTGGTAAAAGTTTCATAAAAATATAACGAAAAATAAAGAAGTTTTGTAATTGGATTAGTAGTGGTCTTCTAGTCTCACACCGATATAGCCGACAATGTTGTGGCCGCGACGGTTCTCGAGTTTCGCTGTCAGCACCTCCGTACAACATGGTATTTCAAATGGGACGCCGGCGAGAACCTTCGACGTTCCCCGGATAAGGCAGTAAAAAGAACCGAGAGACTGCCTTAAGTCGAATCTTTACTGTATTTTGTTACTACCTCTACTTGAATAATTGCAGTTAATGCAATTGAGCATTAGAAGTGGTATTATCGGATAAATAAGTAAAAACATTAATTTTCTGTTTTTTACTACGGATCAAAATAAGAACGATTGAATTTTGTCATTACTTGTGTATGTATTTATTCTTTTTTTTATATTCTGTAATTACTACACAATATATTTTGTTGAATAATCATTATTTTATAAATATCGCAATAATTTCCAAATTAATTAATTACACCTATAAACTATCGATTATAAAACAATGATTACAATGGTGAACAATATGGAAAATAAGAAAGCAATAAGAGTGTAATGAAATTATATAATAAAAAATAATTATTTTCCAAGCAATTACAGAATGCATTATGTCAGCATTCTATGTTTATTTATTGCCTATGTCACTGACGTTTCTTTCGTACTTCACGAGCAAATGTCGTAATTTAGATAGTGAGCGCGGCATGTTTAGCGATGTTGGTATTTGAGCTCAGTGATAGTTCCACGTTCATAGTTCCACAACCGATGAGAGTATCTCGGCATTGGGGCCGTTACCGACCGCTCCCAGCACCCACTCAGCACCCACTTTAGGCCCGCAGTTTAACACGGGGGCTGGCAGTCTTTCAATATATCTCGTCGGTGCCCGCAGTTTAACACGGGGGCTGGCAGTCTTGCAATATATCTCGTCGGTGATTGGGGCCGTTACCGACCGCTCCCAGTACCCACTCAGGACCCACTTTAGGGCCCGCAGTTTAACACAGGGGCTGGCTGTCTTTAAGTATATCTCGTGGGTGGCACAGTTTGCTACAATTTTTAAATTAAAAAAGATCTGCGAAATTTGACCAAGAAATTTTTTTTTTAATCGGATTTAATGTCGTATGCTGAAATATGTTTTATATTTTTTAAGTAATTTTTTTTTTGTCGATTTTTAAGATAAAGCCGGATAAGATGGTCAAAAGTGCCTGCGAACCAAATTAATTTTTAATCGCACCATGCTCAACAAAAAATTACGAAAAAATTCATGAATATTCAATCACATATCATACATGACTGAGATTTTTTTCATAATTTTTGAATGCAAAAACGATTTTTTAACAAATCCGAAAGCATAAAATTGCTAGTTTACGTTAGTACGTTAGTTGTGTTTCATAGTGATTATTAATATGAATTTTTTATAGATTTTCTAGATTATGCAAACATGTTTAAGAACAGTGAATGTGCCCAATCATTTGACGAAAGTGTACATTTCGAATTGAAGTTTCAGAGATACCAGTTTTACCAAAATTAAGTAGTTAGATGTTATTGAAACTAGTGTTCTTAATTTTTTTATAAATTTTTATTAATTGCAACGTCGTTAAAAAAAAATCGAAATCAATTGTTTCAATACCTTCTTACAGTTTTATAGGTGTATTTTGTTATATTGAACACTTTTATCAGTTTCGTTTAACGAAACTAATACTTTTGAATAAATGTAGATAATCAAAAATGTAATAAATTGTTTCACCATTTCTTATAAAAAATGGCTCTTCAACAGAAACACGTTCATCTGCTATGCTTTGAAAACTACTTCCCTGATCGGAAACAACTGCTCTGACTTTCAAACCTGTCTCATGCAATGCATTTAATATTTCATCTAAAATAATTGATAAATCATGTTTTTTAACACCATTTTTTGATACAAAGAAAGCCAATGGTTGTTTCCAATTAGTGAACAGCCCGCGTATCATAAATACAAGAACCTGTGTACCCACAGCTACATTTCTACCAAAAATCCTAAATCTTCGAAACCTTCAATGACATGCCGTTTTGGGTGGAAATCGATACACTTTCTGATGGCCATTTCATCAAATACAAGGATGCAATTACGTTCTACAGTTTCCATGTAAGAAGATTTTAATTTTAGCGCGTGAAATAAATTTGAACAAATTCCTGGCCAAATATCGATTTTCCCAAACCATCGACTAATTGTGGATGGACTTGGCAAATGGAAACCCAAAATTTCACGCATTTTATGATACGAACTGGGAGAAGTGTAGTGCATTGTCATGCATAATTGTTGCTCCTTTTTCGAAAAAATTCGCCACGATTTGGGTTTAAACAATATAAGAGTAACAAATGTCAATAAATACCCGGAAATTCTTTTATAAATTGCTTTCTTCAAACATGTATCATCGATATTGCCTGAAGAAAGCTTATCTTGCAACCGATTTATTGCCTTACACTTTGCCCGCAATTGCAAGCGAAGACTCTTACATTTTTTCTTCTCTTGCTCTAATTGCACTTGGGTTTCCATTAGCTGCTGTTCCAAACCATTACAACTTTGCATTGATGACATGTCATCCTGTACAGACATAGTGTCTGACTCAGTGCTAAAACTATTATTATTTTTATCGGACGAATGAAAAATTTCCGGTACAGCATCTTTGCGCAGTCTACCCGACGCGTGAAAAGAATTATTAGAAAAATGTTGACTGCACACATATTTATTTTGTAATTTTTTATCCGACATTTCCATTACCACCCAATCGTCTAAACCACAGTTAATCAGCCACGTTATGCACCTATCACTATCTCTCGTTGGAAATGAATGAAAAGAAATATTATTTGTAGTACGGTTCGTTAAACCACAAAAGGGATAAGCACACTTTTTATAGTGAGGTTTCCGTTCATTCCGCTTCATTGTATGCGAGAAATAGAATAGTCAAAGTGATTAGAGAGAAAATATCAAATAAATTACGGAACACTAGCTTTCTACAATAGTAAATGCGATATTTACTAAACGCATGCAATATAAAATAATATATATGTATGTATATGATTTACCTGAATATAAGCTTTCCCTCGTAGAAACGTCTCCTTCGATGCACTCGCGTGACAGGCGTAACAACATTCTTTTGTTTCATTCATCATTTATAGAATCTTCGACAAGAGATTTCTATCAGCAACAGCGCCGTTCTAGAATATTTGTTCCACAATACTGCTTCTGGCCGATACGGTAGGATGTGACACGGAATGGTAAGGGGGCTCTAGACAGGGAGGGTCATCACCCATGTATAATGTGTGGACCTTAGCAGTGCCATCTAGAGTCATTCCCTTTCCGTCGTGTACTAAAATCTATATATATAGCTATACAATTCTACACGTATACATACACGCATATGCACATACACATATGCCTACTGTACTGTACATGAATGTATTATTACTTTAAACTGATTGTTAGAACTGAAGGATATAAAAAGGATAAAGGATATCATATATTTTGTAACAATACTTTATTTTAAAACAATAATAAATAATTATACATGTAATACATAATTATGTTTTAAACGCAATACATAATGACAATCTCAAATTAATACATAATGATGATATAGACGCACACATAATTTTAATATAAAAACGATATAATAATAATAATAATACCACGTCGATTCTTGGTCATCTTCTTAATTTTTCTTCTTTCGTGTGGATTTTCCAAACTTGTTGAAATACTACGACTCGTTGTCTTCTGACATGAAATGTCTTCTGAAATGAAAGGTTAATTTGCCCATGCAACATGTTCTCCATAGATTGGAACAGTCTTGTCCAGTCTTGTTTTGTCTTGTCCAATCACGTTTAATCACGTGTTGCGTCGTGAACGTGGTGCCATCTAGGGAGATTCCCTTCACTTTTGAAAGCGGTCCAAGGTCATACATATGAGTGGAACCCCCCCTGGCTCTAGAGCCCCCCGAGCGTGAGACAGAAAAATACATTGGGTGATTGGTCTATCCTATACCTCGTCGGTGGTTATGTACGACGCCTATTCGCTCATCAGCAACGTGCGTCTGTGTATGTCTGTATATGTATATAATTTTCTTATACATGCAAATACTCCGCTAGTTCGATGTTTTGGACTCATGCAAGCAATGTGTACCATATGAAATTGCGTTCAAATTTGTATACCGATTTCTTACATTAAATTAGTTTAAGTATTTATTAAATTTCTAATTAATTAAATTATTAAATTAGTTAATTATTTAAATTAGTTCTAAGTTATAATGTAGTATATGTATATTTTATTTGTTCCCTTACGGGTTACAAAGAGATCCCGTTCCCTTTACACTGTACTGTTTTCTTTTTTTCTTTTTTTTGCATTAATCCTTCAGCTATACAAAATCTATAATATCTTTAATATTTTATAAATATAATATCTTATATTCTTATACTATCATGTAATTATATTTAATACGTGCTGGAAAGGTGCGCAAGAGAACAAGGAATGAAAGCAGGGATACACGAGAAGATGAAAGAAATACTGGCTGAGGACGGGAGGGGGGAAGAGTGGATGAAAATATTAGACTGGGAAAGAAAAGAAATACAGGACGGAAAATATAAAGGAGAGGAAGGGAGATGAGAAGACGGGCGTGAATGGGAGAATGAGTGAGAGAGAGTGAAAGAGAATTATTTATTGAATATTTATTTATTTATTTATATTAAATTATTAAATTATTTATTGAAATAAGAGCATTATTTATTGAAATAATAATAATTGTTTCCGCTGCCGCCTCTTCCTCCGCTGCCGCCTCTTCCTCCTCTCCCGCGTCTCCCTCTTCTTCCTCACAGGGAACTTTTGACTTTATTTAACTCCTTCTTCAGGAGACGTATCTGTAACATAAAAAAAAACATTATCAAACGGGAAATTTTTTAAGTAACTTTTCTAAAATTACATCAAATGATTTGAATTGTTCAGAATCGCAAAAGAAATAGTGAAAGTTGGTTTTTACCTGACTGACCTGGAACGCTCGTTCCTCAGACCTTCTCTTCGAATTCAGTGATTTAGAGCACCGGAAAGACGGTGGTCTCGGCGACCGCGACCACCGAGATGAAGATCCAGGCGACCTCCGTCGCGATTCCGACCGTCGCGAATGTGACTGTCGCGAATGCGACCTCCATCGCGAATGTGACCGTTGTGAACGCGACCTCCGTCGCGATTCCGACCGTCGCGATTCGGAGCGTCGCGATGCGGAGCGCCGCGACGCTTTCCTAACAGCACACTTTGGCATCTGGAAACAATTACAGAAATTATAATAGACAATTTATAGGGAAGAGCAATAATGGAATAAAAATGCAAAACTTGTGCAAAAAAGGAACTATGTACGCAAGATAGACATACCGCGTGAAAACAGATTTGCAGATTAGGAAACTATTACACAATAGAAAACTATACAAAAACCAATTTAACCAGTTAATTGTGTTTCACCACTAAATCCGTCATGGGGATGTGGCAGAGTTTTGTGTCATGATGACTATATCCGACATGCGTAAAATTTTGTTACAATTTGATATTGTAATTCTAGCGAAAACTAAATTATATTCGTAAATTTTAGTATGTTTAAAATATTTAGAGGTCAAGACGAAATGAAACAAACTAATGAAAATTATAAATAGTTTTAGTTGGATTTATAACTTCCTGAGAACTAACTCGTAAGCAGTGCAGCAACACTGGATTTTTGATTATCCCGATTTTCATCTGGATGTATCAAAACCAAAAAAACAAAGTACTACTGTGATCAAAAAGTAAAGCCAAATTGGTTTTAATGACACTTACTCTGTGTTTGATGACTATACCCGTCATCGCTTGATTATCGCGACACACACTGATGCACACACTGCTTTGCAAAGAGATCGCCACAGTTAACTGGTTAAAGTTTGAAAATACGTTTTGATCAAAATGTTTAATTGTATAGAAAAGACGCGTTAAAATTACTGACGCAAAAATAGAGCGCAAAAAACATGAAAGAATTACTAAGAGATTGTCTATAGGAGACAGGCGTAGTAAGGTTGATGGGTACTTACGATGATTCCTGCTTGGCGACAACTTTCTTTCTAACGATCGCTCCCTTGCCGGGTCCTATCGACAAGGCCCAGGGCAACAGTTGCATTCGTTTGACTTTGAGCGAGGGGTAAGAGTGAGAGGGCGGTGGTGAGAGGGAGAGAGCAAGAGAGAGAAAGCGGGGGTGAGAGTGAGAGAGAAAGAGAAAGAGAAAACGGGGGTGAGAGTGAGAGAGAAAGATATGAAGAAAACGGGGATGAGAGTGAGAGAGAAAGAGGAAACGGGGATGAGAGTGAGAGAGAAAGAGGAAACGGGGGTGAGAGTGAGAGAGAAAGAGAGAAAAATCATATGTTTACACTATCTTCTGTTCTCTCACTGGTTTGTAACCCATGGGTTACATGGAATTGGTTGACCAGTTCACCGTCGCGCGCTTTGTAGTACGCAGCAAATTTTTTTACAACGCGGTGAAGTGTAAAGTGTAGTTAACAAAGTGTACAGAATGATAAAGCGCAAAGTGCAATTGTGTGTGTTGAAGTGTTGTGTGTGTGAAGAATGGAAGATCAAGAAGCGCCACTACACAGCACTCGCGAAGCGCCCATCGAAAAATAAAAAGTGGCAAGAAAGGTAAGTTCCGTCTTATACTATGAATTTGCTATTAGTAATATTTATTTCTGTATGTATGATATATGTCTAATAGAGGATAATACTACATGGAGGAAAATAGTAATAGAGGAAAAGACATGGCACATACCTTGGTAACGTGGTAACATGATCTCCAATTACAGTGACTCGCAATAATATCCGGACGCTTTTAAAAATCGTATAACTTTGTTAATATTGAACCATACGACTTGGATTTTTTTTTTAAGTGAGCACAATTGATTTGGCATATAAAATGAAAAGAATTTTTTACAAAAATTGCAATTGGTCGAAATTGCAGAGAAAATACTAAAAGTTGTATTTTTCAACTTTTTTATGCGTACTTATATTAAAAATTTAAAAAGTACGTTTTGTACATATGTATCAATTATACATATTCTGAGAATTTTATCAAAATCGGTCAACGTTGCAATGAGCTGCAGATGTTCCAAAATGATCACATAAGGGCGAAATTCCCCGACAAGGCCAAAATTCTGCGACTTTCGCCCTTAAGTTTTCATCGTTAAACGTTTGTAACTTAGTACGTTTTATGGTACGGTATTCTATACGTATTTTATTATCTTATACAACAAACATAATATGGTTTACACAAAGTTTTAAAAAATTACTTTTTTCCGGTTTTTTGTTCCAAAAACCCCACTGTGCGGTCGTTACGCATTGGTTTCTCGTTCTCTCTCTTCTTCTCTTCCCTCTCGCTCTTTCCGCTTTCAACCTATCAGGGTCGATTCAAACTTGCCGGAGACGCCTGGTAGTATGAACTGTACGACGTTTTCTATATTCACACGCGCCGGCACGCTAGTACGGCCAGTTGAGAGGCGCACGAGATGCTCGCAACAAAAGCCAAGACCCGCACACAGCGGGGGTTTTCTACCTAACACCCGAACAGTTTACTCCCCTCTACACCCCGGGTCGCCGATCTTCACGATGCAGCCCGCTCGCTGGCGGCCGCTAGCAACTAGCGTAGCGGCCGCCGTCGTGTTCCATCGACGACCATCCCCATTCAGAGCGGCCGCCGCGCTGTCGTGTACAATCGACGACCATCCACAGAGTTCGCATAGCGCCTTCCGTTCCAGCAAAGCGCCACAATTGCTCAAAATGAAGGTTTTTTTTTAAAGAGAAATTAGCCACATTTGCTACGAAGAGGATCATTCCATGTGCATTCGATCATTTGTTGGGGTATATGTCTCGGATTTTAACGACATTGAAATACGTTGTAGTCCAAGCGAAAGTGGAAGAAATCCGAAACAATACTCGCAAGAGTGCCCGATATCGCGTGTAATGACTCAATTGCATAATAATTTGTAGAATAAGAAGAATTAATTCCACGTAAATTGCATCGTTTTGTCTCACGACATGAAAAATTGTATATCTCCGTGGCAGAAATGCGATGACGTATCTATATCTCGTCCAATGGGACGAAGCAGTAGACGTAAACATAGCTACTCGAGTGCGACAGAGTTGAAGTTACCATTATACAAGATAATTAGCAAAGGACGCACGCTGGTGCTTCACTGCCTCGGTCTCATTGGACGGACCATAGGCGCGAATGCAAGGCCGATTGGATCAGAGCGCAAGGGACAGGCCTCTTTTCACACGCAGTTTCGGCTACAGTCGAAATATCGGCTACAGCGGTCACACATACTATGTGGCGTGTGACGTCGAAGCCAAAACACTGGGACTACGGGCGCGGCTGTGATGGGCCAAACGATAGACTTCCCAAAAATGGTGGCACGGTACAAATGGCGAAATTAAAATGGTTTTGTATTGTTTGGTTATTGTTGCGTCGTAAGATCTTAGGCGCCAAATGACAAGCACGCGACCAAGGCCAGGTATAAGAATCCCTATAAGAATTCTTATATTTTTGGCATTCCTTAGCACAAATATAATTACTGGTAACTCATAACGTCATTTTTAAACTTTCGAGAATACGTTTGTGATAAAATAATAAATGAAAAAAAATATTTCTAGTCATATTTCATAATGAGACGAATAAAAGCAAGTAAAATATCAGAAATTAAAAAGTTAATAACATCTGGGCTTTCTCATCGCGAGATTTCTAAGAAGGTACTGTACTCTGTTGGTACTTGTCTTCAGTATACGTAAAACTTTAAAACAAAACATACTAAAATGCAACGCGCGGCGGCCGCTCTGAATGGGAATGGTCGTCGAGAGTACACGACGGCGGCCACTCTGAATGGGGATGGTCGTCGCTAATACACGACGACGGCCGCTCTGCATGGATGAGATAGAATTCAGAAGTTCTCCATATACATTTTTTCGTGTTGCAAGACAAAACGATGCAATTTACGTGGAATTAATTCTTCTTATTCTACAAATTATTATGCAATTGAGTCATTACACGCGATATCGGACACTCTTGCGAGTATTGTTTTGGATTTCTTCCATTTTCGCTTGGACTACAACGTATTTCAATGTCGTTAAAATTCGAGACGTAGACTCCAACAAATGATCGAATGCACATGGAATAATCCCCTTTCTAATGTGGATACTTCCTTAAAAAAAAAAAAAAATAACAACTATTCTCGTTTTTACAATGTATCTATAATTTACGTTAATATATAAGGACGTGCGATGCTGTTTCACGAAGAGGCAGGAACTACTCCTATCTCCATACCGTTGTAAAAGAGAGATACCGATAGTTTACCTAAGGAGCTGTAGAGCTCGTAAAAATTTTTTTTGTGCCCCGCACAGCAGGGGGGTCGACCCAACCGGCCGCCGTCAGAAAATAGTCGACAGCCGGCGCCGATCTTGGCCAGATCCTCGGTAACATGGCTTTTGCCTAGAATCCGTACCTAGTACCCACTGGCCGCCGGCAAGTTTGAATCGACCTTTATACGGAGACACTAAAATCCCGGGCGTGAGCACTCTCATTTCCTCTCCGAATCCATACATATTTTGTCCTGTAAACTATAGAAAGAAATTGTTCTTTAATTTATTTAACTAAAAAAAAAGATATATATATATATATATATATATACAGGGTGGGGCACCACATTTTGCCATCTAGATTTACGTCATTACTATTACGTAGCAAACAATTTTTTAGGTGAAGTTGAATGGTTTTGAGAGGGGCACATTCTGATGGTACATTTTTTTTGTAGGCGGACGTGTAAAGGACATATGAAGGTCATTCATGTTTTTTTAAATGGAATCATATATTTTTTATTGCATCAGCTGATGCTCCTTCATATTCTTTACAAAAAAGTATTAATCTATTTGTGTAAAAAAATCATTAGTTTAGGAGATTAGACAAGGAGAGGGCCGCCGTCCCGTACTTCGTGGACGATCTGTTCGCCGCCACCGAGACCACGTTCAACGAGACCATGGACTTCATGGCGGAGTGGCTCACTAGTCTGCTCCAAATGAAGCCAAACCGAGCAGACGAAGGAAGGACGACCACTCCGACATTCCGTTCCGGCAGCCATCTTCCGAGCCTGCAGCTGCCAACGTTCGACGGCGCCCTCGACCTCTGGGAGAGCTTCAATGATCAATTCGCGTCGATGGTAATAACAAATTTAAATCTGTCCAGCGTAGAGACGATGCAGTATCTGTGCTCCGCGCTCAAAGGCGAAGCGAAAGCCGCGATAATGCATCTTCCCATCATCGCCGCGAATTTCGACATAGCGTGGAAAATCATAACCTCGCGATACGCGAACCACCGTCGACTGATCACGACACACCTCCACGCGCTATTCTCCTTGCCGACCGTTTCAAGCGAATCGCCGAAGGAATTACGCCAACTTCGCGATCGCTTGAACGGAGCCATCCAAGCGCTTAAGAATTTAAACTCTCGCAAAGCATGGGAATTAGCTCTGGGGACCACAACAGACTTTCCCGCGTATAAACAATTCGACGAGTTTCTCGAGTCGCGAATTAGTGCGCTAGAATTTATTACTCCACTTCAAAAAGAAAGACCGATCGATCTAAACACCAAACCCACCAAGTCGAGGGTCCTTTCCGCTCACGCCGCTACCGCTGCTGCAAAAACAGGTGATCCTGTCCGGTGTGCAAAGGCGGGCATTTAATCTACAAATGTGAGCAATTTCTCGCGAAAACGCCAGCCGACCGATATAATTTTATAAAATCGCAACGTCGATGCCTGAATTGCTTCTCCGTGAAGCATGATGCCGCCCAGTGCCGGAGTAGCCACCAATGTAAGGAGTGTCACCAGCGCCACCACAGGCTCCTGCATTTTCCAAATAAATCGCTGAAGGAAAACAAAAGCGGTCAGGAGGACTCTGCAACCTCCAACCCAAACACGAGCGAGTTAAGTTCTCACCTTGTAACGAAAACAAGTACTAACCGTTCTGTTTTACTTTCAACAGCGCGAGTACATGTGTACTCGACAAGCGGTTACCCTGTGAAGGCGCGTGCGTTGCTTGATCAGGGCTCTGTCGCGACACTGATCACCGCTGACCTCTCGCGCCGTCTCAGACTGAAGCGCGATCAGCACTCCGTCTGCGTTACCGGGATCGGATCTTCAGCGTCGACCTCAACGCACTCAGCGATTGTCCGTCTCTCGTCCACGGATCAGGTTGAGCCTGCATATTCGACAACGGCAATTATACTGCAAAATATCACCAGGTATACTCCGCAGTCCAAAGTAAGCATCACTAACTTGGATTACCTTGCAGGGTTGAAATTCGCCGACGACGATCCCATGGGTTCGGACCCAATTGAGCTACTTATCGGAGCTGACCTTTACGGCCAGCTGCTCACCGGAGAGCTGCGCAGACGGGCCAATGACGAGCCCATTGCGCAGTCGACGACCTTGGGTTGGATCCTGTCCGGTCCCATCATCCCTTCCTCAATTCCGACGCGAATCGACGTGCATCACGGCGCGGTTTTCGAGCGACTGGACGAAAGTCTTCGGAAATTTTGGGAGGTCGAGGCGATACCCGACAAACCCGTGTTGTCTACCGACGCTGAGTTGTGCGAACACCATTTCCAGACAACGCACTCACGGTCAACCACCGGACGGTGTATCGTTCGTTTGCCATTCAAAACGAATCCACCGACATTAGGAGATTCGCGTTCCGCCGCGAAGAGGCATCTCTTACAATTAGAACATCGTTTCTGTCGCGATAAGTCTCTAGCCGTCGAGTACAGAGAGTTCATGCGAGAGTACGAATCGCTCGGGCACATGAGGCGCGTCGAATCTAGTGCCATGGCGGCTCCCGGATACTATATCCCCCACCACGCGGTACGTCGCGACCACAGCGAGACCACTCGCACGCGAGTCGTCTTCAACGCGTCGCGAAAAACTACCAACGGTCAGTCACTAAATGACTTACTGTTTAGCGGACCGAAACTGCAGCAGGACCTGACGGCCATTCTAATGCGATGGAGGCAATACGAATTCGTATACACCGCCGATGTCGCTAAGATGTACCGCCAGATTCAGATGCATGACACTGACGTTGATTTCCAACGCATTTTATAGCGAGAAAACCCGAACGACTCAATTTCCGAGTATCAACTACTCACCGTGACATATGGTACTACGTCCGCCCCGTATCAAGCTATTCGGGTTCTGCAACTGCTCGCTCACGACGAAGGGCATAATTTTCCTCTCGGGACACCGATCATCCACGAGCAGACATACGTGGACGATTGCCTCTTCGGAGCTAACGACCCGACTCAGCTCCGCGCTCACCGCGACCAATTAATCCGACTCCTCGAAAAAGGCGGATTTCGTTTGAGGAAATGGGCCAGTAATGCCCCCGCGCTCCTATCAGACATAGATCCGTCCGATCATGGCTTAGCTGGCGGAAAGGATTTTGCTAACGGCGACACTCTCTCCGTCCTTGGTATCGCGTGGAACCCGGTCCAAGACCGATTTCGAATAAAATCAGTAACGATTCCGGACCCGCCGCGAACCAAACGATTCATCGTATCGGCTATCGCGAAGCTCTATGACCCGTTTGGATGGGTCGCCCCCGTCGTCGTCACCGCCAAAGTCAACATGCAGCAGCTTTGGCAAGCGCGCTGCGAGTGGGATGACGACGCCCGGCGCGAAATTTTAGAGCAATGGAGAGTCTATTGCAACCAACTTCCCCGCGTGAACGAGCTGTCAATCCCGCGTCCAGTAGCTTCCGGTGCTGTTTCGCCGATGCCTCGACCAAAGCCTACACCGCGGTTGTTTATCAACGTAGCACAAGGGATAACGGCACTGTTGATATCAGTTTACTCACGGCGAAAACTCGAGTCGCTCCCGTGAAAACGATTTCAGTTCCGCGCCTCGAACTGTCCGCCGCACTGCTACTCGCTGAATTTCTCTGTACCGTCCAAAATACACTCCGATCACATCGGTTCGATGTTTTCTGCTGGAGCGATTCGAGCATCACTCTGTGGTGGCTGAGTAAATCGCCGAACCAGCTTAAAACATTCATCGCGAACCGAGTAACTAAAATTCACGAAGCCTCACCCGAGGCTTCATGGCGCCACGTCTCCACCGAGGAGAATCCCGTCATGCGTCACCGCAACCACCGAGTCCTGGATGCTGGCCGAGCGCTACTCGTCGTGGCCGAAGCTCCTGGAGAAAAAATCCAGTTATTCTCCGCTCTCATCGCCTTTTAACGCTAATCATTCGCGACACTCACCTCCAAACACTCCATGGAGGACCACAGCTCACGCTCTCAGTGCTGCGGAGAGAGTACTGGATCGTGAGAGCGAGAGCCACTGTCCGTGCAGTATTGTATCAGTGCGTCGCCTGCACACGTGAAAAAGCCGCAGTACCTACCGAACTCATGGGAGACCTTCCGACAGCGAGAGTCACACCTGAAACGAGGGCCTTCATAAATACCGGAGTTGACTATGCAAGGCCAATTTTAATTCGCACCACGCCCGGTCGAGGCTACAAAACGCAGTCTTTGTATGCATGGCAGTTAAGGCAGTCCACATCGAATTAGTAAACGACTATTCGGCTGGGGCGTTTGTCGCCGCGTATCACCGCTTCATTTCGCGTCGAGGAAGGCCTAAAGCCATTTATTCCGATAATGGCACCACGTTCCATGGAGCAAACCGCGAGCTTTCTACCGCGATTCGATTAGCGTCGCAAAACATAGATTTCGTGAACCATACCGCCGCGAGAGGAGTGCAGTGGCACTTCTTGCCTCCCGCTGCACCTCATTTTGGTGGGCTGTGGGAAGCTGCTGTCAAGAGCGTGAAGTATCACGTCAAACGTTGCATCGGCTCCCACACTCTCACTTCCGAGGAAATGACGACACTCCTATGCCGAGTCGAAGCCTGCCTTAACTCGCGACCAATATCCGCCGTATCGGACAACATCGATGACTACCAAGTCCTGACACCGGGTCATTTCTTAATCGGCACTGCGATCGTTGCTGAGCCTCAACCGAGCGTGATACACCTCGCCGAAAACCGGCTCCCGCGATGGCAACTGGTCCAACGTCTTACCGAGAACGTGTGGAAAGCGTAGTCAAACGACTACCTTCATACGCTGCACCAACGTCCGAAGTGGAGAACGGTCCAAGGTCTCGCAACCGTGGGGCAAATGGTACTGCTACGGAATCCAGCACTGCCGCCCAGCAAGTGGGAACTTGGACGGATCACGGCCTGCCACCCTGGAGAGGACGGTCTCACCCGAGTCATCACTATAAAGACCAGCAGATCCGAGTACAAACGTCCTCTCGCCAAGATTTGTTTCCTGCCAGTTGCCATCAACGAGCACGACGAACACCGCTGTTCATCTCCTCTCGATCCCACTGCGTCCAAACCGACTACGCCGTCGTCACTGTTATGAGAGACCATAACCTCTCGACACCATGCGACACTTGCACGAATACCATCGTACAGAGTCGTATCTAGTCGACATACAACGTGTACATTTGTGTAAATAGTAGATTAAGTTAGAATAATTAGGTTAAGTCGCGCTTACCGTTATTTCCATCGCCATCCCACCAACAATTCCGGTTACCACGTTACACCACTCTGACATCTTGTAAACACTGCGTACGCGAAATGCGTAAAACCGTGCCGAATGGCTCAAACACCGCCACTGCGCCTGCGCCGCGCCGATTCCCACCGGTACGCTTTGTTGAATGAACTCATTCAACGGAGGGGCCGGTGTGTTCAGATTTGAACATTGCGCCGATTTCGCGGCTCGGTCGTCGCGAACGTTATGACACGATTCGTCCACTCGGCCACGTCAGCGACGTCGTAATTCGCGGTTACCGTGCGAGAGCACATACGCGCGCCAATAATGAGCGCGGTGGTCCCCTTCCCCCTGACGAGGTAAGACGAACGTCGCAGCGTTACGCGTTCGTCTCGCTCTCAGTCCCGGTTACCGCTATCTAGCAACCACGTGCGACCGACCTTTCTCTCTCTTTTGCCTTGCGTCACGCACGTGGACCGTTGAGCAGTTTCTACCCGGAATAATATAAATCACCGGCGATTCCAGTCAGTTTTATTATTCAAATAGGACATAAGTTTACATTAATTGTTCAACCGCTTATTATAATAAAAGACGAGGCCACCGCGTGGTCACCTTTCAACACACCATTTTTTCACTTCGGTTCGACCCACCTCGATCAGAAATCCCCCATTCTGGGATAGTTCCAGCCTCGAACATGTCCTTTACACGTCCACCTACAAAAAAAAAATGTACCATCAGAATGTGCCCCTCTCAAAACCATTCAACTTCACCTAAAAAATTGTTTGCTATGCGTAATAATAATGACGTAAATCTAGATGGCAAAATGTGGTGCCCCACCCTGTATATATATATTATACTCCCTTTTGCTCTTGGAACGAATATAGTAATGAAAAATTATGTACGTAGACATCTAATTCAAGCTTAATTTAATTTAGCTGCTGGCCAAGGATTTCGGCATTGTATCCTCACTGTTTCGATGTTCATTCCAAATTAATTTCCAATCCTGGTAGTAAAGCATTCACGGAAAAATAGGTATCTGAAACAGTTAAAAACATTTGTGAGTACTATATAAAGTTCAGAGTACTATAATTAATATTAATATTTTTACTGTTGTCATTCTTACCTGCGTCGTGGAACACCTTCTGTGGTGTTTATTTATATTTTGGAATGTAGTCTTCTTACTACTGGAAATCCATTTACCCAGTAAGCAAAATGCTTTGAATCTGCGTTTTGATACTGATGATTTTTGATACTGTCAAGGATGAGGCAGAGAGACAATGGAGAGACGATGTAGACAAAGGATATAGGCAATGAATTCAGGAGTTTCGAAAACAAAACCAATGGCCCGCGCGAAACGCTTACGGGAGTCGAACGAGGAATCGGCGTCGCGACATGTACAATTCGGTCGATCAGCTGAGCGTGTTGTTGCGCGACGAAGACGATGTTTACATTTAAGACGATTTAAATTCGGTGAATGGAATTATAACGGAGTAATATTTATGACAAAATGATGAAATAAAATTTGAAAATTTTTTATGACGAAATGTGCAACTTGGAATAAATTACACATTTTCAAAATGTACTAGAACAGCGATAACCCACTGGGACATTCCCAGTGTGCTAGTGGCTTCTTCATCCGTAGATGAATCGCTGGAAATATCCATGGTCTCCATTGGCATACGATAACATTTTGCCCTAACATCTTCTTGATTGACCTGTGAAACTTCACAGCTCAAAGAAGCGCATTTAAAAATCTCCAATGCTGGAGATAACAATGCAATATCGTAAAATTTACTAATCTGAAGAAATTTTTTAACATCTAAACGAAAAGAATTTTTATGGGGCCTAATGGATGATATTACACAAAGTGTACCATCGTTCAAAATACAGCAATTATCGCGATCATTCGTGCCTAGCAATAAACCTCGAATTTTTAGTTTATGGTAAAAAACGGCACCACTATCGTCATGAAACGTCATAGATGCCTGAACGGTGGTTGAAGAATCGCCACCGCCCTTATTGCTTCCATGACGTTCCAACTCTCCCATACGATTGGAAAATTGTTGCAGGGGTTGTCCCGGCTTTCTGCAATATTTTCTGAAAACTGACATATTACTTTCGTATGGGAAAGCAGAAAATGAGTCTAATGCACCTAACCGTCTAACGTCATCTGCCAAGTGGAGGAGACCATGGACGTTGTAAGTATTGAAAGTGGGGCCATAAAACTTCTCAGAACGGCGAACAAAGAACTGCAGAGCTGTTTCTTCAAACTTTAAATATTTGCCGATGAAGTTCTGAGAAACCATTATTCTTAGGGCACTGTGGAGAAACAAGAAGTGTCGATAAATCTTATCCTTCAGCACTCCATAGGTGACAACTGGACCAGTATATAAAAGAAATTGTCGAAATTCTGTTGCTTTGAATTTCGAAAATAAATCTACTGGTCTAGGACGCCTTGCAAATTCTGATGGACAATATTTATTTATCCTCCTCATTCTCTCGGAAATTATGCAGATTTGCTGCGAAGACAGTTTCGAAAATGGGGAATATTTTCCACACACCCAGGCAGATAACAATTTTTTCATAACACCGAGGCACACAAGATGCATATATTCGAATGGCACCTGTGATACCATTCCTATTCGCATGAAATGTAAGGGGCTTGGACCATCTTTATGATGATCCTCATCTAAACGCGTGGCATATTCTTCATCGCTTCTTAAAGGATGATTAATGCCATTGAAGATCGGACGACCGCTTTTCGGTGTGCCAGGAACTTTGCACTTTGAACAAGGTCGATAAGACATATGGCCTTTATGGTGAAGAATAAAGGCTCGAACTGGTGCATCAGCAATGAAGCATCTTAAAACGAGTGGAATTTTTTTATTGTTAAATGTAATGCCTCCATTTGACATTATCATGTTTATGTCTGAAGATAAGTATTACAATCCCTAGGCTCTTGTGAGTACCTTTATAAATACCTACTATAATGGGTTTGCTATGGGAGATATTAGAAATCCTAATCTGAATGGGCCAAATTTGAACGGTATTCGAACGATCCAAGGTACATCCATCTACGTGAAAGTCTAATTGTAACTCTCCAGGAATTACTGGAGAACATTGAGAAAGGTATTTAATAATTTCCGACTCTACAGGAAAGTGAACATACTCCCCAGGTTCCACCACAGACGCGACGACACTGGTGCGTGGTGTACTAATGAGTGTTCTTGAATCTTTGGGCAAAGTAGAAAAACAAGAATGGGACCGCAAAAGAGATAATATGTTATTCCCCTGGGTGTGTTTTAAATTATTGTCGACAAAGCAAGATGCCAAGCGATCACGAAATGATGGTTCTGAAATAGGACCAGTGGATTCGCAAGGATCATCATTGCATGAAGAGGTGGAAGAAGAATCATCACCTTCGACATTTGAAATCTGGGCAGCATCCGTGAATGCGGATGTGGTGGGGATATCGAGGTGCGTGGATGAAGAAGCCGTGCTGGAAATGTCCTGCAGATCTACATTACACGACAACCTCTTGAAATTTGACGTTATTTCGGCACGAATGTTTCGCCTTTGTCTTGGCGTTAATTTATCGTAGGGTTTTCGCGAAACCGACGTTTTCAAAACTCCGCGATCCATGGGGATAAAGAAACGAAAAACTTAGAAGAGAAGAAAAATTGGACAAGTGAAATTGGAAGGATGAGGAGAATTGGAATTAGAATACCTATTTGGCGTCCTTCCTTCCTTTTCGTTGTTTTTTATCCTGGCGTCCTTCCTTCCTTCCTTCCTTCCTTCCTTTGGGTTGTTTATTCTTGCGAATCACCAAACTGCTTCACAAATGTGTCGCGAATTTGCAACGCACTACGAAGCACTGCACGAAACACTAAGATTAATTGTCACCAATTACACCAATAATCGAGTCTACACTACAGACAGACCGCACCGGTGAAGAGATCACAAAAGAGTGAGACCCGTTCTGGTACGCACCACGCCATGCACCTGCGCAATGCTCCTGCGCAATAGTCGCGCAGGCCGGTGTGCGGTGGTCTAAAACGCGAAATGGGTATAGCCGGATAAGATGGTCAAAAATGCCCTTGAACCGAATTTTATCGACGATGTACCATTCGATAGAGCACCAAGAAAAAACATACTGTGCAAAATTTCAACCCTGTATCTCCATCGGCAGGGTAGTTATGGGGTAAAATCGAAAAATCAGTTTTTGACCTATTTTTCCCAGTTAATGACGTTTAGAAATTCTGAGAAAAATCTGACACATGTCATGAACCCTAATACATACTTTGCAATTAGTTTCAGATTTTTGAAGTGAAAATCCGGCTTGTAAAAAATCAAAAACCTCAAAAAAATCGAAAAAATGCAGTTTTCTCATGGAAGTTCTAGAGTGACAACATTTATATTTTCACAGTAGCGGTATATTGTCATAAGTATTGTTCATTAATTTTTTCAGATTTTTTGGTTTGGTGCGCCGTTGTTAAAAAAAATAAAAACTGATTTTTTCGACGTTTTTTCCGCGAAGAACTAAGCTAACCTTAAAATTATTACGTTCTATTTATTCTGTAAGTCTATCAGGCACTGATAAACCTTGAACATTAAAAAAAATAATTAAACAATGAAATCGGCTTCATTAGTATTTATACTATATCAGCGTATTACATCTGAAAGTATTAACCACATTCCCAACAGTTCGATTGGCTCAGTGCGTTAGGCGATCGACTCTTGATCTAGTTCGGGCCCAGCTACGGTCGAGTGCAGACGTTCCCGCCCACGTCTCCGAATCTCGGTGAAAAATAGAGTGTAGTTAAATAGTTAAAAGTGTATCGAACCGTGCTAGTGCGAAGCCATTAGCCAACCAAAAGGACCTGTCTACAAAGATAGCTACAAATAAAAAGATCGATATTGTGCATAAGAGCCAAAATCAAACCGGTCCCCATACTCGACGAGAAATCCTCGTGCGGTATCGGGCCCAATGGCGGCGACCCAGACACCGCGTCCCAAGAGGCGCCTCCCGGCTGAAAGGGAGAACACGGAAAATTAATCTAAGGATCAAAACCCTATCCCTGGCTCTGCCAAAACCCAAAAATTAACATCCCTGGACTTGGACAGGATGTATAAGGACCTCCTAAAAGAAAGTGGTGTCCATTTGCAATCAAAGGGCATCCAACCGAATCTCACCACCGCGAGACGAAAAAAGAACCCACTAACGCCATCTCTTGGAGGGACGCAAAACCTAATCACCCCACAAACTGATGACGACACCTGGAAGGTCCCCAACAAACCCCTTAAACCGCTTGTTAACAGCTCGGACCCATCGACCAGCACCTCCACCTCTAACCAATTCCATATACTCTCGGACATTGCAGACAGTGACAAGGATCTAGAGGAAAATCAAACTGCGAACACCCCACCAGCCGCAAAAATATATAAACCACCACCAATATACACGGTCAACACCAACATCAACGGAATTATCAAAACAATAATATCATTGAATATACCAAAATCTGCATTTCTTGTGAAAGAAAACGACCCCACCAGCCACACAATATACGCAAAAAGCCTGCAATACCATAAAACTATTACCGACAAATTCACCGAAACAAAAACAGAATACTATACTTACACCCCGAAAGGACACAAGCCCAAGTCAATTTTGCTTAAAGGTATAAAAGGCAATTTCGCAATAGAAGAGATTAAACAAGAGATCCTGGACCTTATCCCGACAGACGTAAAAATAGAGAATATCACTAAATTCATATACAACAAGGCCCACCCAGAAAGATATCACTACCTCCTGCAACTATCAAGGGAGAGTCGAACCGCCAGCCTCTTTGGTATAAAAACCATAGCCTACCAAAGAACGCGATGGGAACACCTAAGGAAACCGGAGGTCTTCCAATGCAAGAAGTGCCAACGAATAGTTCATGCAAGTAAAAACTGCAACCTGAGCTATCGTTGTGTTAAATGCGCTCAAGATCACGGCCCCGGCAACTGCCCCATCACAAAAATAGAAAACCGGGAAATCCTCAGATATGCCAACTGTAACCAAACTGGTCACCCGGCATCCTACAAAGGATGCCCTTACATAAAATTCGCTATCAAGAAAAAACGTGAGACTCACGCCAAACAAACACAAACAACAATAACCAAGCTCCGGAAAATTGCCACACCTGTAACCAGCACCACAACATATGCGCAAATGGCCAGCGGCACAAAGGCCAACAATCAAACAACACGAAGCACCCACACCCCCCAGGAAACAACAGATCGGAACCCAACCAAAGAAAACCATCAGGATATTTCCCAGCGCGACCACAGAACCCAGCCGACCACCACCAACATCAATAACTGGATGGAAGAATTCAAGAAAGAAATAGTCTCCGTCATCACAACACAAATAAATAACATAGCAACACAGGTAGCATCTAACACCGAAAAAATAGAATTCATACTTACCACTATATTCGAACGCCACAATGAATAATCCAGTCGCAGAACCCATTATAAAAATAGCAGCCATCAACGTTAATTCAATAATTGCACACCACCGTAGACTAGATCTAATACAATTTCTCGAATCGCATAACCACGATATTGTTCTCCTATCAGAAACCAAACTAAACCCCAAGCACAACATAACCCTCAAAAACCATATTATAATCAGAAAGGATAGACCTGATGCAACCCGGGGAGGCGATAATAATGAAAAAGAAACATAAAATTTGGATCAATCAACTTCCCTTCTTCAGCTCCCAACCAGATTCTTGAATACACCATCATCAAAATAGATATTAACAACAACAACAGACTGTTTATTATCAGCGCATACGCAACGAACGACAATAGAACCCTCTTCATTTCCGAACTTGACCACCTTTTCCAAACTCTCAACCTACACGACGACAATAATTACTACATCCTAGCAGGCGACTTAAACGCCAGACGCAAAGACTGGGGCGACAGAATCAACAACCAAAGAGGTAGATACCTAAAAGAATGGGAAAATAGAAACGACATCAGATTCAAACTGAAAGTTATTACCACAGCGACACCCACCTACAAACCAGGTCTATCCTTTCTAGACGTCTTTATAGTAGACTCCAGGCTAGACCTGCACAACAATGACTCCGGGAAAGCCAATACCTTGCCGTTTCATAGCGACCACCTAGCACTCTCCCTCACTTTCATCCTCCCGCCCTCCGCCAACCTACTCACAATTCCTCCTAACACCAAATATAACTTCAAAGGCACGAAATGGAAGAAATTCTCGGAATTTCTCACAAAAAAACACACAAACTCAATACCAACAGACCGTAACCTCACCATCCCCGAAATTGACGAACATCTACAAAACATAACACACACTATTCAACTTGCAATAAAAAAACACACACCGACTTTCAACAGACAATGCAACACCTCCAAATACATAAACAACAACATACGAAAACTCCAAAAACAGAAAAACTTCATTGTCTCTCTCCTACACTCCCTCCATCTAACTGACCCCCGCTCTAAACTAAACATCACGAAACTAGCCAAATCCAAAACTCATAGACATAAACAAATCCCTCCGCTACACATTCACAACCACAATAGACAATTACTGGACGAAAATAATTAAACAAATTGACCACAAAATCTCAGACTCCTTCTCTCCCAAAATCAACTCCATATTCAGACACAAAAAATTCACAGACATAGACGACATCCACATAAAGTCCAATGACACCACGATCCTCTCCAGAATTAATTGTAATCCTGCATCCCTCAATAAAATAAACGACAGCTTCGCCCTTACCTCCCCCACCGACAAACTGAACGCCATCGGTGCCTTTTACGAAACCATAAACTCCCCCCGATACCTGAACGAGGGAACCCGCCTCAAAACCATTATAGACAACACGGCCAACACACTAACACAAGAATTCGCATCAAACAGACTGAACAACACCACCATCACACAATTCTCAACCACCAATAACGCTAAATCCCCAGAAACGTCAATCGATGATCTTATCACTCCCTTCTGCTGCCCCATCACTACCGAAAAGATCCTAAAAAAGCTACCAAACAAAACCTCCCACGGTATTGACGGCATCCCTCCCATCGTCCTCAAACACATCCCCAGAAAAATGATCACAGACCTAACAATAATATTTAATAACGCCATCAACAACTCCTACTTCCCAAACTGCTGGAAGAAATCAAAAGTCCTTCCAATCCTGAAAAAAGGAAAAAACCCGAAAAACCCATCGAGCTACCGCCCCATCAGCCTAACGCCCAGTTTAAGCAAGGTATATGAAACAGTTATCAATCTAAAAATCACTCAACACTGCAACCTCCAAAAAATCATTCCCGACTGCCAGTTTGGCTTCCGATATCGTCATTCTACAACCCACGCAATCTATAAATTCCTATCCGACGTCAACACAAAAATCAACAATAGCCAACTAGTAGGAGCAGCACTTCTAGATATTGAAAAAGCCTTCGACTCCGTATGGCACAATGGACTCCTATATAAACTCCATAAAAAAAAATTCCCGAATTGGCTACTACACACAATATGGGACATGATCTCCAATAAATCCTTCATCACCTGGGATGGAAAAACCTCCTCGTCACTAGAATTCCACATTAAAGAAGGCCTACAACAAGGCACGGTCAATTCCCCGGTCCTTTTTAACATTTATACAAGCGAGCTCCTCAGAACATTTGATTTAAACAAACCTGGCAAGGCATCGGTATTGGCTTTCGCGGACGATCTTGTTGTGTTTGTCTCGAGTAACAGAGTACCCATAGTAAAATCCGAGCTAGAAACCATAGTCGACAAAATCAACAGATACTACTGTATGTGGAACCTTAGGTTAAACCCAGCGAAATGCGAAACAATTCTGTTCCGCAAACCCCTAGAAAAGCTCTGCACCCAAACCAAAGCAGGCAATAAACTTTTCCAAATATCGACCAATATCCCAGGCACCAACACAAAACATCAAATAGCCCATAAAAAACCGTGAAATACCTAGGGGTACATATCGACTACCTGCTCCGCGGCAACAACCACATTGACTCGTAGCTAAGTAAAGCCCTTGCAACCTACAAAGCAAATAGTAGACTCTTTTCCAACAAACACCTTTCTTCAAAATCCAAAAACATCCTATATATGCTCCTGATCCGGCCCATCATAACATACGCAGCCCCGCCGGACTCCAACTGGCAAAAATATACAAACAACACATACCTCTACAACCAAGCAGACATTCCCAGAATTGACACATTCCTACTCCGACTGACCCGCGATTACTTTAGCAAATTACCACACATCGACAACGTCATAATTAACCAACTGGCCTCCCAAGACGACAATACCTCCCGCAGACTACTCAACATCGGATACACCACACCCCAATCCTTCACCTACTGTGACAAAACGGGCCTCATACAGGACGCAAACAATATACCCCTGCTATACCACTGGCGCCGTAACAAAGCCAACAAAAAAATAGCACTCAAGAGTAATGACCCCATAAACGACAGAAACAAATTCAAATTCTCAACCGCAATCCCTACCTGCGACTGGAGCAACTTCGACCGCCTTAATTTTAAGAAATATTGGTGGCTAACAAGTGACAGCGAACACTTGATAGAACTACGCAACCGAAAACACAACACCGCCCCAAGCTAAAACTTGCCAACACCCCGATCACTGATCAATGTAACATAACTCTTAAACTGTAACGGCTAAGTCCCATTGTATATAGTTCTTAGTTTTTAAGTCGCCGTAGTTATAAGTTGTTATTATTTATTCTAGTCTGTAAGCTATCTTAACCGACTTTTGGGGTTTTTATCACACAGTATAGTATGTATTTCCCCAAAATTTAGTATTATAACGTCTCTCGTACCAAAGATCTAGGCAATTAGATTATAAGCTAAGACTGATTTAAATTAAAACCACAAAATAGACTGACTAAGAGAATTGTATGAGTGCAATCAATTAGGTTTCTATATATATTTTTTTTAAGATTCTATGGTTGTTTTTTTATGTTTACTCTAGGTACCAGTATTGTTATCAAATTGTATTGTTATAAACCAATAAACATATTTCAAAATCAAAAATCAAATCGACTCTTGATCTGTTTATACTAGGTTCGCTCCCGGTATACGTATACATTTTTTTTTTACTTGATTAATTCTTTTTTTTATGTCTAACTATATAATAATAAATGGTATGTTTGTAGATTTCTTTTAGAAGCAATATCTAAAAATTAAAAAAAATAATTTTAAGGTGAAATCCGCAAAAGAATTTTGGAGCAATTGTTAACATCATCAATTTTTAGTTACACATCTTCTTAATTCTGATAGTATTAAATATTTTCTGCAGTAAATCTATACGTGTCTTCGAGTTTTAAATACTCCGTTATAGAGAAAACGGTTTTGTAAAAGTTTTGTAAAAACGGACGGACAAAGTGTCCGTGTTTTATTATTTTGTACCTTTAGCCCGTCCGTTTACCTTTACCTTTATGTTCACCTTTTCTTTTCTCCACTCGCTTTATGACTCTGTCGATCATTAGTATCAGGTAACGGATTACTAGGGTTAGGGAATTTTACCTTACAATTATTTTTTTAATATTTAGATATTGCTTCTAAAAGAAATCTACAAACATAGCATTGATTATTATATACTATGTTATATTATTATACTATGTTATGTTATTTACACTATGCGGGGCCACCGATGGCGGAAGGAATAAGGAGTGGGGTTTTTGAAAATGACAAAGGATGAGGCAGTGCCGAACGTTAGTTAGCGCACGAGGGAAATGCTCTAACGGCCGCTGCTGCACGGAAAACAAGGACGATAGGTAACAGATTTGATATTTTGGAATATGGGAAAGGTGGCCCACGCGACGATATCTGCACTAGACGTAAACAGAAAGTTTACGTCTGCGTGCGTTCACCCGGTCCCGGCGCCGAGCTCGATCAGCTGTGCTTTTGTCAACACCGGGACACGGTATTGTATGTATTTTTCAGTATTTATTTATCGTTTTATTCTCATAAAATTGAATTGAATTTATATAGTTTTATATAATTTTATATAATTGAAATTATATAAAATATAGGGGAAGGAGGGAATTCAAACAATCAGGATTATCTCCTCTCCTATTAACTATATTTATAAATAGTAAATATTAGAAAATAGTATAAACACAAAAAAATTACATACGCCCTTGTGTTGCGTATAAAAAACAGTACTACTTTTTCCTCTTTAATGTTTTTCTAATATTTACTATTTGCAAGAAAAACGCCAGCTAGTTATAGCATGAACACCCTGTATACACTCCTATGCAGAATTCGGCGCAAATTGGTCCCCACGATTTTTCAGCTCCTTCGAATGGTCGGACAAAAAAATGTTTCTGAGCAAAGTTAATCAGTGTTTAACCGACTAGAAATGGCAAAATTTTAAAAGAAGACAAAATCGATTTTCAACAAAAAGTCAAGGTCGCTGTTATATCTATCAATGGAACTGGGGATATTGACTTTGGTAAGAAACATTTTTCTGTCCGAACATCCGAAGAGACTGAAAAATCGTGGGGACGAATTTACTTATATCTACGTTCGCGACGCGAAGATAAAATCTTTAAAACTATCGCGAATTTCGAACGCCTCCCGAACCGAATTTCCCCCATGGAAACTCAAGGAGGTCCATGCCGCGTTGTTCTCGGTTTCGTGAATCGACGATGTTGGACGGGCGTTCCTCCTCTCATGCGACCGTATATAATTATGTAAAATACACGTAGACATTATGATCCGGTCAATGTTTTCCGGCTTGCCCTGAATTCGGCGATTATAAAGCCGAAACTTTTGGGATAGTATCCCGAACGCATTCTCCACTACACGCCGAGCAAGTGACAGGCGTGTATTGAAGAACATCTTATCTTCGGATCCCTCGGCTTGGCTACCCGGATAAGGTCTTAAGACGTGTCGTTTGAAGGGGAACGCCTCATCCCCAACTATTACGCACGGTGCGCGTATCGATGTGCCCGGCAAATTACAGTCGGGCAACATCTCCGGCGCACCGTTTGCAAACGCTTTCCCTAAGTCTGATTGGGCGAAAATTCCGCCGTCGCTATTCTTACCGTAGGCTCCAATTTCCACCGCGATGAAGTTTGAATTCGAATCCGCCAGCGCCAGTAAAACGATGGAGAAATTCTTCTTGTAATTATAAAACGTTGACCCTGACTTCGCCGGCGCCTGTATGGTGACGTGTCTTCCGTCTATTGCGCCCAAGCAATTGGGGAATTTACATCTCTCCCAAAATCCCTGTTGAATGGTCCTCCACATTTCCTCGGTGGGCCGCGGCATCGCTTCGGCCAGGAGTGTCCTGCAGATGGCTGCGCACGTCTCCTTCACGACGTTCTGCACTGTCGTTCTGCCCATCCTGAAGCTGTAGCTCAGGGATTTGAAAGAGTCTCCCGTTGCTAAATATCTGAAATAATAATCCTATATTAATTAAACAATACATACAATTGATATAATTGATTTAACATTAACAACAGATATAACATTTTTTCAACATTTAATAAGGTACCTCATTGTACACTTACCGTAGGCAAACTGCCAATCGTTCCTTCGGTGGAATTGGCGATTTCCAAGTCGTTGTTGCTTTGGTTAGGTCTTCCTTCAATACTTCTAGTAGGGATGCGAAGCATGCCCTACTCATCCGGAAGTATCCATAAAATCGGTCCTCGCAATCCAGCAGCATTTGTTGCACCAGGATGAATTCACCCTTCGTCTCTCGAGTCCTCCAGAGTGGGTGGACGCTGTAACGCCGTCTCCGGCGTATAGCCCCCACTTGTTGTCGCCGGGTTGCCGCTCCCTCAACTGGATCATGCAGATCCAGCTCGTCTTGCAGTTGCTGGACTGCCACGGTAACGAAGCTGAGTATATTCGCGATATTCGCGAATACTGAAACGTTGAAGGGATGCATTGCAAAAAAAAACGCGCGCGAGCTAGATGACTTTGCAATGAGGGCCAAAAATGGTGCTAAAAAACTCGCTTCACGGTCCTTGAATACACTACCGGCAACCTCCCCTCCACAAGGACATGGATGGGGGTGGAATTTCCTCGGCCAGACCAATCGCAAGCAAAGGTTATATTTTTTAAAGGTTCCAGGGAGACCTTTTTAACTGACTGTAGATTGTTGTCGGCATGTGGCCAGCAATAAAACATCTGGTCGCCTGATTTGCCGTTTTTCACCATCTCGAGGACAATTTTTTAATGGTAGGACATTTTTCTGCGCGTTCACCGTCAACGTTTTTATGGTTATATTATAGAGGCCAGAAAAAGGCTCGTATCTGGCCGAATCCTTATAGTCAACCCTTATAAAACAATTTTCCGGAGAGTGCAGGACGGTTGAAGACTCGTGCGACCGAAAACATCTTAATTCGTAACATTTGTTCAACACTCTTAGTGCCAGGCATTTTACCAAGTTCATGCGAAGAATGCTACGGGTCTATCCGCCACGGCAATCGACCATGCGGGCCGATCGGTCTGTGTCAGTTTTCTTATAAGGACCGCGGGCCGATAGACCGGCAAATCTGAAAACGGCTCAAAGTACGTGGTTTGGTGTCCGAAATGTGTCAGATTTTTTTCAGAATTTTAAATTGTCATTAAATGGGAAAAATGGGCCAAAAACTGAATTTTCGTTTTTCCCCAATAACTACCCTTTCAGATGAGCTATCGGGCTATAACGTGACTGAAAGTATCTCTTTTTTTGTCTATCGAATGGCGCAAATTAGAATAAAATACATTCGAAGGCAGATTTGACCCCCAAAACCGGCTATAGCCTTTGAACAAAATCCAAAACCACACGTCCAAAAGCCCTTATCGCGTGAATATACAGTCGGGGACAATTATAAGTGGACACTCTTAAGAATTGCATAACTTTTTCAGAATTGATCCAAATGATTTGATTTTTTTTTTAGATATTACACTGATTAGTTTGCCAGACAATAAGTAAATAAAAATGTTTTTAGATTGCAATTGGTTGGAATGATAAAAAAAAAATGGAAAAATGATGATTTTTTAACTTTTTTATGTAAGCCTATAACGATAATTTAAGAAATGTGTTTTGTAGATTCCGGTAACGTATATGTATACTGAAAATTTTATCGACATCGGTCAACGTTGCAATGAGCTACAAACGTTTCAAGAGGAGAGTTTTTAAGGGTGAAAGTCTCAGATTTTCGACCTTGCCAGGGAAATTCGCCCTTATATAATATCGGATTCGGATTTAGAATGACAAGGTGTATAAGAATCACCCAACAGATATAGCAAAAACTGAAAAAGTTTTATTTTGTTGGACAGTGTACCTAAACAGAGATCTATCTTATTCTATCTTAATCTATCTTATTCTATCTTAATCTACCTTATTCTATCTTAATCTATCTTATTCTATCTTAATCTGTCTCACTCTATCTTATGCTATTATAATCTTCATCTCCATAATTATCAAAATTCTGCCTTTCCAGTTTCCGCATAATTTTTGTTATTTTGTCCTGCGCTTTCCACTGCGTCACCCTATCGAAACGCGACGCCGTTCTAGCCACGCTCCGATAAAACGCAAATAATGACTCCAAATTGGCGTCGGCGGGGGTGGCAGCAGCAGTGGGGAGGACAGCGGCAGCGGGGGCGACTGTGAGGGCGGCGGCGAGGGTAGCGGTGGCAGCGGAAGCGACGGCGGGTTGCGTGTTTTGCATGTCGCTTAACATTGCCACGCAATGATTCACGACACCAATAAGCATTTCTTGGTTTGCGTGGATATCCAGCCGATTTCTTTTAGGCTGCTGCCGTTAGCCGTCGACTGCGACCTCGCCAGTTTCGACATCCTCCACAGCCTCCTGCTGATTTTCCGGCAGGCTGGCAGCCGAAACCTCCATCACCGCTGGGGTCAAACTGCAAGTGCTGCATAAAATAATGTTTCCATTAATAAATTATCATATTTATTTTAAAGCATATATTAAATAGTATTTCAAATGTGTATTTCCTCAAGTATTACCCACCTCTGAAAGCTCGACAGCATTTCCCGCTCCTGAAAGAACGGGGACAGGTATTGCAGGACGTCCTGGTATTTGTATTTTCGGACCGGGGTGTCCGCCGCCTGCCCGCTGTGCACCTGACCAGATTTCAGCCTATGCTTTCTATATTGGTCTCTGATGTTCGACCATCTTTTTTTGCATACCGCGGCTGTAAATAGAAATATTGTATAATAACGTGGATGTTGAGGGAAACAATGCCGAGGCTAACCCCAGACATGTGGAAAAAAAATTAGAAATTAATTTTGGGAGAAGTACAAATTTCCGAAAAGCGTTGGCGCAATTGACGGCAAGCACGTCAATATTCGGGCCTTCGGGAAAATAGCGACGGCGAGTTGCGTATAAGGAATTAAGTTATTAATAAAATGTTATGCATACTAACCTGGTTGGTTTAATTCCTCGCCTATTTCCCTCCATGCAATGGCTTTGTACTTTGAGTCCATGTACTTCTCGTGCGCTAAATTGTACAGAAACTCCCGATTCCTAACGCACTCGATCAAACGCTCGTTGTCCATTTTCTTTTTACCACTGCACTTCGCGATAGTCAGACATGAAATGATTTTTGCGACGAGTATTCGTCGCAGGTCACCTCGTAATTTGCCTTTGAGTGCGGGTTAGAAGCACTGTCTGAGGCTATTGCTGAGGTACAGAGGGGGAAGATCGCTGAAGGGTCCGCAACCGACCTACCTGAGTCGGGGTGCACAGTGCGACTGTACGTAAAATTAAGAATAATTAACTTAAACAAATCATATTTTACAGACGATATTTTCTGATTCCTTCATGTCTCATGTATCAATTTCGGACACAAACTTTGTTTATCAGCAAGATAATGCAAGCGTTCATACAGCCAAGATTGTAAAAGAACATTTTACACGGGCAAATATGAAAATTTTTGAATGGCCAGCCAGGTTTCCAGATCTATATATTATAGAAAATTACTGGGCCCATTTAGCCAGTTCAATACATGCCGGTGGAAGACAATTTCGAACCCTTGACGAATTAAAAACCTGCAGTGAACGGAACTGGGCAGTGTTAAGCAGGAAATTTGTTAAAAAACTATATAAATCCATGACAAAACGTTTAGTGGCAGTTCTACAAACAAAAGCCGGAGTTACGAAATATTAAAACACTATTTTGGTATACATATTCTGTAGGGATATGCGCGTGTGCGATCGACAAACCGTGGCGGCAACGGGCGATATTGTAGTTGCCGGCCAAAAGAACCGCCGATTCCGGCGGACCGCGGCGGTCGCCAAAGACGCCCTTTGGTAATCTGCCGACACCGCCATACAATGTATGAACGAATGAGTATAAGAGGACGGGATCGACCGAGAGGAGTCAGTCAAAATCTCGCCGTCGAACACGCGCCGTGAAAATAAATAAAACATATTAAACCCGATACGTCTAAGAGTTTCTCGCCCCTACAAAATTCAGAAGTGGGATATAGTGTACAAGTGAATCGCGTGTCGAGATAGACCTCAAGTTTGACATTTTTTTTTCCTCTTCTTACGGTGCGTTGTAGTGCAATATGAATTCGTATACTGTCGCCGAATTAAAAGACATGCTACGCGAAAGAGAGTTGCCGACGACCGGGACGAAAGTCGAGCTAATCCACAGATTGCGTGAAGCCGGCGTTCCGGAACCAACTCCCCTGGAGTACTCAGATGCCGTCGACACTGACCTCGAGGTGCAGGAGACAATGCAGACGCAGAAACAACCGGAAAACAGTGCTCTAATGTCCGAAGTGGACCTGTTACGACGAGAAAGAGTTTTAGCCGAGCGCGAAATACAGTTGTTAAGAAGGGAACTGGAAATCACACGTTTAGAAACGCCGCGTACGAGCAGTACAGTGTCAACCCGTACCCGTGAATTAAAATGGACCGAAATCAAAGACATGATCGGCGACTACGATGGAAGCAGTTATGCATTCAGAGGCTGGGAAAGTCAGATGCGTAAGCTGATCCGGAATTACCAATTGGACGACCAGGCTGCGAAGGCCCTAATCTGTCAGAAGCTAAAAGGAAAGGCGCTCCGATGGTTCCACTCGCGAGAAGATTGCATAGATCTGACATGGGAGGAACTGCTGCAGGAGTTATTCGCTATGTACGGTCAACGAATTAACACCGTAGTATTGCGGAATGAATTCGAACGACGAACGTGGAAGGCCAACGAATCGTTCGCCGATTACGCCCACGAAAAAATAATTTTGGGTAACAGGGTGCCCATAGCCGCCCATGAAACCATCGATTACCTAGTGGACGGGATTCCAAGCGAAACATTACGTGCAGTGGCACGCGCACAACGGTTCAGGGAAACCAAGGACTTGATGGAAGCATTCGCGGAAATATCGCTGTCACCGGAATCACGACGACCGGGACAGACGCGGCATCGCGCAGAGTGGACACCGATGGGCAGAACCGGGGAGCCACTCAGGCCGCAACACGTCAGGCAGGCCCGCTGCTACAATTGCAACGGCATGGGGCATTTTTCGGCGGAATGCAGACAGCCAAGGAGGGAACGAGACATCGCTCGCAGAGACGGCAGCGTTAGGAAAGCAGACGACGAGCGACGAGTATCACCACAAGGGCAGGTGAACTTTGTAAGCCGAACAGCGGAGGAGGAGGATGATTTCTATCCGACGGTACAGCTGACGGTGGGGGACGAAGACAAAACAACAATCGAAGTAAGAGCGTTAATTGATACCGGTAGTCCAATCAGTTTTGTAAAACAAGGTCAGGTTCCGCGACATTTAGTTACAAAAACCGTGAAAAGTGGTAGATTTTCCGGGATAAACGATAGCACTCTGACGATTATTGGCGACATCAAAGCGAAAATAAATTTCCAGCGACGCGAGCTCGATGTATCACTGCGGGTTGTGACGGATGAGACAATGCGAAGTGCGTTAGTTTTAGGCCGGGATTTTATAAAATTGGCTAAGCTCTCGTTCACAGTAGACAAAGAGATCTCGGAGATAATGAATATCGAGATAGAATCAGATACCCGTAAATCAGCGTCGCGTCCCACGATAAATAGAGCGTTACCATACGAAACGAAAGAAAAATTCTACCGGTTATTCGAGGAAGGGTATGTTAATCCAACTCGTCCGAAACATCCGCAAACGGAAAACGTGCTGGAACTTAGACTGTCCGACAGCAAACCATTCCATTTCACGCCACGTAGATTGTCGTTTGTAGAAAAAGACAAATTAAGGGAAATTCTGGACGACTTGTTGGCAAAAGGCGCGATTAGAGAAAGTACATCCGAATACGCGTCACCGATTGTCTTAACGAAAAAGAAAAACGGGGAAACCCGAATGTGTATAGATTTCCGAGTACTAAATAAAGTAACGGTACGCGATAATTTTCCGTTGCCCTTAATAGAAGATCAGCTAGACCTATTACAAGGTAAAAAATACTTCTCATCGCTAGATCTGAGAGACGGATTCTTTCATATCAGAATGCACGAGGATTCGGTCAAATATACTTCGTTCGTTACGCCGTTCGGACAATATGAATGTACCAAAATGCCGTTTGGTTTAAAAGGGGGTCCCCTAAGATTCCAAAGATACGTGACAGGGATATTCAAAAATCTAATTAACAGCGGGGACGTGTCGGTATATCTAGACGATTTTTTAATTGCATCGGTAACGATCGAACACCACCTAGAAATCTTAAGAAAGGTTTTCCAACTATGCGTCGCAAATAAGTTGGAACTACGCATGGACAAATGTAAATTCTTGGAAACAGAAATTGAATACTTGGGATATAGGGTAACGAGCGACGGCATCAGACCCACCGAACGCGGTATCGAGAATGTACAAAAATTCCCAGTTCCGCGTAACGTACGCGAAGTGCAAAGTTTTCTAGGCCTCTCTTCGTATTTCAGAAAGTTTATAGAGGGCTTTTCAATCATAGCCAAGCCTCTGTATGACCTAATCAAGGAAAAATGTAAATTTAAATTTGGTCCCAAGGAAAAGGAAGCGTTCGACGCGTTAAAAGAATGCCTAATACAGGCACCCATTCTGGGAATTTACTGTCCGCGCGACGAAACGGAATTACATTGCGATGCCAGTGCGATAGGTTTCGGCGCTATTCTGTTACAGAAGAAGGCCGACCAAAAGTTCCACCCGATTTTCTATTTTTCAAAGCGCACCACGGACACCGAATCCAAATATCATAGTTTCGAGCTAGAGACACTTGCTATAATCTACGCACTGCGCCGATTCCGCCCGTACCTATGCGGAGTGCCGTTCAAAGTAGTCACGGATTGTCAGGCGCTTAGCCTAACGCTTAACAAAAAAGAAACAAACCCTAGAATCGCACGGTGGGCATTAGAATTGCAAGACTATGATTACAAACTTGAACATAGAGCGGGAACAAGAATGAAGCACGTCGATGCATTAAGTAGGCAGGTTCTAGTACTGCAGGATAACACTTTAGACAGAAATTTAGCCTTATGCCAACAACAGGACGAACAAATTCAGAAAATACGTCAGAAGTTAGAAAAATCTGAAGACAAACTTTTCGAAATGATAAATGGGTCGCTTTACCGCAAAATTGACGATCGCGCTTTATTTTTTGTTCCGGCAACGTTAGAAAGCAGTATAATGCATCAATACCATAATGAGCTAGGGCATGTCGGACCAGAGAAAACAATAACAAACATTATGAATAGCTACTGGTTCCCTAACATGAGGGAAAAAGTTATGAAGCATGTTAAGAATTGTTTAAAGTGCATAGCATTTTCACCGAAGTCCGGACGGCAAGAGGGCATGTTGCACGAAATACCGAAAGACAATAAACCGTTTTCTACACTGCACATTGATCACCTAGGACCTATGTCAAAGAAACAGTCTCTAAAGTACCGTTACATTTTTTTAGTAGTAGATGGCTTTACAAAATACACAAAAATATACCCCACAAAAAGCACGGGTACCGCCGAGGTAATTAAGTGCTTAAAACACCATTTCGCGACCTACAGTAGACCATTACGCATTGTGTCAGATAGAGGCAGCTGTTTTACCGCGCACGAGTTCGAACATTTTTTGAAAGATCGCGTTGTACAACACATCAAAATCGCAACCGCAATGCCGCAGGCAAATGGCCAAGCGGAAAGAATGAACCGTACTATCATTCCAATGATATCGAAATTAGTCGACGAACGTAACGCGCATTGGTACGAAGTACTCGAAGAGGTAGAGTTCGCCATAAATAATTCTGTCAACAAGTCGACCGGTGAAACTCCCAGCGTATTATTGTACGGAGTGCCCCAACGCGGAAAAGCGATCGACACCGTCAGAAATATTCTCGAGTCTTCCGGAGTTTTAAGAACTGAGCGAAATTTAAACAAGACACGTGAGAAAGCGGCTTCACGAATACGCCAAAGTTTTAACGCCAATAAAAAGTTGTACGATAAAAAGCGTAAACCAGCCTTACAGTACCAAGTCGGGGATAAGGTTATGATATCAAATTTTGTAAATTCCAGTGACTGCACCAAGCTGGTACCGAAATTTAAGGGGCCGTACGAGGTGGCACGCGTTTTGCGAAACGACCGATATATTGTCAAAGATATCGAAGGATTCCAGGTGACCCAAGTACCGTATCAGGGGACGTGGGCTGCGTGCAATATGCGTCCCTGGCTATCCAATTAAACATCCGTACCAAAGACCCATCATTTTATACGATTATTGTAAGATTTATGTGTTAATAGTATTAGGTATATAGTATAAATAGCGCCGGTAGTCATAAGTAGTTTAAGATGTATTAGTTTAATCGGGACGATTAAAAGGTCAGGATGGCCGAGTTGTAGGGATATGCGCGTGTGCGATCGACAAACCGTGGCGGCAACGGGCGATATTGTAGTTGCCGGCCAAAAGAACCGCCGATTCCGGCGGACCGCGGCGGTCGCCAAAGACGCCCTTTGGTAATCTGCCGACACCGCCATACAATGTATGAACGAATGAGTATAAGAGGACGGGATCGACCGAGAGGAGTCAGTCAAAATCTCGCCGTCGAACACGCGCCGTGAAAATAAATAAAACATATTAAACCCGATACGTCTAAGAGTTTCTCGCCCCTACAATTCTTATATTTTAACTACTTTAAGAAATTTGTGCTATCATTTTGACGCACCGATTTTTCGTTTAATGTTACACATTCTCCAATAAAATTGCTTCTTCACGTAGTAAGTGCGTTAAAACACATCGAAGTAAGTGGTTATTCTTATTACGGGGTATGCAGGTCACAAACAATGTAATATACTACTTGAAAAGCTAAATACGAACGGTATAGCACGTTCTACCCTCCTTAAGGTCGTATTTTACTAGACCGGTTCACCGTGGCCGGGATGGGCACGGGTTTTGGCTAGGCCATACTGAGTTCACCATGTTCTAGAGGCGCTCAAGTGCTCGCAACAAAGGCTAATGCCACACACCACGGGGGTTAGCTAGCAGAACCCCAAAACTGTATACTTTCCTCTTACCCCTCGGGGTCCTAGGTTAGAGTCCACCGGGCCATCTGGAAATGGTCAGACGCTCGAGGTAATGACCCAACCGGGGCGAGCAAAAATATAGTCGAGAACACTGATGCCCCATCGGTTTTAAACCCTAGACCCTGTTTTCGAATCTAGCGACTTTACTAGACGACCGGTTTCCCGGTCTAGTAAAATCCGACCTTTATTGCCATCTGTAATAAACCTTGCCGAATGGCTAACGCTGCCATTTGTAACGCTGTTCCATTTGTAATGGAAAACAGTGGAATACCAAAAAGATGGTATTTTCACCCTTCATTTTGCAATTGTTGTAAACAAATCTTGGAAAAAACAGCACAGGGATAACAAAAATTGGAAGAAATGAGGATATAGCCCCATGTGTCTCCTTTCGGGACATGTTTATAAAAAAATGGATACTCTACAATCGAGATCAGTGCTTCGACGCTACCTATTTGAAATTTTGGTTTTTAATTTTTGGAGCCTCCAAAGTTTCAATAAGGTAAGAGCAGGCAAGGACACGACGTTCGTCGATTCAGGTAGCCAATTACGAGTCCCCGACTGATCGACCGCCATTCTCCGACCGGTTTGGAAAAACCAATGTCCTCTGTAATGATGGTATTTACCTTTACTGTACACTCGGACTGCACAGTACCCCAATAAAATACGGTTCAGGTAAAATACCTACGTGAAAGTTTTTATTTTAAGACAAACGCTGCCGACTCTTACTTCACAAGGTTCAAAGAATATCCAGCAATTTAACAGACCTAAAATAATAAATAGTACAATGAACAGTTTCGAGGCTCCGCGAATTCGAAAACGTTGTATTATTAAAGAAATGAGGTTATAGCCCCATGTGTCCCCTTTGCGGATCTGTTTTTAAATAAGCGGATACTTCAAAATTAACGAAATTAAAATTATTTGAAGTGAACGCTACACCGGGATACACAGCCTCGCATGGTTGAAGCACGGTTGAAGTACAGTTTTTTTTTCTTTTTTTTCTTTTTTTTTGTTCCTTATCGTTTGAACTGTGATTTCGTAACATTACAATTCAGAAGAGCAATATTCTTTTCTACACCCCGGAATCGGATTATGTTCGGATGCTGTCGTGGCACACGCCGACCAGATACCATCCACAGAGTTCGCATTGCGCCCTCCATTCCAGCAAAGCGCCACAATTGCCTAGGATGAAGGTTTTTTTTTTAGAGACATTAGCCACATTTGCTACGAAGGGGATCATTCCATGTATATTCCATCATTTGTTGGGGTCTACGTCTCGAATTTTAACGACATTGAAATACGTTGTAGTCCAAGAGAAAATGGAAGAAATCCGAAACAATACTCGCAAGAATGTCCGATATCGCGTGTAATGACTCAATTACATAATAATTTCTAGAATAAGAAGAATTAATTCCACGTAAATTGCATCGTTTTGTCTTGCAACACGAATAAATGTATATGGAGAACTTCTGAATTCTATCTCAGCCATACAGAGCGGCCGCCGTGCCGTCGTGTATTATCGTCGACCATCCCCATGCAGAGCGGCCGCCGTGCAGTCGTGTATTATCGTCGACCATCCCCATGCAGAGCGGCCGCCGGCGTGTATTTACTAACGACGACCATCCACAGAGCTCGCATAGCGCCTTCCATTCCAGCAAAGCACCACAATTGATCAAGATGACGGTTTTTTTTAGAGAAATTAGCCACATTTGCTACGAAGGGGATCATTCCATGTGCATTCAGCTGCACAAATTAATGTTTTCATTGTTAAATTATATCTTATATCTTATAAATGATTATGAGTCAAAACTCCGGAAAACAAGTTGAAAATGATGACAATTCATTGGTTGCAAGGTGGGTGTCGAAAGGCGGTGGATATATTGGGAAATTGGAAAAGCGAGAGTGTAGGTGCAACATTTGTTTTGCAGGCATCCACGGTTATAAATCTTCGTGCGCCAACGGTAGTACAGGGCTCAACATGTGCTGCTCTCAGTTGGCTTAAAAATTACGAAATCGGCACGTAAATTCGGAAGGATTTTTGATTTATGACGCACTTGATTTATGGTCGGTACGTTGTCGATAGGGATTCTTATACCTGGCCTTGGTCGCGTGCTTGTCATTTGGCGCCTAAGATCTTACGACGCAACAATAACCGAACAATAAAAAACCATTTTAATTTCGCCATTTGTACCGTGCCACCATTTTTGGGAAGTCTATCGTTTGGCCCATCACAGCCATAATCTGTATCGACTCGGCTCAACCCCTGGCCTCCCACTTTCTCTTGTACTACAACATAATCCCCCAAAAATGGTCGAATTCACATGGAATGACCCTCTTCCTAATGTGGATATTTCCTTAAAAAAAAAAAAAATAACACCTATTCCCGTTTTTGCAATATATGTATGTATAATTTACATACAATATAAGTATGCATGATGCTGTTTCGCCAAGAGGCAGGAACGTTTCCAAACGTTGGAGGCTCGATAAATTAAAAACTAAAATTTCAAAGAGGAAGCATCGAAAATTATTTGAATTACTCCACTACTGCGCACGGTAGGAAGCAGTTCCCGGGTGCACGGTCGGCCTAACAGCCTCCCGGGCTTCTACCGTGACCAGCCGTGCTAGGCTATGTATCGCGTTGTAGCGTTAACTTCAAATAATTTTAATTTCGTCGATTTTGAGGTGTCCGATCTATTAAAACAGGTTCCCCCGTAAAGTGAATTTTTTTAACAATTCATAATGATATTAAATCATGCCGGAGTTGCATATGTACATAGTGTTAAGGACGACAAGTACAGTTGCCCGGCCACTGTTCGTAACCGCCAGTCTGCCGTGCAAAAGGCAATATCGCGGTGCAGCGTACACTTGAAACCATTTTAATTTCGCCATTTTTACAGTGTCACTATTTGTGTGATCGCTGTAGTAAATATTTGGACTGCAGACGAAAATGCGTGTGAAACGAGGCCTGCCCCTTCCAGTCTGATCCAATCGGCCTCGCATACGTGCCTATGGTCCGTCCAACGAGACCGAGGCAGTGAAGCGCCAGCGTGTATCCTTTGCTAATTATCTTAGAAGGATCACTTCAACTCTGTCCCACTCGACTGCCGATGTTTACGTCTGCTGCCTCGTCTCTCATTGGGCAAGATACAGATACGTCGTCCATTCTTGCCAGAGAACCTTCCATCTGGACCATTTTTAAGTCACTATGGACAAGAATTCAGACGTTTTCCATATACACACATTTTGACAGACAGGTCACCAGAGTCCACAACGAATTGAAATTTCAAGAAAATCTGAACCATATCCCCAATATATTGGTAAATTTATGGGCTTAAACTAAGGGACGAACGGTATAACAGGTAGTACCCTCGTTAACGCCATCTGTAAATACACCTTGCCGAATGGTAGTTTTGGAAATGGAAGTTTCAATAGAATTTAATGAAAAAAGGGTGACACGTATTGTTACGCGTCTGTAAAATGAACAATTTTTAAAACATCGAAAAATCTATTGAGATTCGATTGATAGGTCATCATCATCGGTAAAGTTGTTTTTTTAAACAATACAACATTTATAATGTTTTTCTCCCTTGGTGCGGCCACGCCATGGCGACCGGGGTCGCTGAGAATTGCTAGCCAAGAATATTTCGAGAAACTCTGGCCACGGCCCGGTGGACTCTAACCTAGGACCCCGACGGGTAAGAGGAAAATTTATGGTTTTGGGGTTCTGGAAGCTAACCCCCCGTGTTGCGTGGCATTAGCCTTTGTTGCGAGCATCTTGAGTGCCTCTAGAACACGGTCAACGCAGTATGGCCTAGCCAAAACCCGTGCCCGTCCTGGCCACGGTGATCCGGTCTAGTAAAATCCGACCTTTAAGATCGGCCCACAAGACGGGCAAGACGGTGAAGATGTTTGTACGCCCAAAATCGTCGTTCATAGGGACCCGTCGGGTCCGTCGGCCGCTTGACGGGCGCTCGGGGTGCTCGCAACAAAGTGCCAATGACACCCACCACGGGTTAGCTACCAGAATTGCAGAACCGTCCACTCCCCTCTACATCCCTGAGATGCCTATGCTGGGCACAGACGGCCAAGAGACAGGCAAATAGGCAATAGACGACGGGCAAACGGGCAACAGACGACGGGCAAACGGGCAAGCCACCGACAAAATGACTCCGGATTCTGCCGGTACGAACGCAGTCACGGTGCGGAATTTTCTGAAAAAATTCAATATTCGTGTATATCACGATATGAAATACATTTATTTTGCCTAGAATGCGTATGAGGATTATTTTTATATGTCAATCATTTTTATTTATTCCTGATTTGCTTTTACTATATGTTTTATATACCTATCCGAAAAGTAATATGAATGTGAAGATAGATCGAGATTGTTTGCAAAAGCGTGAATGGGGATCACATTCAAAGTACTGAGACGAAGGATGTGGCGCTCAGCGATTCAGGTAGCAACTTGCAAGTGCACCGACTGATCGACCGCTATTGACCGGCAGGTTTGAACAAACCAATGTCCTTTGTACTATGGATGGCATTACCTTTACTGTACTCTTGGAGTGCACAACACGCTAACAACAGTTTAGGTAAAATATGTAAATGCGATCCCCGTGTTCTTTTTTTCATTACGTAAAATTTTCAATTTTAGGACAAACGCTGTCGACCCTCACTTCAGAATGTCTAAAGAATATCCAGCAATTTTATGTACCCAAAATAATAATTAAATAGTTCAATAAATAGTTTTGAGGCTCCGTGAATTATAAAACAAGAAAAATCGTAAAATGTGTCCATATTTTTTCAAATTTTCTAACAGTTGAATCGATGGTAAAATTTGCAAAACAAAGGTGTTAGTAATATGTTTGCATTAATGTATTATGTTTTCTTTGTGAATAATTTATCATTTTATATTCGAATGTGATTTCTTAATGCGAACATATTACTAACATATTTGTTTTTCAAATCTTACCATCGGTTCAAGTGTTAGAAAATTTGAAAAAATATGGCCACATTTTACGATTTTTCCTGTTTGAAATTCCGTTTTTTAATTCGCGGAGCCTCAAAACTATTTGTTGAACTATTTATTATTTTGGGTACATAAAATTGCTGGATATTCTTTATAGGCATACTGATGTGAGGGTCGACACCGTCTGTCCTAAAATAAAAATTTTCACGCAGTAAAAAAAAAAGAACACGGGGAAGGTCATTCACGTATTTTACCTGAACTGTTGTTAGGGTGTTGTGCACTCCGAGTATACAGTAAAGGTTAATGCCATCCCTAGTACAAAGGACATTGGTTTTTCTCAGCCTGCCGGTGAATAGCGGTCGATCAGTCGGTGCACTTTGCATCAGTCGGAAAATTGTTTCTTACCAAAGTTAATCAGTATTTAACCGACAAGAAATTGCAATATTTTAAATTTTTAAGAAAATCGATTTTCAACAAAAAATCAAGGTCGGTGTCATATCTTTTAATGGAACTGAGTATTTTAAACTTCATAATATTGTAGGCGACGTCGAAACGAATTCAACGACCTGCTATACAATGACTTTCAGATGATCTTGAAATAATATCGCCGTGAATCAATTGCCAGAATATTTAAAATATTTCGACGTATACATATATGTATATATACAGGGTGGGGCAATAACTGTGTCAACTTTGAATATTGCCGTTATATGTAATAATATAAAAAAATGTGATATAGAAAACTTGCACGGTATAGAGGGGGGGGGGAGCATACTGTGACACAAACATTTTCTGCGTGGGTGTAGGCGCAGAGGAGATTTCGAGGTCACCTCTATTTTTTTTTTTAATGGGTTGCTATGTTTTTTTTATCACAATTATGTGGACAGTGTTGACATGCTTTCAGCGAGTTATCATTGAAGGTCATGCAAGGTCAAATGTGGTAGTAAAATAAACTGTATTACATTACAGGAGATGCTCGAATTGGTGACCGTTTGCGTCAATCCAAAGTTGCAAGTATTTTACTTAGTTGTTTTGTGTTCATACTATTTTGTTAGACATGAAGGTGACCTTTAAGTTTTTAAATGAAATGCTGTATATTTTGTTATATCATATGAAAACGCGTGTCTAGAAGAATTCATCCCTATACTGCACAGTGACAGTAGGGGGTCGTGATATCAAATAGGTGCGGAATACGTTCTTAAGGAATCTTAAACGTTACGGAAAACAAGATAACAATTTATTAATATAACCAACAAGAAAACAACATATACATCTTCCAATCGGCACGATGAAACAATTTGTCAAAGAAGTCAACTAAACACGGCAGAGGTTCGGAAAGTTCCGTTTCTTTGTCCTCCTGAAAAATGTTGACGGTGGACGCGCAGAGAAAAATAGCCTTCCTAAAAATTCTCCTTGGAAAGGTGATAAACTAATCGATACCTGCGATGTATACGCCATGGCATCCTTCACGGGAAAACCGGGCAAATCTGACGACCAAATATTTTATTGTACCCCGCGTGCCGACAGCAACCTAAAGTCAGTCAGAAAGGTCTCCGTACACCCTTTATAAAAATGCATGCACCTTTTGCTTGCAATTCATCGGGCCGGGGAAGTCCATGAACTTGTGGGGGAGGTGTTGCCGGTTGTGTATTTTAGGGCTGTGAAGCAAGATTTGAGCACCATTTTTGGCCAAAGCACACACCAGTATCCATCTAGTAAACCATCCAGTGAATTGAGAGAGAAGAAAATGTTGAGTGCTCTACAATTGATAACAATAATGACACAATTGAGCGAACAGATAAGTCTGTTGCGCCAAGTGTACCAGCGGCGCCGGTCGGAGCAGGAGGGAAGACGCGGAAGAAGAAGGCGCTATGGTGTCCACCCGCTGTGGCGAACTCGAGGCATCGAAGGAGAGAGTTCGTCTTGTTCCGACAATTGTTGGACCATGAGGAGAAATTCTATGGATATTTCCGGATGAGCCGAGGCTGCTTCAACAGTTTATTGGAGAAGATTAGAGAAGATCTTACGAAAATTTGTACGCCTTGGAGAACACCAATTGCGCCAGAGGAACGGTTAGCAGTTTGCTTGAGGTAAGTAAGCCCACAATAGGGTTGGTTCTTATCTATTTTTTCTTAGTCCTTAACCCTTTGCCCTACAATATCGAGTCAGACTCGTGATGAAGATGCTGAACAGAGTCTAATAAATATGTTTCCTATTAATTTCCTTTAAACCGAAATAAAATTCCATTTTGGCGTTGTTGATGTACAACGATCGGACAACATATAGGCATACAATAGATATAAATTTTCTCCCCTTTTTAGGTAATTATGAATTACAAAAAAGTTCTAATCACTGAAGCCGTGAAATAAATCGTAGTACAAGGGGTTAAACGTTAAAATAATTGATTAAATTATTAGAGAAAGTAAAAAATTTATTAAATTATTATCAAAAAAGCAGTAAATTATAAAAACAAAAATTATCTTAGCCTAAATTATCTTAATCTAAACTAATCTAACTTAATCTAACTTAACGTTACTTATAATCTAACTTAAAATCTATACATTGTCCGGGGATTCAGAATCCATTTCCTCGCACAATATTTGGAAAACTTTTCTCTTCATTCTCGTTTGAGAATGCTTACTCAACTTGGATGTTTCTTATGAAATATATAGGAAGAACGAGTCTAATGTTCCGCTCTCACTTTCTGCGGATGCTGATCCAAGTCGACCATGATTTGTTGGATCAGATGTTGCCGGATGCGTCACTGCATCCTTTACCACTTCCAAACACTGTAGCATTTTATTTTGAATGTCCTCTAATCTTCTCTCTTCGCCATTGTCCTCGTTCGATTGCGTTCTCCGCCTCTTTCGACTGGGCAGTTCCTCCTCCTCCTCCAACTCTTCATACCCATTCTCGATCAGGGGTTCGTCGTCCTGGTGGACTGATGGACCCGAACTGCTGGACCCCGTTACAAAGCTGGCGAATCCGAGAAAAATAATATTTAAATTAGTTAATTGTAAACAATTTCAAATCGAATAGTAAATGTAAACAGTACAAAATTTGCTCTAAAATATTAAATATTACTTGAAATATTGCTCACCTCTGTAAACTGCAAAGCGTTCGACGCTTTTTAAAATATGGGATTAAACATCCCATACTGTCGCCATATTTAAATTTTCGCAGCTGGGTGTCCGCTGCTGCCTGCCCGCTATGCGCCGCGTGCAGTCTGGAGCGGAATTTTCTAAACTGGTCGCGTAGATTGGACCACCTTGTTTTGCAAGCTTCGGCTGTGAACAGAAATATTGTCTAATTAACATTTTATCATTGTTTCAGGTACTTGGCAACTGATGACTCTTTTAAAACTATTAGCTATAGTTTTAGATTGGGGCGTTCAACTGTTGAGTTGATCGTAAAAGAAACATGTAGGGCAATTACGGAGAAACTATTACGAGAGGCAATTCCTACACCCACCACCAAAATGTGGGAAAAAATCAAGGGAGATTTTTGGGAAAAATGACGGTTCCCGAATTGCCTGGGGCCATTGACGGGAAACACGTCAATATTCAAGCCCCATGGAACTCAGGATCCCTCTATTTTAACTATAAGAGGACGTTCTCGATTGTTTTATTGGCCGTCGCTGACGCCAATTCAAATTTTATTGCCGTCGACGTGGGAGCATATGGGCGCAACAGCGATGGAGGGATATTCGCGCAGTCCATGCTGGGACAAGGAATGAGCAACGGCTCCTTCGAAATGTTGCCGGACACCAATTTTCCGGGAACGACAACATCCGCGCCCTGCGTCATCGTCGGCGATGAGGCTTTTCCCTTAAGATGTAATCTGTTGCGGCCGTATCCGGGCAGGGTGGCGGAAGGCCACGACGACATGATAAATTTTAACAAACGACTCTCTCTCTCTCGCCCGACGCGTGGTCGAAAACGCGTTCGGGATTTTAGCTCAAAAATTCCGTGTGTATAACAGAAGAATTCAGGGCAAACCTGAAAATATCGATTACATAATAATGACCACATGCATCTTGCACAATTGGATCAGGAACTATGAGAGATGCCCAGGAGCAGCAGCGACCAGTTTGCCGCCGGAGGAGCACGAAGTGCAGGCTGCAAGCTGGTCTGCGCTAAATGCTCCACAGGGCAACTCAACAAGAGAGTCGTTTGTTGTTCGGGACAAGTTTAAAGAATTTTTGTCAACATTATAATCTAGGGTTAGGGTTAGGGTTAAGGTGTAAATATAGTATAGGTAAATAGTATAAGTTAGATTATAAGTTAGAGTTAGTTTTATACTTGCGTGTTATTTAAATATTAAAATGAATTTAGTACTAACCCGTTTGATTTAATTCATCGCCTATCGGACCGCTCTGAGTCTTTTGCGGCTCATTGCAAAAATTTCTTCGTAATTGCGAAGTAAACGGTAGAAGTCACGATTATTAAGTCACAAAATTTCATTAAAATCAATCATGGTTGCTAAGAAATATAATTAATTAAAAACAGCAAAAATTGTAAGAAACTGCGGTTTAAAACCTAAATAAATGTATCCTTTTACTCAGTAAATTAATCCTATCATTTCCAACAAATTCAATACGTTTGGGCCAATTTTAAATAAATGATTTGTTTTTAGAAAGTGTACATTGGGTCGTGAATCTACACTTCCTTTATACTCTCATTCATCATTTCCCAATGGAGCGAATTCTTTACTTTCTCGCTATGTCCATCGCCTGACCTTTCCTGTCATAAAATTGATGGGCTTAAGCTAACGAACGAACGGTTCAACATTTCTTACCTGCATTATTGCCGTCCGCACCATACTATGACGGGAGTAAAGGCCCACGAAAATAAAAATACGGTACTCCCACTCGGAATCATCGATTTCGAACAATGTAAGACATAAAGAATTTGTAGGTCATTATGGATAAGAATTCTAAAGTTTTCCAGAAACATTTTTTCGTATTACAAAGCAAAACGATTTCATTTATGCGTAATTATTCTTCTTATTCTACAAACTATTACGTAATCGAGTCATTCCACGCGATATCGGAATTTGCGGGAGTGATGTTTCAAATTTTCTGCAAATTTGAAGACATATGTATGTTTTAGTCCTTTGTGACCTATCAACGAAACTCAAAGGATTTTTCGATATCTGAAAAACTGCAGATTTTAGAGACGTGTAAAAATAAGCGTTGCGAATTTTAAATTATTTGTAGCGAACGCTGCACCGTGGTATACAAAAACAAGTTCGTAATGGGAACACTTGGGGCTATGCCCCCATTTTTTCCAAACTTTTTAATAGCACCCCCATTTTCATCGGTTTGTAAAATCAACCATTTTTAAGAAATCAAAATATCCTTTGACATTCGTTCTTCGGTCACTAAAGACAACATATTCAAATTTTTACAAAATCCAACAGACTATGCAGAAAAATGTCCGATTTCGCGTGGAATGACCCTGACACTTGCTAATTGCAAGTGCACCGACTGATCGACCGCTATTCACCGGCAGGTTTGAACAAACCAATGTCCTTTGTACTAGGGATGGCATTAACCTTTACTGTATACTCAGAGTGCACAACACCCTAACAACAGTTCAGGTAAAATACGTGAATGACCTTCCCCGTGTTCTTTTTTTTTTACTGCGTGAAAATTTTTATTTTAGGACAGACGGTGTCGACCCTAACATCAGTATGCCTATAAAGAATATCCAGCAATTTTATGTACCCAAAATAATAAATAGTTCAACAAATAGTTTTGAGGCTCCGCGAATTAAAAAACGGAATTTCAAACAGGAAAAATCGTAAAATGTGGCCATATTTTTTCAAATTTTCTAACACTTGAACCGATGGTAAAATTTGAAAAACAAATATGTTAGTAATATGTTTGCATTAAGAAATCACATTCGAATATAAAATGATAAATTATTCACAAAGAAAACATAATACATTAATGCAAACATATTACTAACACCTTTGTTTTGCAAATTTTACCATCGATTCAACTGTTAGAAAATTTAAAAAAATATGGCCACATTTTACGATTTTTCTTGTTTGAAATTCTGTTTTATAATTCACGGAGCCTCAAAACTATTTATTGAACTATTTAATTAGTATTTTGGGTACATAAAATTGCTGGATATTCTTTAGACATTCTGAAGTGAGGGTCGACAGCGTTTGTCCTAAAATTGAAAATTTTACGTAATGAAAAAAAGAACACGGGGATCGCATTTACATATTTTACCTAAACTGTTGTTAGCGTGTTGTGCACTCCAAGTGTACAGTAAAGGTAATGCCATCCATAGTACAAAGGACATTGGTTTGTTCAAACCTGCCGGTCAATAGCGGTCGATCAGTCGGTGCACTTGCAATTTGCTACCTGAATCGCTGAGCGCCACATCCTTCGTCTCAGTACTTTGAATGTGATCCCCATTCACGCTTCTGCAAACAATCTCGATCTATCTTCACATTCATATTACTTTTCGGATAGGTATATAAAACATATAGTAAAAGCAAATCAGGAATAAATAAAAATGATTGACATATAAAATTAATCCTCATACGCATTCTAGGCAAAATAAATGTATTTCATATCGTGATATACACGAATATTGAATTTTTTCAGTAAATTCCGCACCGTGACTGCGTCCGTACCGGCAGAATCCGGAGTCATTTTGTCGGTGGCTTGCCCGTTTGCCCGTCGTCTGTTGCCCGTTTGCCCGTTTGCCCGTTTGCCCGTCGTCTATTGCCTGTTTGCCTGTCTCTTGGCCGTCTGTGCCCAGCATAGGCATCTCAGGGATGTAGAGGGGAGTGGACGGTTCTGCAATTCTGGTAGCTAACCCCCGTGGTGATTTAAAAAATTTATTTCTAAAAACTAACAAATTCAAAACGAAATTAATAATAACTGAATGTTATTTCGCTTTCCGAGTCATTCTCAGTACTTTGAATGTGATCCCCATTCACGCTATTGCAAACAATCTCGATCTATCTTTATATACATTCACATTACTTTTCGGATAGGTATATAAAACATATAGTAAAAGCAAATTAGGAATAAATAAAAATGATTGACATATAATTATTGCAAAATTGTATTGTGCATAAAAATGATTATTATATGATTATTTATCGTCATCGCAAGAACCTTTTTCTTCTTAAATAATTTATCATTTTATATTCGAATGTGATTTCTTAAAGTTTTTTGCGATGACGATTAAAGAAAGAAAATGGTTTTATATTTAATAATAACTGTGGTATAAAAAGTGTTGTGTAGGCGGTTTTCGTAAAACTCATCCAAAATAGCAAACTTTTCTGGTCTGTATCTGTTAAACAATTTCGAAGATTATAAAATGATAGCTCAACCCCCACCCCCCCCAATTGTCGCTCGGGCTACAAAATATTTCAGTTTCATCCAAATTCGAAACGTAGTCACAAAAAATGATTTAATTCACATGGAATCACCCCTTTCCTAATTTGGATATTTCCTTAAAAAAAAATAACTACCATTCTTATTTTTACAATATGTGTGTAATTGACGTGTAACAATATAAGAATGGGTGATGCTGTTTCACCAAGAGGCAGGGACGATTCCTATCCCCATGATGTTGTAGAAAAGAGAGACCGATAGTTTACCTAAAGGAACTGTGAAGCCACTAAAAACATTTTCTTTTGTGCCATGCACAGCAGGGAACAGTCACCGTGCACTCGAAGGGCCATCTAGAAGCAATAGGACGTTCAAATTTATGGCCCCAACGCCGTCGGGAAAAATTTCCAACTCGAGGTCCATTTTCCGACCGGCAAATTTCTGACCCGTGTTCTTAAATGTAAGCGTCCAAACATCTTCACCGTCTTGCCCGTCTTGTTTGGGCCGACCTTTATTCTGGCCGGACATACCGCACAATCTTTTGTCTGTGCGAAGGATGCAGCAGGCCGGTATAAAAATAGTGTTCGACGAAAATGGTGCGACTGTTTTAAAGAACGGAAAGACCATCATGACCGGTGAGCCCTTAAGCAATTTAATTGCTATTGAATTCAAGACTGTTCAACAGAGGGTAAGAAAGATTAATATACAAATAAATAATGTAAATGATAATAATTATGAATTATGTCATAAGCGTTTGGGACACATAGGAAGATCAAAATTCTTAGAGTTAAAGAATAAACAAATGGTCGATGATATAGAATATCTTAATCAAATTGCACCTAATGATGATTTATGCGAAGCTTGTACAAAAGGAAAACAAGCACGATTGCCATTTGAAAAAGTCATGTAAAACGACCACTGTTTATTGTCCACTCTGATGTTTGTGGGCCTATCACTCCGCCCACGATTGATGATAAAAATTATTATGTAATATTTGTAGATGAATTCACTCATTATTGTGTAACATATTTAATCTCGTATAAGTCAGATGTCTTTTCTGTTTTTAAAGATTTTGTTGCAAAGAGTGAATCTCATTTTAATTCAAAAATCGTAAATTTATATTCTGATAATGGTAGAGAATATTTATCAAATGAGATGAAGGACTATTGCGTGCAAAAAGGTATTAGTTACCATTTAACAGTTCCACGTACCCCTCAATTGAACGGTGTTTCAGAACGAATGGTTAGAACAATAACTGAAAAAGCACGCACAATGATAAGTGGTGCTGATTTGAATAAAGTATTTTGGGGCGAGGCAATTCCCACTGCTACGTTTTTAATTAATCGAACCCCAACTAGAGCATTAAAGGTAGATAAAATACCATTTGAATTGTGGCATGGTAAAAAGCCCAAAGTTAAATATTTAAAGATGTTCGGGTCTACCGTGTACGTTCATAGCAAATTTGGAAAAACTAAGTTCGATGAGAAATCATCGAAAGGTATTCTAGTTGGTTATGAACCAAACGGTTATAAAGTATGGGACGTGAGAACTGGTAAATTTATAGTAGCCAGGGATGTGATAATTGATGAAGTCAATTATTTAAAAACTCGTCCAGAAATGAGGATAGAAAGGGATAATGCTGGTCCCGGAAATGAAACTGATGCATCCGACATAAGGTAAAAATCAGTAAAATTGAATGAAAAGCCTCATAAATCTGATAATAATAAATCAGATATATCAAAGTCGAGTACAATCCCTGAAAAGAAATTAGGAGATGAACCTAATGAATCTGTAAAAGAAACAGATACGCACGAAAAGTCATTACCTAAAAATGATAAAGTAGAAATGCCAGAAAAACAGAATCTTAGGAGTGATAGAATCAAGAATCAACCTAATATTTCTTACGATGAAAGTAACATACAAGACGATCTTCTTATGTATACACAATCGTTCGCCGGAAAAATTCCCAGTTCGTTTATAGAAATAAAATTAAGAGAAGATAGAGTTGTATGGGAACAAGCTATCGATAATGAATTAAATTCACATGCAGTAATCAAAACATGGGAATTAGTATAAAGACCAAATAATACTAATATAGTAGACTGTAAGTGGATATTTACGATTAAACATGATGAACACGGAAATCCAACAAAATATAAGGCACGACTGGTTGCGCGTGATTTTAGTCAGGAATATTTAACTGACTATAACGAAACATTCGCACCAGTTGCTAGAATTTCAAGCTTTAGATTTATAATTGCTTTCGCAAATCAATTTAATTTATTGATACATCATATGGATGTAAAGATTGCCTTTCTTAACGGTATATTAAAGGAACAAATATATGTATATGAAAGTTCCTGAAGGAGTCAAAAGTAAAAGCAATGAAGTATGTAAATTGAATAAAGCAATATATGGTTTGAAACAAGCAGCAAGATGCTGGTTTGAAGCTTTTGAGAAAAATCTTGTTGAGAAAGGATTCCGAAGTTCATCAGTAGATCGTTGTATATATTTTCTGGATAGAGGACATGTATCCGAAAATATATATGTTGTGTTATATGTGAATGATCTTGTGATTGCTACGGGAAATAAAGAAACAATGACTAATTTTAAAAATTATTTGATGCAAAAATTTAGTATGACAGATTTGAATGAGATTAGACATTTCTTAGGAATTAAAGTTGAAAGAATTGACTGCAAAATAACCTTAGATCAGAGTACATACATAAAAGCAGCTTTAGAAAAATTCAAAATGAATGAATGTAAAGCTGTTAGTTCGCCTCTTCCGAATAAACTGGATTATAAAGCATTAAATTCAGATGAAGAGTGCGAAGCACCGTGTAGAAATTTAATCGGTTGCTTAATGTATATTATGATATGTACAAGACCTGATATAAGCGTAGCAGTGAATATTTTGAGCAGGTATACAAATAAAAATAATAAGGAACTCTGGCTAAATTTGAAGCGAGTACTGAGATACCTGAAAGGTTCAATTAATGTCAAACTAAATTATATTAGAGGTAACTATAATAATATAATAAGTGGGTATGTTGATGTTGATTGGGGAGGACACGATGAAACCGATAGAAAAAGTACGACCGGGTACTTGTTTCAATTATTTGATAAATGTACAATTTGTTGGTCGACGAAAAGACAGACATCCAACGGCTGCCTCCTCAACGGAAGCAGAATATATGGCACTTTTTGAAGCTGTAAGAGAAGCTGTCTGGATGAAATCGTTGGCCCTCAGCATTAATATAAACATTTCGAAGCCGATTATAATTTATGAAGATAATAACGGCTGCATAAGTATAGCGAATAATCCAGGCAATCATAAAAGATCAAAGCATATCGATATCAAGTATCATTTTTCTAGGGAACAAATAGAGAAAAATGTCATTAAACTTAAATTTGTCTGTACAGAACGCCAAGTAGCTGATGCATTTACTAAACCATTGGCAGGAGTCAAATTCATGGAATTTAGAACACAAATGGGACTACATTGATTTTATTGTATATTACATTTTATTGTTATAGAAAGTTAACCATTTGAAATGGTCTGATTAGGTTTTACTGGGTTTCCCTAATCCTCACAACGAATGTTGGACCATATGTATTCCCTAGAGAAAGCAAAGAAGGACGATTTATCATTTCTTATGTGTTTGATTTCAATAGTAGATATCACTACTATATATTCTATTAATAGTAAGATAGATTTTTGGATAGAATATTTTACAGTCAACTGATAAATTTTTGAGGGGGCGTGTTGGATTATTAGCAATAATAATACAACTCCCAAAAGAGCAAAAATGAATTTCGTTGTCCATGAGAAACACTGTAGCTTTCTCTATCTTAGAATAACAGACCAGATGTCATCGGGCCCATAGGCCTGGTATTTGTCGTACCAGAGGACCAGGGCAATAAACGATGCAGGCCTGGGTTTTTCCCTTATTTCAAGTGGACGAAAGAATTTCTCTTTCGCCCCTGCTTTATTCTTTTCCTCACTTCGAGTCCGTTAGTCGAACTGGTTACATCGTCCTTCCGCGCTGTTTAATAAAACAGTTATAGCAAATTCTCCAGTGAAGTCAATTATTTAACCCTTAGCACTCGAGTGGTGACTCTGAAGCACCACTAGAAATTGTTATGGCATTATTTCAAAGAAATTACAAAAAATATTACAGAATATTTGTTACATTAGAAAATTTGTATTTAATAGACTACTAAACATTTAAATATTGTATGTGGACATCGGATCAGTTTCGTATGAATAAATGAAAATATTCTAAGACGGTAGAAAAATTTAATTTTAGAATGAAAATAGCGCCGAGTGCAAAGGGTTAAATACCTAATCCTAACACATACAATAGTATGAAATCGATAATGTCAAGAGAGAAGAGAAAATCACGACCAGATTTGCCAAAAACTGTGCAGAGTGCACACGAAATATTAAAAAATTATGATGTCCTGAAAGAAATTTACAAGGGATGTGCAATCTCGAATGATAACAAATACGCACTAATTTTCTCTAATACTACATTGCTAACTGCATTAGAAAATGCCAAAGAAATATATATGGATGGAACTTTTTCCGTAAGTATTTAAGATAAACCATTTATATGATTAATACCTTTCAAATAAAGATCGCCCTCACTCGCACAGGTAAAAACTCCTGCCTGTGCTCTCCCTCGCACGCACGGCCAGCATAGGGCCTCATGCTGTCCCGCTCGCACGCACGGAAAATTCCCAACCGGCGTGCTTTCCCTCGCACTCGTTGCCGAAATAGGCATAGTGCTTTCTCCCTCACTCCCACAGGTAAAAACTCCTGCTCGAGCTCTCCCTCGCACTCGTTGCTAACATAGGCATAGTGCGTTCTCCCTTGCTCCCCTGTGCCTTCTCGCACAGCTAAAAATCCCAAGCCAGTGCTCTCACTCGCACGCGCGCGGCCAGGATAGAACCTAGTGCTGTCCCTCTCACACGCACGGTAAAACACGTACCGGCGTACACTCACTCGCACCCACGGCCAGCATAGGGCAATTACGCTTACCCTTAGCACCTAGGTGGCTTTTTTTCAAGCAGCACTTTCTCGCTAGAGAAACTACACCCTCACGGATACAAACCTCCACCCCCATAGTTCCGAAAATACCCGATAGATGCTTCTTGACTTGAACTGCACTTTCTCGCAAGAAAAAGTATGCAGTGACGGATATACCTCCCCAAGGAAAACTCACAGAAATCGGACAAAGGAGTCGCGTTCCGATCGTCACGCCGAGCGGGTCGAGCACTGGTTACTGCGGAAAGCCAAGTCGATGCTCAACTAAACGCGAAACGGTACAGACGTCTTCTACGCGCTATAGTATCTCTTGATACACCTTCTACTTTTCACAAGTGGTTTTACACAAGTGGATAACGCCGCGACTCCGGGAGTTTCCAAAACCAGGGACACTCTTCCGCTAAAAACTCCTTAGCTGCCCTCCTTCCGGGAACGAGCCAACAGCAGCTCATCTACCATCCAAAGACAACAGGAACATCCTGAGCACCCCATCGAACACAGGACAATGGTCCTTCCGAGGAGGAAAAAACAACAGGAAGTCAAGGAAGGACACTGATCCCTACCCGATCAAAAGTAAAGAGCGGTCGCAATCGCTGTCAAACTCAGGACCTACGAAAATCATCCCAAACCCCCAATCAGGTATGGCTAACACCAAACAAGTTATACAAATCCCTCTCCAAAACAGATTCGGAATCTTCTCCGACTGCATAATAGACCCACCCCCTCACTCCCTCAGAAAAACAAACTCAAACCACCGTAAATGAAGGGTCACAAAAAGAAACCGTCCAAAAATCCTCAAATTCAAATTCCAACGAAACGACCTCCCATCAAAAACCTCCACCCATATATATACACGGCAACGTGAACTTCGTCAAGTTCATCGAAAAATTACAAGAAAACTTCGGGCAAAACTTCCAAGCCAAAAACTGCAACAACAAACTCAAAATAAACTTCGAATCCTCCTAGGACTACAACAGATTCAAAAACACCTGCCTCCAAGAAAATATACAATACCATACGTATTCCCTCCACACTGACAAGGTTTTGGCCGTCGTAGTTAAAGGCGTCCTAAAAATCCAGACAAACAAAATCATAGCTAACATTAAAACTCAAGGCCTTGAACCTCTCTCATGCACAGAGCTCCCGATTAACACCAAAAACCCAATATATAAAATCACTTTCAACGCAGGCACAACCCTAGCACAAGTAAAAAAGATTCGAGCCATTGAGAACATCAGAGTCTATTGGGAAAAATACGACTCCAAAAAACCCTTCATACAATGCTTCAGATGCCAAGCTCACGGCCATACATCCTCAAACTGCAACAAATCTTACAAATGCGTAAAATGCGCAGGTCCACACGACACGCGCACTTGCAAAAAAACCCCAGACACACCCGCCACCTGTGCAAATTGCAAAGGAGATCACCCGGCTAATTACAGCAAATGCCGTGCTTTATTAGCGTTCCTCAGTAAGAAGAATCCAACCACACACAAAACCCCCTCAACCCACCAACTCACTCCCACCTTCCACCCGGTCGAGTTCCCCCAAATCCCCCAAATCCCCAAAACACTACCACCCTCAATCAGACCACCCCATAACAAAACACCGTACCAAATCTCCTACGCAGAAGCTGCAGCAGCCTCCACCACTACCCCCAAACCCACACCCACCAAACCACATACAAACACAGCCGACACAATAAACTCCCTAAATGCCTCAGGTGAACTAGACACCTTTTGTAAGATCTTAGACCTAATCCAAACACACTATATGCCATGCAAAACTAGTATCGACAAAGTAAAAGCTATAATATTCATCGTCCAACAACTCGATGACTAATTCGACCCCATCCCCACACAAAATCATGGCTTGGAATGCCACCAGTCTTCTCCCAAAACTCACCGAACTCCAGCAATACCTTACAACTAACCAAATACAAATTGCACTCATCTCAGAAACATGGCTCTCACCCTCCGAAAGCCTCAAGATTCCACATTATAGAGCGATCCGAGCGGACAGGCCCCAACAAACGCTAAAAAGCGGTGGAGTAGCCATCTTAATCCATAACTCCATCCCCTACCAAACCATCCCCCAACCCACAAACTCCAGTATAGAAATCACCTCAATAGTAACGAAGACAAACCCCCCATCACAATCGGTGCTCTCTACTCCCCCCCGAAAAACAAAATCGCACAGTGTTTCGTAAAACGGTCTTGATCGACCAGGAAACTTGATAGAGAGAATGGAGTTGCGTGAAAGGAGATGTTCGATTTCATGCATTTGTACACACGTGAGGCCCTTTTCCGATTTTTTGCTGTCCTTCGTTTACTTAGAAGAATGCTTAGTCCTCGAAATGTCTAAAACGTGCATTCGAGGGTTTAAGCTGACAGCATTGGAAAAGTGGCCATAAAGTCAATTCGTAAGACTCTCGTTTCGAGTACCGATCGCGAGGTACGCGAGAGTCCCGAATTCGGCCTACAACGGACCATTGTCCGTAACACGCAGCGGCCAAGGATACGCAGTCCTTGCGTCGCATCGCCAGGCCTCACAGGCCATATATCACAAAGGCGCCTGGTTTGTGTCTATCAAGACACGCTCGGGTTCGAGCCTAAGTTTTCGCATCCCCTTGGTTTCGTGAGCGTACTCAGGCCAAGGGGGTAATAAACCACGTTCGGCCCACTTGGGCCAGCCAGCACACGGGCCACGCGGGCCATAAATTTCGAAGGCCACTTAGGCCGAAAAACAGACTCTGTCCCGAGGTCCTTAAAACGCGCATTTTTCGGGATTTCCCGTCTTCGGATGAGGAGGAGCTTCCACCTCCACGAAGAGAAGAAGATCCTCCTCCTACAGTCTAATTGTCGAATGGGGTGCCTTTTTCCCCCAAATTTGGGCCTATGCCCACGAATTTCCTCGTCACACGAGTGGACGAGAGAACGGACCTCGGGACAGCAAAGTCAGAATCAACCGCGCATCTGAGCTAGTCAGAACAAATAGAGACAATCGCACATCTGAACTAGTCAGAACCCCAGTATCAATCGCACATTCAACCAGTTTTAAAACATAAGAAGTCCGTCTTTTCCACACTACGACCACTGTTCCATTTTGAATCAATCATCCAAAGTTAAATCGGCAGGTGATAGTGCCGTGTATTGTTAATGAATAAACAAACTTTGTTACAAAAACTCTGAGTCATTTCAACCACCGGCACAAACATTTCAGGAGAGAATGGATGGATGTATGTAACGAGTGAATTTGAAACGGAATAAGTGAGGATGAATGAGTGTGTATAGACTCGGATTCAACAATAAATAACTATATTTCACTGTATAACTATGTAACAAAATGCTATTTACAGAAAATGTACAACGAACGAAATATGAAATAAACGTATATGGAGTCTAATGTGTGCAAGCGAGAACGTGTTTTAAGCGCGATACTGTTCTAGACAGAGAGAGCGAGCCGTCGTTTCTCTCTCTCTTTTATTTGCTCGGTTCCTTCGCGAATGTTCGCTCGCTGTCGTCGCTTCCGGGTGAGCGATCGCGTGCATTCGAGACGGTTCGCGAGCGTGTTCGGCCAATGGCGTGAGCGATCGCGTGCTCGCGTAATTTCCGCGCGCTGACGATTCGCTGCCTGTTTGACGGGATTGCGAGCCGGCTTGGCGGGAACGCGCTGTGTCGCAGAGTTGTCATGGCGGTCGCGCGCGCCAATCTTGAACACACAGCCTGACCTCGACGCAATCACATCCCACCCACACTCCAAATACTTCCTCTTAGGAGGTGACTTAAACGCCAAGCACCAGCTCTGGAATAACACCTCCTACAACAAAAACGGTAGCACCCTAAAAACCCACTCCGAATCCCGAAACTACAACATCATCCACAGCAACACATATACCTACAGCCAACCAAACACCACACCCTCCAACATAGACATTTTCTAAACGAATTTACCCTATGCAATGACATGCTTCATTGACAATGACCTCCCCTCAAACCACCTCCCCGTTCTCCTAACAATAGAAAAGCACCCAAGACACTCCACCCTCCCAAAAAGCTCCTACACCGACTGGGGCAAATTCAGACGCCTAAATAACACATACTCCCTCAACACTAGCATCAACACCCCCGGCGACATAGAATCTGAAATAGACAGGCTCCAAAAACACATAAACCACTCCTATAGGAAATCCACATCCATACACCAAAATCCACCCACCCAACCCGACGCTATCATCACCAAGACCATAAAACTCAGGAATCATTACAGAAGAAAGTACCAAAAAACCGGTAATCCTTTTTTCAAACTTCAACGAAACCTCCTAACCGGAAAAATCCGTTCCCTCATCACCAAAGCTAAAAACGACAAATGGCAATCCAGACTCCAACAAATCAAATCCTGCGATAACACCCTTTGGACCACCTACCGTCTAACAAGCTCCAAACGCACGCCCATCCCCGTCCTCACCGACAACTCCTCCAATTATTATACGGACGAAGAAAAAGCCAACACCCTAGCAGACGTTTTTCAAAAAATCCATGACAACTCCCTCTCACTCCCCTCCTCGACAGAACATGAAGTTCAAGAATACATCGACGAACTTAACTGATCCTCCAACACTCCCACACCCCCACCCCCATCCCCACGATACATCAGGGACACTATCTCCAACAGCAAGGCACCCGGTTTTGACAAAATCACCCCCTCAAGCTAAAAAACCTCTCCAAAAAACTCGTAGTCCAACTATACTACATCCTGCGTGAATGCACCCGCCTCACCTACTTCCCATCCATCTGGAAAACGGCAAAGATCATCCCCGTCAAGAAACCCGGCAAAGATAGTAAATCAACCACCAGTTACCGCCCCATCAGCCTCCTCAGCACGTTAGGAAAAATACTTGAAAAAATAATCCTGAAACAACTAAGTCTTCACCTCGCTACCAAACAAATCCTCATCAACCAGCAATTCGGTTTCAGACAAAACCACTCCACCATTCACCAACTTCTTAGAGTCACCGAATTCATAGCTCTTGAAAACTGTAAGAATAGATCGGTACAAGCTATCCTCCTCGACATTGAAAAGGCCTTCGATACCGTCTGGCACGAAGGCCTCATATACAAACTCCATCAAATAAACACGCCCATCCACCTCACGAAATTCATTCAAAATTACCTGTCCGATAGAAAATTCTCCGTCTCCATAAACGGCTCCTCCTCCACCACCAGAACCATCTCCGCAGGGGTCCCCCAAGGGTCGCTCCTAGGTCCAACCCTGTTCTCTATATACATTAACGACCTCCCTCACCATAAGAACACACAATTAGCACTATACGCCGACGACACGGCCCTATACACCTCCTCGTGGAAACACGCTAATGCCACACAATACCTCCAGGAACACCTAGATACCCTTATGGACTTCTATAGCAAATGGAAAATCAAAGTAAATCCTCTAAAAACCGAGGCAGTTATATTCACTCGCAAAAAAGAACCGGCCATAAACCTCCTCAGAATCAATAACGTCACAATCCCCTGGAAATCCCAATCCAGATACCTAGGCATCATCCTAGACAAAACACTGACCTGGGCCCCAGCCATAAAACATACAATAAAAGCAGCCTACCCCGCGCTAAAAAGACTCTATCCCCTCATTGCACCAAACAGTAAACTCAAAACACAAATCAAGATAAACCTCTATAAAATCTACGTCCGACCCATTATTCTATACGGCCATCAAGTTTGGGCCACTGCTGAAAAAACCAACCTAGACAAAGCACAAATAATGCAAAACAAATTTCTCCGCATTATCCTGAACAAAAACTATGACACTCCAATTCCAGAACTTCAGAAACTCGCGCAAATTAACACTTTGGCGTCCGCACGTTTCGTAAAGATTTGTTCGTTTCGCGCCGGCACCACTACCTCTGTTACTTCGCTCGGCGCCGGCTGGTTTTGAGGTTATTGGGAGATGATTTTTAAGTTTTTCTAATCTCATTGGTAGTGGTCACGAGTTTTCAATCCGTCTCACCTATTTTTATGAAAATGTACATATGTAAATAAATTAAAAATTTTTTTTTTTTAATTTTTTTTTAATTTAATTTTTTTTTTAATTTAATTTTTTTTTTTAATTTTTTTTTTATTTTTTTTTTGTAAATTTTTTTTTTCCGCAATGTCGATTGGAACGTCGGACAAGTCGTCCGCGCATTCTTCGTAAATAACAGTATCTTCTCGTTCGTCTGCCATGATAAATGTGTACAAATACTCATAAAAAAAAACACTCGCTGACGTATGTAACTTATTCCACAGCTGTACAGCTTTATGGTAAAAATACTGTACCTAGAAATTTTTATAGTAAATTGAATTTTTAAATTTATGAGGATGAATTTAAAAAGAAATTTTTATAGTAAATTGAATTTTAATGAATTATTTAGTAAAAATTATTTAAAAAGAAATTTTTATAGTAAATTGAACTCCGAGTTATTTAGTAAAAATTATTTAAAACGAAATTTTTATAGTACATTGAATTTTTAAATTTATGAGGGTGAGGGTGAGGGTTTCTGTAATTTTCATTACAGTGCCACCTGCCGGTAGGCGAAGGTCACCACTGTGGTGTCGCCGGCCGTCAGGCAATACTTTGCGAAAGTCACCGCTGTGGTGTTACCGGCCGCCGAGCGATAGTTTGCGACGCACACCACTCTGGTGTAGCCGGACGCCATAGTGTTAAAACCGTCAGGGAATACATAAACGCCTCAATACAAACTGCCTATAACCATACCCACGAAAACCCAGAAATAAGCAATATCGGACTCTTCAACACTCAGGACATCCCGTTTAAGAACATCTTCAAAATCACCAGAAGACTGGCTCATTCCTAAAAACAACCCCCCCCCCTTCCCTCATGCACATAGGTTTTTTGAAACATTTCCTATAATCCCACACAAGTCTTCAAACCCCATACCCCCCCCCCCAAGAAAGCAAGTAATCCCCATTTTTGTTCACAGGATATCCAGGTCAAAGGGAAACTAGAACTCCCCAGGTACTGGAATAACCACACCCAAGGGAAAAAAAAAAAAAAAAAAAAACACAGAAATCGGAAAAACTCCTCAGTCTCTTGCGGACCACAGTCGCGTGCGGTCGTCGCTTCACAGTCTGTAAGCCTACTAACTGTTTTTAACATCGTTCAACCTAAATTCTCTTGCGAACAACGGTCGAGTGCGCTGTCGTTCCGCAGTCAGTGCGTCTCTCGCATTTTATTTGCGTTCTGTGCGCGTCTATCCAACCGCTTCAATACTCGCTATCGAAGTTCCTTCATATTCTAACAACCAACAGGTTATCTCGCCGGACAGCAAGTGAGTTTTTCCCTCCTGGACTTAGTCCACGGAGGGTAATCCATTGCAATACCTCTTACTTACTCTCTTTTGCAGTGTTCTGTATAGCCTAAAGCTATCTCACACAACTGCTTTAATTTTTCGCGCTTTGCTGCTTGACTGCTTGCTGCACTGTAAGTCAAATCACTCTCTCCCCCCGGACCACCGGGCGGGTTTCACTTATCCTCCGCTCTCTGCCAGTTCGTAGCTCGCCGATTTCTTCATCTGTGCTTTAACCGTTGCATTTGAATTCCGTCGTTAAAAATTCTTGGAGTGTCTTTGTGTCCTGTGCTGCGCGGCCACGAGGCAATTCCCCCTCGTACCAAGGGCAGCGACCCAAACAGTCGCTCCTCTATTATCAACATAACCGCACATAAACACACCTACACAATATCGGGTCAGGATTTAAATCCCGTGACCTTTTCCTCTTCCTCTCTCTCCCCAGTATCCTGGCACTACTTCATACAGGGTGTTTCGAATACACACTTTTCTATCCTCACTGCTGCTGGTAATTTCTGACACGATGGAAGGGCATGTTCCACTGCCCGTTTAATCGAACCGGAACCAACACCTTCTAACTTTTACCCTGGCTCCCCAAGGGAAGCGCCTTTCCATGAAGAAAAGGCCCGTAATCATACAAAAACGAACGATAGTTCGTAAAATCGGCCACGTCGAGGATGTAATCACCGGCATTTCTCGCTCTCAGTCTCATCCCATTGACCTAAACACATCTCCGGATGTCACTTTCGATATGCCTAGGCTCTCTCCTGATCCAGCCTCAGGCAACGAAAATGTTGACACTAGTATCCCTTCGTGGAATCAGAACCAACAAACAATCCTCTCCGCTCATGCCAAGCAAGCTCAACTGTGTAGGGATATGCACGTGTACGATCGGCAAAGCGTGGCGGCAACGTGCGATATTGTAATTGCCGGCCGAAAGAACCACGGATCTCGGCGGAGCGCGGCGGCCGCCAGACACGTCCTTTGGTGACCGGCCGACTCGGACATACAATGTACAAACGAAGGCAGTATAAGAGGGCTGGATCGACCGAGAGGTTCAGTCCAAATCTTGCCGTCGAACACGCGCCGTCAAAAATAAAACATATTCAAACCAATACGTTTAGAGTTTCTCGCCCCTACACATTGAACAATTGTTTAGCACAATTCAGCGGACATTATCTTTGCCGATCAGATCTTTTATGGACGCTAGGCCGTCTTTTTCGAGCATTTCGTTTAATTCTCGCTTGATCTTTGTCACTATCGGTGGTCCTAGGTACTCGGAAGATATTTACAGTTGGACCAGAGACACGCCAGCTTTGATTTTGTCGTAAGCATCCGCTCCAGTGAAAATTCCACCATTGCCGATGATGGGAACGCTCCCATTGGTTCTGTTGTACATGTCCGAGATCATCGCGGTCGACATATCGGTCAGCGGAGCTCCGCTGAGTCCTCCATCCTCCTCGTGCAACGTACTTTTTAGATTGTTCCGCGTGAACGTGGTATTGCACAGTATCAGACCATCCACTTTAGTTTCCTTCCTGAGTATGACATCAGCGACGTCCTGCCTCTCCAACTCGGTTTGCTCTTTATTTCCAGCCTAACTTCGTTTATTCTTGTTAATAATTGCTCCAATTCCTTCTTGCTCTGCAGGGATGTCAAGCCAGGCGTGTTTGGACTGGAGACATTAATTACAAAGTAATCGGCTACATCTGAGAACTTCTTAATGCCATATGTTCAGGATTCAAGCTGTGAAATTCGGTGTCTATTGTCTTACTGACGACCGCTGTTTCATACGGTTTTTGTCGCGTATGTCAACACGCGGCTAGAGCGCGTGTCGCCGTTGCTCGACACCGCGTAGCAACAGTTCTCACTCTCATTGGCCGAATTTCACCGTTTGAATCCTTCAAATCATGACAAACAAGGATCATCCGATTCGCGAACTCCAATCACGGTGCTCCACATTCGATGGTCTTTTTTATTTAAGGCACCTGCGCGTGCCTTCTGGCTCTCTTAACGCTCTTAACGCTCGTCACTCTCTGAACACTCGTAAAGGTATATTTCTCTCACTTTCGCCATTTCTGTTCGCGCTCGTCTCGCTCAGAGGATATTTCCATATCTCTCGCTCTGAGACTCTCGCGATCTCGAACTACTCGTTAGCAGTATTCTTGCGATCTTCCGCGCCGCGTAACGAGCATTCTGCTTTGCGCCAAGATCTCCGTCGTCCGCGTCGAAGATTTCCGTCTCGCGCCGGCATGCGTTTCGTGCCGCTCAAGATTTCCGCTTCGCGATCCGACAGCAGAAGTTTGCTCGCCCAAGATTTCCGTTCGTTCACCGGTTCGCGACTCTCGTTCGCGTTTCTCTCTCGCAATTGTAGGCAGTGTTAAACAGAGTTCAAATAAAATGCAGTTCAACCTTACATCTCTCGCTTTCTCTCTCTCACTGTCTCAACCTCTCATTAATCCTTTCCCGTGGATTTCTTTGCGCGCTCAACTCTGAGTGGTCCCGGCATCAGGCTGCTCCGACCGTCGGTCGACGCCGAAACACCGTCTATGTAGTCCTGACCTGCATCTTGCATCGTCTTGTTCTTGCCTAGGTTTACTCCAATAATACCATGGAAGTCATTATTTTCTTTGAGCTTTTTTAACCAGTGCCACACGGTATCGTGGTCCTCGCTGTTAAAGCCATATCTGTTTACAACAGCATTGTCTTCTACTAGCCTGAACACTCTTGGTTTCGGATTACCAGATTGTGGCTTTGGAGTAACCGATCCTGAAACATAGTTAAATATGTTAAATGGAAGAGATACTAGCGGCAATAGTAGTTGAAAAGAGGACTGTAAGGTGTGTTACCTATTTCTACGAAGCTAAAGCCTATCCTGTGCAAGCCTTCTACAGTTTCTGCTTGCTTGTCGAATCCAGCTGCCATCCCTAAGGGGTTGTTAAACTGTATACCCCATACATTCATCTCAAGAGAAGATGGATCTTTTGTGGTCTGCTTGCCTACAAGACCCCACTTCAGCATCTTAATGGCAGCATTGTGAGCCAATTCTGGGTCTATCAGTCGAATCAACGGTGCAGCATATCTATTGTAAAACTTCTCATTGCTCTGGTATATACATATACCACCGAACAAAGTTACAGCTGTGCTGGTTACCGTCAACAGTGACTTGAGTTTATCTTTGCCACTCAATCTTCGAGCCATTGTCAAATATAAGAGACGGGTCAGTTAACTATTGCGAGTGGTGGCTCGACAGTTCGAGACTGGCATCCACCGCGAACGGACGTGCCCTTGAGCACCTCCCCGTCTTAACCGGAAATTTAGCATATAGTTCAGTGAAACGACAGTGCAAAGTGTGTGTGTTCGGCTCCCGCAGCCACCGACAAACCTAGTCAATTACCAGTAACACCCAAACTAACCACGGGTCAGCTTGATAGATTGTTTAGAGACATACTCAATGATAGCAACAAACCAACGCCACGGAAAGGGCCTGTCCAGCCAAACCTGGCAACAGCCAGGAAAAAAGAGACACCAACGCCATCCCCCGGACCTTCATGAAACCCTAACGCCGCAGACAAAAAAAACTCCAACGAGGAAAACCCCTGGGAAACCCCCAAAAAGACACGCCGAGTCCCACGCAGCCACACCAACCCGAACAACGAAACGACACTAACCAACCACTACCATCCGCTCTCAGACGACAGCGACAACGATCTCGATGAGAATACCCCAAATGCCCTCCCAGCCGGAAAACGACCAAAAACAAAAACATACACACCACCACCGATCTACACGACCAACACTAACATCGAAAACATAATACAAACCGCACTGGCGCTTAACATCAAGAAACAAGAGTTCATCATAAAAGAAACTGACAAGAACAACCACACAATATACACAAAAAACCTACAGGACCACAAAGCTATAACAGACAAGCTAACCGAATCCAAAACCCAATACTACACCTATACCCCGAAAGAGTTAAAGCCAAAATCGATCATCCTGAAAGGCATAAAGGGAAACTTCTCTCCAGAGGACATTAAAGCAGAATTATAAGAATTCCCAGAAACAAATATTATTAACGTCACAAAGTTCATATTCAACAAGCAAACCCCAGAAAAATACCACCATCTGGTCCAACTTAGCAGAGAGAGCAGAACAGCAGCCCTTTTCAAAACCAAAACTTTGGCATACCAAAAGGTAAAATGGGAACACCTAAGGAAACCCCTGGTGTTCCAGTGCAAGAAATGCCAAAGGCTCGGACATGCAAGCAGGAACTGCCAACTACAATACCGCTGCGTCAAATGCGCTAAAAACCACGGCCCCGGTAACTGCCCCCTAACTAACACCGAAAACCGAGACAACCTCAAGTGCGCGAATTGCGGTCAATCGGGACACCCAGCCTCCTACAAAGGATGCCCCTATATTAAATTCGCACTTAAATTAAAAAAGGACTCCAAAACCCAAACCAGAGCTACTCTGAGCAATAAAATCCAAAAAATTGCCACCACAGTCACAAGCGACCGCTCATTCGCCCAAATGGTAAGAGGACCAATACCAAACCCCCAACCGACCCGAGAACCCACCATGCAACAGAAGCCGATCCACCCAACCGACGCACAAAGTAGCGACGAACCACCGAACCACCAGCACACCGAACACTCAGCCACCCCGCAGCCCCCGACCGACTGGATCAACAACTTAAAAAAAGAAATAACAACAATCATCTCAGCACAACTACTTCAAATCACCACACAGGTAGCAATAAACGCCGAAAAAATTGAATTTGTACTCAACACACTGTTCGAAAAACAACATGAATAACTACACCACCAGTCCCCACACAATCATAAACATTGCAGCCATTAATGTCAACTCCATAATCTCGCACCCCCGCAGACTAGACCTGATTCAATTCACCCAAACACACAAACACGACATAATCTTGCTCTCAGAAACAAAACTCAACCCCACACACAATCCCAATTTTAACAATTACAACCTATACCGAAACGATAGACCCAACGCAACACAAGGCGGCGCAACAGCAATCCTCATAAAAAAACATACCTAGCGAGCTAGTCCACCACCCCTCCGCAACCGAAAACAAAATCCTGGAATACACAATCGTCAAAATAAAAACCATAGACAATAATACGCTATACATAATAAGTGCCTACGCGACCAACGACAACAGAACCCTATACATTACAGAACTCGAACATCTCTTTAGTACCCTCAAACTACACAACAATAGCAACTACTACATAATACCAGGTGACCTGAACACTAAACGGACTGACTGGGGCGACAGGACAAACAACCAACGCGGACGGTACTTCAAAAAATGGGAAAATATAAACGACCTGAAATACAGGCTTAACACTATCACACCCACCACCCCCACTTACAAACCGGGCCTATCCTATCTCGACATTTGCCTCGCCGACTCCAGGTTGACCCTAATAAACAGCTCGAACGGTAGATCCAGCACCCTGCCCTACGACAGCGACCATATGGCCATCTCATTGAAGTTTGAACTACCTACCAATATCCCAACGACCGCTTACATAGACCACATCAAACTGAACTACAAGGCCACCAAGTGGAAGAATTTCACTAAATATCTAAACCGAACATACACACACACGATCCCTGCCAACTGCAACCTAACCACAACCGACATTGACAATAATCTCATAACCATAACTGACGCAATACAGAATGCAATAGACATACATACTCCCCAATTCAAAGTCAGGAACAACACCACCATATACATCAACAGAAAAATTACCAAACTCCAAAAACACAAAAAAACACTAACTACAATACTGCATAAGCTCCACCTTATTGACCCCAACGCCCAACAATACATAACAAAAACAGCCAAAACAACACACCAACTCGTAACAAAAAAAATACATTCAGAATTCAGCAAATCGATAAACAAATACTGGACAAACGTTATTAAACAAATAGACCACAGGAACTCAGACACTTTTTCCCAAAGATCAACTCAATATTCAGACGCAAACTCCCAGCCACAATAGACGCCATACACATCAACCAAAACGACACCGCAACCCTCACCAGAAGCAAATGTGACACCTCATCCCTACAAAAAAAAATCACACGTACATCCTAACTACACCAACTGGCAAACTCAACGCCATAGGAGCATTTTACGAGACAATCAACTCCCCCCGACATCTTAACACGGGGACAAGACTAAAAGAAATAGTAGACAAGACGGCGCACACACAAAAACACGAATTCACATCTAATCGACTAAACAAACGCACAATAACACAGTTCACAGACCTTAATAACGCCAGATCCCCAAACGAAACCAATGACGAAATCTCCCCATTTTGCAATCCATACACCATAGCCTACATCCTTAACCCTTTCGCTATTACGGGCGACTATAGTCGCTCTGCATAGAATGCCACCGACGTACTACGGGCGACTATAGTCGCCCTGCATAAGATGCCACTCAGGTACTACGGGCGACTATAGTCGCCCTGCATAAGATGCCACTCAGGTACTACGGGCGAGTTTAGCCACTCTGCATAAGTTGCCGCGTATTGGATATACAGTGTACGACCAGTGATTGGAGTTGTAATTATTTGGAGCTTATTATTTTTTTTGTAACTGTAATTATTTTCATACAATTATATTCTCTAATGTTATTTAATTTCAATGTTTAATAAAAAGTGATTATGTTTAATAGTTATAAATATTTGAATCTGTGAAGTTTTTTTTCAATAAACATCGTCAAACCAACTCGGGTTCCAGTTAAGCGTAAACGCGGCCGCTGACGATCTTACTCGAGCATCGTGCACATTTTTGGCGCGGCGCACAGTGTACCGAAATGCCTGTTTTTTGGACAAAATTCAATAACTTTTGTCCTGTATTTGATAGAGATATGAAACAAAGTGGGTTTTTTTTTATTTATATTGAAAGCAATCTCAATATGATATTATTATAAATATAGTCATTTATTTAAACATTGAAAAACGATATTTATATACAAAATTTGTTTTTATTGCTGGTTTTCAGTAGATGAATTCTTAGTTCAGTTCTTCCGAAACTGAAACTTTGTTTTAAACTATTATAACATTCGTCTCCTCGACACAAATAAGAGTTGTACTAATTCGTTGTGCACGGATGTACTATTTGATCTTCCTGACCGGTTCTTGCTGCATATTTTGTTAAATAACTCTGAGATTTGTAGGTAGTTGCAGCTAAAACTTATACAATTCAAAGTATACTATCTTACCAATACAACGAAATCAAAATCTCAGCGGAACTTTGCGGAACTTTTTTTTTATCCTCTTTCAAAGATTAGGGAAACCAATGAAACTGAATGGTTTCATTTCAGGTTAATTATTATATTGCATATATGTATTACACAATTTTTGACGATAAACTACAATTAGCCAACCCTTAGCAGTCATTTTCTGAAAAGATTATTTCTTGTAATCGTCTTTGGATCATAATATAATGTGAACAAGTTACGCTATGAACTGAGGTACTATTTGATCTTCGTAAAATTCGCTTACAAATTCGCTTGTAACTAATTTCCTACTAAACTTTTTGAATTTTTTTTTCGAAAAATGATTTATTTGGACATTTTGACATAGTATGAACATAGTTTTAAATCGATATGAAGCAGTGACTTTTTCGATTTTTGTCCATGGTTCGGTACACTGTGCGGCGGCCCGTACAGCGGGAGCGCCGCGGCGGAGAAGTTGCCCGTAGCGAAAGGGTTAAAAGACTCCCAAATAAAACATCCGTTGGAACAGACCAAATCCCCCTAATAACACTCAAACACCTGCCCGGAAAAATGATTACCCACTTAACCATCCTGTTCAACAATGCTATAAACAATAACTATTTCCCTAAAATCTGGAAAACAGCCAAAGTCCTACCGATATTAAAAAAAAAAAACAAAAACCCTACAAATCCCTCCAGCTATAGTCCAATCAGCCTGACCCCAAGTTTAAGCAAGGTATACGAATCCATCATCAACAAGATAACACAACACTGCTCAATCCACAAAATCATCCCGGACTGCCAATTTGGTTTCAAACATAGACATTCCACAATCCACGCAATACACAAATTCATAACTGACATCAACCACAACATAAGCAATAACCGACTAGTTGGCACAGCCCTCCTAGACCTAGAGAAAGCATTTGACTCGGTCTGGCTCAACGGACTCCTTTACAAACTCCACAAAAAAAATTTCCGAACTGGCTCACACATACTATCTGGGACATGACAAATGACAAAAAATTCATTATCTGGGACGGAAAGACAACCTCAACGATAACATTGCACATAACTGATGGACTGCAACAAGGCACGGTCAACTCCCAAATACTGTTCAACATCTACACAAGCGACCTTCTCAAGGCGTTCAATTTCAATAAACCCGATGGGGCAGCTGTGCTGGCTTTTGCCGACGACCTTGTTACATATACCTCCAGTAACCGAGTAAAACAGATCCAAACAGACCTCGAAACAACAGTTAATAAAATAAATAACTTTTATTGCACCTGGAATCTTAGGCTCAACCCCCAAAAGTGCGAGACAATATTATTCCGGAAACCCCTCCACTACCTCTCTCTCTCTCTGTCTCTCTCTCTCTCTATCTAAAAATATCAAAGCAGGCAGCAACAAATTTCAAATAACCACAACCATACCTGGAACCTCAACTCAATGCACCATCCCCCATAAAAAGACCGTAAAGTACCTGGGGGTACATATTGATTACCTGCTGAGAGGCAACGAACACATCGCCATTCAACTGATCAAAGCAACCTTAGCATTCAAAGCCAATAGCAAACTGTTTTACAACAAATACCTCCCAGGAAAAGCCAAAACCAGCCTCTACATGCTGATAATCAGACCAATCATTACATACGCGGCCCTCATCTGGAATACCAATCACACAATGACAGAGCGCTTAAGACTTTTCGAAAGAAAATGCTTAAGAGCATGCAACAACATCTACAGATCCCAAAATACTAACTGGCAACACTACATTAATAACACAACACTATACAACACAGCTGACATCCCAAGAATAGACACATTCATAATAAAGTTAACCAGAGACTACCACAGTAAGTTACCACGTATTGAAAACTCAATAACGAAAAACCTAGCAACCCCAGACGAAATAGACACCTTCAGACAGCAACTAAACTCAGGCTACCTACCCCCCCCCCCCCAGCCTTCACCACGTGTGACGCAAATGGACATATACAAGACCACAACAATACCCCCATACTCTATCATTGGCGACGCAACAAAACCGACAAACGAATAGCACTTAATAGCCACGACTACACAGAACACCCTGAAAGATTTCGATTCACCACCAGCCTACCCCTACGGGACTATAATAACTTTGAAAGGCTAGACTTCAAAAAATACTGGTGGCTTAACATCAATTGCCCCCACTTAACGGCTCTGCGTAACCGCAAAGCACCTACACCACATACACACCGAGTGCAATAAACGCCTTCACGAAAATTAAAGGAAAGCCAGCAATAAAGTAGCATAAGAGTCCTGGCTCATGCCGTGTACATAGCAATAGTGGATAAGTTGTAAATAGTTGTACATAGTATTTTAAGTATACACATAGTTAGACTTATTTATTGTTAACCTAGTATGTAAGCGTAGCTAGTAAGAACTTAGTAAGAACCTGAAACAAGACTAGACTGATCCTGGGGTTTTACACTGCTAATTCAGCACGACTTTTCCCCCAACCCAAAATACTCGCAGTAGTATATTTCCCTTCTAACCAAAGAATTACTAAATGCAATCTAGTGCGTAAGATAGTATAATAACACCTAATAAAAGCAAAAAGATTATATATTAGTATTGCAAACGAGCAATCAAGTGTGTATTAAGCTAGTATATTTAATGGTTAAGTTTTTGTTATGTTTGTTTGCGGTACCATAATTCTAGAAAATGTATCTTTACTAAACCAATAAACATATTTACAAAAAAAAAAAGTGGTGGCTCGACCGGTGGTGTTGTGGGAATAATGGTGATCGTTGAGGTTAAGCGATGTTGGTTGGGGCTCATCGAAAGATGGGTGACCGCGCGCATAGTTGGCCGCGCATACTGACTGCGGGTCAGTTAACTATGAAAGTACAGTTTTCTTCTTGGAGAAAGCATCTAAAACTACCGCTAAAGTTATGTGCGATCGTTTTCACAAACGATTAATAAATTCGTCATAATGATTAGAGTATTACGACTGTATTGATGTTACATCCTTAAATAACATTTTGATAACGATTTTATCGAAGTATGTATTGTTAATTTAATCGTACACGATCGCATGGCGACTATTTACTTAAATGCTATAGTCACCTAATGTAAGACACGTTCAATTGATAGCCTTTGTTGTCAATGGACGCGACAGATTGTAAAAGCAGAGAGGAAGGGAGAGTGCTCATGGCCGGGTTTTCGTGATCCCACTTTTTGGACCTCGCCGTTTTTAGCATGGCACAGAACCTGGGCCGCCTTTTCTGGATTAGAACCCCGGCCGTCTTTTAGCAAGGAAAAGAAACCAGGGCCGTCTCTTGACAGTCTTGAAACCGAACGCTCATTATTTTTTTAACCAGGATTAGAACGTACAGCTTAATTGTTTTATATGAAATATGTAACTGTGACATGTAAATCGTGTGTACAAAATCTCTAATTAATATAAATTAAGTATAATATTAATTGTAATGATACATATTTTATTTTTTCCAATTTTGTAGTTGCAAACTCTAGTTGTAAAAAATGATAAACCCGGAAAACTTCGAACAAATACAAATTTCATGTCGACGTTTAAAAAAGCGACCATATTGAATATTAATTTAATAATAAGCACTAGCTGAGCTATTGTCATCAGCACTATCTTAAATTTTTTCATATATTTAGCTACTGTTATTATTAATTTAACAAATTTTTTCCACCTCAGCACCATAGGATTTCTACTAGATGAATTTAAAAACATATTAGAACTATTTTTAAATAATTTTACTCGAGAACATTCTAGTTTACTCTTTATTTCACCGTTCTACTAATTTTTTATGGGCTGCATTGCAGCTCTGTTTAACTCTCTTTTACAACTCAATACCATAGTACCATTCATATTTAAAGAACAATTTTTTGCGACGATCATTGAAAAAACGAAAGTGTTTCCATATTTCAGTCCTTTACCTGTGTTCTGTGGCACATCTGGAGTTTTATGGTATGCTAACAATCGCTATTGAGTCGCAGGCCAAACCGTACAAGGGAATGCATTCACAACTTCCATAGGCCTGCCTCCAAAACTAATTAAAGGAAGGGTAGAAATACCGTGTGCACTAAACTCTTCAAAAGAAGCGGATTCTAGTCGCTCGCGTGTTATAAACCTCATTTGATACTTCATCAACAGGGTGATCTTACATATTTCGCTAACAGTTCCAAGTGCATAGTCTTTGTTCGTGATACACTCTTTGTAATAATTAAATTAAATAAAATATTAAGTATATCTTTCATACTACTAGTGACCCACGCTGTTCGATTCGTCGCGGACAATTCTCGTATTTCCGGCGTGTGGCAATCGAGGATGCCACCACTGCGCGAAGCATGTTCCTTCGTCCCAAAAACACTTTGCGAAAGAGCCCTTTTCCGATTTTTGTCCGTCCTTCGAGCAATCACGAAGAATGCTAATCCTTGAGTTGCCGCATGCGAGGCACTTGAGGATTCGAGCTGATGGCATTGGAAAAGTGGCCATAAGTCAATCCGTGCGACCCTCACTCCGTGTACCGACCGCGAGGTACGTGAGGGTCCCGGATTCGGACGCAGCGGGCCTTTTCGTCAACCGGACGAAAGCCAGAGACAGTAAAACACATTCATGGGCCACTTAGGCCTTCGTCGCGCTGCTCCGAGGCCCCATAAATCGCAGTATGGGAAAACTTTCCCTTATTGACTTGAGGGTGGAGACTTCCTCCTCCACCGGTGAGGTCCGTTTCGGAAGATCCTCCTCCTTCAAGTCACTCAACGAATGGGGACGAATTTACCCCCAAATAACGGGCCCATGGCCGAAAAATCGCGTCACCACCGAGTTAACGAGCAAGCGGGCCTCGGAGCAGAACTCCAGAATCGTTTCGAATCTCGGAAAGAATCATCGCAATACTCAGCTAAGAATCGTCACCGTTTAAAAACCGCTACCATTTCACTGTATCCATCAATCAGTCACCCAAGGTTAATTCGGCCGGTGACAGGGGATTTGTTGAAGTTTGAATAAACATTGTTTTCGAAAATTAGAAACCCGCGCAGCAGTGATTTACATCATCAACCCCCCCCCCCCCCTAACTAAAACATGGTCCTTCGAGCCGGATCAGTGATCTAGTGGAGTGCGGTAATTGTGAACTTTTAAATTGAACGAGATCCGTCACATTTGACGGTGTCATCAACTTCGTGGAAGCCACAACGCAGTCACAACCAAATCGGGGCCACCAACGCAGTGAAGCCGACGTTTTGGTGAAGGACGTCTAACCACGAGGACGAACGACCTGAAGTAGCTGATTATCCTGTTTGCTGATTCTCCAGGAAAGGAAGCCAGGACCAACCAACCGAAAGAAGCCATCAAAGGTAGGCTTGTCAAATCGCGCGTAAATCAATTCCTCATTGTTTCCATCTTCCTTCCTGTCTCGATTTCACGAAAATGCCGAACGCGCAAGACGAACAAATTCGCGCACTAAATCATAGATGTCGATATTTCAAGGCTCAGGTTACAACACTAGCCAACTATTTGGAATTTTACAAAGACTCCGCAAAAGAGCGCATTAAACTCCGCGAAAGGATCGAGCGTTTAAAAGGCCTGTTCAACAAATTCAACGAACAACAACACGAACTAATGATGCTTTCCAAAGAATATGAAAATTTGAAAATACAACGCGAAGAAATCACGGATCACTACGACGATGTGATCGCCTCTGCCCTCGAACTACTCCAAAAATTCAGTACCGCGCAAAACGTAATACCCGCAGAATCCTCGTTCAGTAAACCAAATTCGCTTCCAGTAAATTTGCCGAAAATAGATTTACCTAAATTCGATGGTCGCATTGAGAACTGGGTTACCTTCAAAGATGCGTTCCAAACCATGATCCACGCACACGAAGGTCTCAGCAACATTCAAAAGTTGAATTACTTGAGACTTTCTCTATCCGGAAGGGCCGAAACCGCGATCGGCGCCTTCACAATTAGCGACGAAAATTATGCAGCCGCTTGGGAACATCTCACTGAAATATATGACAACAAACGCGCTTTAGTTCTCCGACACACGGCACTTTTACGCGATACACCATCGATGCCAAACGATTCGTCCGAGGCAATTCGAGACTTAACGAATCACATGCAATTGCATATAAGATCATTACAAGCTTTAGGTCGTAGTTGGGAGGATATTGCAAACGATCTCCTTACGAGCATCGTCATTTCGCGAATGGGCAGGGATATCAGGAAAACGTGGGAACGCACGTTGGCCGATACCCAAGTGCCCAAAATAAATGATATATTCAAATTCTTACATATATCATCGCATCAATGTAAGGATTATGAATCAGTATCGAATATGAATCCGACGCAATATTCAATACCCCAAAAACCGCAATACAATAATCGCGTCAAGGTTAACAACCGTACATTTAACAAACGATTATCTCCACCGTCTTCGCCAACTTCAAACCGTCGACAAATTTTCGTAACCGAGCAACGATCACCAACGTGCAGTATCTGCAAGACGGGAAATCACGCGGCTATCCAATGCAAAACCTTCTTAGAAGAATCGGTCGAGAAACGAATCGAATTAGCGCGCAAGGCAAGGTTATGCCTGAATTGTTTAAAACCAGGTCATTCGCATGATACCTGCTACGGGGGCAGGTGTAAAAAATGTAACTCGTCGCACAATACACGACTGCATCGGGAGCGTAAAACGGAACGGTCAAGTCCCGAAACAAACGCGGAATCAAATCAATCAAACGAATCCTGACTCACTACGCGCTTCGATGTTACACACCGTTTAAATGATCACATAACATCATTAATTACAGACGGATCGACTCACGGTCTAATGGCTACGGCTATAGTCAACGCGATGGATCTAGACAAAAACCCTGTCGAGTGCAGAACTTTGCTAGATACCTGCTCAAACGCCAACTTTATTACCGAAAATTTAGTCAAAAAATTAAGATTACCAACTCGAGAACAAAGTGTAACGATCGAAGCGTTAAACGAGTTGAACACGGTAACGAATCGGCTTGTCCAGGTAAAAATAACGTCCAAATTGAATAATTACAATCGCACATTACAATTTTTCGTCATACCACGAATCGCAGGCCAATTGCCCGATTGTCAAATTGATCGCACAAGGGTACAAATACCGCATAATATAAAATTAGCAGATCCTCACTTTCACAAACCAGCACCAGTCGACATGCTGATCGGTACGGGACCGACGCTCTCGTGCCTCAGCATCGGTCAAATTAATTTATCAACTCGGAATGATTCCGACCTAATTTTACAAAAGTCGCAATTAGGTTGGATTATCGGGGGAAGTGCACCGACCACTTTCCGAAAAAATTCGCGCACAACATTGTTCAACAAAGCCGAGTTTGATTTGAAGAAATTCTGGGAAGTCGAGGAAGGGCCACAGCATTCTTACCTCACACCGGAGGAGGAAGCTTGTGAGTCCCATTTTAAACGCACAGTTTCACGTACCGCGACAGGGAGATACGTCGTCGATCTCCCTTTTAACGAGAAAAAAACCCTTTTAGGCGAAACTTACACGCACGCGTTGAAACGATTCCATTCCCTCGAAAGACGATTCGTTACCAATCCGGAATTACAGGTAGAATACGCGAAGGTATTAAACGAATACCTAGAGTTAAATCATTTGACTCCAATAGAATCACCTGTAAATTCAGAAGGATTTTATTTACCACATCACGCCGTCATCAAACCCTCCAGCTCAACCACGAAAGTTCGAGTTGTATTTGATGGATCGGCAAAATCAAGTTTGGGAGTGTCACTTAATGACGCGCTTTTGACCGGTCCTACAATACAGGACAACATTTCCGGTCTGTTACTACGCTTTCGAATGCATCCGTTCGTGCTCACCGGCGATATAGAGAAAATGTACCGACAATTTCTCATCCGAACAGAAGACAGACCGTATCAAAAAATTCTTTGGCGAAACGCGCAAAACGAAATCGCAACTTTTCAGTTGAACACAGTCACTTTCGGTCTATCTTCCGCGCCTTATCTAGCTACACGATGTCTGCAGCAACTTGCAGACGACGAATCGCACAATTACGAAGCGGCATCCGAAGTCATTAAAAGGGACATCTATGTGGTGTAACGCCGTCCCTTTTTCCACGCTTGTCGAGGCGGGAAGCGGGGACGACTCCGGGAATTTACTGGCGTGGACGCCGGGCCGCGCACGGCCGTGACAATGCGCGGTCCTCCCGGTACAAAGGGCTATCTCGAGGGTCAACCTCGACGTTCACGAAATCGGGTGTCTTATGTTCGGGCGCCAGGCACTGGACGGGTGCCGCACAAAATACGCGGAGGGCACCCTCGAGAAGCCGAGATCGAACGAAGCACGAAACAGGTCGAAGGTTCGGACACAGGGGGATCGAGGACAGCCCTCACGGCAGGGCGGATCGCGTAGGGCAGAAGAACGGGGTAGACAATTTGGCTCGATATGGTATTTATTACTCGATAAATACAGGTGCGCGGCCACGTGGCCGCTCCTGGAGACCGCGCTCTTGTACACTTTTGCGGCCGGTGGTCTGCTCGCGGCTCGTGTCGGTCGATATTATTTAAGGTCCGCTCGCGTACAGTTTCTCGGTACGCCAAGGGCCCCGATGGGCGATATTTCGCGGAGCGCAGGTGTTCTTATCGTGTCGAACAATACGCCGAAATCTCGAGAATACGATCGGCGGTCGATCACGCTTCGACTTCGACGGCGTTTCCCCCGAGGAAGACTTCCCGAAAGATAACCTACTCGAATTTCCCGAAATTCTCCAAAAGCGCCGACGGTTCGGCGCGAGACAAATGGCTCGGGACGAATTTCGTCTCGGCCCACTAACGGTGGAGAACGCGACGGGCTGCTTACGCCTCGACGAGGTGAGCCGTCCCGTTCTCCCACGAAATTCCCACTAAATTTCCCGATAACCTCTCCGAACCAACTTGCACGAATCTTTCTCCAGAAGGGAGAGATTGAATGAAGGAGGGACCACTGCGTGGACTTACCGTATTCACGAATAAATGGCTCTCGATACTCCGCGACTGCTTCCGGCTTCCCTTCTGCGTGGCCGAAGGCACGGTATTTCCAATCTCTGGGCGAAACGCTGGATTTGCCCGATCACGATACTTCCCCGCGTACTCGCGATACTTTCTCGCGTACTCGCGATCGTTCGAAACCGGCTCGGGTTTCGACGATCTCGGAAAGGAAGCGATATGGAACACGATACCGGACGCGGAGCCACACGATATTATCGCTAGACAGTCGTCCATCGATTTTCGTCGCGCGATCGTGAGGACTTCCGTATCCCCACTCTCGCGCACCAATATCGATTTTCTCCTAATGGGGCGCGCGGGTTGCAAGTTTTCGGGAATGCAGGAGCGCGCTCTCGACGGGTCTCTGGGCCCCGGACCCCGCGATATTTTCTGCGAAATCGCGGAAACACCAAACGGTCAGTCTCGCTCTGACCCGATAAGGCGGCGGCACCCCCTTAGTTGAAGCCCATATTCCAACTCTAAGGTGAGGCGGCAGCAGATCTAGGGCGATTCTCTTTGATCGCCGTTGGTCGTCAGGGCTTCTGTCTCGCCGCTCGCCTCCAGGTTGTCCGGCCTGAGTGCGTGGCCTCATCCTGTTCACCAAATTTACCGGCGCCGGATTTTCTCTTATTGTATCGTTGCGTTGGCCGTATTTCGTCGAGTGCTCCGTCTGCATCCTTTCCTGTAACTTGCCACGCTCGGCACGCGAAAACTCGTTAGCAATCGATATCGGATCGATACTACGCTTCCTCGGGGAACACCCACGCTTTCCGGTGGTCGAAGTCGGCGCCAAAAGGGCAGCCCGGTCCCTCCGACACTCAGGGGTAGGCGGACCAGTGACGTCGCAAAATTTGCAACGTCACAGTGGATGATCTCTTGACCGGTGCCGCCACATACCGCGACGCCATCAAACTACGCGATCAAATCATCCATTTATTAAAAAGAGGAGGACTTAATATACGCCAGTGGGTCTCGAACGATCCACAATTATTATGCGGTCTTACAGACGACCAGATACACCCTAAATTCTTCGGAGACGCGACTGTCAAAACTCTGGGAGTAGCCTGGGATCCGCGCAATGACACGATTCACTATGCAGTCAACGTAAATTTGCCTAATAAAGCTACAAAACGCACGATTTTATCGACAATCGCGAAAATATTTGACCCCTTGGGTCTTCTCGGTCCAGTAACCGTCACAGCAAAAATAATTATGCAACGTCTGTGGCAACTAAAAGTTGACTGGGATGAATCGTTGCCCACAAGCATACAATCCGTGTGGCAAGCTTATCAAACCGATGTTCAATTATTAAAAGAAATTAAATTCAACCGACACATTACGCAACGCTCTGTAAAGAGCATCGAATTGCATGGATTTTGGGATGCTAGTGAACGCGCCTACGGAGCTAGCATTTACGTTCGGACAATCAATCATGTCGGAAAGATTAAAACACACTTGCTTTGCGCAAAATCAAGAGTCGCACCCTTGAAAACAATTAGTCTAGCTCGTCTTGAGCTCTGCGGAGCATACCTACTCGCGACATTGTATTGCTCCGTGCGGCAATCCCTCAATCACACAATAACCAAAACGACGTTCTGGACCGATTCAACTATCGTTTTGCATTGGTTAGCCAAATCTCCAAAAACACTCAAAACTTTCGTGGCGAATCGCGTCGCGGAAGTACAGAACAAAACGTGCATAAAGGATTGGCGACACATCCGTACTGTCGATAACCCCGCCGATTTATTGTCACGCGGTATCCCGGCCAAAGATTTAATTAACAATAGTTTTTGGCAATTCGGTCCGGATTGGCTCGGACAAAATGAGTCAGTTTGGCCAGAACCGCGCTTTGAACCTCCCATAGAAATTCCCGAATGACGTAAAATCACTTGTTTTTCTACATCCATCATAAACGCCACTGAAATCCTACAGAGATTTTCTTGCATCAAGCGGCTGCGTAGGGTCATCGCATATTGTCTTCGTTTTATAAAAAGGAATCGCTGTATCGGACCTCTTACAGTAGAAGAAATACAACGCGCGAACGAAAGAATTATCACGTTAATTCAACAGCCATCATTTTCCGAAGAAATACACGCACTCAAGGCTGAAAGCGAATTACCAGCTAAAAGTAAATTGCTCTGTTTGAGTCCTTTTCTCGATGAGAAAGGAATACTATGCGTCGGAGGTCGTCTCCAAAATTCCCAATTTTCATATCAAACAAAACATCCGATACTCTTGCCGAAGAACACTAGCGTAATAGATCTCATCATTCGAAATTCACATATCGAACATCATCATTCAGGCCTAACATCCACCTTATACAATATCCGTCAACAGTATTGGCCGATTGATGGAAGGAACACGACACGCAAAATATTGCGGAATTGCGTCAAGTGTTTCCGCGTAAATCCACCTACAACCCAATATTTCATGGGTAATCTACCTGCAGATAGAGTCACCGAAACTCGACCGTTCACTAATATCGGGGTAGACTACTGCGGCCCATTCTTTATAAAAGAACGCAAATTTCGAAATCGCGCTAAAGTTAAGGTTTACGTCGCCGTCTTTGTTTGTTTTGCCACTAAGGCTGTACACCTCGAGGTGGTTAGCGATATGACCACCGAGTGATGCCCACTTGGACGTCGTTCGTTTGGACGCGTTCCGATTGGACGGTCCCGATTGGACGCGTTCCTTTTGGACGCCGGGCCGATTGGACGCGTTCCTTTTGGACGCCGGGCCGATTGGACGCGTTCCTTTTGGACGCCGGGCCGATTGGACGCGTTCCTTTTGGACGCCGGGCAGATTGTGGGTGCTGGGAGCGGTCGGTAACGGCCCCAATGCCGAGATACTCTCATCGGTTGTGGAACTGAGAACGTGGAACTATCACCACCGACGAGGTATAGGAATAGACCAATCACCCAATGTATTTTTCTGTCTCACGCTCGGGGGGCTCTAGAGCTGTCTAGAGCCCCCTTACCATTCCGTGTCACATCCTACCGTAACGGCCAGAAGCAGTATTGTGGAACCAATATTCTAGGACGGCGCTATTGCTGATAGAAATTTAAATCTCATGTCGGAGATTCTATAAATGATGAATGAAACAAAAGAATGTTGTGTTCTTTTAATTTCGTTATGCCTGTAACGCAACTGCGTCGAAGGAGACATTTCTACGTGAGAAAGCTTATATTCAAGTAAATCATATGCATATATATACTTGTATAATGTACATGTATGTATAGCGAGCATCAAGAAGCATAAATTCACACTCATTCGGAGGAATTCATATTAAAAACATTATTATGAATTTTTGCTAATAGTTAAATATATCATCATTAATGTTACTTTATTGGTAAATAATCAGCCTAATTATGTGTATTTATTTACACTTTATTCCTACACACTTCCTTAACTTCCTTTTCATTCTATTTATGGCGTGTTTGGACTCATTTTTACCAGAAAAATATTTACAATTTATTGTTCGTATTTTCATACCATAACAATAAATTATTGCAAAAATTAGATTTTCATTAGTAAGCAATGCTTATGAGCTTACATTGTTGTGTCCGGTAGCTGCTTGCCTGGCTGACAATAAGCCACTGAAATTCTCAAGACCTCGATCGGAAGAGAGTACAAAAGGCAACATTGTAACGCATTGCCTATTAATAATGAACAACCAGAATCCAACTGTGTTATTATCAAAAATATCGTAATGAAAATATTATCAGCCGATTCGAGATGTTTTTCTGATAAAAACGAATCTAAATTCGCTATAAATTGGACAATAACGAAGACTAAATTAATATTGAAAACTCTTCTGGAAAACAGTATCGGTAGTGAATTTTGCCTACTCTGGGACTGGATCATAATCGAGCGACGCCGTCCCACAAGGGAGGGGGGCTATCCCCTCCGCCGACTCGACCCCCACTCGGACGTAACGTCGTCTGAGCTCGACTGTTCAAAGCGTTTAAGGGGGCGCGCACGAATTTGACCTTGACTGTCACGCCATTCTCGCGCTGGTCCTCGAACGGCCAGTAGGGAAAACAGATTGTGGAATTTTCTGTGTGGAACTACGTCGCGTCTACGACGTATCGATAAAAAAGGGTATATGAAATGCCGACTGTGGATGGTAAGAAGATTGAGCAGTAGTGGAAGAGAGAAACGAAAATTGAGAGAGAAAGCTAGCGACTAGACATGGTTGCCACATATCATCCTTCGCCTCACTGTTGCCGTGTCATCAAACTCGTAAATGTACAAGCATTTCGTGAAACTGATTCCTGCCTCATGAGCCCGATTCAGCCGACCAACACATGCTAACACATACATTGCCACGGGCGCGTAGATATACGCAGGACTCGTTGTTACATTACCTCTGCAGTTTATCGCTAATATCTCTGAAATGACATTCAAACGGCGGTCACGTGTATGCAAACGATGAGGAAAACATTTGATTTATATTAAATTGAATCAGTTTATTCTTAACATTATAAGGATTTTATACATATTACCAGGAATGAGCCGGAAAATTCACTTCCTCTCAGAAAGAAAATTATATTCAAATACCATTTGAATGAAAAGCAGCTTTTTCTATGCTACGAAGCGCATAAAAAATTGAACAAAATTTATCATATTTTTTTTTACTTTAGATGTCAAATCTGAAGTCAACAAACAAACAAATACAAATGTACAACTAAAGACTAAATGTAAAATAAAGTTTGTAAATGTAATATAAAGTTTCTAAATGTAAAGTAAAATAAAGAGAAGTTTTATATACGTATATAAACGTATATTTATATAGAACACAATCACAATAAAAATAATTAAATATTTGAACGTTTCAAGTTACACGCACAGCATGAAACAATTCTAATTCTTTCCGATATTTAGTCGTGAGTTCAGTATGATATTTTTCATATAAAGTTCATGCTACGGTTTATTTGCATTTGTATAATATGTAGTAAGCTATCAGTAATTGGAACTTCGATACTTCATTCACGACCAAATAGTCGAAAAATTAAAACCGTCCCTAAAATTTCAATGATATTAATAAAAAAAAATCGATATTAAATTTGCACAAAGAAAATCATATGTATTTATCTGCATATACTGGGTTGGTTGTGTAATAAACTTCCGCGCTTTTCGTATTTTATTTAATTCCTGCAATTTTGTGTTTCGTCGCGCAAAGTATATAATATTCATTTGCAAGTCCTTTTCTTGCTTTACAAACCTATCTGCCTCAATTTTTTTCGAATTATGTAATGGTAAACAACTTTCAGGCTTTTGAAAAATTAGATAGGTTTGCAGAGCAAGAAAAAGACTTCGTGAAGCGGAACGTGATCACAAGCGATCGGAGGTAGTCGGTAGTTTGATATTTTGGAATATGGAAACGGTGGCCCACGCGACAAATACGGCACCAGACGTAACCATAAACATTACGTCTGCGTTCGTTCACCCGGTCCCGGCGCCGAGCTCGATCAGGTGTGCTATTGTCAACGCCGAGACACGGTCGCGCAGAGACATTTCTTGTGGGGATTAGCGGAAGAACTTTATGGCCCTAATAAACAGCCGTCGTGGCTCGAGATGGTTTGGCGTTACCGGCGTTACCGGTAATCGCCTGCAACGTTATATAGTATTGTCATACTTATACTTATCCTTCATTTCAGGGATCAGGAACGGAAGGTTGCTAAAATAACTGTAACTAAATACTTAGTAATAAAATAAAATATTTTATTTGGCAGAAAAAGAATACCAACATTCGCTGCTAGGATAAGGAAAACTGCCAAAACCTTATCAGTATTCATGCTACAAAACATACATTTTAAATATATTACAAAATGTATTATAACATAAAAAAAAAATAGAATTATTGTTTTCCTATTTCTAAAAGGTCCCCCTCAGCCTTCCTATTGAAGTAGTCCGCATGAGTCTCATCTGTAACATAACATAAGTAAAAATGAATAAACTATTGAAACATATAATACATAAATTCGTATAATTGTGTATACATACCGGGCCTGAGATGCGCAGCTGGATGGTCTGGAATCAATTGACGACACTCTGGAGTCTATCAGGGAATCTGCAAAAATAAATAAATTTGAACCGCTGAAATAATCAGCGGTTTCGCACACTGTTTCACAGTGTGCGGCCCGACGACATCGCGTCAGGAAGCTCCAGCGATTCTAATGATTCGCGAGCTAAAGCATGATGCATTTTGCAATTTTGTACCGCTGAAATAATCAGCGGTTTCGCACACTGTTTCACAGTGTGCGGCCCGACGACATCGCGTCAGGAAGCTCCAGCGATTCTAATGATTCGCGAGCTAAAGCATGATGCATTTTGCAATTTTGTACCGCTGAAATAATCAGCGGTTTCGCACACTGTTTCACAGTGTGCGGCCCGACGACATCGCGTCAGGAAGCTCCAGCGATTCTAATGATTCGCGAGCTAAAGCATGATGCATTTTGCAATTTTGTACCGCTGAAATAATCAGCGGTTTCGCACACTGTTTCACAGTGTGCGGCCCGACGACATCGCGTCAGGAAGCTCCAGCGATTCTAATGATTCGCGAGCTGACAATGATTGGTTTTCGTCGCTCTATATCGGAGGGCTCTCGAATGGCCATACTCCTATTGTGTCGACTATCAACCATTTCCGGCAGCATGCAATGTATGTAAAATCGCGACAATTTTGACTGCATTTCTTGCTGCCAAAATTTGTCGTCTCTATATATCTTTAGCGATAGTAAGCCTTTGCGTGTCCAAACACAAAACAGGCAATACTTTCTTCGCGTTATGTGCAGCTGCCCTTGCACTTGATAAAAATAATAACTGTTTTTGTTCATTACAGTACCCGCATCATCCGCAAATATTTTGCGTACTGCAGGTACTGTTTTTATCGCTACTTCTGGCGATATATTTTCTGCCGTTTTTGGGCATTTTATTTCGACGATACCGTCGTCATCATCGATCACGCCGTCCGGAGAAGCTCCCAAAAATGGGATTGAAGCATCAATGAAGAGGCCACATTTTCTTATAGTGATGCCTTCTTTCTTCGAGAGTTCTTCTCGGGCAATGTCTTCGCACTGCCGCCCATGTTCTATGGAAGGCAAGTCCAAAACTTTTGGATATAAAAGTGACTTCACCAAATTACCACACGGCGTTTTTTTCAAACGTCGGCACACTTTCCCGAAGTTTGATGCCGTGAGTAACTTTGATTTGTACATTTGCCACTTTTGACTCTTGGCTTGTTCTGTGGTTTCCTTTTCAATATTTTCTTTGTTATTCTACCAATCCTGCAGTATTTCCATGTGCCTTTCCTTCTCTAGGTTGAACACATGTTCCTCCATGTCCGGTTTTTCTGCGTTGGGTCCGTAATTTTTGTCTCTCGTCGTCTGTGAAAACGGCTTTCGCGCCTTCTTTGGCGAGGACTTTCGCTTTTCGTTTCTTTGTTGATTTTTCTGTTTTCTTCGGTTTTCCATCGCTTCCAAACATTTCGGCGGCTCCTTACGCTTTGCACGCATTATGCTGGACAATACTTCTTCTGTGTTATACTGTATAACAGCAGCGGCACATCTCGCGGTATATGAGCCCCTCTGACTCCAATTTAATCTTTTTCCGCCAGTATATTTCGTTATAATCGAATTGAAGCTCTCCACCGAGTTGTTATTGCTATTGTATAACAAACTTTCAGCGTGAGCTATAAGCGGATGGAAGATATCTTGAATCTTTTGATATATACCGATTTCTTTTAGATGCGGCACCATGTTTTCTTCATCGTTATTTGCGATGCGGTCACAGAAATATCCGAGTCTTCGGCACTCTTTGTGCTCTCCAAAGACGTGGCTAGGAATGTTTGTCAAATCTTTTTGCAAGTTATTTATCTTGCGATTGATCGAAACATTTTCCTTTGCTCTATATATTGCAGCTTTCGTTACATCCGTACGCATTCTGCGAACGCTGTTTTCCACGGCTTTTCTGTATTGGCCAGGCGGAGTCTTCTTTGCAATATCTTTTAGTTTATTGCAGAAGTTGCGTAGCAAATGGTTCGTGCATTCAATCTTTTTCACACGAACCATCTCCGCTTTGTATGGATCACAATCTAAAATTTTCTTGTATACGCTGCTGTCGCCGTCAGCAATCAGTGTCGCATACACGAGACCTCTTTTTTTAATGCTGGTCTCGAAGCCATCAGCAATTGCGTCGCTCTCCATTTTTGTCGACGTTTGATGCCGTCCCCAGTTCTTGAAGCACGAATGTTTCTTCGTCTCTTCGTTTCTTCTGGCAGCGTTGTGGCAAATGACGCACATCTTGTTTTTGACACCAATGAATAAAACTTTTTTGGTGTGGTACCCAATTATTGCACCTACACCGGACATGGAGTCATACTTTCCAGTACGGTAGGATCTTTTCATCCAACTACCGTCAGCCACGACGGGGATGAAAGGAATTCCGGAAGATAAAACGTCGCCTCTTTCAATGGCTAAACGTTTTTCTTCCTCAGCCGCTGCTATCATTTCTGCTTCTGCAGCATTGATGCAGGTCTCCACGATGTCGTCATGACATTTTCTGTATGTCCTTCGAGACATGCATGGGATGTTCATTGCTGAGAACATTTCTTCCATTTGCGTGTAACCGCCTCCACTAGTTATTGTGCCGGCGACCGCACTGGAATTTACATTCAAGGTTGTAGTGTCTGCGGATTCACTATTTATTTCCGCTTTGTACTTGCACATCTTGCATTCAATCTGTATTTTTGTAATAAAGCCCAAGCGTCTCATGCCGGTTATGGTTAAATTCGCCATGGAACATGTCAAAGTTTCCGAATGGCTTTCCAGTTTTTTTATCTCCTCGAAGATGTGCCGCATATCCACGATACTCAGCTCCGTGGTCGTGGATTTATCAGAGGTTTTCTCCCGCGTTGATGACCCCGCGACGAATCAGTCTGTGTCGCTGGTCATTGATTGTGTCACATCCATCTTCTCGGGAATATCCTTGATTGATGGTTGCTGCGTTTCTGGATAATTTACTTCAGGCTTGGCTTGCGTTTCTTGCATTGCTGCAACCCTGTTCATCGCTGCTTGCTTACGTCTGTAAAGGAATAAACAAAATTGGACACAACAATCAAAGAAAAACGGCCAGAATTGGCAAATCGCAAAGGGATCATAGAACAAAATGCAAAATATTTTATTCATTAAAGTTCATTGTTTCAATAAAAAAATTGGATTTCACCTAAAAATACCGAAATTACTTTCTTGCCAACCTAATGCAATATTATTAAATATTGATATCAATCTACACGCAAGAGATAATATTATTAAACTACACTCATCAATCCACAACCAATTATCAGCTGCGCGTTATAAACCGTTGTTTCAATATGCTTGGTTCCGCAGTGGATGTATATGGACCGTTTATTTTGAAAGCGGTGTAAGTCCTTTTTAAAAAAAAAATAAGATATGACGTAAACTTTTTGTTTAGAACTAGTAAGCATTTAATATCTTAAAAAATGCCAATGCTTTGTTCAATTTAAAATTGGCCGGTAAAAGAAATTGCCTAACCATTGATTATGAAAGTGGTGTAAATCCAATTTCCACATTCGTATTTTCCAAACGATGCAGTTTTGGTATCATAGAAATGGCATTACGAAAGAAGAATTTCCTGTATACACCACAGGGTTATTGTGACGTTATAAACCAATGTAGACAAGATAATTGTTTGAGATTCTAGTCGTCGAAATAGGTGCGATAGCAGAGGATATAAAAGAAGTGGACTGTATTTGTGGAGATGTGTCGGAGAGGCGAAAGCAAGGGGTAGAAAAGACGAGTGGGCTGTATTTGTGAATATGGGAAAGGTGGCCCACGCGATGATTTCGGCGCAAAACGTAAACAGACGGTTTACGTCAGAGTGCGTTCACCCGGTCCCGGCGCCGAGCTCGATCAGCTGAGCTATTGTCAACGCCGGGACAAGGTCGCACCGAGGTCGGTTGGGGCAAGAACTTTATGGCCCCAATAAACAGCCGATCGTGGCTAGAAATAATTCACGTTACCGGTGTGCCGGTAATTTGCTTGCAACGGTTTTGCACAATAATAAATTTATTTTACACGAAATGAAACGAGAGAATTTCGTTTCAACAAAAAATCTACAAAACGCGAAACAGATAAGAAGAAACGCTAATGGGGAAAAAGTAAATTGGTTGCAAACATGTTGGATGAGATTTTGCAGCCAAAGAAGAAGAGAAGACCGCCAAAATTTGAAAAAATCTCCCTGTCGCTTTTGTAACACGATGCCAGGCCTATTACATAGGAAAAATATAAGGATATGCAGCAGCTATTACCTTATATGTATACAGTGAGTGTAAAAAGTCTTCGTACACCTCTTGTAGATTTAAAAAACCATGTATTTCTCTATGTAATTGCACACATGTTTATAAAACGAAACATAATTGTAATTGTTATATATTTTAACTACATACTGTCATATAAATATACTAGTAAAAGTTTTACGTTAACAAGAAAAATTAGAAAATATGAGAAGTGTCTCTAAATTGGCGCGCAAAAAGTATTCGTACAGGTACTAGAATGTACTTGAAAGGCATCCGATTGTTTATATTATGGTTTAGCGGGACGCGACAAATAATCAGACAGGGTCTTTGATGCACAGTCTAGTGGCAACCTTCTGCAAAACCAGTCAATTTTTGTAACATTCGGTAAAATGGGTCGTAAAGGTAAGGAGACAAGTGAGACTGAGAGAAAGATTATTATACAACTGCATAATCAGTGCAAATCATTGCGAGAAATAGCAAAAACAATTAATAGACCACATAGCACTACACAAGGAATTATAGATCGATATGGTGAACGAAAACCAATAAAAATAAAGCGAGATCTGGTCGCCTTCGAAAACTTAGTTCACGCGATGAATGTTTTATAAAACACTATAGTGCATGAAATAAAAACAAATACTAAAATTAGTGCCCCTAAGATCGCTGCTGAGCTTGCAAATAACGCTGGAGTAAGTGTATGTGCCGGCACTATTCGTAATTGTTTACGAAATAATGAAGACCACGGCCGAGTTGCTCGCAAGAAGTATTCCGTAAATGACGCAAATAGAAAGAAGAGACTTGATTTCGCGAAAGATAATAGTCTATCGAGTTTTGGCGAAGAGTCATATTTACTGACGAAAGTAAATTTAATGTTTTTGGCTCTGATAGCAAGTGTACGGTCTGGAGGAAGAAAAATACAGAGCTACAAAAAGAAAATCTACGTTCCACAGTAAAACACGGCGGAGGTTCGGTCATGGTTTGGCCATGATCGCAAAATATACCTAAACAAACCCATATTGTAAGTAGTGCAGAACAAATGGGCCAGAAGAATTTGAAAATCCCGTAGAGTTCTGCTTTACACAATCAGAGGGTCTAACGTGTTTCCATTGTTCAAATGTAGTTGTATAAAATATTCTTGGTGCAAAGGACATTTATGTTTCTCTCATTTTGTCCTTGAGTATCATTATTGACAGAATTGTGTAGAATAATCTCCGCGGACAGCTCTTCTTTCAAAATCGGCTCTTTTCAGAGGTACCATAAACGACGAGGAAAACTCCAGCTTCGATTATATATTTAGACCGAAAGCTCAACGACTAGGCGAATTGGCTATAAAAGTCGGTACCCCTAGTACGCCGCGGTAATTAGCACCGCGTCACGCTGCTACCTGCGCCACCTCCTTTAGCTACTAATAAAACAATAAACGACACACAACCCAGTGGTATTGTTTAAAATACTATACACGTTTATACTAAATGCTTATATTTCGATAAAACAAGCCAGAATTCCTTCCTATGCACGCCAGGTGCAAGACTTTCTTCCATTATGCATAATTATTGTTAAATGGCAAAAAAAAAAGAAAATCCTGAAACATGTATCCCCTATTTTGGATCAAAGATCACACACCCAAGTTTACATTAAAATGAACTAACTGCAAAAAAATGCAAAAAATCAAATTTTTAATATAAGAAGATAACGGATATTTTTCTATTCAATAAATAATTAGTAAATAATCAGAGTTTATTGAAATAGGTCTTCGAAAAAAGGTATATTTTCTGGCTGAAAATTTAATTGAATTTCATTGATCTGTTGTCGCAGATATACGATCATGTCAACCGATTTCGATGAAATGTTGAAAACGAATACTTCTCTTTATCATTTCAACCTATTGCAAGTTTAGCAAAACATGTATTTGTACGACTCTAAAAAACTCAAGTCTACTGTTCAAACCATAACGAACGATACAAATTAACTTTACAAATTAATTTTAAATTTTTAGTTCTGTTTCCTTCAGTCAAACATTGCGAACTGTAATGCTTCTTTCTTCCTATTGTGTCAAATGAGTACACGTTATTAGTGAATATTTGCAATATGGGGAGAAAACGCAATGAAACTACGTTGGAAGAACGAAAGATGATTACACAGTTATACGAAGAGGGCAAATCATATAGAAATATATCAGAAATACTAAAAAGAAGTCGGTCAACTATACAGAGTATAACAAGTAAATATAAAAAAGAGAGAATACTGCAGAATAAAGAAAGAACCGGCGGACCCCGGAAGCTGACTGAGAGAGAGGAGCATAAAATCGTCCGAATTATTAAAAAAAAAACAGATACCAGTGCATCGGTAATCGTGACACACCTTCAAGAATATATGCACAAAGAAGTGCATTGGAAAACAGTACGAAGAGTGCTACATCGGGGAGGATATAACAGCAGAGTTGCGAGGAGGAAACCACTCATCATCAAAGTAAATAAAAAAAAGAGATTAGAATTTGTGCAGAAGAATACATAAGTGTTGCATACAATATAAACCTACATATGTTTAAATACAATTAATAACATAAAAGATATTGTTGCTTTTATTTCTATATTCCAAGTGTACGAATACTTTTGTCCCCCACTGTATATAAAATAACTTTTTACATAAAAATTTAATTTTTTCTTCACATGTTATATTAACAAATTCGTGTCCAGCAACCTCGAAAGCCTTAGCGCACGGTTGTCTTTTACAAAGATTTCTAATGTTTTATTGCCGGGTTTTTGGGTATTATTGCTTGTCGTGCTGACTGCGAAAAAAATATGAGAACAACCAGGTAACAGGAAAAATCCCATCTTGCCTGCGAAATGACTGCGATGAATGTTTTCGGGCGTACCTGCATTTGGCACGCAGATGTTTTATGGCCTACAGTCTTTTACAGTAAAAGGTCCGCTAGAAATGAAACGGCTATTTTTCCAGCAATGAAAATTATCCGTTTGAAATCCGTTAGAAAAATCTTCTCACATGTTTGAAAATTATGCCCTCTTCATTTTACTGATATCGAAGGATATTACCAAAATATAAGTTAGGGGCGGGTTATAGTGGAGCGGTGAAGATCGAGGATAGCAGCGAGGTGAACATCGCGACAAAATCAAACCAATGTAATCAAATGCAATTGTATACAGGGTGGGGCACCACATTTTGCCATCTAGATTTACGTCATTATTATTACGCATAGCAAACAATTTTTTAGGTGAAGTTGAATGGTTTTGAGAGGGGCACATTCTGATGGTACATTTTCTTTGTAGGTGGACGTGTAAAGGACATATGAAGGTCATTCATGTTTTTTTAAATGGAATCATATATTTTTTATTACATCAGCTGATGCTCCTACATATTCTTTACAAAAAAGTATTAATCTATTTGTGTAAAAAAATCATCCGTCCACCTATAAAAAAAATGTACCATCAGAATGTGCCCCTCTCAAAACCATTCAACTTCACCTAAAAAATTTTTTGCTATGCATAATAATAATGACGTAAATCTAGATGGCAAAATGTGGTGCCCCACCCTGTATAGTGGAGCGGTGACGAGAGCGGTGAGCAAAGCGACGTATGATAGCGGTGCACATAGAAACAAAAATATTTGTTTCTTTAGACATAGTAATAAAGGTGTACACTTACCTCTCCTTCATTGTTTTCTTTACACTATATCTTCTACTGGAAAGACGAAGCCCTCTTGTTGCATCCTTCTTTGTATATCTTATCAACGCGGATGATGCACAATCTTCATCACTTTTTATCACAATTTTCGTCATATTTGAAAGGGTATAGGATAGGATAGAATAGAATTGAATAGAATAGAATAAAATAGAATGGAATAGAATAGAATAGAATAGAATAGAATAGAATAAAATAGAATAAAATAGAATAAAATAATAATAAGAAATAAATGTCGCGCTTTGAATATTCGCTACTGGGGAAGTATTCACGACTGAACGTGTCCTTCTTCGCCAGTACATAGCATCTCTCACTTTCTTCGCACCCCTGCCTGGCAGTCCACCAGAAATCTTTTCAATTTTTTCAACATGTGGCTACAGTTTGAATTTCGACTTTCGTGCCGCGGTCAGCGGTCGCGGGAAATTCGAAAGACCAACCGGCGCTACACTCGCCGAAATTTCTATAAAGTCATCGTCATTTTCATAGATATTTTTATAATATTACAATTTCTGTTGCTTTATCGTATCTTTATTTACACTCGGATTGAAGGACCGCGCACTCAAGACCGCATCGTTTACTATTTACGTTTTTTTTAAATTATTCCTGCGTGGTGCAGAACACAAGTGCGAAGTTTCTATAAAGTCACTTAGTGTTTCTATGGATTCTGAGCAGAGAACTACGGGAAATTACAAATATTTGAAAAGTATTAGTTTTAGAACTCATAGAAATCCTGCTTTTTATAATTTGATTCATGTATAGTACAATGCCGAGAGGAAAACTACTAACAATTGAAGAAAAAGCATCGATCGATGCTTATAAAAATATGGGCTGCTCTAATCACGCAATTGCTAAGAAAATTAATCGGTCATATACTATGATTAATAATTATATCAATTTACGTGAAAATTACGGAAAAAATCATTTTAAAAAATCCTTATCAATGTTTTGCCATGGCCTGCTTGTTCTCCGGACATAAATCCTATTGAAAATGTTTGAGGTATCATTGCGCGGCAAGTTTATAAAAACTGCAAACAATACAACTCCATTAGCGAAGTAAGGGATGCGGTGACTAAAGCATAAACAGAAACGCTACAAAAGTTAGTTTCGTCAATGCCCAATCGCATTTAAAAAAAAAATGGAGGTTACACTAAATATTAAAATACATATAATAAAAAAGCAATTGTTAATTTCAACTTTATCCGTATAAAACGAAACTGGTTGGTAATGGTATAATTATAAGAATTCTTTACAAAACACAATGACTTTATAGAAATTTCGGCGAGTGCATCCCACTACGTGGAATGTTCCGTCTCAAAACGAAACAAATGTTTTATTATACGCAAAACGTCTGGGTGGCAGACTTCGCTTTAGCTTCAGTCTGCCACGTTTACAACACCTTACCGGGCCCAGGTTTACAACACCTTTCCGGGCCCAGGTTTACAACACCTTTCCGGGCCCATCGAGTGAGGGAACCACGCGGCCACCTCGGACTTTCCCCATATCCAAGGGGATGAGATTGAGGGTAAAGGTAGGTAGGCGTTGACAAATATCAATAACCAATCACAGACAAATTGGAAAACAGAGATTCTTGCCCCCCACCCACAGCGAGGCTAGCTGCAAAGAGACAAGAGACAGCAAGTCAGTCTGCCAACAATTCTCAAACTATACGAATCAAACGAAAAGAAGAAGAAGTGAAGAATCTGTGTAAGTACTGAGAAATTCCTCCCAAGGAATTTCTCTTTTACGATAAAAAAAAAGTAAAGTGAAGTGTAAAATTGTGTTACGTTGTTGCGTATAATTTGGAAGTGTGTGAGAATGGTTTTTCGGGATCGTTTCGGATTCTCGAACAAAGATTGTGAGTGACTGCTGGTGTGCACAAATTTGGTGTAAAAAATTTTTGAACAACATTTTTTTTGGCGTTGATTCAATTTTGAATTTTTGTCCCAACAATTGGGTAATCAATTCTTTCGAATTATTGCACACCTGCAGTCACTTACAATCTTTGTTCAAGAATCCGATACGATCCCGAAAAAACCGTTCTCGCAACACTGCATACGCGTTCAACGAATCAAGTTATTTATTATTTTATTGTTGCAGAATAATGGACCCAGCAACGAAAAATTTTAAAAACATGTCGCTGAATGAGTCCGCCCCAACGCCACCACAGGCCTCGAAAATTCCAAGGCCTATTCCTATTCCGCCCCGTGGCCCACCGACCACCGCCAGCAGAATCCCGAGGCCCATTCCTCGTGGCACACCCGACACCGTCCGCATGGACAGGGACGAGCAATACGGCGAGTCATCCGGCCGTGCACGGATTGATGACATTTCATACGTAAGTAAATATAGAAATTATTTTGTACTATTTTTTTAGTTAAAATAATAAACAGTTCTAAAAATTTTAAATAATAATATTATATGTACATTATATTTCAGAACAAACTGGCCAAACTAATAAAACGGCAAATTTACCGGAAGAGGAACCGGGGTTTGAGGAAGAATAAAAACGGCGGCGAGGGTGGAAGAGGACGCGGAGGAGGACGCCCAGGAGGCCGCGGAGGAGGACGCGGAGGAGGCGGCGGAGGAAAAGACGAAGGACGCCGCGGAGGAAGAGACCAAGGACGCCGCGGAGGAACGTACAAAGGAGGCCGCGGAGGAGGCCCCAAAGGCAGGATATACATATCCCACAATCATTATTATCCTTAATCAGTATTTTTTTATATTGTATTTGTTTTTGTATTTTTTAAATATTTTTTTTTATTGTATTTGTATTTTTTTATATTGTATTTTTATTATTGTATTTTTTTATATTGTATTTTTATTATTGTATTTTTTATATTGTATTTTTTTATATTCTATTTTTATTATTGTATTTTTTTATATTGTATTTGTATTTGTATTGCATTTAAAATTGTTTTTGTATTTTTTTTATATTTTTTGTATTGTATTTGTATTTTTTTATATTATTTTATTTTTAATGAAAAAAAAATGTAAACGTAAATGTTAAAAAAAATAAAAAAACTGACTATAATATTACTTCTTTTCTCCTTTCTCTTCTGTATCTATTCAAGCATGACGTCACACGATGCGAAGTGAAACGTGCAGGGGTCAGAAAGTTTTCAAACTGACGCTCCAATATTGCAGTGAGCAGTTTCTAAATGGTCAATTGTCTTTCCCAAGGGTTCTAGCTTTGTCTGTGCAGAGGCCAAAATTCGAATTTCTGCCTCAGAGTCGAGTAATTTGCAATATTCGTCAGCATACGGCCTGTCCCGAGTCGTTCGAAGCAAGCATGACGTCACACGATGCGAAGCGAAACGTGCAAGGGTCAGAAAGTTTTCAAACTGACGCTCCAATATTGCAGTCAGCAGTTTCTAAATGGTCAATTGTCTTTCCCAAGGGTTCTAGCTTTGTCTGTGCAGAGGCCAAAATTCGAATTTCTGCCTCAGAGTCGTGTAATTTGCAATATTCGTCAGCATACGGCCTGTCCCGAGTCGTTCGAAGCAAGCATGACGTCACACGATGCGAAGCGAAACGTGCAAGGGTCAGAAAGTTTTCAAACTGACGCTCCAATATTGCAGTGAGCAGTTTCTAAATGGTCAATTGTCTTTCCCAAGGGTTCTAGCTTTGTCTGTGCAGAGGCCAAAATTCGAATTTCTGCCTCAGAGTCGAGTAATTTGCAATATTCGTCAGCATACGGCCTGTCCCGAGTCGTTCGAAGCAAGCATGACGTCACACGATGCGAAGCGAAACGTGCAAGGGTCAGAAAGTTTTCAAACTGACGCTCCAATATTGCAGTGAGCAGTTTCTAAATGGTCAATTGTCTTTCCCAAGGGTTCTAGCTTTGTCTGTGCAGAGGCCAAAATTCGAATTTCTGCCTCAGAGTCGAGTAATTTGCAATATTCGTCAGCATACGGCCTGTCCCGAGTCGTTCGAAGCAAGCATGACGTCACACGATGCGAAGCGAAACGTGCAAGGGTCAGAAAGTTTTCAAACTGACGCTCCAATATTGCAGTGAGCAGTTTCTAAATGGTCAATTGTCTTTCCCAAGGGTTCTAGCTTTGTCTGTGCAGAGGCCAAAATTCGAATTTCTGCCTCAGAGTCGAGTAATTTGCAATATTCGTCAGCATACGGCCTGTCCCGAGTCGTTCGAAGCAAGCATGACGTCACACGATGCGAAGCGAAACGTGCAAGGGTCAGAAAGTTTTCAAACTGACGCTCCAATATTGCAGTCAGCAGTTTCTAAATGGTCAATTGTCTTTCCCAAGGGTTCTAGCTTTGTCTGTGCAGAGGCCAAAATTCGAATTTCTGCCTCAGAGTCGAGTAATTTGCAATATTCGTCAGCATACGGCCTGTCCCGAGTCGTTCGAAGCAAGCATGACGTCACACGATGCGAAGCGAAACGTGCAAGGGTCAGAAAGTTTTCAAACTGACGCTCCAATATTGCAGTGAGCAGTTTCTAAATGGTCAATTGTCTTTCCCAAGGGTTCTAGCTTTGTCTGTGCAGAGGCCAAAATTCGAATTTCTGCCTCAGAGTCGTGTAATTTGCAATATTCGTCAGCATACGGCCTGTCCCGAGTCGTTCGAAGCAAGCATGACGTCACACGATGCGAAGCGAAACGTGCAAGGGTCAGAAAGTTTTCAAACTGACGCTCCAATATTGCAGTGAGCAGTTTCTAAATGGTCAATTGTCTTTCCCAAGGGTTCTAGCTTTGTCTGTGCAGAGGCCAAAATTCGAATTTCTGCCTCAGAGTCGAGTAATTTGCAATATTCGTCAGCATACGGCCTGTCCCGAGTCGTTCGAAGCAAGCATGACGTCACACGATGCGAAGCGAAACGTGCAAGGGTCAGAAAGTTTTCAAACTGACGCTCCAATATTGCAGTCAGCAGTTTCTAAATGGTCAATTGTCTTTCCCAAGGGTTCTAGCTTTGTCTGTGCAGAGGCCAAAATTCGAATTTCTGCCTCAGAGTCGTGTAATTTGCAATATTCGTCAGCATACGGCCTGTCCCGAGTCGTTCGAAGCAAGCATGACGTCACACGATGCGAAGCGAAACGTGCAAGGGTCAGAAAGTTTTCAAACTGACGCTCCAATATTGCAGTGAGCAGTTTCTAAATGGTCAATTGTCTTTCCCAAGGGTTCTAGCTTTGTCTGTGCAGAGGCCAAAATTCGAATTTCTGCCTCAGAGTCGAGTAATTTGCAATATTCGTCAGCATACGGCCTGTCCCGAGTCGTTCGAAGCAAGCATGACGTCACACGATGCGAAGCGAAACGTGCAAGGGTCAGAAAGTTTTCAAACTGACGCTCCAATATTGCAGTGAGCAGTTTCTAAATGGTCAATTGTCTTTCCCAAGGGTTCTAGCTTTGTCTGTGCAGAGGCCAAAATTCGAATTTCTGCCTCAGAGTCGAGTAATTTGCAATATTCGTCAGCATACGGCCTGTCCCGAGTCGTTCGAAGCAAGCATGACGTCACACGATGCGAAGCGAAACGTGCAAGGGTCAGAAAGTTTTCAAACTGACGCTCCAATATTGCAGTCAGCAGTTTCTAAATGGTCAATTGTCTTTCCCAAGGGTTCTAGCTTTGTCTGTGCAGAGGCCAAAATTCGAATTTCTGCCTCAGAGTCGAGTAATTTGCAATATTCGTCAGCATACGGCCTGTCCCGAGTCGTTCGAAGCAAGCATGACGTCACACGATGCGAAGCGAAACGTGCAAGGGTCAGAAAGTTTTCAAACTGACGCTCCAATATTGCAGTCAGCAGTTTCTAAATGGTCAATTGTCTTTCCCAAGGGTTCTAGCTTTGTCTGTGCAGAGGCCAAAATTCGAATTTCTGCCTCAGAGTCGTGTAATTTGCAATATTCGTCAGCATACGGCCTGTCCCGAGTCGTTCGAAGCAAGCATGACGTCACACGATGCGAAGCGAAACGTGCAAGGGTCAGAAAGTTTTCAAACTGACGCTCCAATATTGCAGTGAGCAGTTTCTAAATGGTCAATTGTCTTTCCCAAGGGTTCTAGCTTTGTCTGTGCAGAGGCCAAAATTCGAATTTCTGCCTCAGAGTCGAGTAATTTGCAATATTCGTCAGCATACGGCCTGTCCCGAGTCGTTCGAAGCAAGCATGACGTCACACGATGCGAAGCGAAACGTGCAAGGGTCAGAAAGTTTTCAAACTGACGCTCCAATATTGCAGTGAGCAGTTTCTAAATGGTCAATTGTCTTTCCCAAGGGTTCTAGCTTTGTCTGTGCAGAGGCCAAAATTCGAATTTCTGCCTCAGAGTCGAGTAATTTGCAATATTCGTCAGCATACGGCCTGTCCCGAGTCGTTCGAAGCAAGCATGACGTCACACGATGCGAAGCGAAACGTGCAAGGGTCAGAAAGTTTTCAAACTGACGCTCCAATATTGCAGTGAGCAGTTTCTAAATGGTCAATTGTCTTTACCAAGGGTTCTAGCTTTGTCTGTGCAGAGGCCAAAATTCGAATTTCTGCCTCAGAGTCGAGTAATTTGCAATATTCGTCAGCATACGGCCTGTCCCGAGTCGTTCGAAGCAAGCATGACGTCACACGATGCGAAGCGAAACGTGCAAGGGTCAGAAAGTTTTCAAACTGACGCTCCAATATTGCAGTGAGCAGTTTCTAAATGGTCAATTGTCTTTTCCACGGGTTCTAGCTTTGTCTGTGCAGAGGCCAAAATTCGAATTTCTGCCTCAGAGTCGTGTAATTTGCAATATTCGTCAGCATACGGCCTGTCCCGAGTCGTTCGAAGCAAGCATGACGTCACACGATGCGAAGCGAAACGTGCAAGGGTCAGAAAGTTTTCAAACTGACGCTCCAATATTGCAGTGAGCAGTTTCTAAATGGTCAATTGTCTTTCCCAAGGGTTCTAGCTTTGTCTGTGCAGAGGCCAAAATTCGAATTTCTGCCTCAGAGTCGTGTAATTTGCAATATTCGTCTGCATACGGCCTGTCCCGAGTCGTTCGAAGCAAGCATGACGTCACACGATGCGAAGCGAAACGTGCAAGGGTCAGAAAGTTTTCAAACTGACGCTCCAATATTGCAGTGAGCAGTTTCTAAATGGTCAATTGTCTTTCCCAAGGGTTCTAGCTTTGTCTGTGCAGAGGCCAAAATTCGAATTTCTGCCTCAGAGTCGAGTAATTTGCAATATTCGTTAGCATACGGCCTGTCCCGAGTCGTTCGAAGCAAGCATGACGTCACACGATGCGAAGCGAAACGTGCAAGGGTCAGAAAGTTTTCAAACTGACGCTCCAATATTGCAGTGAGCAGTTTCTAAATGGTCAATTGTCTTTCCCAAGGGTTCTAGCTTTGTCTGTGCAGAGGCCAAAATTCGAATTTCTGCCTCAGAGTCGTGTAATTTGCAATATTCGTCAGCATACGGCCTGTCCCGAGTCGTTCGAAGCAAGCATGACGTCACACGATGCGAAGCGAAACGTGCAAGGGTCAGAAAGTTTTCAAACTGACGCTCCAATATTGCAGTGAGCAGTTTCTAAATGGTCAATTGTCTTTCCCAAGGGTTCTAGCTTTGTCTGTGCAGAGGCCAAAATTCGAATTTCTGCCTCAGAGTCGTGTAATTTGCAATATTCGTCAGCATACATATCGTAAACCTGTACTATTGATCTGCATTATCGACCGTATTCTATCGCAACGTACAGTGTTTGCCGCGGAGAGACCGTGGCGCTAGTAAACAGCACCGCGAAATGGTGCCTTTTTTAGTTGACAAATTACGGCTTTAATAAGTAATTAATCAATTAAAAATGCACACCACCGTGTTTGTAGATGTCTTTGAATTGTCTGTGCAGAGCCCTTTTTTCGATATGGACTCTAAATCTCTCGAAATTAAGAAAAACTCTCAGCGGCAGCCATCTTGTGACGTCATACTTTCTTCAGAAAGCGAATTTTCGGCAGAATATTACAAATTACTCCACGATGAGGTAGAAATTCGCAATTTGGGCTCTGCACAGACAATTTTAGGACTTTTAGGAATCATAATTGACCACTTTTAAACTGCTCGTTGCTATATTGAAGCGTCAGTTTGTAAACTTTTTTTACACGTAAATGTATATGGACAGAAGTCAAGGTCAAATTCGTGCGCGCCCCCTTAACCGATTACATAGCGCGATCGATTCCCAGTACGGCGAAGCGCACATTTTGCAACAACATTTAAACTGAAGAAGATTTTTAAGATATAGTCGGATCAGATGGTGAAAAGTGCCCCCAACCTTTATATTTAGTGGCACCATGCTCAACAAAAAATTACGAAAAAATTCATGAGTATTCTATCTAATATCATATACGACTGAGATTTTTTTCGTAATTTTTGGTCGCAAAATCGATTTTTAAACAAATCCGAAAGCATAAAATTGCCGATTTTATATCGAAGTTTTCAGTTGACCACATTTATGTTATTATGTTAGTTGTATCTCATCGTGATTATTAATGTGAATTTTTTACAGATCTAGATTATGCAAAAATGTTTAAGGAAATTGGATATGTCCAATCATTTGAAAAAAATGCACATTGAAAGTGTTCTTACTTTTGACTAGTTCTTACTTTTGACTAACATTGAACTAATTTAATTTCTAATTATTATGTTATTACTGTTGTAATTGTAATTGAACAGGCAAAAAGACTGATGTACTAGAAAGAACAAGAAAAAAGGATTTAACGAAAAAAAAATCATTTGATGCGGGATTCGATCCGGGACCAAAATATTCTCACAGTCGAAGACATTACCGCCTGCGCCAAACGAAACTGATAAAAGTGTTCAATATTATAAAGTACACCTATAAAACTGTAAGAAGGTATTGAAACAATTGATTTCGATTTTTTTTAATGACGATTAATAAAAATTTATAAAAAAATGAAGAGCAATAGTTTCAAAAACATCTATCAACTTAATTTTGGTAAAACTGGTATCTCTGAAACTTCAATTCGAAATGTGCACTTTCTTCAAATGATTGGATACATTCAATTTTCTTAAACATGTTTGCATAATCTAGAAAATCTATAAAAAATTCATATTAATAATCACTATGAAACACAACTAACATAATAACGTAAACTAGGTCAACTGGAATCTTCGACATAAAATCGGCAATTTTATGGTTTCGGATTTGTTAAAAAATCGTTTTTGCATCCAAAAATTATGAAAAAATCTCAGTCATGTAAGATATGTGATTGAATATTCATGAATTTTTTCGTAATTTTTTGTTGAGTATGGTGCGATTAAAAATTAATTTGTTTTGCATGCACTTTTGACCATCTTATCCGGCTTTATCTTAAAAATCGACAAAAAAAAAATTACTTAAAAAATATAGAACATATTTCAGCATACGACATTAAATCCGATTAAAAAAAAATTTCTTGGTCAAATTTCGCAGATATCTTTTTTAATTTAAAAATTGTAGCAAACTGCGCCTTTCGCCGAACCGGGAATCGATTGCGGTTCAAGCGCTTGAAATTTTAGTGGGCCGTTCTGGCGGAGTTCACCCCCCCCCCCCCCCCCCCCTCGTGCCACGTGGGACGGCGACCCATGATTCTTGCATCACGACTGGAGCCCGATCGAGCTCGATGAATGCGGTAGTGTTCGTACGTGTCGTACTATTGCGTTTATCGTTTATTTTCTCACTAGAAACGCGCAAGAAATTAATACAACTACGGTCTCTGTCAGTAGTAAAATAGATTGACATATCGCAAAAAACGATCAACTACATAATTATTGATTGATTAATTTTTAACTCTTTCGAATTTCATAATTAATATTTATTGATATTTTGCAAGATTCTTTGAAGGCAAAATTTATGTTGTTTAAATGAAACATACATGAAAATGTATAGTAAATTTCAATTTAATTCTTTTTTCAAATTCAGTTACAAAATACATTCAAAATGGATGCGTATTAATAGTGTTAAAAAATTATAGAAATGCGAATAATAATTATATGTATAAATAAAATGTATAAAATAAATGTATGCGTAAAGATATTCACGTTCAAGATTTATGAAAATTGTTTTTCTATAATTTGAAAACGTGGTATCTACATTTATTAATATTGTACTGATAAAGATAATTGCAGATATATAACATAATAACATCAAATAAAAAAGTATAATTTGAACATACAGTCGTAACATCAGATACATAACTCGACAATCAGATTTGATCATCCTTGTAGATCTAGTTCCACCATTTATCGCTCTACAGCCTAGAGGGCGTAAGAAAACCATTTGTTTACATGTGAGACAAGAAGCCCCATATGGTGATTGGTCTATTCCTATCCCTCGTCTGTGGTAATACCATTTCTGTTGTGATGTCGCCCTAATCGAAACAGGCGCCATCTCGGTAATAACTAGACATGATACCGCGCGTATTCGAACAGACACGTATTCTATAAGGATAATTTTTAAGAAAGCGCAGTTAGAAAATGTTATGTTAAGTTAAGAGGTCACTCGAGTAGGGAAAGCGAGACGCAAGGAATGCCAGCTGCAAGCGATAACGGAGCGGAACCACTTCTACTAGGACCAGGACCGCTTAAGCGAAGGACAACGAGGAAAAACAGACCCGAGAGAAGACAGCTCTACAGCCTTCCTCAAGGACCTGGAAGACATAAATTAGTCACCCCCGAACAAGAGGCCACCTACGAAGACATCGAACGGCAATCGAAACGCACGTGGCATGCTACACGCGAGTAACCCCTCAGATTACGTCCCCTTGGGCCACTCCTTCGAGGCCTTACGCATTCTAGGCCCACGCAACTTAGGGGAGGAGACTACCCTTCTGATTGGACCTCACGACGCCCCACCATCGACGCATCCTGGAACCGGAGGTCCGATAAAAGGAACAGAGCAAAGGCCCGCGACACTCGCTTTATCTCAGAAAATCGCTTTGTCGACTCATCAACCTTATTAGAAATACAGTAAAGTTTTCCGACCAAGTTACGTTTATAACATTTTATATCCATTTTCCCTTCCCAGATAAAGCCGCGTTCGGGAGTTTAGTACCTTAGTACTTTGAGGCGTTTGAACTCATGCCGCGAAATTAATAGATTAACCGGTTGTGCCATCTGCAGACAAGTATCGTAATTTCGGGTCACTAATACGTACATAACAGTGGTGACAGCGGTGGGATACGCCAACTTTCGTGCGCGCTTTTTCAAAAGAACACATTTGTGACTTAGAATTCGAACTGAACTAACAGTGTATTTTAATTAAATAAGGACAATAAAAGAGTGCAGGTGAACATTGAACTGTGAATTACAAACTGAGTTTTCGTGCCACTCTTCCCTCCTGGGTTTTGGCGTGGTTTCCCCAGGGAGCGACGGGTGAATACCGGAAGAGGTGATTATCAGCGGCCACGCAAGCTAGCCTAAAGCAACCCTGAAATCACTGGCAATCACTGGATACCTGCTGCGCACCTGCCATCCTGATAGCTGCACATTCAACGTCCATTTGAAGAAGGGAACAACATCTAGTAAACGAACCTACCCTTCTGGAATTCAGTAGCAGCGGACATCGTCAACTCATCAGCAGCTCAAGTGTAAGACACACGTTCATTGTTTCTATCTCGAGTGACCAGTCAGGATTAGATTAGTTTTGTATTTAGATTAAGATAGATAATTGTCTAGTGTAAACATGAGTAACGATAGTCGATCGACTAGCTCGTGGGTTGTCGCGTGCCCGCAGGGAACCTCACGGTCTGATAGCTCCTCCGATTTCTCTCTTATCCCTTGGCGTGACCCTGAGATCATGCGAAATGAAATTGACAAACCATTTGTTCGGCCACCGGGGTATCAACCCCCATCGATTGTGTCTGAACAGTACGAAAATTCGAATATAGAGGAATTATCTCCTGCTTCCGCTGTTTCTAATGTCGAATCCGTCGGCGGATGCCAAATCTCTTTAAAATTAGCCTCGGAAATTTTGCCTGAATTTGATGGGAAGTCTACACCGGTGAAAGAGTTTACGAGATTATGCCGCGATATTTGGAAGGCGGTAAAGTTGAACGAACGGCAATTTCTTGTTAAAATAATAGAGAAAAAAGTAATTAAGGACGCGAAAAGTCATATCCGACGACGACGAGATACGTATAATCTGGAAGAGTTACTAAAATCTTTGGAACGTGCATTTACCCCAAGGCACACTCTCGACACCCTCCAAACGCGTATGTCGAATATGTATCAAGAAATCGGAGAATCTGCACTCCAGTACGGGAATCGAGTCAAAGAATTATTAGACGATATACTTGACGCGATTGATGAAGAATGTGATCCGGACGTCGCATATGGAGTACGGACTAGGGCCATAGACAACGCCTGCAGTTGTTACATCACGGGATTGAGTAATACAATCGAGACTCAGGTTCGTCAAGGAAAACCCGCGATTCTCCAAGCGGCCATTGATTTGCGATGGACGAGGAGGAACATCAAAAGAATAGAGCTCGTGTTCGTCGGGAAAAAATCGTGCGATACGATCGTCGCGAACGTGGGCAAGAACGAAGATTTGACACGAGACGTCCTCGCGAAGAAATAGAGACAGTCCGGGTAAACGAAATCCGGGCAACACGAGGCGGTGATGATCGTCGTTCACGCCTTTACTGCCATACCTGTCGGAAACCGGGTCACGCGTCAGAAAACTGCAATAGCTTCAAACGGCGGGAGGCCCTTATGTGCACTTATTGTAAACGGAAAGGTCATAACGAGTTTAATTGTTTTACTAAGCGCGATCGGGAACGACGTAGTGATAATCACCCATCATCATACATTGCACCTGGGCGTAATTTAAACTCCAATCTCGCTCTTCGAGACAGCGCTACGAAGAGTGTAGCAATAAAAGCGCGACCCGACTCTGCCAGGTTAACTACGATCTCAGTCGAAAGCGAACAACCCAACTCCCCGTCATAATTATAGATCATTGTTTTTTCTATAACAACCAGGGTTATTTCCTCATTGACACCGGTTCACAATTGAATCTAATTAAAGAAAGTGCGATTTCTCCAGAGGTTCATGTTAACACTAAAATTTCGTATCATTTGAGAGGCATTGGGACAGGAACTCGTCGAACCTATGGAGAAATTACTCTCAATATGCTGAGTGTTGAAATAAAATTTCAAGTAGTAGACCATAGCTTCCCCATAGAACAATCCGGAATTATTGGAATGGAATTCCTTACTAAACAGCAGGCTCTTCTAGCTTTTCGAGAAAAATTGTCAAGTTCACTAATCTTAGGGAATAAAGAAATTCCGTTTTGTAACCACCCTTCGTTCGACTTGCCGCCGCGAACTAAAACGTTAATTAAAATTCCTACTAAAACTCCAAATTTAAGGGAAGGTTACGTTAGGAAAATGGATTTCGGACCGGGAGTGTACGTAGGAGAAGCAATTGTTTCGCAAGATCAGGGTCATGTAAAATTGTTCGCCATTAATTGTACGTATGATCAGGTCAATATTACTCTACCTCCGGTCGAACTGGAAGATTTCGAGGCTCAACCCCCATTAGCCCGTTCTGCTCGAATCGGTAACCCAGGTATAGACAACCAACGCTCTTCTGCCGAGAGACTTTCAAAGCTTTCTGGCCTTCTTAAATTAGATAATTTGAACGAGGAAGAAAGAGTTAGTATTCTATCAAGTGTTGCTACTTACGCATACCAATTTCACTTACCTGGAGATAAATTAGAGTCCACCACCACCGTAAAACATAAGATAATTACCACCGATGAGAGCCCGCTAAACACCAAACAATACAGATATCCTCAGATCCACAAGGCAGAAATTCAGAACCAAGTCCAAGACCTTCTTAACAATAAAATCATCGAACCCTCCGATTCCCCATATAATTCACCTGTTTGGATCGTGCCGAAGAAGCCGGATTCGTCTGGTGAACCTCGTTGGCGAATGGTCATCGACTATCGCAGACTCAATGAAAAAACAATTAACGACGCTTACCCACTCCCTAATATGACGGATATCCTCGATCAACTAGGAGGTGCTAAATATTTTAGCACGCTCGATTTAGCCTCAGGGTTTCATCAGGTATCTATGGACCCCTCTTCTAAATCAAAAACCGCATTTTCAACCCCTTTTGGACATTACGAGTTTAATAGAATGCCCTTTGGTCTTTGTAACGCACCAGCCACCTTCCAGAGGCTTATGGATCGTGTCCTCGTCGGTCTACAGGGTATCGAATTATTCGTATACATGGATGATATTGTCGTCTATGCTAATTCACTCGAAGAACACTCTAGAAAACTAAACACTCTGCTAGGTCGCTTGCAAAACGCTGGGTTGGCACTTCAACCGGAAAAGTGCATGTTTCTTCGCAAAGAAATAGCTTATCTTGGGCATCTGATCACTAACGAAGGAGTGAAGCCGGACCCCGGTAAAATTAAAGCCGTGAAATCGTTCCCGGTACCCTCGAATAGGAAAACAATTAAATCCTTTTTAGGGTTAATCGGATACTATCGCAGGTTTATCAAGGACTTCGCGAGACTCGCAAAACCCATGACTCGATTGCTAAAAAAGAGTACTCCATTCTTCTGGAACCATGCTGCGCAAGAAGCATTTGAAAACCTAAGAGACACTATCTGCCGGCAACCCCTCCTGCAATATCCGGATTTTCGCAAATCATTTATAGTCACTACCGATGCCTCCAACTATGCCATCGGTGCCGTCCTCAGTCAGGGTGATATAGGCAAAGATCTTCCTATTGCCTATGCATCGAGAACACTGAACGACACCGAAACAAACTATTCTACTACCGAAAAGGAATTACTCGCCATAATTTTCGCTGTTAATCATTTCCGCCCCTATCTGTACGGCCATAAATTTACCCTTGTCACGGACCATCGACCTCTAGTTTGGCTCCACAACGCCAAAGATCCAACCTCCAAATTAATGCGATGGAGAATCAAATTGAACGAGTACGATTATAATATCGTATACAAGCCAGGACGCGTAAATTCCAACGCGGATGCTCTTTCCCGTAACGTTCCGGATGAGGTTTTGCAACAAACGGCAGTGGAACTTCAAAGGGATTCTCACTCTAGATGTCAGGAAAAGATGCTTGTCCGCGCGGACAAAGCACCGGTTACTGATATCGAAACGGGTGACGATCCTGGCAAAGTATCTCAATGTCTCGAATGTGAAGCTTCCGTTGCCGCCTGCTTCTTTGCTAGCGAGAAGTTGGCGGAAGAGATAGGAAATCTACCCCAGATAAACAACCAACCTGTATCCACCCGAACACCATCCACAATAACATTGAAATCCTGCAACAACATTTGCATGACTACTCAACAAGACAAGACAGTAGATCGTGTCCCGGGGAGTAAAGTGTGGACCATTCTTCCTGCAACGCTGGAAAATTCGCCTGCACGCTATGTCGGTAGTTCCGGTTCTGCGCGCAAATTCCCAGACCGTCTCCAAGGACAAGCTGCAGTGCAACGAGAAGCGATGATAAAACCCGTACTCGCAACGAGGGAAATCTCGCCTGTACGCCATGTCGGAGTTCCGGTACGCGCGCAAATTCCCGTACCGTCTCCACGGACAGGCTGCAGTGCACGCATCGAGGGAAGGTATTTATGGGACACGGTTGACTCTGACGCTACCCAACCTGACGATAACCCTTTTTCAGAAGAACGAAACATATCCAACCAAGATCCACCGATCGCTGCCCGATTCAACACTAACGAATTATACACTTTAACCCATTCATGTTTTACCTACAGTAAAGATTTCCTATCTCTGAGAAAAGATCACATAGTTCATTTCATTTCGGCAAACTACGAGTTAACTTCTGCAACTAGTAATGAGTTACTCGAACAAGGGAGGTTCTCCATCCATGAATTGCGCAACGTGGATGCCAACGTAGGTGAAGCCATTGCCATCCGATCCGGTCGAACCAATATTTTCCACTTAATTACTCAAGAAACCCCCAATTCACCTACCAGCCTTACAAACATCGAATTGTGCATTCATAGTTTAAAAAATTTAATGAAGGGACTTGGCCTCTTTACTTGCAGTGTATCGAAAAATCGTAACGACTTAGATCAAATTCCTTGGATCGATATAGAAAAACTATTCAAGGCTGGTTTCTCGACGGAAGGGTATACTATCACTATATGCTCAAACGAACTAAAATTTCCTCCAAAGGACGACCAAAGTCGTATCCTTAAAGAATACCACGAGTCTGTGGTGGGTGGTCACAAAGGAATTACTAAGTTATATAACCGTGTTCGTGAAGACTTCTATTGGAAAGGAATGCGAAAAGATATCGCAGACCTTGTAAAAACCTGCCCCAGTTGTCAAAAATTCAAACTAGTAAGGAAAGGGATTAAACAACCTCTTCGTATTACAGACACCCCTCAACAGGCATTCGATAAGGTACAGTTAGACATTGTTGGACCTTTACCAGTAACCGAATCAGGTTACAGATATCTCCTCACTCTCCAAGATAATCTGACAAAATATTCAGATGCTATCCCTCTCCGAGAAATGGATGCAGTCTCTGTTGCTTCTGCACTTGCAGAACAATTTATTTCTCGTTTCGGATGCCCAAAAACCATCCACACTGATCAAGGTAGAAATTTTATGAGCCGAATAATGAAATGCTTTTGCCGCATCTTCAAAATCAAACAAATTAAATCTACAGCATACCATCCCCAATCATTAGGTTCGCTCGAACGCGCTCACCACGTCTTCATCGAATATTTAAAACACTATTGCACTAAGAGAGATTGGGATAAATGGATACGATTCGGCATGTTTTCCTACAATACATCGGTTCACGAGTCTACAGGTTTCACTCCCCATGAACTTATTTTTGGTAAAACGGCCCGCATCCCTTCAGAATTTGCCGACGTACAACCACCCCGAACGTTTTCTCAATACTTCGACGACCTTTTCTCTACAATAACAACCGTACAAGCATCTGCCGCCCAAACCCTTAAGAAAGCCAAGGCTAAGTGTAAAAAACTTTATGACCGGAACGTCAACCCACACAAGTTTAGGATCGACGACCACGTGTACCTGCTTCACGAACCTCGAACTTCCAAGTTTGACCCCCAATGGAACGGACCGTATAAAATAACCCGATTATTTGATGATCTCAATGCCGAAATCGCAATCAACCAATCACGTATGAAGATAGTCCATACCAATAAACTTAAATTAGCCCATATTAGGCCTGAACCGCTACCCGATCCACAACCAGATCCTTGATATACCTGTAGAATATCGAGTCGAGCATTATAGCAAGGGTGCTTACGTATGTATGCATATGTATCATGAATGCGGAATATAGGCGAATAATAATATATGCATATATCTTCTAAATAAGCTGTATCGTTAGTAACACCTATTTTTATACTTAGTCATACCACATCCTTTTATAATTATAAACATCATTATTAAGATCGCTATTACTATTGTCATTTAATTTCTTTTTGTGTTTTTGTATATATGCATACCTTTAATATGATTATGTTACAGTAGTTATTTTCTCTATTATTCTATATATCAAAATAAAATATCTGTCTATGTTACTAAGCATTTTAGTACCTCTGCTTTCTATAATAAATATTATTATAACTACCCCCTTTCTATACTATAATCATACTATACTATATTTTCTTTTTTTTTTTTTATCGCTAGTACTGTTCTTACTACTGATAACATTATTGTCATCATTATTATTATTATTACTACTGTAGCAATTGGCGCTTTGCTATTATTTTTCCTTTTGCGTTTACCGTTAATTTTATTATTAATCTATTATTATTAATTATTATTGTTCCGCTTAGTTATAAGGTGTTCTACCTAGTATTAAAGTAAAAGTTGTTACTACATGTAACATCCTTTTTATTAAGGGGGGAGGTGTGATGTCGCCCTAATCGAAACAGGCGCCATCTCGGTAATAACTAGACATGATACCGCGCGTATTCGAACAGACACGTATTCTATAAGGATAATTTTTAAGAAAGCGCAGTTAGAAAATGTTATGTTAAGTTAAGAGGTCACTCGAGTAGGGAAAGCGAGACGCAAGGAATGCCAGCTGCAAGCGATAACGGAGCGGAACCACTTCTACTAGGACCAGGACCGCTTAAGCGAAGGACAACGAGGAAAAACAGACCCGAGAGAAGACAGCTCTACAGCCTTCCTCAAGGACCTGGAAGACATAAATTAGTCACCCCCGAACAAGAGGCCACCTACGAAGACATCGAACGGCAATCGAAACGCACGTGGCATGCTACACGCGAGTAACCCCTCAGATTACGTCCCCTTGGGCCACTCCTTCGAGGCCTTACGCATTCTAGGCCCACGCAACTTAGGGGAGGAGACTACCCTTCTGATTGGACCTCACGACGCCCCACCATCGACGCATCCTGGAACCGGAGGTCCGATAAAAGGAACAGAGCAAAGGCCCGCGACACTCGCTTTATCTCAGAAAATCACTTTGTCGACTCATCAACCTTATTAGAAATACAGTAAAGTTTTCCGACCAAGTTACGTTTATAACATTTTATATCCATTTTCCCTTCCCAGATAAAGCCGCGTTCGGGAGTTTAGTACCTTAGTACTTTGAGGCGTTTGAACTCATGCCGCGAAATTGATAGATTAACCGGTTGTGCCATCTGCAGACAAGTATCGTAATTTCGGGTCACTAATACGTACATAACAGCTCTGTATACGATGCTGAGAGGGAAATTTGAATGTAAAACGTAATATTTCAAAGCAGTATATTCACCGACGAGGTATAGGATAGACCTATCACCCAATGCATTTTCGTGGCCACTTTTTCGGGGGTCACGTAACCAGGGGGGGTCCACTCATATGTATGACCTTGGACCGCTGAATCATAGTTGCGGGAGCTAGACTAGATGGCACCACGTTCACGACGCATCACGTGATTAAACGTGATTGGACAGGACAAGACAAGACTAGACAGGACTGTTCCAATCTATGGAGAACATGTTGCATGGGCAAATTAACCTTTCATTTCAGAAGACATTTCATGTCAGAAGACAACGAGTCGTAGTATTTCAACAAGTTTGGAAAATCCACACGAAAGAAGAAAAATTAAGAAGATGACCAAGAATCGACGTGGTATTATTATTATATCGTTTTTATATTAAAATTATGTATGCGTGTATATCATAATTATGTATCAATTTGACATTGTCATTATGTATTGCGTTTAAAACATAATTATGTATTACATGTATAATTATTTATTATTGTTTTAAAATAAAGTATGGTTAAAATAAAGTATTGTTATAAAATATATGATATCCTTTATCCTTTTTATATCCTTCCGTTCTAACAATAAGTTTCAAGTAATCGTACATTCATGTACAGTACAGTAGGCATATGTGTATGTGCATATGCGTGTATGTATATGTGTAGAATTGTATAGCTATATATATATAGATTTTAGTTCACGACGGAAAGGGAGTTACTGTAGATGGCACTGCTAAGGTCCACACATTATACATGGGAGATGACCCTCCCTGCACGTAACCCCCTTACCATTTCCGTGTCACATCCTGTATTACCAACTGGAACTAAAATTTGCTGACAGCGTCCTTAGTGGTAGAAATTGAAATTAAAAATAGCTATATATATATAGCTATATATATAGTCACTGCAGTCTCGCGAATACAATAGAATATTGTTTTCTAAAATGCTTCAACGATTTCAAATACTACTTTCGATTATGATAAGTTAAACTTTATGTTGGGTATGAATAACAAATGACTGAAACTGTACGTACGATAACGGATGTGTTTAACTGCAAAATTCGAAATGTTGTAAACAGCCAAATATTAATATGTACTTTATAAATGTAATGTATACGCGCGAATAAATTCGTTGTTTAGAACTGTATTGTTATTGTTATAGGATGACATAATTTTGTCCCTATTATTAATTATCTTCATTGCTTTGAACAATAAGAAAAGAAATAAATAAGGGTATTGTTATATAAATCATATGTGCATTATATAGCATGTGGTTATTATGAAAATTTTCATGAACATTACAAAACGAATGTTTTAATAACTTACTAAAAACTACTAAGACAAGCTTTATATTTATATTTGAAATTTGAACACCAATTATTACTATATATGTTGTGACGTTGCAAATTTTGCGACGTCACTGGTCCGCCTACCCCGGAGTATCGAAAGGACCGGGCTGCCCCTTTTGGCGCCGACTTCGACGAAATGAGCGTGGGTGTTCCCCGAGGAAGAGTAATATCGCTCCCGTATCGATTATTCACGAATCTTTCGCGTGCCGAGCGGGGCAAGTTTCAGGGCGAAAAGACAGGAGGAGAGCTCGACAAAACACGGCCATTACGACGAGAAAAGGGGAAAATCCGGTACCGGTACCATTAGTGACGAGATGAGGAAACGGACTCAGGTCAGACAGCCAGGAGGCGAGCGGCAGGAAAGGAGCCCTCACGAACAACGGCGACCAGATCGCCCTAAATCTGCAGCCGCCTCCCCTTAGGATTGGAATATGGGCTCCGACTAAGGGAGTTCCTCCACCTCATCGGGTCAGCGAGAAACTGACCCATTGGTGATTCCGCGATTTAGAAGAAATTATCGCGGGGGTCCGGGGCCCAGGGACCAGTCGAGAATGCGCCCCTGCTTTCCCGGAAACTTGTAACTAGCGCGCCCCATTAGACGAAAATCTGTACTAGCGCGCGAGAGTGGGGATACGGAAGTCCTCGCGATCGCGCGACGAAAATCGAAGGACCACTGTCGTGTGACCACGCGTAGGATTATCGTGCTGCTCCGCGCTCGTCTTACATATCGTCGTGATACCGAGAAAAGGGCCGCGATTAAAGCCTAGCGAGCCCTCGCGAGTACGCGGGGTTAATATCGTCCAACGCGCCGGAGAGTGCCAGTCGGAGAAATCCGGATAATATCGAGACACCGGACACCGAGAGATCCGAAGCCGAGCAGCGGCACCGAGGCGAGACGCGTATCGAGAATACGGTAAGTCCACGCAGTGGTCCCTCCTTCTTTTGAGTTCTCCCGTCGGGAGAACGGTTCGCGCTAGTTGGTTCGGAGAGGGTATCGAAACATTTAGTGAAATTTCGTGAGAGAACGGGACGGCTCTCCTCGACAAGGCGTAAGCAGCCGTCACGTTCTCCCCCGTTGGTGTGCCGAGACGAAATACGTCTCGAGCCCATTGTCTCGCGCCGAACCGTCGGCGCTCTTGGAGAATTTCGGGATAGTTTCTGTAGGATATTTTTCGGGAAGCCTTCCTCGGGGAAACGCCGTCGAAGTCGCAGCTTGATCGATCGCAGATAGTATTCTCGGGATTTCTGCGTATTGTTCGGCCCAGTAATAGCACCGTATAGCGACAGATCCACGACAGTCCGTGTATCACGCCGCCCATCTGCGTTCCGCGGAATATCGCCCAGCGGGGCCTTAAGCGTACCGAGAACCGTACGCGCGCGGAAAACACGTAATATCGACCGACACGCGCCGCGAGCCGACCACCAGCCGCAAAAAGTGTATGAGAGCGCGGGCTCCGGGAGCGGCCACGAGGCCGCACGCCTGTAAATATCGAGAAGAATAAATACGATATAGAGCCAAAGTGTCCCACACGTTCTTTCGCCCTACGCGATCCGCCCTGCCGTGGGGGCTGTCCTCGATCCCTCTGTGTCCGACCCTTGGACCCCAGTCGTGCCACCTTCTATCGCGGCGTCTCGAGGGTGCCCTTCGCGACTTTCGTGCGGCACCCGTCCGGTGCCTGGCGCCCGAACAGCCATCAGCTGATTTCGTGACCCAAGGTTGACCCTCGAGATAGCTCATTGTACCGGGAGGACCGCGTATCGTCACGGCCGTGCGCGGCCCGGCGTCAACGCCCGTAAATTCCCGGAGTCGTCCCCGCTTCCCGCCTCGACAAGCGTGGAAAAAGGGACGGCGTTACAATGTTAACAATAAATAAAAGATTCGTCTTAACATCAACTACAACAATATGTAATAAAAAATACTTAGTTCTATATTTACTTAAAAAATTAAGATGACCATAATTTTTGATTAAAACAAAATATTTTGTAATTTTTTTCTATTGAAATTTATAGATGACTGAGTATCGATTAACTGTTGTTGAAAACATTTTCCTACCAGATTATCCGAAATGTTTAAAACATACCCAGATGCCTTCTTTTGGGTCGCTGATGATAGGCCCAATAGAGCTGTGCATTATTTAGATAAAAAATTATTTGCATTGATACGTAATGTTACGATAAAAATTACTATCTTATTGAAGACGGTCCAAACGATGTCGTGTTTGGACTCATTTTCATCCGGATAAGTTCTACAACTTATTCGTATTAACAATATTATTTTGATTAAAAATATAAAAGTTCAAATTGCCAATAATGCTCGATTCTCCATCTGTTTACATTGTAGGCTGTTTGTCAGTCTCTGGGTCTCCGACGTTCGGCACCCAACGGGTGTTGTCGGTTGTGTCGTCGAGCTGACAAAAGTTATCCGAAGATTTAGGGTCGCCCCAGACAAGACAGGCAAGATGCCGAAGTTGTTTGGGTGCCCAAAATCGTCACCCATAAGGGCTGAGCGTATCCGTTGGTCGCTTGAGAGGTACTCGATGTGCTCGCAACAAAGGCCAAGTGCCGAAAATCGTCTCATTTGCTACCAGAACCCCAGAACCGTCCACTCCCCTCTACACCCCTAAGATGCCAATGCTGGAGCGTGTCGGCCACGGGCAGGTAACAGGCCACAGACAAAAGTTAGAAATCTCTGCCGACCGAACGAAGTCACGGTGCGGAATTTAATGAAAAAATTCAATATTCGTGTATATCACGATATGAAATACATTCCTTTTCCATAGAATGCGTATGAGGATGGAAATTGTTATTAATAATTATATAATAATCATTTCCATGCATAATACAATTTTGCAATAATTATATGTCAATCATTTTTATTTATTCCCAATTTGCTTTTACTATATTTTTTATACCTATTCGAAAAGTAACATGAATGTAAAGATAGATCGAGATTGTTCTTCCAAGAACGTGAATGGGGATCACATTGAAAGCACTGAGAATGTGTCGGATAGCGAATAATAACTGAATGTTATTCGTTCTGAATGTCATAGTTATATATAATAGTTTTTTTTTATATAATTGTTAAAAAGTGTTACTTCAATACTTCCCCTTCGAAATTTCGTTTTTTAATTTTGCGGAGCCTAAAAAATTGTGGTCAGCTAAGACCGGCGAAGGATGCGGCGTTCGGCGATTCAGGTAGCTAATTGCAAGTGCACCGACTGATCGACCGCTATTCACCGGCAGGCTTGGAAAAACCAATGTCCTTTGTACTATGGATTCCATTACCTTTACTGTACACTCGGAGTGCACAACACCCTAACAACAGTTTAGGTAAAATATGTAAATGAGATCCCCGATAACTGTTTCAGTCAGAACTGTTATATATGTAACAGTTTGAAACAGCTATTTGCAGAACATTTTCAGTCCCTATCAGAAAAGTATAATTGCGAGGGACAAGTGAGAACGAACAGACCGATGTACACATATAATGTGTATCAATATATCATTTCTTTCCTTGAGACTGTCTACATTCTGAATCCTACATGTATTACGTATGACTTTTTAATTAATTTATTAAATACATAAAATGGTACTATTTATTACATCCTGTGTTTCATATTAGGTACTGATATTTTAATTGCAGACAATTAATAAAAATGTGATTATTAATAATCACTGTATTATTTTGTGGAATTAAATACAATGTATTAAAATTCCTCCGTTTAAATACAATGCTTTCTGTTTCTATACTCATTTAAATCTGAATAAATGCTTTTTTAATTTATATAAATAAGCTTTTATTTATTGATAGTAAACAAAATATTAGTAATTGTTGTTGGAAATTGAAATACCTATTTAGCGCTATTTTTATCTTTTATTTGATTCATATAAACAGTTCTTGGCTTCTTTGAACCTTTTGCTATCAAATACAATTTTCAAAACAGACGGAAAAATATTCAAAAGATTGTCAACAAAAATTTTAATGACTGATGTGCGAGGTTCCATATTCGTTACAAGTTGCAGCATGTCTATTATTATCGATATTGTTATCATTGATAAGCAATTGTTTCAAAACTGATAGCAATAATGGTAAAAGATCAGCTAAATCTGAACTCCTGTATGCTTTTACGATATAACGATAAATCAAATTAGCAGTAAACAGAATTTTATACAAATTTATTGTTTATAATTAATAAATTCATGCACAATTTATGAAAATATTTGGAGAAAATAACTAATGATTCAATATGTAATGTCAATATATAATAATAGTGTAGCGGCTAGCTGGGCGCCGGAAGAGAAATCTTCGGCGCACAAGTGTTTAGCAAGATTTATGGTTTGCACAGAGTAAGACGCTATTTTTGAGAAGACTTCTACGAGTTCGGTTGTTCGTTGCCGTAGACTCAGTTCATAAACCGCGACCGCGATTAGTATATTGTGAGTTAAAATAAACGTCTGAGTCAAGACACCCTGCGAACTTTATTTGAAGGAAAGATTCCACAGTTTCCCTCTTCCTTCACTGGTGACCCCGACGTGATCAGGGTGACTGAGACGTATCGAGCATCGCGTGCATATACTTTTTTTCTCTCTCGAAGTGCGTGGGTTAAAATTGTGAAATGGAGTCAACCGCGGAAGTCAGCAAGGTTGCCATCAGAGTCCCACCCTTCTGGCCTGCCCGACCTGAAGTATGGTTCCAGCAAATAGAAGCGCAGTTCATCCTGAACGGGATCACGGCAGACACAACGAAATTTTATCATATAATGTCTCAGCTAGAACCCAAGTACGCCGAGGAGGTTCTAGACATCTATGCGGACCCTCCAGAAACTAACAAATATGGGACGCTAAAGTCGGAGCTGCTCAAACGCCTATCAACTAGCCAAGCCAAGAGGATTCGGCAGCTGCTAGAGCAGGAGGAGATAGGCGACCGAACCCCGTCACAATTTCTGCGCCATATGAGGAATCTCGCAGGCGGCATGGTGAGCGAAGAGTTCCTGCGGACCATGTGGGCAGGAAGGCTACCGAGCATGACTAGGGCGATTGTCACAGCCCAGCCAGACCTGCCATTGAATAAGCTGGCCGAGATAGCCGACCAAATTCAAGCGGCAGCAGAACCACCAGCTCAAGTAGCCAGCACGTCGGCCCCATCGCAGTCCGAACGTCTAGTCGAACTTCTCATCCAGCGGTTAGAGACGATGGAATTGAAAATCGCCGAGGTATCCCGCTCTCGCAGTTGGAGCAGAAGCCGCAAGCCCAGGCGGAGTCGGTCTTCGTCCAGGTCGTCAGCCAACGAAGAGAGAGTCTGCTGGTACCACAGAAGATTTGGAAAGGAGTCTACAAAATGCCGACAGCCGTGCACATATCCGGGAAACGAGTCCCTCCATCACTGACTGCGGCAGCAAGTGACGGAACATCCACCTGCCGCCTCTTTGTTACGGACAAGGTGACGAAGACAGAATACCTCGTCGACACTGGCTCGGACCTTTGTGTGTATCCACGCACACTAGTTAAAGGCCGAGTTAGCAAGACCACGTATGAGATGTTCGCGGCAAATGGATCCACGATCGGCACCTACGGCATTCGCGTAATGGACCTCAACCTGGGACTAAGGAGGACTTTCCAGTGGAGATTCATCGACGCCGACGTGGGAAAGCCGATCATCGGTGCGGACTTCCTCACCCACTACGGTCTACTGGTGGACCTCAGGCACAGGCGCTTAATCGACCAGACGACATCGTTGACGACAGCAGGACGCACCGTCGTGGGTTTCACGGAATCCATCCGGACCATCGCGGGAGATTCACGCTACCACCAGCTGCTAGCCCAGTTTCCCGACGTTACCCGACCCACAGCGTTACCAAGGCAAGTCAAACACGATGTTGTCCATTATATCATAACGCGTCCTGGCGCCCCCGCGTATTGTAAAACCCGCCGATTGTCCAGTGATATGTACAAGGTCGCACGCGCAGAGTTCGAGGAGCTGTTAGCTCGGGGTCACATCCGTCCTTCTAAAAGCCAGTGGGCTTCGGCCCTGCACATGGTCCAGAAGAAAGACAACGGATGGCGACCCTGCGGCGATTACAGGGCCTTGAACGCTTGCACGATTCCCGACCGGTATCCCATACCACATATCGAGGACTTCGCGCGAACATTATCAGGGAAGACCGTGTTTACAACGTTAGACCTGGTCAGAGCGTACCACCAGATACCAGTTTACCCTCGCGATATTCCAAAGACCGCGGTAACGACGCCGTTCGGGTTATACGAGTACACCGTCATGCCGTTTGGTTTGCGTAACGCGGCGCAGACGTTCCAACGCTTCATTGACACCGTCTTACGCGGTTTCGATTTTTGCTACGCGTATCTCGACGATATTCTAGTAGCGTCAGTCAATGAAGATGAGCATGTGGAACATCTGCGCCAGCTCTTCGCGCGGCTTAACGAGTACGGTATTGTCGCCAATCCGAGCAAGTGCGTATTCGCCGCAAAAGAAGTTAAGTTTCTCGGGTATATTGTGAACGGTGACGGCACGAGGCCTCAACCTGAAAAGGTAAAGGCCATAAAAGAATTTCCCAAACCGGAGACCGCAAAACAGCTTCGTAGATTCCTCGGTATGCTAAACTTTTATAGACGGTTCATACCTAACGCCGCGGTCGTACAGACACCGCTTCACCACCTGCTTAGTGGTCGGTCGGCGAAAGGCAACGCCCCGATTCAATGGTCAGGTGAAGCGGAAACAGCGTTCCAAGCTTCTAAAGAAGCACTAGCCAACGCTGCGCTATTAACGCATCCAGCGAGTCGTTCGCAACTCGCGATTATGGTGGATGCGTCGGATTTCGCGATCGGAGCAACGCTGCAACAGCGACACGGAAATTCGTGGAGACCACTAGCCTTCCATACGAAATCCATGTCGCCCGCACAGCGTAAATACAGCGCATACGATCGCGAACTCCTGGCGGTATATACAGCCGTAAAGAAATTCAGACACGCGGTCGAAGGTCGTCCGTTCACGATATACACCGACCATAAACCTTTGATTTTCGCGTTTAAACAAAAATCAGATAAATGTTCCCCTCGACAGTTTCGGTATCTGGATTACGTAGGCCAGTTCACCACTGACATTCGACACATCAGCGGCAAGGATAACGAGGTAGCGGACGCATTATCGCGAATTGAGTCGATCGCGTCTAGTATAAACTACGCGGAATTAGCACGTTCGCAAGAAATCGACGAAGAAGTCGATAAGTTCTTAACCGCGTCCGACACCTCGTTGATGCTCAAGCGCGTCAGATTAGTTGACAGCGACGTCGAAGTTTACTGCGACGTGTCAACAAATGTCGCGCGTCCATATGTGACAGCACCGTTTCGTCGTCAAGCGTTCTTAGCTGTCCACAACTGCGCCCATCCAGGCATCAAGGCCACCGCGAAGCTCTGTAAACAGAAATTCGTTTGGCCTTCGATAGATCGCGATTGTCGCGCTTGGGCACGCAGTTGTGCCGAATGTCAGCGCGCCAAGACGAGTAGACACGTCTTCAGTCCGATATCGGAATTCAAGGCGCCGTCCGCCAGATTCGAGCATATCCATCTCGATCTGGTGGGCCCGCTACCGATATCTGACGGGAAAAGATACTGCCTCACATGCGTCGATCGCTTCACGCGTTGGCCCGAAGCCTTTCCAATCGCTAACATCGAGGCGGAGACGGTGGCAAAGGAGTTTGTCGCCGGATGGGTAGCTAGATTCGGTACACCCATTCGAATTACGACGGATCAGGGTAGGCAGTTTGAATCTCAATTGTTCAAACACCTGAGCAATTTATTAGGCGCGAAGCATATTCGAACCACAGCCTACCATCCGGCGGCAAACGGCATGGTCGAGCGCTTTCACAGACAGCTCAAGGCCGCGATAAAGTGCCACGGTACACAGAATTGGACCGATGCGTTGCCCATTGTACTATTAGGTATTAGGGCAGCCTATCGGGACGACCTGCAGGCATCTACGGCGGAGCTAGTCTATGGCGAGAGCGTTCGACTACCTGCCGAATTCTTTGCCAACGAAGCGAATAACGAGGACCCCGCGAGCATGGTGAGGCAGTTACGCGAACACTTCCGCGACGTTCGCCCAGTGCCAGGATCGCGTCATGGTGGCAACAAAGTGTTTGTCTATAAAGACCTAGCGATCGCCTCCCACGTATACCTGCGTACAGACGCAACGCAGACCCCGTTGCAAAATAGATACGAAGGACCCTTCCCAGTCATCGCGCGTAACGAAAAGACTTTTAAAATTCGTGTGCGCGACAAAGAGACAATGGTGTCCATCGACCGACTTAAACCCGCATACTCAATAAGCGGAGACGAGACCGTAAAACGAAAAGTGTCTCAACCGACTGCCGCGCCGACCCCCGTGCAGGTACCCGTCCGTACGCGCTCAGGTAGACGCGTCAAGTTTCCGGACTACCTACAGGTCGGAACATAACCTAACCGTGCGGCATTGTAAATATTGTATATATTGTACAGTTTGTAAATAGTATAAATAGCCACTACAGTAAGAATAGAATTAGATTACGTGGTAATTAGGATAGCGTTAGCACTGGTAAGGGGGTGATGTAGCGGCTAGCTGGGCGCCGGAAGAGAAATCTTCGGCGCACAAGTGTTTAGCAAGATTTATGGTTTGCACAGAGTAAGACGCTATTTTTGAGAAGACTTCTACGAGTTCGGTTGTTCGTTGCCGTAGACTCAGTTCATAAACCGCGACCGCGATTAGTATATTGTGAGTTAAAATAAACGTCTGAGTCAAGACACCCTGCGAACTTTATTTGAAGGAAAGATTCCACAGTTTCCCTCTTCCTTCAATAGACACGTCGCAACTTGTAACGAATATGGAATCTCGCATAACAACTGTCATTTAGATTTTTGTTGACAATCTTTTAAATATTTTTACAATTTCGTAGCAGAACGTTCAAAGAAGCCAACAACAGTTTATATGAATCAATTTCAAGGTAAAAATAGCGCTAAATAGGTATTTCAATTTTCAACAACAATTACTATTATGTTTACTATCGATAAATAAAAATTTATTTATGTAAATTGAAAAAGCACTTATTCAGCTTTAAAATGAGTATAGAAACAAAAAGCATTGTATTTAAACAGAGATGAAATATTCAGGTTGAATTAATCATGTAATGGCTCGTTTGGTTTAGTTTTCCAGAATGCGACTGTAACTTGAAAAGTAGCTGAAATACGCGCTGTGCATTACACGTCAGTAACAGTAAATTGGCAACTATGCGACGAATATTCTCCGATGTGATTTGGCAACTACGCCTTCGATGCCTGTAATTCAATATAATTCCTAAACTCACCACTCTAAATCGTAGAGGGCATACCAAAACCTCTGATTTTTTGAAGAGTCGGTATTTCAGAACGTGAGACACGAAGTCCCATAAGATGATAGGTCTATCCTATACCTCGTCGGTGGTATATTTTCATATACATATATTTTATTCGGACACGATAGCTTAGGCTTAGAATAAGTAGGGAAACGAGAGGTTTCCACAGAGATCCTTGACGAAACCAGATGAGCGAGACTAATCGAGGAATTTGGGTAAAGTCACGTAACCTCTTGGAGGAGTTTCTCCAATTTCGCATAAATAGACAGTCGAAGTCTAGAATGGGTCAAGAACAGGAAGTCGTAAATTCTCTGTCAAGGACCTCTTGGAACCCCTTCGGACCTCTCTCTCGCTCAGTCCCACGACCCTTGTTTCGGCGGGCCTTCACCCTCGCGTGTACCCCACTCTCGTGCGCGCGCTATTGAGACACCTCCACCACCAATCACCATCGAGCTGCAACCAAGGATGAGCCACCCGACGAATCAACGTCCAGCGAGAAGATCCGAATTTTCCTATTGGCTAAGGAAAAGGAAGCTGGAAGAAGATAAAACCCCAGGACGAGAAAAATACAGTGTGACGTGGCAAGTTTTGCTCACGTCGCCCCGAGTTTTAGCGGAAGACCGGGCCACCTTTTACACGGGCAATAAGCGATCGGCACCCGCGAGCGCTCTCTCTGGGACGGTCGCTAAAGACCAGGGGGCAGCGCTAATGCGTTTTTGAACGTCGCGCCACTTGGCACGACGCGAATTGCAGGATCGTATCCGGGTCCCGGGGGGGCCCGGAACCCCTTTCTCACTCGACCAACGGCGGAGAAATTCGCCAGGAGACGCTGCCGGGAGGTTCCCGAGGATTCCCGACACCAGTCAACGAGGGAAGTCCTGAGCCCGGGTCAAGGAGCCCGGAGGAGCCGTCGAGGGATAGCGCAACGGGGGACAACATCTTTTCCACCTCGCGGTTACCTCACTCGCCACAGGAGAAATGTGCGCCGCGGGATTGGCCCAGGACATCTCTCCGCGGGAGAAACCACCAATCGACGCCTTCAACCGCTGCCGATGGACGAGCGCCCCGGTCTCTGAACCGCCGAGCACGGCCCTGCCGTGCCCCGAACGATGAGCGGTCCAAGCGTAGGGTAGGGTGGGAAAGATTAGGAAAAGTGGGGGACGCCTCACTTCCGCGTTCCCGAGCCGGGCCGAAGTAGGCCATTGTGCCGAACGCGATCGAAAGTAATAGTCGCTTTACCATTGCCTATTGCACCATCAGTACTTTTGCCGTGTAAATTATTGCTGCCGGATGACTTGGGATAAGCGGCCGCATCACTGATTCGTAACGCTGCCGGACACCTGCAAGCTGCAGTAGACCTAAGAAGCTGCCGTTGGTAAGCGCCGGTCAGGCTTTCTTATTCGAATTGTTTGCACGATCTATTTCGCGTTGGCTCGGGGACGTTTCGCGAACGACCTCATTTCGCGTTGTTGACGACGAGTTCCGGTTAATTTGTAATTCGTTGAGCTAGCCATTCGCGTACGAACCGGAACCGTCGGCCGGTTCGAGCACGGGTCAGATTTTGTAACGCGAAATCGCGTCTTGGCGTACGGCCCGGAATGCTGCCGGTTTTTGCGGGGCAAATTCCCAGTATTTTGCCGAAAATCTAGTGACTGCCCACGGTGGGACGACGCGGCGTGACCGGATCCCGTAAAAGTCGATTATAGCTGCCGGTACAATCGAGAGACTCTATGTTACGCGTTGAACATCGGGGCACGATTCCACATCGCTCCTGTAAAGTTCTAACGACGGTGCCGAACATCGCGCCCGGGGATCGTGTCCGACGCGAAGACTGAGCGAGAAAAGCGCGAGCGGTTGAGAATCCGCCGTTTAAAAACTATCGTCGCGCGGGCTTACTTTCTTACGGCTGCCGGTTTTGCTGCCGGCAGCTGAATGTAACATCTTAGTTCAATAAACTATTGTAAAGCCCCTAGTTCGCATTCAGATCCTTTGAGAAACCTTCCCGCCGCGGGGAACGTCCCGTACTCCTCCTCGTCAAACCCTGGACCCGGGTGGGCTATCCAGGATATCGCGCGGCCGTCGGAAAGTCGGAATTCTTTATCGCGTCTAGGAGAAATCCCTTAGCGTTTCGCGTGGCATCTCTCGATGCCTGGCGCCCGTTACCAGGACACGTTCCTCAGTTCAAGTTAGCGAAAACCGACTTTTCGACGCGTCGTTTGTCGCGGGTGGACCGCGTACCGCGCGGACGGTGCGTGGTCCGGCATTTCCGCCATAAAACCCGTAGTTGCCCAGGTTTTCGCCGTCCGTCGGATCGGGAAAACCCAGGCAACGTGACAACAGATAGATATACATTTCTGAGGTCTTGGAAGCAACATCGAGTCCTCTATTAAATAAAGTCTATTTCTTTTACATCTTCTTGTCAAGAGTTTATTCTAAAACCTTCCGCGAGCAGAGTGTTTCAGCGCTCCACGGGCATCCGAACCCTATAAATTCACCAATCCCACCACACTGCGACGTAACATAGCAGTTTTTGGTGACAGCGGTGGGATGTGAAGAAAATTTTGAAGATCAACTGGACCATCAACAACAAGACGATACAGCCGGCTCTTGGAAGGCTCTGGAACGGTGCATCTCTCTCTCCTGGGTTTTCGCACGGTTTCCCCAGGAGCTTGGGTAAATACCAGAGAGCGAGTGACGTCAGCGGCCGTGCAAGATACCCTGCCTGTCACACGCACCCCTGAATAATCATCGACAACGAGGAGAATCCAGCCGACAACGAGGAGAATCCAGCAACAACGGTGAAAATCCAGCCGACAACGAGGAGAATCCAGCCAACAACGGTGAGAATCCAGCCGACAACGAGGAGAATCCAGCCAACAACGGTGAGAATCCAGCCGACAACGAGGAGAATCCAGCCGGGAGAATTCAACGGCGAGGAACCAGGAAATCGCGATTGGTGGTGGACCATATTAGTGTAATCCGAGCAGCGCAGCCCCTGTAAGTCAATAATATAAAATTACATTATTTTCACCCCGCGTAGAATGTCGCGTAGCTTCAAAATGTCGCGTAGAGGTAGGAAAGTACGTAAGATCGGCTTGAGTAGTAGTGGTAGTTCATTTATTGTTGACGACATAGCTCCTGTGTCACCCCCAATAGTATCTACGGTTGCTCTTCCTCAAATGAGCATTCCGCCATCCGATAATAGTTTCCCAATACAGAGTACCCCAATTAATTCTCCTACCTTTTATGGTATAAGCGCCTCCCCTAATATTAACAGCCCCGCAGCTATCGGAACAAGTTCCTCTGTTAATATACCCGAACATTCTTTTATGCCATTGAAACTTGCTATTGACCTTGTACCCCAATTTGATGGAGAATCTTGCTCGGTGATGAAATTTATAAGGCAATGCAACCTTGCCAACGATAGAGTCAAACCCGCCGATAAACCTAATCTCCTTGCCCTGATTAGGAATAAAATCGTAGGCCATGCTGACTTCCTAGTTTCCGATCACCGCGAAGTCGATAGTTTAGACGATTTAATAAACCTCTTAAAGGAAACATTCGCGCGATTTTTCAAGGTAGATCTAATTCACAACGAACTAAGAGACATACGACAAGTAGATAATGAGAAAATCGAAGTTTATGGAGCCCGGGTTAGCGAAATTTTAAATAGGGGAATGGAGGCGGCGAAAGAAAAATATACCGCGGAAGAATTTATAGGCGCAAAAATGGTCCTCAGTCAAGCCGCTATAACGGGTTTCATCAAAGGCTTAAGAGACCGCGTGTCGCGAATGATCATTTTAAAAGATAATACAAATACCTTTGCAATCCGCTATAAAAACCGCAATCCGATTAGAAAGCGAAACTTCTGAGGAACGTCGATATACCTCTTCGAAACTCACCGTGCGCGACGCTGGATTGTACGTGACAAATACGCGATCCGACAGAAGGTGTTTTAGATGCAATCAACCGGGGCATGACCGTGCTCATTGCACTACTAACCTTCCCAACCACCCACGGAATTCCCGGGAAATTAGATGCCGCGTATGTAGGAAGACCGGTCATGTCGAGTCCCAGTGTCGTGCGAATAAATATAATCAACCCTCAACATCCGGGGTTAACAGAAACTCGCAGTTTTTAAACGGGCAAGGGCCACCGCGTCGAGGCGCATCGCGGAACGAAGCCCTTGTTTCACGCGCCGGTCTTCCCGAATCTGCCTAAACCTAGACACCAACGAGATTGTCCAATCACCCGTCATTACGTTGAAGCACGAATCTTTTAACGAAGGAACTGCTTCTTTCCTCATAGACACAGGAGCTCAGATAAACCTAATTAAACGAAAAGGAATAGGTAAAGAAATGTTAGTCGACCCCGATATTGTATACGATTTGACCGGTGTCGGATCCGGAGTACTACGTACCCATGGACAAATTCGCGTTCCCATTCATAACATTCCAGTGGAATTCCAGATTGTTGACGACAATTTTCCTGTCAGGGAAACTGGAATTTTAGGGGTGTCGTTCCTAGTAAAGCACGAGGGCACCTTGATATATAGGGAGAAGTATCCCAATATTCTGCAACTCGGAGGCAGACATTACCTTCTTGCCCCTACGTCCGTCGAATTGTCTCCTCGCAGTAAAATTTTAGTAACAGTCCCTGTAAAATCAGATAGAGAATTTGGTTATATTCGTAGGATAGACGCTGGACCAGGAATCTTCATCGGGGAAGTCCTGGCCAGGCAAGAAAATGGATTTACAAAAATTTTCGCTATCAATACTACTCCTGGCCACGTTTCTCTTAAATTACCCCCCGTAGAATTGGAGGATTTCGATACCATGTTGCCATCTCCGCGATCTGCTCGGAAAAGAGACCCCGATATGGAAAAATCTAGGGCCCATGCTCGAAGAATTGCCGAATTACTCAAAGGCCTTAACTTAAATCATTTAAACGAAATAGAAAAGGATAGTATTTTAGAAATAATAGGTGATTTCCCATATCAATTTCATCTCCCTGGGGATAAGTTAGGTTGCACTAATGCTGCTGAACATGCTATAATAACAGCTGGTGAAAAGCCCATTAATACTAAACAATATAGGTTCCCTCCTGCCCATAAAGACGAAATAACGAAACAGGTGAACGGTCTACTTCAAGACCAAATAATTCAACCTTCAATGTCCCCATATAATTCGCCGGTCTGGATCGTTCTCAAAAAGCCTGATTCTTCCGGCAAAGCTCGTTGGCGCATGGTAATTGATTACCGTAAGCTAAACGAGGAAACTATCAGTGATGCGTACCCGCTCCCCAACATTACCGACATACTAGATCAACTTGGCGGAGCAAAATACTTTAGTACACTAGATTTAGCTTCTGGTTTCCACCAAATTCCAATTAATGAAAAGGCTAAACCAAAGACCGCATTTTCGACTCCCTTCGGTCATTACGAATTTAATAGAATGCCATTTGGGTTAAAAAACGCTCCAGCCACGTTTCAAAGGACGATGGACCTAGTATTATCCGGTCTGCAGGGAGTGGAACTCTTTGTATACATGGACGACATTGTCATCTATGCCGACTCCCTCGAGCAACACACTCTAAAATTACGGAAATTATTAGCCCGATTACAAAACACCGGTTTAACCCTTCAGCCGGATAAGTGCTCGTTTCTCAGTAAGGAAATTACCTATTTAGGCCATATCCTCACTAGCGATGGTGTGAAACCTGATCCGATGAAAATCGAAGCCGTTAAACGGTTCCCCATACCTAAAAATAGGAAAAATATTAAACAGTTTTTGGGCCTCGTAGGCTATTATAGGCGATTCATTCAAGATATGGCGAAAATTGCCAAACCCCTCACCCGATTGTTGAAGAAAGATGTTCATCTAGTATGGGATAACAAAGCCCAAACTGCCTTTGAAACCCTCCGGGATATTATCTGTTCTGAACCACTTCTCCAATTCCCAAATTTTTCACAACCCTTCATAGTTACCACAGATGCTTCAAATTTCGCGCTAGGAGCCGTATTGAGCCAGGGACCTATAGGGAAAGACCTCCCTATCGCGTACGCATCTAGAACCCTAAATGAAGCAGAATGCAATTACTCTACGATAGAAAAGGAACTATTAGCAGTCTTATTCGCAGTAGACCATTTTCGACCTTATCTCTACGGTCATAAATTCACCCTGGTAACCGACCATCGCCCGTTGGTTTGGTTACACAACGTCAAAGATCCCACATCAAAGATTATGAGATGGCGGATTAAATTAAATGAATACGATTACGACACCGTGTACAAATCCGGTAAGGTGAACTCCAACGCTGACGCATTGTCCCGAAACCCTGTTGACTTCCAAAATAATCCAACTCCCCAAGCAAACTCAACTGCCCTTTGTTCGGAGAATTCGGGGGTGGCCCTCGCAGGCGCCGGCGAGGTGCTGCTCACGAACCTTCAGACAAACCCAAACCCAGACGAAAGTTTAGAATGGTACTGTGAAGAACAGGTTGCTACTGTTTTCCTTGCGCGCGGGCAAGCAGTAGTTAGAAACGAGGTCGAAGACAGTTGCAATAAATCTAATAGTAAAGACAGTGATAACGACGACAGTGACGATTACCATACTGCTGACGAAGACGAGACGCCTTTACCCTCAATGAAATTTCACGTAGGAGGGAAGGAACCACTCTCTGATCTGGACGAGGTCGTTGAAAGACACGGTAACCGTGAAGAGAGTGTAGATATCCGGATTCCGTCTCGGGCATCGTTGGCTTGCCGCGACTCGGGCGCCTGGGAAATCGGCACTCGTGGAACCACCAATGATCCGTCCCAGGACCCGTTAGGGACAAGTCCGATGCTTTCTGTTTCATGCTCTGGATGCCCTGAGAATATCGGCACTCGTGGAAACCCCAATGATCCGTCTCAGGCAGCTATTCATGGTGTTGTGTTGCGTGGTAAAGCGCTGGTTTATTCGGCTGACGAGCCGGTGGTAATAGGGACGCAATCCGGGATAGGGCCGACCTCATTAGAACCTGAAATAGAAATGGAGAATCTTTATAATACGACGCCGAAGGCGAATAAAGTATTACCTGTTAGAATCACGGACAGTATACTCAACCCTCATTCCACTCCTCTCCCAACTTTTAAATATTCTAAGGATTACCTCTACATGCGTAAGGACAACCTTATACACTTCATCCCCACAGATTATTCATGTGCTACAGAAACTACAAAAGATATCATGAAACGGGAGAAGTCCCTCATCCCCAGTTTAAAACAGTACAATGTCAACGTCGGAGACGCCTTAACCATACCCGGAGATAGATTTTATATATTTCACTTGTTCATAAAAGCTACCTCTGAGGAAAGACCTGACCTTCAGAACATCGTAGCCTCATTGAAATCCCTCAAATGGCTCGTAGATAGAACAAACACAAAAACCCTCAGCATTTCTAGAATACACAATGGACTAGAACCTATTGGCTGGGACCTTCTTGAACAGTCAATAAAATCCATATTCACTGACCCCCAATATCTAATAACCATTTGTTCGGGAGAAATAATCATCCCTGCAATATCAGATAGATCAAAAATCATTGAGGAACACCATAATTATACCATCGGTGGTCATCATGGCATGGCCAAGGTACGTGACAGTATTAGAGAAAACTTCTATTGGCCTGGGATGGGAAAAGAAATCGAAGATTTTGTGAGGTCTTGCCCTTCTTGTCAACAGAACAAAGTACTTTCCGCCAAAACTAGACAACCCATGCGCATCACTGACACCCCAAGTAGAGCTTTCGAAAAGGTACAAATGGCGGACATCGTAGGTCCGCTGCCCATTACCAACAAAGGCAATAAATATTTGCTTACTCTACAAGACAATTTGACGAAGTATTCGGATGCCATTCCATTAGCCAGTATAGATTCAATAACCGTTGCCACTGCCCTGGCAGAACAATTTATTAGTAGATTCGGATGTCCAAGGACTATTCATACGGATCAGGGACGAAACTTCACAAGCGAAATTATGAAGACCTTTTGCAAAATCTTCAAGATCCAAAGGATCACCTCTACGGCATTTCATCCACAGTCATTAGGGTCTCTCGAACGCGCCCATAGAGTCTTCGTAGAATACTTAAAACACTACTGCACGAAAACAGATTGGGATGATTGGATTAGATTTGGGATGTTCGCATATAATACCTCAGTGCATGAAGCTACAGATTTTACTCCACACGAATTAGTCTTTGGCGACAAGGCCTTGATCCCTTCTGAATTCAGCAAACAAGAAATCCCGCGGACATTCTTCCATTATTTGAACGAACTATTTACAAAGATTACTACTACTCAAGCGATGGCGGCAACCAATTTAAACCGAGCAAAAGAGAAAAGGAAACAATTGTATGATAAAAATGTTAACCCTCGTAAGTTTAATGTAGGAGATTATGTTTATCTAGTTAGGGAACCAAAACATCAAAATTTGACTCCGACTGGACAGGGCCATACCGCGTAGTTAATGTATACAACGATCTAACAATAGAGATAGAAATAAGTAATAATAAATTTAAAACTGTACATGCGAATAAATTAAAATTAGCTTGCATACGACTAGATTAGTAAAAACAATTGTATTTACAAATAAACTTAACCTCGCCTAAATAATTGTAATGTAAACATACATATATGTACACCAGGAATTCCGAGTCGTAGGTACACATGCGCTCACACACACGTATATATGCAGTTTTCAAACGTAGATTCTTGGAAATTTAACAATAGACTCAAACCACACGCCGTGTAATTAACTATTTATACATATAGAATAGAGTAGTAAAAGCTGTTCCCATAGGAAACACCTTTTCAATAAGGGGGGAGGTGTAGCGTGACCCGTTGATAACGCGAAAATGGCTACAAATAGCGCTACTGCTCTGTATACGATGCTGAGAGGGAAATTTGAATGTAAAACGTAATATTTCAAAGCAGTATATTTTCATATACATATATTTTATTCGGACACGATAGCTTAGGCTTAGAATAAGTAGGGAAACGAGAGGTTTCCACAGAGATCCTTGACGAAACCAGATGAGCGAGACTAATCGAGGAATTTGGGTAAAGTCATGTAACCTCTTGGAGGAGTTTCTCCAATTTCGCATAAATAGACAGTCGAAGTCTAGAATGGGTCAAGAACAGGAAGTCGTAAATTCTCTGTCAAGGACCTCTTGGAACCCCTTCGGACCTCTCTCTCGCTCAGTCCCACGACCCTTGTTTCGGCGGGCCTTCACCCTCGCGTGTACCCCACTCTCGTGCGCGCGCTATTGAGACACCTCCACCACCAATCACCATCGAGCTGCAACCAAGGATGAGCCACCCGACGAATCAACGTCCAGCGAGAAGATCCGAATTTTCCTATTGGCTAAGGAAAAGGAAGCTGGAAGAAGATAAAACCCCAGGACGAGAAAAATACAGATAGATATACATTTCTGAGGTCTTAGAAGCAACATCGAGTCCTCTATTAAATAAAGTCTATTTCTTTTACATCTTCTTGTCAAGAGTTTATTCTAAAACCTTCCGCGAGCAGAGTGCTTCAGCGCTCCACGGGCATCCGAACCCTATAAATTCCCCAATCCCACCACACTGCGACGTAACATGGCCAAATTGTCTCATCTGGACAAGCTCTGAAGGTTCGACAAGGAAAGCGAAGAGGCATAGGGAAAGTGAACAAGATAGACATACTACGACGACGAGCGACCGCGATCGAGCTCCAACACTTGGAAAAGATGCCGCGCGTATTACAATGCAGACGTGTAATAACGAAAATATCAATTTCCATAATTTTTTCATGATAGTTCTATGAAAATAGTACCAATGGATTGGCGAGATTTTCTAAATAAAATATATAATATTTTTCTAAATAAAAATAAGCCCAAACACGATAAAAATAAACCCATTTGCAATCGAATTATAATCTTTCCATGATAGAATTATGAATTATAAGAAACATTTTATAATAATCGTTCAGGGCATACTTCTCTCGGGGCCTGGAAGCTCGACCGCGGAAGACTGTAACGAGATACGGGGTCAGGTTTATGGGTGTCACAACACTAATGCAGTGTCAATCTTTTTTTTTTGTTTTTTATTATTTTTCCATCAAATTTGCACCAATACAATCGCAGCATTTTTCTAATAAAAATGACACCGAACATGATATAATTTGCATCACATTTAATTGACGATACAATGAGCTCTGCCCCAAGGCCGCAGGACAATCCTTTCGTTGTCGCCGGGGCAATAGCGAGGGAGGACGAATTTATGGCACATTCAAATGTCACTTTTCCTTCCCACGGGGATCTACAACCGCCACTACTGCCACATCTCCATGGTTAAATTGGTTTTTGTATAGTTTTCTATTGTGTAATAGTTTCCTAATCTGCAAATCTGTTTTCACGCGGTATGTCTATCTTGCGTACATAGTTCCTTTTTTTGCTCAAGTTTTGCATTTTTATTCCATTATTGCTCTTCCCTATAAATTGTCTATTATAATTTCTGTAATTGTTTCCAGATGCCAAAGTGTGCTGTAAAGAAATCGTCCCGGCGCTCCGCATCGCGACGGAGGTCGCGTTCGCGACGATCGGAATCGAGACGGAGGTCGCGTTCGCGACGCTCCGAATCGCGACGGACGGAATCGCGACGCTCCGAATCGCGACGGACGGAATCGCGACATTCATATTCGCGACGGAGGTCCGAATCTTCCTCTCGGTGGTCGCGGTCGCCGAGACCACCGTCTTTCCGGTGGTCTAAGTCCCCGGATTCTAAGAGAAGGTCTGAGGAACGAGCGTTCCAGGCCAGTCAGGTAAAAACCAACTTTCACTATTTGTTTTGCGATTCTGAACAATTCAAATCATTTGATCTAATTGTAGAAAAGTTACTTAAAAAATTTCCCGTTTGATAATGTTTTTTTTTCATGTTACAGATAGTTCTCCTGAAGAAGGAACTAAATAAAATAAAAAGTTCCCTGAGAGGAGAAAGAGGGAGACGCGGGAGAGGAGGAAGAGGCGGCAGCGGAGGAAGAGGCGGCAGCGGGAAAGCAAGGAGCTGAAATAATAATTATTATTTTAATAAATAAATGAACAAATGAATAAACTTTCTCTTTCACTCTCTCTCACTCATTATCCCACTCACGCCGGTTTTTTCATCTCAATTCCTCTCCTTTATATTTTCCGTCCTGTATTTCTTTTCTTTCCCAGTCTAATGTTTTCATCCACTCTTCCCCCCTCCCGTCCTCAGCCAGTATTTCTTTCATCTTCTCGTGTATCCCTGCTTTCATTCCTTGTTCTCTTGCGCACCTTTCCAGCATATAATTACATGATAGTGTAAGAATATAAGATATTAAAGATATTATAGATTTTGTATAGGTGAAAGATTAATGCAAAAAAAAGAAGAAAAGAAAACAGTACAGTGTAAAGGGAACGGGATCTCTTTGTAACCCGTAAGGGAACAAATAAAATATACATATACTACATTGTAACTTAGAACTAATTTAAATAATTAACTAATTTAATAATTTAAGTAATTAGAAATTTAATATATACTTTAACTAATTTAACGTATGAAATCGGTATACAAATTTGAACGCAATTTCATATGGTACACATTGCTTGCATGAGTCCGAAACATCAAACTAGCGGAGTATTTGCATGTATAAGAAAATTATATACATATACAGACATACACAGACGCACGTTGCTGATGAGCGAATAGGCGTACATAACCACAATCTACGGGGGTGTCCCACTTGGACGCCGACCGATTGGACGCGTCCCGATTGGACGGTCCCGATTGGACGCGTCCCTTTTGGACGCCGGGCCGATTGGACGCGTTCCTATTGGACGCCGTGCCTTTTGGACGCCGTGAATTGGACACATTTACAGAATTTTAAAATCGCTGTATCTCCTAAACCGTGCGTCCTAGACAAAAAAATAACGAAATTTTTGAAAGACTTCATAGAAAACATATCACCTCGGCACTATCCAATCCAATCTACGCGCAGTTTCTTTCAATTCCACGTCGACAGTCTTGTGGGGCCGACGATGCGTATGCTCATGTGCTGCGCAGCTTGCGCTATTGCGACTGCGCCAGCGAGTGATTCCGTCGACTTGTTCGTCGACGAATGGCTCGCTCTCTCGTTTCCCGGCTGTTGTCGCGATAAGACGTGCATTGTTGAGTCTCGCGAATATAGTGCGCATTCTGCGCCGTCGAGCCATTAATTGCGTAGTGTGTGTCTCATGCCTGAGCACTCGCGTCCAGCGCCGACTGTTCCATATTATACGAACGTTGATTATTAAATATACGAAGTTCCTGTTAATGGTCTTGTTCGCTTACTATGTGTGAGATGTGGGCCTCACGCATGTGATATTCTTTCCCCCTTCTCGAACACGTGGCACGGCCATATTGGCGCGTCCACGTGAAGGCGGGTAAAAATCTTTACGTCCTCGTCCGAGAACGTGTGGCCTCTGGCCACCCTCAACCCCACAGTCTTTCGACTTAGACGCCACCTGATGAGATTCAGCTCAACTAAATTTTTGCTCTATGTTATCGATATTCTCAGATATCATGAATTCTAACGCTAGAAATCTACGTCCAAAACGCCCCGCAACTTTTCTCCTTTATTTCGCAAGAGAATCAACACAAAATATAGCTCAATTTGTAGCTGGAGATCTCCTCGAGTACGCGGAACTCTCGATTTTGTCCAGAAAACTCATCCAATGGCATAAAAATGCTTGGATTCAACGGCATGCACATCGTAAATTTTTGGCCCAACTTCGAACACTTATATTACCAAATATCTGCATAATCTCGGCATCTCCTGACCACCGCGCACTCGATTGAACCTTCCTCTTTCGAATAAGCCATTTACAAGCGACAAAATATTCTTATAAGAGGACGAAAACTTGCGGGGCGTAAACCCATGTATTGACGGTAATGTAGGCACTCTACCTTATCGCAAATCTGCCATCACCCTGCCCCTTAACGAAGACCGATCTGGCGACGAAGACCTCTACCGAGGTCTGTCCGATTAGCCGGTGCCCTGTGGCCTTTAGCGACAACGACCGCTGCCGCTGAGGCCAGGATGGATCGGTTACCGAGCCCGCACGCGTGCCGAGGTAACGCGTGCCGAGATAACGCGTGCCGATGCCACGCGCCGTGATAACCCGCGTGTCGCATACACCCGCGAGAAACCGTTCCGCCGCGAATCCGAGACGAACGAGCTTCGAACCGTAACCGGGGAAAATCTAACCTACGGTTTTCATTTCACCGCCCTGTCACTTTCCACTCGCGTATCCTACGAACCGTGGCTCGGCTAGCCAATCCGGCCGCGAGTGCGTTCCGTTGCAACGAGCCGGCGGAAAACCGAGCCCGTTACAATCTAATAAAAATGAATTTCTAAATCCAGTTAAAAATCACTGTCAGTCATATGTGACTGACGTGGCAGTTAACGCGTTAATAAAGGGGGCGTGTTGAGACGCTTTTCGTTCTCAGAAAAGACATTAGAACATCTAATAGAAATGAACGTAGAGAAAAACTTCTCCATAAGTAACAATAGTATAATTACCAATTCTAATACAGCAGATAACATTTCTTTCCACTCATTTTCAATAAAAGATAATAACAATGGATAGGGTGTCTAACGTGGCTGATTAATTGTGCTTTAAGGCCGTCGCACATTAGACCGCACCGCCGCCTGACCAGCAGCGTACCCCGGCATCGCGTTGACGCCGCACTGGTGCTGTTTGCCGCACATTAGAACGCACCGCCGCCTGACCTGCACCGCACCAAACTATCATGGGTCCCTATTATTCGAGGGATTGCGGCCCATGGGGGCTGCAGCTGAGTACCGTCAACCAGTGTTCAGGATTCAAGCTGTGGAATTCGGTAGCTGTTGTCTACCGGGCGACCGCTGTTTCATACGGTTTTTGCCGCGTATGTCAACACGCGGCTCGAGCGCGTGTCGCCGTTGCTCGACACTGCGTAGCAACAGTACTCGCTCTCATTGGCCGAATTTCACAGCTTGATCCTTCAAATCGTGATAAACAAGGATCATCCGATTCGGGAGCTCCAATCACGGTGCTCCACATTTTGATGGTCCTTGTTATTTAAGGCACCTGCGCGTGCCTTCTCGTCCTCTTACGTGCTCGTAACTCGCTTACACTCGTACCTCTTACCGTGCTGACTCGCTTAATTCTCTTTACGTGCTTCGCTCTGAACACGTATCACACTCGTTTCAAAAGTGTATTCGCTCGCGCTTTCGTTACTGCTGTTCGCTCTCGTCTCGCTCTGAGACTCTCGCGATCTCGAACGATTTGTGCGCAGTATTCGTTCGCTCTTCCGCGCCGCGTAACGAGCCTTCTGCCTCGCGACAAGATCTCCGTCGTCCGCGTCGAAGATTTCCGTCTCGCGGCGGCACGCGTTTCGTGCCGTTCAAGATCTCCGCTTCGCGATCCGACGGCAGAAATCGGCTCGAAAGAAGATTTCCGTTCGTTCGCCGGTTCGCGACTCGTTCGCGTTGATCGCTCGCGCTGGTGCGCGTTATTAAATAAAGTGCAGTTCAACGGTACATCTCGCTTTCTCTCTCATTGTCTCAACCTCTCATCAATCCTTTCCCGTGGCTTTCCTCGCGCGCTCAACTCTGAGTGGTCCCGGCATCAGGCTGCTCCGACCGTCGGTCGACGCCGAAACAACCAGCCAGGGGCGCAGTTTGTGATTACGGTGCGGACATGACTTTAGGCTATTTTTGAGATTTAGCGGAATTTCCTGTTTTATGATAGTGTATTAGAGATTTTGTATTTTAGCTAAAGGTCTCAATAGCCGTTGACATACCGTAAGACGTATGCGCATGGACCGTTAAGGGTTCTAGGTAGGCGACGAAGATTTGGGAGCGAGGGTGCAATAAAAGTTGCCAATTTCTCTCATGTTGCCGCCTCTTCGAGGTCCTAAGACCAATTGCGATTGGTTATTGAAAGTGACCGCCTACACCGAGAAACCTTTAAAACGTAGAGCAGAGCAGAAATAAGGGTTGTCGTCATAGTAGCGCGAGAAGAAGCAAGAGCCTTATTTAGTTTACTTTTTTACACCATGGAAAGTGAAAAGCTTATAGAATTGGGCCGCGAGTATCGCATTTTGTATGACTTGAGTCATCCTAAGTACAGTGACACAAAAGCGAAGGAGAAAGTTTGGTACGAAATTGCAGAAAAAATGAATGAATCAGGTAACTATAACAATTATAATATATTTTAATTTAAAAAAAACAATATAATATATAAATTGTATATTATTTTGCCCGTAAACTGCAAAATATTAAACCATTCTTATTTATTGTTAGAAGCCACTTGCAAGAAGATATGGGCCAATTTGCGGGAGTCCTACAGGCGAGCGCTGAAGCGAAGGAGTACGAAGAGCGGCCAGGCTGCTGACAAAATAAGGAAATGGATATTCGAGGAAGAAATGGCCTTCCTGGACCCTTTTTATACAGAGCGACCCACAATGTCATCTATAACTATAAATATTGAGGACACCGACGATGTGGATGCGGGTACACCGAATACGTCGGAGACAGCTTCGTTTATGGATGACGATACAACCCAATCGGTTGCTCTAAGAGATTCTCCTGTGCCACGGAGAAGAAAGAACGGATCGCGAATAATCCACGTGGTTAGTGAGAAACGAGAGAGATAGAGACTGTGTATCATGGAGGAAGCTATGGAGGTTCAGCTCTTGAACAAATCGTTAACCTCAACAAATTGGGAAGAGGAAAATGGACCCGCTCGACATTGCTGACGAGGATGGCTCATCTGAAGGCCAACTGGACGCGGTACGAGGCCAGACACGCGCGACTCCTCGCCTCCACCTCACCGGACGCGAAGGATAACCATCCGTATTTCTCCGACGATCCTTTCTCGACGACGGAGGAAACGTACCTCGACGCTCTGGCCTCCATGCAAGCTATACTTGACGAGCTCACCGGCGCTAATGTAAGTCATCTTAATACTCCTTCCGACGGACAAGCGAGTCCCACGGCCGCCGCTCCGCACCTTCCGAGCATCCATTTGCCGGAATTCGACGGCCGTTTCGAGGATTGGGAGGCGTTCCGCGATCGCTTCACCGCGCTCATTATCGCGAATAACTCGCTCGCGAATGTCACGCGCCTCCACTATCTCATGTCGTCTCTAAAGGGCCGTGCCCTCGAATGCGTCGGAAATCTCCCCGTCACCGCCGATAATTTCGATATCGCGTGGAAAGCGTTAACCGCGCGTTACGAAAACCCTCGGCGCCTCATCAGCTCTCATCTGACGTCGATGCTTGATTTACCAGCGCTGTCTCGGTAATCCGCGACCGATCTCCAAAATCTACGCGATCGAGTTTCTGTGATCGTCGCTCCACTCAACAATCTCGGGCGGGCACCCGCCGATCTCTGGAACGATTTTCTTGTACACCTCGTGTCGCAAAAGTTGGACGCGCCGACTCGCAAAGCGTGGAAGATCAAGACCGGTGACGATGTAGAGCCTACCACGTTCGAAGCACTGACGAAATTCATCGATTCTCGCGTTCGCGCTCTCAAGGAATTCGCGCCCAGTTCATCAGCACGCTCTTCCGCGTTTCCCGTCGGATCGAGTCAACCCTCAACCGGTCGATCTCGCGTACATGTCGCCACTGCGTCGCAGGCTGACAAAAATGCAAAGTCTCCGTGTCCCGTCTGTCGAGCTTCGCATATGCTAATCTCCTGCCCGCATTTTAACGCACGTAGCCCTCGCGAACGGCGCGATTTCGTCCAACCGTTTCTCGAGGTGTGTCAATTGCTTGAGCTTCAAGTATCTCGTACGGGATTGCCCGAGTAAATATACGTGCCGCGTATGTCACGAACGTCACCATTCGCTCCTCCACGACACTGAAGCTCTCCCAGCGTCACCACCGGCACCGACGCCTCTTCCAGAGGTGAAGTCTCACCTCGCGTCCACTCCGACCGAGCCGCGCTCCGCTGTCTTGCTCGCCACCGCGTGGGTCCACGTTCACGTGCCGTCGGGCCACTCCATCCCCGTTCGCGCGTTAATCAATCAAGGATCGGAAGCGAGCTTCCTTACCGAAGCCATGGTGTCTCTACTGCACCAAACGGTCAGTCTCGCTCTGACCCAATGAGACGGAGGCACCCCCTTAGTCGAAGCCTATATTCAATTTCTAAGGTGAGGCGGCAGCAGAGCTAGGGCGAACCTCTCCGATCGTGGTTCTTCGTCAGGGCTTCTGTCTCGCCGCTCGCATCCAGGTTGTCCGGCCTGAGTGCGTTGCCTCATCCTTTACACCAAATTCACCGGTACCGGATTTCTTCTTTTTCTATTCGGGTTGGCCGTATTTCGTCGCGTGCTCCGTCTGCATTCTCTCCTGGAACTTGCAACGCTCGGCACGCGAAAACCCACGCTTTCCTGCGGCCGAAGTCGGCGCCAAAAGGGCAGCCCGGTCCCTTCGACACTCAGGGGTAGGCGGACCAGTGACGTCGCAAAATTTGCAACGTCACAATCTATACAACAATGAATTTAATAAATTAATCACTGTTATTGATTGCTTATTCGTATTTAGAATTTAAGCAAATTATGCAAGAAAATTATATTTACGTACCTTAAGCAAACTGCTAATTTCTCCGTTGGCGTAACAGCCTCACGAAATCGGGTATTTTTTTTTTGCTTATTGCAGGTTCCACTTGTTCCAATAGTCCTGCAAATTGAACTGACGACATCCAAAAATATTGATGAAATTTCTGTACGTCCTGTAGTAGTTCCCTAAACAGAGTATGGAACTCGCCCTGTGTTTGTCGAGATCTTAAACTTCTGTGTATCCAAAATCTCCTCCTTGATTCTCTACTGTCGTCTTCATCTTCGTCCAGCAGCAAGGCGCTGCACGCCAGCTCACTGTCACTAAGGGAGACCATGTTGTCCATTTCGTTACTGAATTTGCTCTCGCTGAACTCTCTCTCTCGACTAGCTCTATCGACTAACTAACAACATCATCCCTCACAGTCGTCCCTTTTATCCTAGTCCCACTGTCATTTCTCCCTCTCTCACACTCTCCGATGGTGCGAAAAATTGAATGAACGTAAATGTCGGTACATCAGGTACCCCAAGCAGGCGACCGAAATGGGCCTGAATGAGCGGACCGTAGAAAACATTGGGTCGCTGAGAAGAGGCCCTGTTCAGGATTCGAGTAAAATTGTGAGTATTCAAACGAAGGGGGTTCCGACCGTTGGTGACCGGTTCGGACTTGTTTTCGTGTTGCGAGCGCGAGACCGAGCAGCCGTTGTCTCGGTCGCGTAAACAGCCGTGTCACCAGCGACAAACACCTTCGTTTGAATCTCACCTCGCGAGCAAAGGTGAACCGAATTCACCTATGGCAAAACCTACGACCAACGGTTCTCCCGAAGTCTCGTGCGTTACCGTGCGAGAACGCACGATCAGAATACGTTCTAACCTCGCAGCGCTCGCTTGCTCTCTCTTCACTTATTATCACATTATTCGTTGTCTATCTCGTGACTTCGTCACATACTCGCAATTCATAGTGTTATCTCGCGGCATCGTCGCTTCTTTTGTATCGCGCTCATTGCGTATTATCCAGTTCTCTGTACATTATCGACGATTTGGCCTCGTTCGCCAAATAAAGTGTTTGGTCCAACAAACTGGGTGGTCATCTCTTTCGCCGTCCTTCGTCACCACTTTCCTCAGCGCTCAACTCTGAGTGGTCCCGGCCTCAGGCATCTCGAACTCTCGTTCACGCCGAAACAGGCCCGATGTCCCATTGAGCGCATTCGCAGTAATTGGTTTATGGCCGAACGGTTCGACAGCGATGGCATCGTTAAGTTAATTATCTATGTAATAAACTAATATTATTTAAAGGGAGACATCTGGTTGAAGGATGCGTCGTCCTGCTGCAGTAAAACGAATTTAAATAGCTATTTCGGAGAGTGTTAGAAAGGGGCGCCTTGGGAATTCCGTTGAAGACGGAACAGTAGGCATTTCAATTCGGCGCGAAATTCGCGTGGGGCCTCCTCGATCGGGGCGCTCCAATTTCCACCAGACACCTTTCTGTATGCCGGCGCTTGCGCGTTCGCAGTAAAAAGATTTTAAACGGTATTTTTATTTTTTATACATATTATTATTATATTTATATATATATTTATTCACATATATTTATATATAAAATATATCAGGATCCTTGGATTCTGAAGGGGAAAAATAATTAATTCCATTGTATTAATTTTACATTGATTACATTTACATTTAATATTTTTAAATTCTATTTTATTTTATTTTAATAGTTTAAAATAAAAATACTGAATTATGATTTCTAAGATGTTTATTAACTTTAAATTATTTATGGAATAATTTTAGTTTTTTTGGTATATTTCTTATATTAATTAAAATATATATATATATAAAAAAAATAAATACACATATTGAAAAAATATAGTACATAAAATAATATTTAAAATTATATATGTATATTATTTTTAAATCTTTTAATTGGAAATTAAATATAATTGTTTATACCATATATATAAAAATAAATTAATTAAAAATAAAATAATATTTAAAATTGTATATATTATTTTTAAATCTTCTATACAATATATATAGTATAAACAATTATATTTAATTTCCAATTAAAAGATTTAAAAATAATATATATTTAATTTTACATATTATTTTATGTACTATATTTTTTCAATTATTATTCTTTATTATTGTTCCCCTCAGGGTTACAATCCTCTATAGGTTCACACCTATATATATGCGCGGTGGTCACCCATCTTTCCATGAGCCCCAACCAACGTCACTTAACCTCAACGATCACCATTCCCACAACACCACCGGCGAGCCACCACTCGCCGGCTATATTTTTTTTCAATTATTACTTTAATTATTGTTATTGTTAATATTTTTTTATCTATAATTTTAAAAAAGGATCGAGAAAAAATTACACCATTTGAATGTGGATTTGATCCTTTTACTTGTTACGTATGGAGATGTCTCCATCCAGATGTTTCGTTTACAAAACTCTAATCTCTTTTCCCAGAACGAAAGACGTCCCAACAGACCCCTTTTTAAAACAGTACGACTGTTTATGAAACTCTTGATAACACTCCCTTCTGGCATCCGTTAATTATTTGGAAATAGCCCAGATGTCCATCAGCCCCTTTGTTAACGAAAAATCTAACCGAGGCCTGGTTTCGTTTAGAACTGACAAAAAACATCTGTGTGACCCCACGTGACATTAAACTTTAAACAGAGCACCCCTTTCATTCTCAAGGTATATAAACCCGCTCGTTTTCATCCTCTTCGGTTCAGTGTAAATTCAGAAACGTTAGACGACGGTTCAGTTTTAGTCTAGAAACGTCAGACGACGGTTCGGTTGATCTTAGTTGCGTACAGTAACGGTTCCGCCATATTCAACGATCGTGCTATCACGTTAGAGTCACGTCGCGTTACACGCTCAAGTTCAATTCTAGTGAGATCGGGTTAAAGTCCCTTTCGAATCAAACATAACTCTGACCCCGCATTGCCAGTGCGTCAAAACCGTGCAAAATAGGTAAAACATACTCAAATTATAATCCTTAAACTCATTCGCGACACAGACATTTGTAACAAAACTTATAACAGAATATACTTGTCTTGATATCAAATCGTGAAATCTATAAACCCTTAATTATTGCCTAATATCCTAATCTAGTAATTGAACGTTCCCACACGATACAATCTTACCGCTCGGATTGTATCAATTAAAATATATATATAAAGTTACGAGGCTTACTAACAATCATAACCGAAAATCCAATAAGATTTCTCCAACCTAGTGGCTCCCCGATTTCGCATTGGGTTCGTCCACGAATATTATACCATCCTAACGGCTCCCCAGTTTCGCATTGGGTTCGTCCGTATCCTAGCAGCTCCCTGGTTTCGCACCAGGTTCGTCTGTGCTTTTTACCCATACTTGCTTACACAACCTCCTAGCAGCTCCCCGGTTTCGCACCGGGTTCGTCTGCGTGTCTCTCCCAGTGACTCCCCAATTTTGCATTGGGTTCGTTCACGAAGTTACACCCTCTTGCAGCTCCCTGGTTTCGCACCAGGTTCGTCTGCGTTTGACTCCATACCCAGAGGCTCCCTGATTTCGCATCAGGTTCGTCCTCGACGTCTACTATCCTAGCGGCTCCCCAATCTCGCATTGGGTTCGTCCGCGTACCTCACTAACAAATTGAAACCATATTCCTGGGGTAATAAACCCCTCGCCGGCCTCTCGCGTTGCCCGAAGCCCTGGCTCGTAACATACTAGAGCACGACTACCATTTTCTGTAAATTTTTATATTATGTCTTTAATATTTTTAATTTTTGATGGTGAAATTATTTTAATTTTACCTATTTTAAATTTATTAAATAATCTCTTGTAGTAAAATTGGAAAAAGTATAAAGCTTTATTTTAAAAAAAAGGTATAATATAATCAGTAACTCGCTCGTAGGAGCACACACGCCCAATTGCCCAGTCGACGTTCAAAACGACGCGCTGACACTGGAATGTACACGGTATTTGAACTCGAACTGTTCTTTGTTATACGGCGCGGGAGAGAGCTCTTTACTGCACGAAATCTTAGCTTTGACTGCCTGCAGATGGAAAACCGTTGGAACCCCGAAAGGAAATCAAGGTCCCAAGCATCTTCCAACTGTTTAGGTTTGGCCCTCACAGTGCGGCCTTTGAAACCGTATCAAGTGGACACTTCGAAGTCTCTATTTAGAAAGGAGATTCTGAGATCGTTGATTCATTCGTTCGTTCATTCATTCATCGGTTTCTTTTTTTCATCAACAAATAATTCTTATTATCATCGATAGACCTATCATTGGTCCGTAACGTCAATATAATCAATAAACAATGGTCATTTCATTAAAGCCTCCCTTCACTCTCTTTTTTATCTATTTACACTTTTTTTGCTTTTTTACTAATCTTAACTTTTAGTTTATATAAAGTGATTTTATATAAAGTGATTTCTTACATTTAATTTCGACTTAAAATAAAGAAATAATATTTCTTCTAAAATAAAGAAATAATATACTAAATATATATATATGTCGTAGATTTAAGTGTTTATTAGGTTAAGCATATGCCGTTAGAAGTTGCCGGAGTCGGTTGCCGAGTGCTCGCGCGTGTACTTACATTGTAGCGCGGCCGAGACGTTTGATCGGCCGCGACAGTTGGGATCGATTTCCATTACGCGCGGCCGAAGCGTTTTAGCGGCCGCGACAAACAAAATCGGCTTCTTTGTAATGCGTACACGTGGACGGAGTCACTCTGCGGAGTGGGGAAAATAGGAGGCAAAGCCCTCGACGGCAGATTTTGTTTCGCTCTCGAACGATCAAGATCAGTGTCTCCGCAGAGTGAATCGGTCAGAGTAGCTCGATAACTCGATATCTCGTCAAAATGAAACGCGCGAATTCCGGGACGCGTCTAAATGCTCGCGCTACGACATATATATATTATTATTATTACTATTTATATTATTATACATATTATTATTATTTATATATTTATATATATATATATAATATTTAACTCATAAATTTGTGTAGTCCAGCGGCTAAAATATAATAACAATAAATTACTCGTTAAAGAATAGAATATCTATACCATTTCTAGAATAAATATTGTCTATAATTGACGAATATACGAAATATACGAAAACGCGAACCGGCAAAACATTCTCACCGAGAATGTCCTTTTTGTCGAGGCGATACGGAGGCGATCCGGTGTTGTGCTGATGCCGGTAGGTGTGCGCACTCCCATTTAAATTACATAGAAGAAAGTCGAAACGACAGCGGCGCGGCGCTGGTCAGGCGGCGGTGCGGTCTAGTGTGCGCACATTTTCCGGTGGCGATACGGAGGCGATCCGGTGTTGTGCTGGTGCCGGTAGATGTGCGCACTCCCATTGAACTTACATAGAAGAATGTCAAAACGTGGGCGGCGGTGCGGTCTAGTGTGCAACGGCCTTTAAATGATTGTATGGATATATGTTCGAAATTACACTTAGACTGTATATTTGTTCATGTGATGATGGACGACTCGTGGAACGGGTCCAAGATGGCAGGATCTCACGCTAGTCACGACCTCGCTTGAGCTGTACCGAATATGAGTTCAGCTTTGTACGGACGAGAATTTGAATTCAATTAACGATGCATAATTATATTAATGATGCACACGAGTTTCGTTGGTAAATTATCAAAAGAATTTACATAAAAGCACGTGTCGTAGCACACAACCACGTGTTGATTTTGAGCTGAATTATTGTAAATGTACCGCGATGAGTAGAACGATTTAATTTAGATGAGAAATATCTTGTAATTGAGATCACACGCAATGTGCAGGCTGACATTTCTTCCCGGAACTTGTTCAAGCGTGCTCGTGTTCGTGCTCGTGCAAGTTCGTGAACGGTCGTGGTCGTTTCGAAAGGTCGAATGGACATTTTCCGTTTGCATCTACGAGTAGAATGTAGGGGAATAAATCGGTTACAGATAAAACGTTCTTCGGTCAACATTTACGATTCGTGTTTAATGGAAGAAATTTCAAAACATATTGTTACGAGTATCGATATGTCACGATAGCGAGACATCGCGCCGAATGGTCTTCGTTGCAGCGTCGTCTTAGTGACGACGATACAACGGAGACATGAGAGAGTCGGTTGACGAACGTCATTGAGAGAAGACACAAAGCTAAGTACTCCTCCTTTGTTGAATAAAGATCTATTGGTATTTCATACTGTTTATTTACTGAAGATGCCTCGAACCCGTAACAATATATTTGACTTTTTATCATGCTAGGGTTGTTTTTGTAGTATTTGATCAAAAAGCGTTGCGAAGTTAGCCCAGTACTGTATAGTAACAAAAGCTAACATATGGCACTTTCCGCTATAAAGATCAGTCACAATTACTTGAAGACCAGGAAAATCAACGTTTGATCAGGAATTTTTCAAAATTTAGAAATAGGAGTTGTCGAGTTTGCTACGCAAAATGACACATTATTAAACGTTTCGAAGATTCAAGTTTTTCCCTCATTATTGGGAGTTGAAAAGACGTCACGCTCTACCGCCAAGTGAGGAGAGCAGCGCGCATAAAAAAGATGTTGAGCGAAATGTTAATTGCACCATATAAAATACAGTTTGAATGTTAAAAAAGTTGTGTCCGCTAAGTAGTTCAGCGAACTAGTTGCTAAGGTGTAATAGGTGAACAGGAGTTTCGCTGACAATACACATTTTATGATAATTATTATGAAAGAAATATAATGTTTTATACTATGGATTAAAGATTTTGCGCAATTTGATTGTGATTTACACGTGGTTTTCAGATATTTAGCGTCGTGTCTAGCTCTCTGCTGATGCTCCATCTTTGATGTCCGATTTGTTTGCACTCGTATTGTATATGTCGTATGGCATACTAGTCGTCATCGATCGATTTTTTCAGAAGGTGCAATAAAGTAGGGCTATTTTATCGAGAATGGTGTCGTAAATGATGGTGGTATGGAATGTATTTTGGTACGTATTTGCTCTCTCCGTTGAATCACAAATCTGATTCCATTCATCTTCTTCGGAGGCGACGCCTGCTTGTTTCTTGCGGGCTACGCCTTATAGTGGTGGAATCAAAGTATCAAAATTCTTGTTGGGATTTGTAAGTTTCGAAAGAATTTTTAACATAGTTTCTCACATTCCTTGATCACTATTACAGGCTATTAAGGATTCTGAGTATGTCACTAGGTTGCGAATGTTACTCGGGGTATACAAGTTTCATGCCATTCGAAAGTGCCTATGCACAAATTCAGAAAATTGACATTCGTTTTGGAAATTGTGTCTTCATTGTTTGATGACGGCATGTCCTGTACCCGAGATGTCTTGTTAGCGTCAGATTACGAACTGATATGACTTAGTTATAACTTATAACTTAGCTTTTATTATTTGCACTATGGGTACAACGTAGTTTCTATAATTCCATAAGCAACTGAATGGTAGAGTCGGAATCGTTTCATCAACCTCCTTTTCCTGAACATCGTCCACTATCATCGAAACTGATGAAAACAGATATGTTGAATCTAATCTGGTGGTTTGCAGATATTTGTAGGTGTTCCAGTATGATGTCGAAATTCCGATGCTTGCAAGTGTCGAGTCATAACCAAAGAGGTATGCTTCAACTGGATACTTTAGATTTTTCTATTCCGATGATAGATACTGAACCCAGACGTTGGTTCTAATTTGTATAGGTTTATAGGTGAGGAATTAGTCGTAAAAAGTTTGTGATATTTGGCTTCCACGTCGCATCACATACTTTTGCAATGTCTAGCCATAATCAGGTAACATTTTTCTTCATTTCTTTGTTCTTAGAATCCATTCGAGTCTTTTACTGGTTGTTTCTTCGAACAGCTCCCACAAAATGTAATTGTAACTTTCCGATTTTTTTTTTAATCACGTTTGGGATCAGTGCAACAGCAGAATTCCTCCGATCGTTGGATAAGACGTTTGAATATGTTGTCTCACCATGGAACGGAATTCGCTGATTGCTTAGAGTGTACCTCTGATTTCTTCTATAAGTGTTGTTTTGGCACCACAGTGTAGCAAACACTGTAGTTTGGCAGTGTGGTAATATAATATGATTGGTAGGCTCGTTACGATCGCTGCACGACTATTTCTTACTTTCCCAACACGTCTTCTGTGGGATTCCGCTCGTAAATTTTTTAATAACACCATGATTTCGATAGTTGGATTCTTGTTACCTGCGTTGAGTGCACGATGGTTACGATGGCTTTTTTAGTTCGTTTTTACAGTTCCATCGATGTACCGTGCAGTCTCCTGATATCATTGGCCCTGGTTGGTTCGGAAGATTTCGGAATCTCTTGCTGCAACATCCACGATTGTTTTCAGTTTGTTTGTTAGCTCGTTGGTTTCGTCTGAATCTTCTTGTTTCACAGCCTGCTTCTGTATTATTCAGACAATGTGTTGTTGTTTTTCCTCATAGACGTTCCACTTGGGTGTATATGAGGTTTGAAGAGAGGGTATTCCGCCTTCACAGGTTATACAGATTAGTGGAGAAATGATCGCTACCGCCGTGTAAATTAGTTAAAGCTCCTCATTTCACATGTTCAAATAATTTTGTGTCCAATAATTTACTAAAACATTATATTTCCAGAATACTTCTGCAATTTAGCGAAAGGTAACAGTAGACAAACAGCTTAGTAATCATCGGAGAAATACGTATGTCTAAACTCTTCTAATAAAATGGTATGTAAGCGTGTTCTATGTTCACCGATTCACTCGTTACTATCAGCGATTTAAGTATGCTGCATCGCATGGCCAGTTTCTTCGAAACACGCTTAACGATTCATTCGATAATTTACATGGTGCAATTTTGCGTCACAATTGTATTTCAGAACTATTAGTAACTGAAGTTACCAAAGTGAGTAATTAATTAAGTTAAATTAAATCTTCAAACAGTTGTAAAAGTCCATGTTCCAAGATCCATGTTCATTGGAATAGCGACAATCTGTAAATGCCACCGATGCAGTCGTAGAACGACTAGAGGGAAGAAACTGTAACGTTCTTGTAACACTATATGTATGTATGTATGTACCGTTCGTGCCTCAGAAGAAGTCTCTCGGCACAGGGTCAAAGGGGAACCTCGCTCGCTCCGTCTATCCCCACCATTGATGCTCCCATAATCCTAATGTTCAGTCTTTGACGTCACACGCTACAGAGGACGCGCGATCGCTTTAACCAATAGTTAAAGGAAGGCGTGCCCCTTCCACTCTGACCAATCAGCTCCGCATTCCTTTCACGGGACTTCTTGCGAGTCACGTACAGTACATGCCATGTAATAACACCGTGTTTGAGTACCGTTTGTCCCAAAAATTCTTTTTCGTTCTTCGACTGCATGAGGGTACTTAGAGTGACAGTTCTTTGGCAAAGGCGGTGTTCCGATAGGAATGTGTAACTAAACATGTGGTCGTACCCTTTCTACTCGAAAATGCATGTCTGATCACCACGTACCGTTAATTACTTTGAATATGATAGCACAATGTAAATCAACCGCGTCGAACTGTGAAGCTTTATTAACTGCTGTATTCATGAAAACAAGGAGGTTGACATGTTTTCACGTTTTAACGACGGTGTGCTGTTTAGAATCAAGAGAACATGATTATTCATGTTATGTTATGTCATAGTATTTGCTATGTCAAAAAACTGTAAGGTTATTTGAAACAAGGAGAACCTAACAATTTCTGCGATCTAAAAAATATATATATACAGGGTCATCCGTTTTTAAACGGCCAAACGTCAACCAGCTATAGAGGGCCCCAAATGGAACAAATTTCACCCCTAACACTTTTTGTGATTCATCCTTGATTTCTTGAAAATATCACCACGGAATAAAGCGAGAGCGAAAAGCGAGAGTATAGGTGCAACATTTGGTTTGGAGGCATCTACGGTTATAAATCTTGCTGCGCTAACGGTGTACACGGTTCGACATGTGCTGCTCTTAGTTGGCTTAAAAATGACGAAATTGGCTGGTACATTCGGAAGGATTGTTGATTTATGACGTCCATGGTCGGTACGTCGTCGATAGGGATTCTTATACCTGGCCTTCGTCGCGTTCTTGTCATTCCGAGCGTAAGTTAATTTGCCAAGCAACTCAGTTGAATATGGCGAACATTCTGAAGATTCTGTTTTCCTCTCTCTTTTTGGCGTCTTGAAAACCTTGACCGTGGGTAGCGCGCTGAAATTTATTCTATCATAACCATTCGCCTTGGATGCTTTGGCTGTAAAGCGCACGGCGTCCTTCGCGGGCAAAACAGCAAATCTGGTGAGCAAATGTTTTATTGCAGTCCGCATGCCGACAGCAATCTGCAGTCGGTCAGAAAAATTTTCTTGCCGGGACAAATCAACCCCCACCATGTCGTTGTGGGGGAGGGTTCAACGAAATTGCATATAACGCGCTGCAGGGCACGATTTCAGCACCATTTTTTGGCCAACCGTGTTGCAGTTTTTTCTTTCGTCTCGCGTCATTTTTTCTCGAGTATGAATCGCTCCGAAGAATCGTCGACTTTGATGGCAGTGGCAGCAATTGTACACACAATTGCTGTGTATCAGCTAAATCTACTGGAATTGGAGGAAGTGGAGCAGCAGCAACAGACATCGGTAGATGTCTCGAGAAGAAGGAGGCGTCGATACAGTGTTCATCCTTTGTGGAGGAACCGCGACTCTCAAGGCGAATTTGTTCTGGTGACAGATATGTTGGCCGAAACAGAAGCTAAATTTTATGGCTATTTCCGGATGAGTCGGAATTGTTTCGACTCAATCCTGCAAAAGGTTGGACACCGGCTGGTCCGTAAGGAGACCCGCCTGAAAAAGCCGATCTCACCAAGGGAACGATTAGCGGTTTGCTTGCGGTAAGTGGGTTTGCCATTCATTACATTTTACAAACACTTTTATTGCGTTTGCTAATTAGATATTTATACAGACAATAAACAGATAAATTTTTGTCACTGTTTCAGGTACCTTGTTACGGAAGATTCGATGAAGACAATCAGCTACAGTTTCCGGATGGGACATTCCACGGTACATGAGATTGTCAACGAAACCTGCCGCATTTTAGCCGAAATACTGCTGCCGGAGACCATATTCACGCTCAGCGTGGAGAGATGGGAAGAAATCCGGCAGCAGTTTTGGGAGAAGTGTGGTTTTCCAAATTGTTTGGGGGCCATAGACGGGAAACATGTCGTCATCCAGGCACCGGCGCACTCCGGCAGTACATATTTCAATTACAAAAAGACGTTCTCCATCGTTCTGTTGGCCGTGGCGGATGCCAATTCCAACTTCGTCGCTATCGAGGTTGGATCTTTTGGCCGAAACAGCGATGGAGGAATTTTCGCCCCGTCTGAGCTAGGACAACAAATGAAAAACGGGGTTTACCCGATGTTGCCCGACTGTAATTTGCCGGGCACATCGGTCAATGCCCCATGTGTCTTTGTTGGTGATGAAGCGTTCCCGCTGAGACGAGACCTGCTGAGGCCATACCCGGGCAGCCGAGTAGAGGGGGACACCGGAATGACGCAGTTCAACAACAAATTATCGATGGCCCGGCGGGTGGTTGAAAATGCCTTTGGCATTTTAACCCAAAAGTTCCGAATCTACAACCGCCGCATCCGAGAACGTGGACTTTATCATTGCCTCAACGTGTGCATTATTGCACAATTTCATCCGGGGGCACGAGGCAACAGGTGGAGTTCAGCGCACCACGGAAACGGACCCGACGAACCAGAGCGGAGGGATGCTATGGAGCCTGAGCCACCACGGCTCCAACCCAACTCAAGAAGCCTTCGAGGTGCGGGAGAAATTCAAAGGTTTCTTTAATGTTTAATATTTATTTAGTTTTAAGATTCAGAGTAATTAGCAAACCTGGGTCCACGTTATTTGTAACAGCAAAACTGTTTTAAAATTAGATCGAACGACTGGAATGTTATTAAGAAGAACCAACTTTTTACTATTCCTTTTGCGATTCCAACCAACTGAATTTTTTCCAAAGACTCTTACCGCACCTCGTCTAATGACCCAAACCTTCTAACTTCTTAATAACATTCCAGTCGTTCGATCTAATTTTAAAAAAGTTTTGTTGTTACAAATAATGTGGACTCACAAGGGAACATATTCACATGCGAAAATCCGATTTTGACGAAACTTATGGGAGCTTATAGTTCTTTGAATAATATTTGACACTTGTTTTTTTTATCGGCAACCATCCACTTTGAAGGGGAGACAACAGCCCTGAAAGTTGGAGGTCAAAAACCTTTTTTTTTTGAGATACTTCGGAAACCAGAGGTCGACAAAATTTGAATTGTACTAGTTCGTTATATTTCATTTGTAGTGGATAAGTGTTTGACAATGCGGCATTACATGGTGCGTGGTATCCTTATTGCAAAGTAATATGTATCTATTTGCAGCAGCAAGAAAAGCATATAATGCAGCCAAAATTAGCATGATATAACGATACTAGAATCAAGGAATTTTGAGAGAACGTACAGACTTTCCACAACACTAAGAACTGGGAATATAGTTAACTCTACTCAAAACAGTTCTGTTTTTTCACAGCTCCTGAATAATTCTGTGTATGATAATTTAGATAAGTATCTTTTGCCTATAGAGTATAAGCATTTTTGTGAGGAGTGAATACGATACTTTGTAATTTTTTAAATTTATCTTTTACATGTGGTGTACGAAGCAGATCTATTAGTTGGACTACTCTAATTTGAACGCAGTCAGATCCTGATTATTGCAAGAAATATGAAATATGAAAACGAAGAAAAGAAATATGTTAGAAATATAAAAAAAAAAAAATATGTAGAAATATGAAGAAATATGTAGAAATATGTTAACCGTGGGTAAAGGCCAATGCATACCTCACAGGCCAGGCCGGCCAGGCTCAACATTACAGCCCTGGTTTTGGTCCTAGCGTTTACTAGCCGGCAACCGTGTCAGGCTTTGGAACCGAATTTCTTCTCTGGCCTCTCGGGCCTTCCCAGATGGCCTTTCGAGAGCGCGTTGACAGTTCCCTGCTGTGCGGGGCACAAAAAAAAAGGTTTACGAGCTCTACAGCTCTCCTTAGGTAAACTATCGGTATCTCTCCTTTACAACACCATGAAAATAGGAAACGTTCCTGGCACTTAGTGAAACAGCATCGCACATCCTTATATGTATTTTATCATACGTAAATTATACATATAAAATTCTTCTTAAATAATTTATCATGTTTACGCAAATGTACAATTACTTAATGACCACTGTCCAACGAATACACGAAGGGAAACACACGGTCAACACGTGCTGGAAGGGACTCTCTCCCTCGTAATAAATCATAATATCGCACCTCCTAGTCGGAAAACATAACAATAGATACTATTTTTACTAAGAAATTCCCGTGTGATTAACTCCATGATATTGGACGTAAGCTGTGGGTTATAGGAGTGGGCTAAGATATTAAACTGTTACCGTCCACTACTACACGATTGTAGGGGGCGACAAGACGCCATTTCGTATGGGTTCGAAGTGGTGACATTGTATTGATGCGAAGCTTAGAAGAAGGTTCCCCGGCAGGACTGCGGTGACGTATCTATTTAGATACGAATGCGCGGCCGATTGGTTCAGAGTGGAAGAGGCAGGCCTCGTTTCACACGCATTTTCGGCTGAATTCGAAATATTGGCTGCAGCGGTAACACATACTGTGTAGCGTGATGGTCTTCGGTGTCAAGACATTGGGCCAACAGCCGCGGCAGAGAAGGGGATAGGCATACCTACGATAGACTCTCTTTGTTTAGGTACCGTCCCCCGGCGCTGCTCTGTATGGAGCGGTTTATGGCGGATTATTACTATTGAGCTGGAAGTCGGCATAGTCGGACAACATCTGTTTACTGTAAAGTAATTTGTAGACCCCGACTTCTTCGATGAATGTAAAAATGCTACACCCCAAGCAATTAAAAAAACGGCCACACTTCCAAAACGGCGAAATTAAAATTATTTCAAGGCCATGTTGTACCTGTCCTCACAGCGACCCTCGTTTCTTACCCGAAAATAATATTTCGGATCGCGCTTTTTACCCCCACGCAAAGGATAATTCCGAGGTTTTTTCGTGACAGAAGTTCGCCGCAGGAGACATAGCTAGTTTCGACTGCAGAGCAGCGTAGTGAACTGAGTGTAGTTAACATAGCAGCGTCAGCAGCGTCATCATGCAGGATGAAAAATTGATTGAATGTGTCAGGAGCAGGGAGTTTCTCTACAACCTGAAACATCCGAAATATATGGATGCGAAGTACAAGAATATTGCGTGGAGGGAGATTGCAGAAGAATTAAATCAAACAGGTCAGTATTATATTATACATTCGTGACGGTCATTTCATATGGTATAGAGAAACGCATGATTTTATTAAAACAATGATAGAAGGCTAATTAAAAAATATTTGTGTTTGCAGCTACCACATGCAGAAGCAGGTGGCAGAATATCAGAGATTCCTACCGGAAATTTCGCGCCCGCAGCAACACGACGCGGAGCGGACAGGCGGCATACACCTCGTCACCAAAGCCGCAGAAATATCAACATCTGCTGGATTTTTTAACTCCCTACTTCCAAGAAAGAGAGATGTTATCCAGTCTGCGGTTGGGGCTCGAGGCGGGCAACAGCAGCCAGTCCGCGGAGGACGCTTCCATTATTAATCCGCGTCCATTAACGGACACAGAAGAAGAAAGATCCGAGCCTCCGCGGAAAAGGCAAAGGAGGCAGGATTTTGCAGAGCTGACAGAATCGATGGACCAATCGAACGCCCTGCTGCAGAGTCTCTGCCAGCAGCCAAAAGAGACGGACATCGATCTCTTCTTGAAGAGTATGGGGAGAACCATTGCCAATTTCGACAGTAAAATGAAATTGATTGCAAAGAGGAAAATTTTCGAGGTGGTTATGGACTTGGAGGAAAAGCGGTTAGAAGAAGCGGTAGATTAGCTTAAATTAGTTTTAGTGTTATTTATGTTTTTTTAATGTTTTTTTTAGTGTTTAGTTTTAATGTAGTTGTAGTGTTAATGAGTGAGTGTGTGTGTGCAATGGGGTGGCAGGAGAGCGAGGATGTGTGCGTTTTACCAAATAAATTGTGATTTTGTGTTTTTATGTAATGTTATTTTATTTTATTGTATGTTATTTTATTTTTATTTTATTTTATTTTTTATTGTATTTATTGTATAGTAAGTATCGTATGTATCGTATGTATGTATTGTATAGTAAATATAGTATATATTATATTATTGTATAGTAAGGGCATATACCGTATTCATCATTTGTTTAATCCCCATACCGTTTCCTTGATTGCCAGGCATTCTAAGTGAATTGCTTTTTTTCTTCTTTGTAAATCAATCAATTTTTTTGAAAAATATGCTACTGGCTTTTCTTTGTCATTGTTTGGTATCTATTTAAATATTGCACCAATGCCTTCTAGTGATGCATCTGTGTAAATTCTAATTGGTAAATTCTTATCAAATATTTCCAACACTGGTTGAGAACACAATAACTTTTTTATATCTGTAAAAGATTTTTCGCGCTCTTCAGACCATATAAATTTCTCATTTTTTCGTAATAGTTTGTTTAATGGGTCTAGCAGTATTGAGCTTTTCGGTATATACTCATGATAGAAGTTTATTTTTCCGAGAAACTGTCTAATATTCTTTTGGGTTTTCGGAGTGGGAAAGTCTTGTATTGAGGTTAGATTATCTTTCACTGGTCTTACTGTATTGTGTTCTATTATTATGTGTCCGAGATATTTCACTGATTTTAATGCAAATGTACATTTTTTAAATTTTAGTCTGAAACCTTCATTTACTATTGCTTTTATTACTTTTTCTAGATGTTTTATATGTTCTTCGAATGATTCTGAAAAAATTAAGATGATTTTTCATATATATACAAAAATAGAGCGAAAAAAGTACCCGCGTCGGCACATTTTCAAACTTTAACAATCATTTACAACTATTACGAAGTATATAAAAATATAATTGACTATATGTATATGTAGAGAAGAGTCCCCTCTATCTCTTGACTCGAACTTGAATTTTCTTGCGTGTGTAATTTTTGCGTAACACGTCATTTTTTATCAAAATTATGCATTTTTACAAAAACCAAGTTTTTTGGAAAACGTTGTGTGATCGAGAAATTTTGCGGATTCGGATTTAGAATGGCAAGGTATATAAGAATCACCCAACAGGTATTGTAAAAACTTTTTGGTGTTGGACAGTGTATTTATTATACGATAATTGAAGATTCTTTACAATATTTACATTATTCACAATATTTACATTATTCACAATATTTACATTATTCACAATATTTACATTACTTGCAATATTTACATTATTTACAATATTTATATTATATTACAATATTTACATTATTTATATCGCGTCAGTGGCCGATTCCCTTAAACCGTAAAGAAAATCTCTAAACTCTGCTCTCTGATGTTAAATGCCTCAGTCGACCCTCTGCCTCCTTGGCGGCCGACTGAGTCCCACGTTGCACGTGGCGCTTCTTCTTCTTCCACCTGGTTGTTTGAAAGTGATCCCTCGTGAGCCCGTATGAAATTGTGTAATATACATGTTGCCATGATGACACGGTCAACATTTTCCGGTTTGGCCTGGATCTTCCTTTGATATATCCGGAATTTTTGCGATAGAATGCCAAACGCATTTTCTACGACTCGTCGCGCACTGGAGAGCCGTGTATTGAAATGCGTCCGGTCGGCGTGTCCTTCGGCTTTGCATCCCGGGTATGGCCTCATTAAGTTTCTTTTCAGCGGGAACGCTTCGTCGCCTACAATTACGCAGGGTGCGCAATTTGACGTGCCCGGCAAATTTGCGTCGGGCACCATTGGAAACGTCCCATCGTTCATCCTCTGTCCCAGAAAAGATTGGGCAAAAATCCCGCCGTCGCTGTTTTTGCCGAAACCTCCAATTTCGACGGCGATGAAATTGGACTTGGCGTCAGCAACGGCCAATAATATTATTGAAAATGTTTTTTTGTAATTGAAATACAGAGACCCCGAGTTCGGTGGGGCCTGTATATTCACATGTTTGCCATCAATTGCCCCTACACAATTGGGAAATCCACATCTCTCCCAGAATTCATTTTTAATTTTATCCATCATTTCCATGTTGGGTGCCGGCATTGCCTCCAGTAGTAGGGTGTCCACAATGGCCTGACATGTTTCCCTCACAATTTTGCAAACTGTTGAATGGCCCATCCTGAAGTTGTAGCTAATTGTTCGAAACGTATCACCCGTTGCTAGGTACCTGAAACAATGATAGAAGGGTAATTAAAAAATATTTCTGTTTGCTTTCTCTGTATAAATGATCAATGTAAATATAGTCATTATAAATGTTAATATAAATGTCAAAAAACTGTACAATCACTTACCGCAGGCATACTGCCAATCGTTCCGCCGGCGTGATTGGTTTTTTCCACTGGGTGACGGTTTTCTCCAGCTGATTTTCTATTTTGCTGAGCAACGTGGCAAAGCAGTTCCTGGTCATACGGAAATATCCGTAGAACTTGACTTCATCGTCTGCTAGCATCTCCCTGCATAGGGTTAGTTCACCCACGGCATCTCTGCTACGCCAAAGTGGATGAACGCTGTACCGACGTGTCCTTCTTCTGCGTCCTTCATCCTGGTCGATCCGGAGCGCTCGCTGTAGCGCAACTCGTCGCAGATTGAATTGTACGGCAAGGATTGCCAATAGCTCCACACTCAAATCCATTTTCTTCGAAACAAACGCGTGCGTGATATCACTCGTGTTGAAGTAGGCCAAAAATGGTGCTGAAATCTGGCTTCACAGTTCCTTAAATACACTACCGGCAACCCCCACTTCACAACCGCAAGGGCGAAGGTGGAATTTCCCGGCGAGATGGAATTTCCCACTTGGCGGTAATGAGGCACCCCATGCATCCTTGCATTTATGTGAACCGTTAGAAATGTCAGATTTGTAGTCCATCAATTTTATGACGGACAAAGTCAGATGAGGCGAACGTAAAAATTAGTTTCTGCGACGTGTTTTTAAATTACTTTTTATGATCACCGTCCGACGAAATCATTACTATGTTTGCGTAGTTGGGTCTAGTCGTAGTTGGCTGAGGTGGGGATAGGTTTGTTAGCGTAGTAATAAATTGTTACTTTGTTATAACTAGACATCGGATCTTTATGCATTTATGGCTTATGGAAATGTTAAAAGAATGCTATAATATAAAATTCGAGAGAATTTAACACGATTTTTATTTGCTTTGGATCTACAAAGGCTGTCCCCATTAAAAATAAAATTTTATTTCATTCCACTTTCTTAAAATGTTTCTATAAAAATTGGAAATTGCATAAACATCCGATGTCTAGTTATAACGTTTAAATTCCTTAACAAGGTATTCCCCATCTATTACCACGAGGGACTCTGAAATGTTCTGGTTGATAGCTATTTAAATATATAGTAATGACGAATTGTTTCACCGCACAGATTGTCAGATGATATTCTTTCTTTTTCGTTAGCGTAGTAATAAATTGTTACTTTGTTTGTTATATAACGTTTAAATTCCTTAACAAGGTATTCCCCATCTATTACCACGAGAGACTCTGAAATGTTCTGGTTGATAGCTTTTTAAATAAATACAGCATGTTCATTCTGTCTTCGTACTGCCAGGCCACAAGCCTGACAGGCTCTGCTAGAGCCTGCGAACCCCTGGGGTTCTGGTAGCAGAGGACACGCGGTGCCTTTGTTCGAGCCTCTCAAGTGGCTGTCCCGGACCCCAAAATGCTTATAAACTGGGATGTTGAGCCTGGCCGGCCTGGCCTGTGAGGTATGCATTGGCCTTAACACGCAACTTGTGATCTTGGAAACTATTACATTCTCAGACAAAAAGCATTAATAATTTAATTGTATAAGTGACATATATGATCGTGCTTTATGCAATTGGTTTTAAAAAAGGTAGTCAGCGTGTAATGTCACGGCAGCTTTTAGACTGATAAATGTAAATGGAGATTGAATTTCCCCTATCAGATGCTTTGTTATAGATACATAATAATCCCTTTTCATTTTCCCTTTTCAAATATACGTTCTTGCATTAGAAGTATTCATAGTTTAATTATTGTATATTGTTTATATTCTATAAAACTACATTGGGTTATAGCAATAGCTCTTGTGATACAAATATTTGAATATTATAATCTTATTTGAATTCAAAGTTGATGTAAATTTATTAACTATGAATGGAAGGATAATTAAAAAATGCTTTGGTTTGGTTAATATGAATTATTTATTAATATTTCTACAAATAAGTGTGACTATAGGTTGTTGGCAATCCTTATCTGCAAAAAATGAAAATTTAGGATATTTAACTTTCGTTAAAATTAAATTATCTTCTATAATTATTCTAGAAATGGAGGGAGGAATTACTTGTAGAAATAAGTGAGACACAATAAGTTTACTGTCTCACTACTATTATTCATTCAAACTATATTATTCCCAACAGAATAATTTTATAAATTCATGGTTTCATAGTAGGGGTCAAATATTCGTGTATAACATGTAATAATATAATTAACAAAATTACATTTAAATTATTACATTGAAATAGTAATACAGTTTTAATATAATGTGTCTTTAATGTATCAGTAGTACATATATACGTGCAGCATAATTAAATGTTTTTTTAAATTATGAATAAAATTATAATAATCCCTTTTCATTTTCCCTTTTCAAATATACGTTCTTGCATTAGAAGAGAGATGGAGATTTTAAGAGGTAAAAGAAATAATACTTTTGTATACGTTTACGAAGGATATTCTTATAACAAAGATTCTAAGAATCCAAAGATCTACCGTTGTTGTCGTCGTCAAACTAGCAAATGTACAGGATCATTAATTCAAAAAGATGATCACTATTTTGTGCAAAAACCACACAATCATCCTACCGAACCTCGCTGTGCAGAAGTATTAAAATTAAAGTTAGCCATGCTAGAGGAATGTAATAACAATCCTTCTGCAAACAATAAGGACATCTTTGACAATATTTGTCGTAGAAATTCTGATGCAGCAACATATATTTCATACAATAGTATGAAATCGATAATGTCAAGAGAGAAGAGAAAATCACGACCAGATTTGCCAAAAACTGTGCAGAGTGCACACGAAATATTAAAAAATTATGATGTCCTGAAAGAAATTTACAAGGGATGTGCAATCTCGAATGATAACAAATATGCACTAATTTTCTCTAATACTACATTGCTAACTGCATTAGAAAATGCCAAAGAAATGTATATGGATGGAACTTTTTCCGTAAGTATTTAAGATAAACCATTTATATGATTAATACCTTTCAAATAAAGATCGCACGCACGGAAAAACCCCAACCGCGGCGCGCTCTCCCTCGCACTCATTGCCGAAATAGGCATAGTGCTTTCTCCCTCACTCCCACAGGTAAAAACTCCTGCTCGAGCTCTCCCTCGCACTCGTTGCCAACATAGGCATAGTGCGTTCTTCCTTGCTCCCCTGTGCCTTCTCGCACAGCTAAAAATCCCAAGCCAGTGCTCCCACTCGCGCGCGCGGCCAGGATAGAACCTAGTGCTGTCCCTCTCACACGCACGGTAAAACACGAACCGGCGTACACTCACTCGCACCCACGGCCAGCATAGGGCAATTAGTCTTACCCTCAGCACCTAAAGTATATTCCACCTAGGATCAGTAGTACGTTTCGACCAGTTTCCGTTTGTCGCTGCGCATCTTCGCCCTGATTGGTGGAATTCCCACTCCGTACGCTCCCTTCCTAGTGCACAGAGCATGCGCGCAGTGGCATTTAAATGGCACCACGTGCTGTAGTGCTGCACGCCGTCGCATTCAAAACTCTACCGGGTGTTCGTACGGTATTGTGTAGTGTAGTGAAAACAGTGTTTTTAAACTTGTTTAAACATGGACAACCAAATTCCTGGCCCGTCCCATAGATCTCCGGTGAAGAGAAATCCGAGAGGAAAGGTAAGTTCACATTATATTAGGTTGTCAGGAAAGTTCTTTTCATTTTTTTTAACAGGTATTATAGATTGGATCAAACGACCTGTCATTTTTTGAGTAATTAGAAGAATTGGCTTTCCAAATGATGTGTAAACAAGATTTTGAAACAATTGCAATTGGTAAGAATTAAATGAGAAATTAAAAATGGCACTTTTCACAACTTTTTTATTTGAACATGTAGTGAAAATTTAAAATATGCGTTTTGTAGATCTATGTTAATTATACAAATGCTGAAAATTTCATCAAAATCGATTAATATACACATGAGCTACGAAGTGGTGAAAATCGTGGTTTTTCACGACTTTCGATCAGTTTCTGCTTAAATTCACAAATTCTACCATTTTTAGATGCGTGTCGTTTTTATCTGCATCAACCGATTTCGATGAAATTTTCAGCATGTGTATAGTTAACATAGATCTACAAGACGCATATTTTAAATTTTCACTACATGTTCAAATAAAAAAGTTGTGAAAAGTGCATAATTATTTATCATGCCTTTCGCGACTGTAGCCTTGTTTCTTTTCTCAAACTTTCTTTCTTTTACTAAATTTTTCTCTGTTTTTTAGTTAGTACGATCCGGTCAGAAACAGATCATTGTTAATCTGTTCAAATTGGTGACAGCGGAGGACCCGGACATCAAATATGACGCGCTGATAAAAAATCTGTCAGGGCAGACGGGCATTGGACGGGACACCGTCAGCAAGACGCTGGCGGAATATAAATCTACAGGCGTCGTTACATCGCCTAACAAAAAAAGGCGGCGCCTAAATATTTTGGAAAGCACTTCCGACGCCGATATTGTATCTATTCGGCGGAAAGTGCATGAGTTTTGGATGAGGAAGGAGATTCCAAATCTAAATAAAATTTTGGCAGCGTTAAACGAAGACGAAACCCTGCCAAACTTCAGCAGGACAACTCTCTTCCGATTGTTGCATCGGATGGAGTTCAAATTTTTAAAACGAAAGCGGAATAGCGCCCTGATATGTGAACCCCACATTGTTACCAGACGAAATGAGTAAGTAACAATCTACATTATAAAATTTTTTCCCCATTAACTCAGTTTCAATACAAAAGGACTGGCCATAAAAGTAACGATTGCCAGAACCCTGGCAGGCCACTAAAAAATCCAGGTCATTAAAAAATCCAGGCCACTAAAAAGCACCCTTCGACTTGTCTTTATAGTTACATCGTAGCAGTCCAGGTTTACCGAGCACAAGGACGGCCAATTTTCTACCTCGACGAAACATGGGTGAACGCCGGGGATTGTAAGACCCGATTATGGATGGACACCAGCGTGACCTGCCCGAGGAACGCGGAACAACGGGGATTGACAACGGGAATACCTCCTCCCTCAGGTAAGGGTAAAAGATTAATAATTTCTCATATCGGGTCAGAAGACGGGTTTGTACCTGGGGCCCTTCTTTGTTTTGAGGCCAAAGGTAATTCTGGCGATTACCATGATGAGATGAATGGGGACACATTTTTTGAATGGTGCCCAAAAATTTTGCCCATGCTGCCAGATGGGGCAGTCATTGTGATGGATAACGCCCCTTATCACAGCGTGAAACAGGATAGATATCCTAACACGAACTGGAAAAGGGACGATATTCTCATGTGGCTGCAGGGTAAGGGGGAAGTAATCGATCCACGCCGCATTAATAAACCAAAATTACTGGAGCTTGCTGTGAAACACAAGCAACCGAATAATTATATTGTTGATAAATACGCGAGTTAGAATGGACGTACGGTTCTACGGCTTCCCCCTTACCACTGTGAGTTAAATCCGATCGAGCTGGCATGGGCAAAAATTAAAGAATTTATTAGGGCGCGCAATACGTCTTACAAGTTGGTAGATGTCCGCCAATTTGTGGACGAAGCCGTCGCAAATGTGTCCTCCCAAAATTGGAGGAATTTCATTCATCATGTGATCGAGGAGGAAAAGAGGTTTTTAAACATCGACAGCATCACAGATGAGGTGATGGATAAAAACCCCGAGTGGTCGACCTCGTCTGATGACTCGGACATGATATGAGTTAAATATAAGTTATTTTAGGCGACTATTGTAAAAGTTATTTTGTAATGTCACGTCCGATGGTTTTCATAATAATTCCTTATCGGATTGATTAGTTGTCGACCGTGGAACCACCGCACGTGACAGTATATACTTGTATTTTGTAAATAGTTGTAAGATATATTGTAAATGTATTAAGTAATATTATAAAATATTATATATTATAAAATATTAAATGTATTTAAGTGATATTATAAGTAGTTGTAAGATATATTGTAAATAATTGTAAACTTATGTAAGTATAGGGTGTCCCAGCAAGAGCGCCGGATTTAAATTTGCCGTCATTTTGTTAATACGAGTTGTATGGTGATTTTTTTTTTACAGTTGTCACGTACAGACTACGCGATTTAAGAATATGAAGAAGTATTCAAACGAACAACGTTTAATTATTGTAAAAACACATTACAAAAATGTTGAAAGTTTTGCGAAAACAGTTCGCCAATTATAATTAAACGTTGTTCATTTGAATACTTCTCCATATTCTTAAATCGCGTGGTCTGTACGTGACAACTGTAAAAAAAAATCACCATACAACTCGAATTAATAAAATGGCGGAAAATTTAAATCCGGCGCTCTTGCTGAGACACCCTATAGTAAGGCGTGGTTGTAAGAGAGGCGGGGGTTTATAGCCGGTAGGAATCCGGCACTACCCTATTAACCATTTGCACTCGGCACAATTGTGCTTCAGAATCACTACTCGAGTGCAAAGGGTTAAAGGGTGCCTATGTAAGGTTTTCCCCCATCTCTATAAAAAAAAAAAAAATAAAAATATAGTTGTAAGTTATTTTGTAAATAGTTGTAAGTTATAATTTGTGAATATAAATATATGATGTAAATAATAATATAAATAATGACAAAAAAAGCCCCTTTCCCTATAAATAATGTACAAAATTATGTTTTAAATTTAATAAAATGTCAAATTGTATATTTAAATTAAATTTATAATTCGTTACTAGACAGCGGATCTTTATGCATTTATGGTTTATGGAAATGTTCAAAAAATGCTACAATATAAAATTTGAAAGAATTTAATACGATTTTTATTTGCTTTGGATCTAGAAAGGCTGTTCCCATTAAAAATAGGATTTTATTTCATTCCACTTTCTTAAAATTTTTCTATAAAAATTGGAAATTGCATAAACATCCGCTGTCTATTCATTACATGTGCAAATGGTCACGATTTCCTATACCCTATACTTTCATGCTAATCCGTTTCATTACTGTACACCGTGTATATGAAACTCACAGTGGAGAGTGGATGGTGGAGTGGGAGTAGAGAGGTTCGCAGCGCCTCTCGCGACCAGTCAAGCTGCGCGAAACACTACTGATCCTACGTGGAATAAGGTGTAGGTGGCTTTTTCTCAAGCAGCACTTTCTCGCTAGAGAAACTACACCCTCACGGATATACAACTCCACCCCCATAGTTCCGAAAATACCCGATAGATGCTTCTTGACTTGAACTGCACTTTCTCGCAAGAAAAAGTATGCAGTGACGGATATACCTCCCCAAGGAAAACTCACAGAAATCGGAAAAACTCCTCAGTCTCTTGCGAACCACAGTCGCGTGCGGTCGTCGCTTCACAGTCTGTACGCCTACTAACTGTTTTTAACATCGTTCAACCTAAATTCTCTTGCGAACTACGGTCGAGTGCGCTGTCGTTCCGCAGTCAATGCCTCTCTCGCATTTTATTTGCGTTCTGTGCGCGTCTATCCAACCGCTTCAATACTCGCTATCGAAGTTCCTTCATATTCTAACAACCGACAGGTTATCTCGTCGGAAAGCAAGTGAGTTTTTCCCTCCTGGACTTAGTCCACGGAGGGCAATCCATTGCAATACCTCTTACTTTACTCTCTTTTGCAGTGTTCTGTATAGCCTAAAGCTATCTCACACAACTGCTTCAATTTTTCACGCTTTGCTGCTTGACTGCTTGTTGCACTGTAAGTCAAATCACTCTCTCCCCCCGGACCACCGGGCGGGTTTCACTTATCCTCCACTCTCTGCCAGTTCGTAGCTCGCCGATTCCTTCATCTGTGCTTTAACCGTTGCATTTGAATTCCGTCGTTAAAAATTCTTCGAGTGTCTCTGAGTCCTGTGCTGCGCGGCTACGAGGCAATTCCCCCTCGTACCAAGGGCAGCGGCCCAAACAGGTCGCTCCTCTATTATCAACTGTGACGTGGCGAGTTTCGCCTACGTCTCCTCCGAGTTGTAACGGAAGACCGGGCCACTTCCGAAACCAGCAGAAAGAGATCGGCAACCGCGAGCGCTCCCCCTGGGATGGTCTCTAAAGACCAAGGGGCAGCGCTAATACGTTTCAACGTCGCGCCACTTGGCGCGACGCGAATTGCAGGACCGTATCCGGGTCCCAAGGGGGCCCGGAACCCCTTTTCCTACTCGGCCACCTGCGGGAATCTCCACAGAAGGACGCTGCCAGGACGCTCGCTAGGAAATTCCGGCATATAACAACGAGGGAGATCCCGAGCCCGGGTTAAGGAGCCTGGAGGAGCTGCCGAGGAGCAGCGCGCCGGAGAATACCATCGTCTCCACCTCGCAGCGGCCTCACCCGCCAGAAAGGAAATTCGCGCCGCGGGATTGGCCCAGGATCTTCCTCCGCGGGAGAACGAACCAATCGGCGACCACGATCACCGCCGATTGCCGAGCGCCCTGGTCCTCGGACCGTCGAGCACGGCCCTGCCGTGTCCGAAACTGCGATAGGCCCAAGCGTCGGGCCGAGCGGGAGAAATTAGGAAAGTGGGGGACGCCCTGCTTCCGCGTTCCCGAGCCATGTCGAACTAGGTCATTGTGCCGAAAACTATCGCGACAAGTAGTCACAATTAACTATTGCGTAAGATCCAAAAGTCCGTTTTGTAACCGTGCGGAAGTAAGAAGGGCTGCTGCCGGCCAATCATAGGAGCTGCCAGAGACATCCGGGCGAAAAACCACCGATTGGCGAGGGCAAAAGCTGCCGGACGGTAAGCGCCGATCAGGCTTAATTATCGCATCTTTTTGACACCCTGTTTCGCGTTGGCTCGGGGACGATTTGCGAACGGCCTCAAATTCGCGTCGTTAACGGCGGGATTCCGCGTCACCGTAAATCGCGTCGTTGGTAAATCGCGTAGGAGCCGGGACCGCCGGCCGGTTATAGCGCGGGTCAAAGTTTTGTGAAGCGAGCTCGCGTATTTTGCGGACGACCCGAAACACGCTACCGGTTTTTGCGGGGAGAAATCCCAGATAATTACGCGGCGATCATAGAGAGTGACCACGGTGGGACGACGCGGCGTAGCCGGATCTACGTTTTCGGCTTAGTGGATCGGTACAATCTTATTATTGCGCGTGTAACATCGGGACACGGTCCCATCTAGCTCGACTAATTTTCAATCACGACGCAGAACATCGCGCCAGGGGTCGTGTCCGACGCGGAAATCGAGCGATAACAGCGCGAGCGACCTACAATCCGTCGATTACTAAATATTTCGCGCGGGCTTATTTTCTTACGGCTGCCGGCCTTCCTGCCGACAGCCGCGTGTACCATCTTCGTTCAATAAACGATTGTAAAGCCCAGAACTCGCATTCGAATTCTTTGAGAAGCCTTCCCGCCGCGGGGAACTTCCCGCACTCCTCTCGTCGAACCCTGACCCCGGGAGAGTTATCCAGCGTAGTACGCGGCCGTCGGGAAGTCGGAATTGCGACATATTTCGCGTCAACGATCGGTAGAATATTTGCGTGGCATCTCCAGATGCCTGGCGCCCGTTAGAAGGACTCGATCCGAAATCCAAATTCGCGGAAACCGACTTTGCGGCGGCCCGGTTGTCGCGGGTGGTGCGAGGCCCGGCTTTACGGCCATAAAACCCGAAGTAGCCCGGGTTTTCGCCGTCCGACGGACCGGGAAAACCTAGGCTACGTGACACAACATGTAACAGACCTGGACGCGCCAGGCCTGTTAGGAACGGTCTCGCGCCGCCGCGACCACTCCCGAACATAGCCGACGAACCCCGAACGCCACCGGGCCCCGAGCTTCGCGCCCCGCGTCTAGAAATCGGCTCTGGCGGGAAACGGAAACCGCCATTGCCCCCGAAATTGGCGTCTCGGATGTGAGACGTCACCGGAACTTCCGCCGCGAACCACCCCGCACCGAGCCCCTCGCCCTAGAGCGACGAGGGCATAAAGGGGACCCCCGAGCAGGCACGGGCCTCTTTCGTTCGCTAGTTCTCGCGCTAGAAAGTCTTAGTAAAACACATACACTTACGTACACGTCGCCACGGTACCCTTACAAGTAAGTAGTCCGATATCACCCCGTTGTCTCTCCGCATCCCGGTACACCGCGGTGACCACTTCCCGTTTTCACTAATTCCGCGATGGCACACATCCGTGGCCATTTCCCGCCCCGTTAACCGTCTCCCGGTACGCAGCCGTGACCATCCCCGTTCCGTACACCGTATCCTGGCACGCAGCCGCGGCCACTTTCCGTTCCGTCCACCGTATCCCGGTACACAGCCGTGACCACTTTCCGTTCCGTCCGCCGTATCCCGGTACACAGCCGTGACCATTTTCCGTCCCGTCCGCCGTATCCCGGTACACAGCCGTGACCATCCCTAGCCCCGTTAACTCTCCGATGGCACGCCGCCGTGGCCATTCGCGACCCGGAACCGCGTTCCGCGTGGGCGAACCGCTGTTGCCCGATCGCCGACACGGTGAATCGCGACCCCGAGACCTCGCGCCGCGATAACACGACCCGAACACCGCACGCCGCGATAACGCGTCCCGCGATAACGCGCCCCGATGCCGCGAGCCGCGATAACGGAATCCCGCGACACCGAACAGAGAACCGTAGCCGGAAAAACATAACCCGTCTCGTGTCATTTCGCCACCTCGGCCTTTATCACTCGCGTAACCTATGAATCCTGGCACGGCGAGCTCAATCCGGCCGCGAGACCCGTCCGTTGCAACGAGCCGCGAGAACCGTGCTCGTTACAAACATAACCACACATAAACACACCTACACAATATCGGGTCAGGATTTAAAACCCGTGACCTTTTTCTCTTCCTCTATCTCCCCTGTATCCTCGCACTACTTCATACAGGGTGTTCCGAATACACACTTTTCTGTCCTCACTGCTGCTGGTAATTTCTGAAACGATGGAAGGGCATGTTCCACTGCCCGTTTAATCGAACCGGAACCAACACCTTCTAACTTTCACCCTGGCTCCCCCAGGGAAGCGCCTTTCCATGAAGAAAAGGCCCGTAATCATACAAAACGAACGATAGTTCGTAAAATCGGCCACGTCGAGGATGTAATCACCGGCATTTCTCGCTATCAGTCTCATCCCATTGACCTAAACACATCTTCGGATGTCACTTTCGATATGCCTAGGCTCTCTCCTGATCCAGCCTCAGGCAACGAAAATGTTGACACTAGCATCCCTTCGTGGAATCAGACCCAACAAACAATCCTCTCCGCTCATGCCAAGCAAGCTCAACTGTGTAGGGATATGCACGTGTACGATCGGCAAAGCGTGGCGGCAACGTGCGATATTGTAATTGCCGGCCGAAAGAACCACCGATCTCGGCGGAGCGCGGCGGCCGCCAGACACGTCCTTTGGTGACCGGCCGACTCGGACATACAATGTACAAACGAAGGCAGTATAAGAGGGCTGGATCGACCGAGAGGTTCAGTCCAAATCTCGCCGTCGAACACGCGCCGTCAAAAATAAAACATATTCAAACCAATACGTTTAGAGTTTTTCGCCCCTACACATTGAACAATTGTTTAGCACAATTCAGCGGACATTATCTTTGCCGACCGCATCTTTTATGGACGCTAGGCCGTCTTTTTCGAGCATTTCGTTTAATTCTCGCTTGATCATTGTCACTATCGGTGGTACTAGGTACTCGGAAGATATGTACAGTTGGACCAGAGACACGCCAGCTTTGATTTTGTCGTAAGCATCCGCTCCAGTGAAAATTCCACCATTGCCGATGATAGGAACGCTCGCATTGGTTCTGTTGTACATGTCCGAGATCATCGCGGTCGACATATCGGTCAGCGGAGCTCCGCTGAGTCCTCCATCCTCCTCTTGCAACGTACTTTTTAGATTGTTCCGCGTGAACGTGGTATTGCACAGTATCAGACCATCCACTTTAGTTTCCTTCCTGAGTATGACATCAGCGACGTCCTGCCTCTCCGACTCGGACAAGTCCGGAGCAAGCTTTAACAACAACGGCTGTTTGCTCTTTATTTCCAGCCTAACTTCGTTTATTCTTGTTAATAATTGCTCCAATTCCTTCTTGCTCTGCAGGGATATCAAGCCAGGCGTGTTTGGACTGGAGACATTAATTACAAAGTAATCGGCTACATCTGAGAACTTCTTAATGCCATATGTTCAGGATTCAAGCTGTGAAATTCGGTGTCTATTGTCTTACTGACGACCGCTGTTTCATACGGTTTTTGTCGCGTATGTCAACACGCGGCTAGAGCGCGTGTCGCCGTTGCTCGACACCGCGTAGCAACAGTTCTCACTCTCATTGGCCGAATTTCACCGTTTGAATCCTTCAAATCATGACAAACAAGGATCATCCGATTCGCGAGCTCCAATCACGGTGCTCCACATTCGATGGTCTTTGTTATTTAAGGCACCTGCGCGTGCCTTCTGGCTCTCTTAACGCTCTTAACGCTCGTCACTCTCTGAACACTCGTAAAGGTATATTTCTCTCACTTTCGCCATTTCTGTTCGCGCTCGTCTCGCTCAGAGGATATTTCCATATCTCTCGCTCTGAGACTCTCGCTATCTCGAACTACTCGTTCGCAGTATTCTTGCGATCTTCCGCGCCGCGTAACGAGCATTCTGCTTTGCGCCAAGATCTCCGTCGTTCGCGTCGAAGATTTCCGTCTCGCGCCGGCACGCGTTTCGTGCCGCTCAAGATTTCCGCTTCGCGATCCGACAGCAGAAGTTTGCTCGCCCAAGATTTCCGTTCGTTCACCGGTTCGCGACTCTCGTTCGCGTTTCTCTCTCGCAATTGTAGGCAGTGTTAAACAGAGTTCAAATAAAATGCAGTTCAACCTTACATCTCTCGCTTTCTCTCTCTCACTGTCTCAACCTCTCATTAATCCTTTCCCGTGGATTTCTTTGCGCGCTCAACTCTGAGTGGTCCCGGCATCAGGCTGCTCCGACCGTCGGTCGACGCCGAAACACCGTCTATGTAGTCCTGACCTGCATCTTGCATCGTCTTGTTCTTGCCTAGGTTTACTCCAACAATACCATGGAAGTCATTATTTTCTTTGAGCTTTTTTAACCAGTGCCACACGGTATCGTGGTCCTCGCTGTTAAAGCCATATCTGTTTACAACAGCATTGTCTTCTACTAGCCTGAACACTCTTGGTTTCGGATTACCAGATTGTGGCTTTGGAGTAACCGATCCTGAAACATAGTTAAATATGTTAAATGGAAGATACTAGCGGCAATAGTAGTTGAAAAGAGGACTGTAAGGTGTGTTACCTATTTCTACGAAGCTAAAGCCTATCCTGTGCAAGCCTTCTACAGTTTCTGCTTGCTTGTCGAATCCAGCTGCCATCCCTAAGGGGTTGTTAAACTGTATACCCCATACATTCATCTCAAGAGAAGATGGATCTTTTGTGGTCTGCTTGCCTACAAGACCCCACTTCAGCATCTTAATGGCAGCATTGTGAGCCAATTCTGGGTCTATCAGTCGAATTAACGGTGCAGCATATCTATTGTAAAACTTCTCATTGCTCTGGTATATACATATACCACCGAACAAAGTTACAGCTGTGCTGGTTACCGTCAACAGTGACTTAAGTTTATCTTTGCCACTCAATCTTCGAGCCATTGTCAAATATAAGAGACGGGTCAGTTAACTATTGCGAGTGGTGGCTCGACAGTCCGAGACTGGCATCCACCGCGAACGGACGTGCCCTTGAGCACCTCCCCGTCTTAACCGGAAATTTAGCATATAGTTCAGTGAAACGACAGTGCAAAGTATGTGAGTTCGGCTCCCGCAGCCACCGACAAACCCAGTCAATTACCAGTGATAATTAGAATTCAACTCAGTGCATACGACCTTCAAGATAAAGCCTGGCCCCGATACACGGCGAGCAACCCTCGTCCCGTATCGGGCCCAATGGCGTCTACCTCTTGCCAGCGCCCCAAAAGGCGCCACACCAACGATGGAGAAGGAAAAGAGAACTCCTCAGGCGATATCAACCCTAAACCAGGAACGTCCAAAACACCCAAACTAACCACGGGTCAGCTTGATAGATTGTTTAGAGACATACTCAATGATAGCAACAAACCAACGCCACGGAAAGGGCCTGTCCAGCCAAACCTGGCAACAGCCAGGAAAAAGGAGACACCAACGCCATCCCCCGGACCTTCATGAAACCCTAACGCCGCAGACAAAAAAAACTCCAACGAGGAAAACCCCAAGGGAAACCCCCAAAAAGACACGCCGAGCCCCACGCAGCCACACCAACCCGAACAACGAAACGACACTAACCAACCACTACCATCCGCTCTCAGACGACAGCGACAACGATCTCGATGAGAATACCCCAAATGCCCTCCCAGCCGGAAAACGACCAAAAACAAAAACATACACACCACCACCGATCTACACGACGAACACTAACATCGAAAACATAATACAAACCGCACTGGCGCTTAACATCAAGAAACAAGAGTTCATCATAAAAGAAACTGACAAGAACAACCACACAATATACACAAAAAACCTACAGGACCACAAAGCTATAACAGACAAGCTAACTGAATCCAAAACCCAATACTACACCTATACCCCGAAAGAGTTAAAGCCAATGTCGATCATCCTGAAAGGCATAAAGGGAAACTTCTCTCCAGAGGACATTAAAGCAGAATTATAAGAACTCCAGCTCCCAGAAACAAATATTATTAACGTCACAAAGTTCATATTCAACAAGCAAACCCCAGAAAAATACCACCATCTGGTCCAACTCAGCAGAGAGAGCAGAACAGCAGCCCTTTTCAAAACCAAAACTTTGGCATACCAAAAGGTAAAATGGGAACACCTAAGGAAACCCCTGGTGTTCCAGTGCAAGAAATGCCAAAGGCTCGGACATGCAAGCAGGAACTGCCAACTACAATACCGCTGCGTCAAATGCGCTAAAAACCACGGCCCCGGTAACTGCCCCCTAACTAACACCGAAAACCGAGACAACCTCAAGTGCGCGAATTGCGGTCAATCGGGACACCCAGCCTCCTACAAAGGATGCCCCTATATTAAATTCGCACTTAAATTAAAAAAGGACTCCAAAACCCAAACCAGAGCTACTCTGAGCAATAAAATCCAAAAAATTGCCACCACAGTCACAAGCGACCGCTCATTCGCCCAAATGGTAAGAGGACCAATAACAAACCCCCAACCGACCCGAGAACCCACCATGCAATAGAAGCCGATCATCTGAAGCCGATTACCTGGGACGGAAAGACAACCTCAACGATAACATTGCACATAACTGACGGACTGCAACAGGGCACGGTCAATTCCCAAATACTGTTCAACATCTACACAAGCGACCTTCTCAAGGCGTTCAATTTCAATAAACCCGATGGGGCAGCTGTGCTGGCTTTTGCCGACGACCTTGTTACATATACCTCCAGTAACCGAGTAAAACAGGTCCAAACAGACCTCGAAACCACAGTTAATAAAATAAATAACTTTTATTGCACCTGGAATCTTAGGCTCAACCCCCAAAAGTGCGAGACAATATTATTCCGGAAACCCTTCCACTACCTCTCTCTCTCTATCTAAAAATATCAAAGCAGAGGCAGCAACAAATTTCAAATAACCACAACCATACCTGGAACCTCAACTCAATGCACCATCCCCCATAAAAAGACCGTAAAGTACCTGGGGGTACATATTGATTACCTGCTGAGAGGCAACGAACACATCGCCATTCAACTGAACAAAGCAACCTTAGCATTCAAAGCCAATAGCAAACTCTTTTACAACAAATACCTCCCAGGAAAAGCCAAAACCATCCTCTACATGCTGATAATCAGACCAATCATTACATACGCGGCCCCCATCTGGTGGAATACCAATCACACAATGACAGAGCGCTTAAGACTTTTCGAAAGAAAATGCTTAAGAGCATGCAACAACATCTACAGATCCCAAAATACTAACTGGCAACACTACATTAATAACACAACACTATACAACACAGCTGACATCCCAAGAATAGACACATTCATAATAAAGTTAACCAGAGACTACCACAGTAAGTTACCACGTATTGAAAACTCAATAACGAAAAACCTAGCAACCCCAGACGAAATAGACACCTTCAGACAGCAACTAAACTCAGGCTACCTACCCCCCCCCCAAGCCTTCACCACTTGTAACGCAAATGGACTTATACAAGACCACAACAATACCCCCATACTCTATCATTGGCGACGCAACGAAACCCACAAACGAATAGCACTTAATAGCCACGACTACACAGAACACCCTGAAAGATTTCGATTCACCACCAGCCTACCCCTACGGGACTATAATAACTTTGAAAGGCTAGACTTCAAAAAATACTGGTGGCTTAACATCAATTGCCCCCACTTAACGGCTCTGCGTAACCGCAAAGCACCTACACCACATACACACCGAGTGCAATAAACGCCTTCACGAAAATTAAAGGAAGGCCAGCAATAAAGTAGCATAAGAGTCCTGGCTCATGCCGTGTACATAGCAATAGTGGATAAGTTGTGAATAGTTGTACATAGTATTATAACTATACACATAGTTAGACTTATTTATTGTTAACCTAGTATGTAAGCGTAGCTAGTAAGAACTTAGTTAGTAAGAACCCGAAACAAGACTAGACTGATCCTGGGGTTTTACACTGCTAATTCAGCACGACTTTTCCCCCAACCCAAAATACTCGCAGTAGTATATTTCCCTTCTAACCAAAGAATTACTAAATGCAATCTAGTGCGTAAGATAGTATAATAACACCTAATAAAAGCAAAAAGATTATATATTAGTATTGCAAACGAGCAATCAAGTGTGTATTATGCTAGTATATTTAATGGTTAAGTTTTTGTTATGTTTGTTTGCGGTACCATAATTCTAGAAAATGTATCTTGACTAAACCAATAAACATATTTACAAAAAAAAAAAAGTGGTGGCTCGACCGGTGGTGTTGTGGGAATAATGGTGATCGTTGAGGTTAAGCGATGTTGGTTGGGGCTCATCGAAAGATGGGTGACCGCGCGCATAATTGACCGCGCATACTGACTGCGGGTCGGTTAACTATGAAAGTACAGTTTTCTTCCTGGAGAAAGCATCTAAAACTACCGCTAAGGTTATGTGCGATCGTTTTCACAAACGATTAATAAATTCGTCATAATGATTAAAGTATTACGACTGTATTGATGTTACATCCTTAAATAACATTTTGATAACGATTTTATCGAAGTATGTATTGTTAATTTAATCGTATAAGATCGCATGGCGACTATTTACTTAAATGCTATAGTCACCTAATGAAAGACACGTTCAATTGATAGCCTTTGTTGTCAATGGACGCGACAGATTGTAAAAGCAGAGAGGAAGGGAGAGTGCTCATGGCCGGGTTTTCGTGATCCCACTTTTTGGACCTCGCCGTTTTTAGCATGGCACAGAACCTGGGCCGTCTTTTCTGGATTAGAACCCCGGCCGTCTTTTAACAAGGAAAAGAAACCAGGGCCGTCTCTTGACAGTCTTGAAACCGAACGCTCATTATTTTTTTAACCAAGATTACAACGTACAGCTTAATTGTTTTATATGAAATATGTAACTGTGACATGTAAATCGTGTGTACAAAATCTCTAATTAATATAAATTAAGTATAATATTAATTGTAATGATACGTATTTTATTTTTTCCAATCTTGTAGTTGCAAACTCTAGTTGTAAAAAATGATAAACCCGGAAAACTTTGAACAAATACAAATTTCACGTCGACGTTTAAAAAAGCGACCATATTGAATATTAATTTAATAATGAGCTATTGTCATCAGCACTATCTTAAATTTTTTCATATATTTAGCTACTATTATTATTAATTTAACAAATTTTTTCCACCTCAGCACCATAGGATTTCTACTAGATGAATTTAAAAACATATTAGAACTATTTTTAAATAATTTTACTCGAGAACATTCTAGTTTACTCTTTATTTCACCGTTCTACTAATTTTTTATGGGCTGCATTGCAGCTCTGTTTAACTCTCTTTTACAACTCAATACCATAGTACCATTCATATTTAAAGAACAATTTTTTGCGACGATCATTGAAAAAACGAAAGTGTTTCCATATTTCAGTCCTTTACCTGTGTTCTGTGGCACATCTGGAGTTTTATGGTATGCTAACAATCGCTACTGAGTCGCAGGCCAAACCGTACAAGCGAATGCATTCACAACTTCCATAGGCCTGCCTCCAAAACTAATTAAAGGAAGGGTAGAAATACCGTGTGCACTAAACTCTTCAAAAGAAGCGGATTCTAGTCGCTCGTGTGTTATAAACCTCATTTGATACTTCATCAACAGGGTGATCTTACATATTTCTCTAACAGTTCCAAGTGCATAGTCTTTGTTCGTGATACACTCTTTGTAATAATTAAATTAAATAAAATATTAAGTATATCTTTCATACTACTAGTGACCCTCGCAGAGTTGGGCATTATTTGGGATAAAAAATTACTTAAATAAAAATTCGAATAAAAAATACTTTATCTTTATTTTTGTTATTTGAAGGTTCGAAAAAACCCTCTTTATTGAACGAGTATCAAATAAATAATTTTATTAGATAAGAATTTATCCGACGAATAAAAATACTTTTTTATATTTGAAGCTTTAAATTAAATTTTCATTTTTTATCTGCACTGTTATTCGAAGGCTACGACTAATTCTTTCGAATAAAAGAATATTTTTCGTCAGCTCGAATAAGCGGCTTCGAGCCCCGTCGGCCCAGGCCCAGAATCTCGTGCCACCTCGGTCGCCCAGCGATGCAATAAACGGCAGCCGCGCGATCCGAGGCGAGAACAGATATATCGGTGTGAAACTACTCCCAATCAAATTACAAAACTTCTTTGTTTTTCATTATTTCTTTATAGGACTTCCACCAACCTATTTGTGGAGTTTTTCTGATTAAAATGACACTAAACACGATATAATTTGATCTGTATTCACTGGTTTTATCTGTATTGCTATTCAAACGCTTCGAATAATTTTTTGCCAGCTGTAAGTTGTGTTAAAATTTTTGTACACTTTGATTGTGTGGAGTTATACGTGTAGACAAAAGTATTTACTTTGATTGTAATTTAACTCACTTTAACACGTTCCGTGCCACGGCAATTTTTGAAGATTTTCCATTCAGGCCGCGTGGGACGTACACGACCCACACTTTAAAGATTTTAAAAAGTCGTTTAAGACGTATGCCTTAAATTTTTTCAGTTCTACAAAGCTATAATTAGCAGGAAAAAGATATAAATTTTAATATGCATTAGACAACAAAGCAATAAATTTAATTTTTAAGGAATTATTTTAACAAACACAAGGTCAGACGAATGGCCGGTCGAATTCCAAATGGCCTGAACGGAAAGTGCAGCGTGGGTCGTATACGCCCCACATGACACGGAACGTGTTAAAAATTAACTTATCTTATTTAAATTGAAATGTAGGGAACTTAATATCATATTTTTTTAGAATTGTCTAGACATCATGTCTGGGTCATCTGACATCACATCTGTCATTTTTTAGTTATTTAGCCCTAAGAGTTCGTTATGGGCTTGGGGACGCGTCTAGAAACGGGAAACTAGACCAGCCGTACTCCACTCAATAACAATTGACACGTCGCAGGCAGACACTTAGGAGAAAGGCGATACAACATTGTCGCGGCCACAACATTGTCGGATATATCGGTGTGAGACTAGAAGACCACTACTAATCCAATTACAAAACTTCTTTCTTTTTCTCTTTTTTTTTTATAAAACTTTTACCAACATGTTCGTGGCATTTTCTGATTAAAATGATACCAAATATGATATAATTCCGATAATATTTACCTGTGTAATGATCGATGAAAGTTGCTTCCCATAACAATTACATTAACGGAAAATTAGTGTAAATGTGATGCGAATTATATCGCGTTTTATATCATTTTAATAAGAATAATGCCACAAATATGTGAGTCTCATAAAAAAATAATGAATAATAAAGAAGTTAAATTTTTCATTTTTCATTTTTCATTTTTTTTTTTATTGAGCACACGCGAGCTTTGATCTCTGCCGGCGGCCGCGACTCTCTGCGGCTCTTTCTTTCCCATACGCTGTCCTCCTCTGTGTTCGAAACTTTTATCGCTCGTTACACAAGTAAATATCATCGGAATTATATCATATTTGGTATCATTTTAATCAGAAAAATGCCACGAATATGTTGGTAAAAGTTTCATAAAAAAATAATGAAAAATAAAGAAGTTTTGTAATTGGATTAGTAGTGGTCTTCTGGTCTCACACTGATATACCCGATACATAGCGTCATGTTACACTCTTCGGCTGCGACGGCTCTCAAGATTCTTTTCCGAATCGTGTCGTGCCGAAAATCGTGTCCTCTGCGACCAGAACCCCAGAGCCGTTTACTCCCCCCTAGACCACCGAGATGCCAATGCTGGAGCGTGTTGGCCAGAGGCAGCCCCAAAGACGTTGGAAAAGATTTCTGGCTCGAAGACTATTCTTGGGCCGGCCTAACCCTTGTTCTTGAATCTAGGCGCCCAAACAGGAAAATTAACACATGATATTTATAAACATTCATTAAAATTTAATATCTATATTTAGTATATAATAATAGTAAATAATCCTGTTGTTAGTAAATAAATACATGTTATTTATAATTCTGTGGCGGACCCCTTGGAGAAAGCTAAACGCACCCAGGTAGGAACATCGCCTGCGAGTTGGGACTCTGGAGACATTTGGTCGCCAGGCCCAAGCTCTCCTTGAGCGCACAATTAGGCGCCGGATGTCCTTCCTACCTGGGGTGCACATTTGGCGACCAAGTCCAGGGTTTTACCCTGGCGTACACATTTGGCGACCAGGACCAGGGTTTTTCCGTGGCGTGCACATTTGGCCGCCAACCCTTGGCTTTCCCCAGGAAACCGTTGGTCGGTCCAAGGACAGCAACTTTCTCCAAGGGGCACGTCCAGGAAAAGCGACATCCCCACTCCAGAAGTTTCCTTGTTCAAAGGAAATTTCTGGGGGACACGGGAATACGTTATAAGGACGATTTTCGGCGGATCGTGGGTCAGTCGATTTCGCCTGCTTACGCTGTTACGCCGTCACGCTGTAGTTTTGTTATTCCGTCGTTTTGTTGTTTTGTATTTTAGTTGTTTCGTTTTGTTTTGTTTTGTTGTACGTTTGTTCCTTGTTAATAAACATTGTTGTTACTGGTTATCTATCGTGAATTTCATTTCACGAACATAGACATTTACATTAACCAACTCAAAATACCATTTTATGCGTGAAATTTAATAGACTGCATTTAATCATATAAATAGACGATGATAAAACATAATAAAATTATTTTAAAAAATGCATTACTCGGCAGGATTTGAACCCTGATCGTTCAATCATTGATCGTAATGTAAAGAAAATGTAGCATTATATAGGCTAATAATGAAACTTTAATTGTCAGTATCTCGAAAACTATTGAGTATCTGCCCCTATAATGGTATAATATATATTCGTGAACAGGAGAACGAGATCTATAAGTGTGCAAAGTTTCAACCGAATCGGTGACCCGAAGGGTCGAAAATATTTTATTTGGCAGAAAAAGAAGATTTTTCGATTTGAGTCGTTCGATACAAGCCTGACGTCACGCGATGTGTAGCGAAACGTGCAAGGGTCAGAATCTTTTCAAACTGACGCTCCAATATTGCAATGAGCAGTTTAAAAGTGGTCAATTGTGATTCCTAAAAGTCCAATCTATGTCTGTGCAGAGACCAAAATGCGAATTTCTGCCTCATAGTCGAGTAATTTGCAATATTCGACAGCATACATATCGTACATCCGTAAACCTGTACTATTGATCTGCATTATCGACCGTATCCTATCGCAACGTACAGTGTTTGCCGCGGAGAGACCGTGGCGCTAGTAAGCAGAACCGCGAAGTAGTGCCTTTTTTTGTCGACATTTTACGTCTTAAATAAGTAATTAATTGGGCTCTGCACAGACATAGATTGGACTTTTAGGAATCACAATTGACCACTTTTAAACTGCTCGTTACTATATTGAAGCGTCAGTTTGTCAACCTTTTTTACCCGTACACGTATATGGATTTCAAATCGTGCCGGCGCCCTTACTCCCATTACTTATTAATGTTTTCCGTTTGTTCCAGGCCTGGTACGCGATTCGTCTGGCTCAATGGAGGAAGGAGCAGGGCCTGGGTGGAAACCTGTGTTCGGTTTCGAGACGCGACCGGACACCCAATACTCCGCGCGATAATATTTTACGTCGTTCAAGAGCCCTTTTCCGATTTTTGTCCGTCGTTCGAGCAATCACGAAGAAGGCTAATCCTTGTTGAGTTGCTGCATGCGAGGCACTTGAGGATTCGAGCTGATGGCATTGGAAAAGTGGCCATAAGTCAATCCGTGCGACCCTCACTCAGTGTACCGTCCGCGAGGTACTTGAGGGTCCCGGATTCGGACGCAGCGGGCCTCATGGCCCGCTACACGCGGCGGCCAAGAGGGTCGTAAATCCTCTTCCGCACGACTACGGGGTTCGCGACCACCCGATATACCGTGTCTCTGGTTTTCGTCAAACGGACGAAACCCAGAGACACTAAACTCATTCATGGGCCACTTAGGCCTTCGTTGCGCTGCTCTGGGGCCCCTTAAATCGTATTTTTGGGAAACTTTCCCTCATTGACTTGAGGGTGGGGACTTCCTCCTCCACCGGCGAGGTCTGTTCGGAAGATCCTACTCCCTCAAGTCAAGTAACGAATGGGGATGAATTTTCCCCCAATAACGGTCCCACGGCCAGAGAGTTCATCACCAACGAAGTGACCCGCGAACGGACCCCAGAGCAGTCTGACTTCAGCATCCGATTAGATCAGTCTTCCATTCGCATTCGAACAGTCAGAGCATTTTAAGCATTCGCCTTGAACAGTCGCATTCAAACAGTGACATTCAGTAAATCTCAGTCAGTCGTAATAGCAGTCATTCTGACTCTCAGTCAATCGCAGTCGATCCCATCGTACACAACCACAGAACATTCACTTCGGATCCACTTACCCAAGATTAAATTGGCGGGTAAATATTTCGGCGACACGGGTACGCGACGCGTCACAATTTGTGAATCTGAGATTTACGACCTCAGTCGGACATAGTCGAAATTCGCGCGTCATATTCGAACGTCGCAGCGCAAAACAACCTGTGTCTGCAATGATGCCTGGCGTCGCGACTCAACGTTATCGTACCCGTGTACCTGAAATCTTTAATTCGTATACGAACCGCGCGAACTGACAACGATTTATTCTTCTTGCTTTCAGCTTAAAAGCGACCGTATTTCGCGTAGTAGAGATCTGTAACGCCAGCCTCGCGACTACCGCGAGATGGCGAGAAAGACCGGCCGACGCGACAATTTTATTTATGTTATTTTTTAGAGCGAAGCGTTCGCCAGAGACGGTACCAAAAGCAACGCGTCGGTGCAATAGTCGTACTTTGTTAACAGCTCCTTCTCCTTTAACTTTTTATCTTCGCCGTTGTATCTACATATTGTGATCGCGATCGGATCTCAAGATCCCTTCACCATTCGATCCGGGCGGTTGCAATGGACAATCGAATAATGCAATTAAAACTATTGTATGTAACCTTGCGGAGATGACATTACCAGCGAGTATTAATCATAGCGGTACGCGCTACTTGACGTATAACCCGGTTAATTACGTTACGCCGGCGGAACAGGAACCATAATCGTTTAGATTGCGGATCTCGATGCACTGATAAAACAAGCGATATAAAGATACCCAGTATTTTTATATGTATTCTTCGAGGAAAATCTGTTGGTCGACTACTTATTCCGTCGATGTTTTTAAAATGGGAGATCGCGTAGAGAATCACAGTCTAATGATTATACGTCGATGCTTCTGGATAGTTGTACTAATACGACGGGTGTACAAGAGCACACGAATAGAGAGACACGTTTATATAACCCAGTTACTCGAATAAGTGTTACAAAAATGTTCTGCTGAAACAATAGAAATTGTTTTATTATTCCTATCGTCCGTATATACATAACAATCTCGTAACTTCTATAAATATAGTAACACTTGTCGCCTTTATAAAGTAAAGACAATTTAAAATACAATTGGACCAACGTGTAATTGTAAAAAGAAACATTGAAAAATTGTTTAGCACAATTCAGCGGACATTATCTTTGCCGACCGCATCTTTTATGGACGCTAGGCAGTCTTTTTCGAGCATTTCGTTTAATTCTCGCTTGATCTTTGTCACTATCGGTGGTCCTAGGTACGCGAAAGATATGTACAGTTGGACCAGAGACACGCCAGCTTTGATTTTGTCGTAAGCATCCGCTCCAGTGAAAATTCCACCATCTCATCGTGAACGAGATCTCATCGAGATCATCGCGGTCGACATATCGGTCAGCGGAGCTCCGCTGAGTCCTCCATCCTACTCTTGCAACGTACTTTTTAGATTGTTCGGCGTGAACGTGGTATTGCACAGTATCAGACCATCCACTTTAGTTTCCTTCCTGAGTATGACATCAGCTATGTCCTGCCTCTCCGACTCGGACAAGTCCGGAGCAAGCTTTAACAACAACGGCTGTTTGCTCTTTATGTCCAGCCTAACTTCGTTTATTCTTGTTAACAATTGTAAGGGATTCGAGGGACTGCGGCCCATGAGGGCCGGAGCTGAGTACCGCGGACCAGCCACGGGCGCAGTTTATGATTACGGTGCGGACGTGACTTTAGGCTATTTTTACATTTAGCGGAACTTCCCGTTTTATCGGTATCGCCAACTATTGTGAGCCGCCTACCGCACATACAGTTTCCCATATGGCAACCGTACTCCTTTTGTGACCCAAGGTGGTCACTGAGTGACGGTCCGGCTCACTATTGTTGACGGTGTATTATTCTACCTGTTCGGGATCAGGTAATAGTTCCCCATCATGGGTCGCTCACTACACATTTAGTTTCCTAAATGTCGACCATACTCCTTTTATGACCCAAGGTGATCACTGAGTGATGGTCCGACCCACGATTTCTTGGAACTCTTTCATACCTGTCGATATTGACGGAAATCGGCGACTACTCACAGAAAGCGATCATTCCATTTGCCTTACCAGCACGACTTTCTCGTTTCCTCGTGGTCTCTTCTATTTAATCTACCCCTACCCCTGCATATTTGTCGCGGGGTTCCACACTAACAGAGTATACTTTCCATCTTTTAATTAACTCTCAACTCGAACATAGAAATTAACATATTTATTCACACAAATTAACCCTTAGCACTCGAATGGCGACTATAAGGCGCCACTAAAAATTGCTATATCATTATTCAAAATATTTTTTAAATTATTAAATATGTTTGGATTTAATAAATTACTAAAAATATCAGTATTGTACGAGTAAATTCCACCATTTTCGTAGGTACAATATGAAAAACAAATATATAGAAGGAAATTATTTTAGATCGGAAGAAATGTTTCGTTTTGGAGTTAAAATAACTTCGAGTGCAAAGGGTTAATAAACTGAAATGGTATAAGGAATTTGCATCTATTTGCATCAGAACATTCCGATAGACTCGGGGACCGTGTTTGAGAATTTTCTTTCGTAGATTTAAATAGTTTTTTTATTACTCTGGTGAATCGGCTTTTAATACACCTATCCTTAAGATGAGGGTAGAATTCTTTCATTAGGGATGCTAGGGATACTGTATCCTCTGTGTATTCAGTTGCTGTTTCTTTGATATTGGTAGAACCCAGTGTCTTTTCGATAAAGCTTTTAAATTGATTAAAGTTTAGGATTTTGCCAGTTTTTAAGATATAGCCGGATCAGATGATGAAAAGTGCCCCCAAAACGTTATATTTAGTCGCACCATGCTCAACAAAAAATTACGAAAAAATTCATGAATATTCTATTTAATATCATACACGACTGAGATTTGTTGCATAATTTTTGGTTGCCAAATCGATTTTTAAACAAATCCGAAAGCATAAAATTGCCGATTTTATGTCAAAGTTTTGAGTTGACCATGTTATGTTATTATGTTAGTTGTGTCTCATCGTGATTATTAATATGAATTTTTTATAGATTTTCCAGATTATGCAAACATGTTTATGACAGTTGAATATGCTCAATCATTTGAAGAAAGTGCACATTGAAAGAACTACGTCTAGAATGTTTTGGGCGTGCTTTGAGCATATTTCGCGCATGTCTCGTACATGTTTCACGCATGTTTCGGGTATCATTAGGGCATGTTTCGGGCGTGTTTCGCGCATGTTTTCCTTATGTCATGTTCCTATGCAAGGGAACGCGACTCTCCCGGCTCACGCTTAACGCGTTTAGCGGGAGCTGCCCCCACCACGGAGCGTCCTTGTCGCGAGGTGGCCCCCTGCGAAAGAGCTCGCCACCGCGAGTGTAAACATATACAAACTTGACAACACAAATTCCCGGAAAAACTCAAAATAGACGAAAACATGGCGGAAATGCCCATATAAATACGGGTGGCAAAGAGCCTCTCGATCTCAGATCTCTCCAGACCCCTAGAAGCTGCGGTTCTCGCCAGCACCTTCTGCCATCCTTGAATCCACCAGAAGGTGCGTTTTTCGCCAGCACCTCCTGGCTAACCTCATATTATTACATTATTACATTATAACATTATAATATCACATTATAACATTACATTATAACATTATAACAGCCGGCGAGTGGTAGCTCGACCGGTGGTGTTGTGGGAATGGTGATCGTTGAGGTGAAGCGATGTTGGATGGGGCCCATCGAAAGATGGGTGACCGCCCATAGGGGTGTGTGAACCTATAGAGGATTGTAACCCTGAGGGGAACAATAATAAAGAATTGAATTATAACATTATAACATCACATTATAACATTACAACATTTCATTATAGCATTACATTATAACATTACATTATAACATTGTAAAAATGACACACAGCGTCTTTTGTAGAAAATGTGCAAAAGCACATAAAACTATAATACGTATACCCTAGCATTATGTATAAATTAACACACACACACACACACAAGTTGTAAACACAAACACGCACGCACACACCACACGTACACTTATCATGTAAATCTAAAACAGCTTTATAATATACATATTTTTACCCACTAATTGATTAATATTTCTTTCCCTATAAGCTCACCTCCTTCTCCCTGCGAAATCCAAAAAAACCTACAAATCTGGCGTCAAAACGTAACACTTATATGTAAAGCATGTTTCACTGTTCTGCATGTTTTGAGTATGTTTCGGGCATGTTTTGCGTATGATTCGGCCATGTTCCGCGCATGTTTGGGGTATGTTTTGGGCATTTTTTGCGTATATTTCGTGGATGTTCCGCACATGTTCGGGGCATGTTTCGCACATATTTTGCGCATGTTTACGGCCGTGCGCGGCCCGGCCTCAGAGCCTCTAAATTCCCGGAGTCGTCCCCGATTCCCGTCCTGACTAGCGGCGAAAAAGGGACGACATTACACTGTTAAGTGGTTGATGGCCCTTGGTTCATCAGGATGGTCTTGGGGCCATCAGAATGTTCCTCGGTTCAATCTCCCACTTCCCAACCGTCCACCCCCTATTGGTCCTTGTTCTGGCCAATCCAGGAATGTTTTTCGTAATTTTGGAAGGGAAGAAAAATCCCAAGCAATAGGAAGGATCTAGGTTTGCTGCGGTGCTTTCGTCGATCCTCCAGTCAATTCGGTTCCAAACGCACTAGAGTATAGATCAGCTTGTCACTTGTATTCTACTCCGGCTCACACTTTGTTAAAAAATACAGTCCACTTTTTACCTTTGTAACAGACCTGGATTCGCCAGGCCTGTTACGAACGGTCTCGCGCCGCCGCGACCACCCCCGAACATAGCCGACGAACCCCGAACGACACTGACCCCCGAGCTTCGCGCCCCCGCGTCTAGAAACCGGCTCTGGCGGGAAACGGAAACCGCCATTGCCCCCGAAACTGGCGTCTCGGATGTGAGACGTCACCGGAACTTCCGCCGCGAACCACCCCGCGCCGAGCCCCTTGCCCTAGAGCGGCTAGGGCATAAAGGGGAACCCCGAGCAGGCACGGGCCTCTTTCATTCGCTAACCGTCGCGCTACGAATAGAAAGTACACATACACATACACACGTACACGTCGCTACGGTACCGTATCAAGTAAGTAGCCAGATATCACACCGTTTTCTCTCCGTATCCTGGCGCACCGCGGTGGCCACTTCCCGTTTCACTAATCCCGCGATGGCACACATCCGTGGCCATTTCCCGTTCCGTTAACCGTCTCCCGGTACACAGCCGCGACCATCCCCGTTCCGTTCACCGTATCCTGGCACACAGCAGTGACCATCCCCGTCCCGTTCACCGTATCCCGGTACACAGCCGTGACCATCCCTCGCCCCGTTAATTCTCCGATGGCACGCCGCCGTGGCCATTCGCGACCCGAAATCACATTCCGCGTGGGCGAACCGCCGTTGCCCGATTGCCGACACGATGAACCGCGACCCTGAGACCACGCGCCGCGATAACAAGGCCCGAACACCGCACGCCGCGATCGCGCCACGCCACGATAACGCGCCCCGATGCCGCGATAACACGATCCGAACACCGAACAGAGAACCGTAGCCGGAAAACATAACCTGCCTAGTATCATTTCGCCGCCTCGCCTTTGCCATTCGCGTATCCTGAGAACCCTGGCGCGACGAGCTCAATCCGGCCGCGAGTGCCGTCCGTTGCAACGAGCCGCGGAAAACCGTGCTCGTTACATGGCGCCCGAACAGGGACCGGTTAATTCGTATTAATCGGTCGTCACGTTTACCGGTAAAACTCTCCGCCACGTGGCGTCGAGAGAGGTTATCTCGCCGCGGGAGAATCACATCGCGCACGCGCCGCTCCGCCGTAGCGCGCTGGTACACGCGCGCCGCCGCGCGTCGCGTTCGCGAAGGAGTGCAGGTACACGGACGCCGCCTGGCGTCTGCCGGCCGTACCGCACGTCCGCGAGAGAAAAGTATCTTTCGCTGAGAGATAAAATTTTTCGGAGGCTCGTGTGACTTTTCCACGGCCGCGAATCGCCGAGACGGGTAATCCGGTTTGTTCCCAGGATCATGGGGTATCTTTCGGGCCAACGAAACGCGTTCTCGGAGGAAAGGGACGCCCGTGGGGAACGAAAGAGCGTCCGCTCGGAAAGGAAAAATCGCTCCCCGGCTAAGAGAGCGTACTCTGTTGGGAGCACCGCATGCCGATACGGCCCCCGCCAGCCGCCTCGAGGGGAATTAAGCAGGAATTACGGAAAGTCGGAACCCCGGAGCGGGACCGACAGCAGTGGGCCGAGTGCATTGGCCAACTAATCGACGCGGCATACGGCACGCTGGCACCAGGAGTTCTAACGAGGAAAATGACGGCCGAGGCCAGCAAGATCATCAAGGTCGACGACCCGGACCGACTCGTCGACCGAGCTCGCAACTCCGGGATCACCAGCAATGGATCGGACCCTCACACGTTCTTGGAACGCCTGGCCATGCTTCAGAAAAACCACGCGATACCCAACTCAGACTTGCTTCGGGCGGTACCCGACCTGCTCCAGGGCGAGGCCCAGGAGTGGTACCAGAACCATGCTGAGGATATTGCAACGTGGGGAGAGTTCGCCGAGGAGTTCCTGGCAGCGTGGGCGGCGACTGCATCGCCGGTCCAATTAAAACGGGCAGCCCTGGGACGGCTCCAGCAGCAGGGCGAGCCATTCGTAAAGTTTGTGACCGCAGTCACAACCCTGATGCGCCGGGCATCGATGCCGAAAGACAGCTGGCTGGAAGTCATATACGATAATATGCTTCCCCTGTTCCAGGAACATTTTCCGCTGGATACAATACCGGACCTTAAAACGCTACAGAGGCGGGTGCAACACATCGAACAATTGGATGAACGGCGGAGAGAGGAGCGGGCCAGACGCGTGCCCGCCCACGCGACCCGCGTCGAGCGACAGTACGCCGACCCGACGCCAAGACGAGCGTTCAGGAGCCCAAGCCCGACCCATCGCAGAGTCGAGGGGCGCACCGATGACCGTCGCCCCGAAGTTTACGACCCAGAAACGCACTGCTGGCGGTGCAAGCAGCGCGGGCACCACCGGTATGAATGCCGCAATGCCTACCGGAGATTTTGCTCCCGTTGCGGTCGAGATGGGATTCTAACCCGGGACTGTCATCCGTCGGGAAACGAAACAAGGGGCCCGCCAGCAAGACCGGCGCCAAGGGAAGAACGCCGGGCCCGCTAGAAACAAACACTATGAACATCCGGTATGGGCCGCGACCCACAATAGAAATCTCGATGTTCGGCCGGACCGTGGAGGCGCTTCTGGATACCGGATCGCAACTCTCTTGCGTCAACGAAGGAATTCGTGACTGGGCTCGGAAGAACGGAGCACCGGAGGGAAAGACCCGCGATATGATCAATTTGGCGGACGGAACCGACGCGCGGCCAGCTGGCACGCTCCGAATTCCCTTCAGTACGAACGGCCGCCCATACGAGGAAGATTTCACCGTGCTGCCGAGGATGAGCACACCCGTGCTCCTGGGCATTCACACGATCGCCGCCCTCCGCCTGTCCTTGACACCGCCTCCGGACATTGCTGAATGGCCAAAGCGACAGCCGATCGAGCCATGCCTACAACTGGGCCTGAGGAAGTTGTCAGCCGAAGAGGAGGCCCGCTTCGAGGAATTTCTGGAGCGAGAGCTGGCCCAATTCGAGACCGTGACCGGCCGAACCAGGCTCATACGACACCGAATTAAGTTGACCGACGAAACACCGGTCAAGCAGAGATATCGGCCACGAAACCCGGCGATGCAAGCGGTCATCGACCAGGAGGTGCGAAAGATGCTGGATGATGGGGTCATCGAGCCCTCCAGCAGCCCCTGGAGCTCGCCGGTGGTCGTCGTGAAGAAGAAGGACGGGCGACCCAGATTCTGTGTCGACTTCCGGAAACTGAATGAACGGTCGGAGAAGGACGCGTACCCGTTGCCGCACATCCAGGCAACATTGGATAAATTACGCGGGGCCAGGTTCCTCACAACGCTGGACCTGAAGAACGGGTACTGGCAGGTGCCACTGGAGAAAACAAGCCGTCCGCTGACAGCTTTTACCGTACCGGGGTTTAAAATGCTGGATTTAAAAAACGGGTACTGGCAAGTCCCGCTGGAGGAGACAAGCAGGCCGCTGACCGCTTTCACCGTTCCCGGGCTCGGGCTGTACCAATTCACCGTCATGCCCTTCGGACTGCATTCCGCTCCAGCGACGTTCCAACGGCTATTAGATAGAGTAATCGGCCCCGAGCTGGAGCCTCACGCATTCGCCTACCTCGACGATATCATCATCGTCAGCGGAACGGTGGACGAACACAAAAAACATCTGCGTGAGGTGTTCCGCCGATTGCGAGAAGCCGGACTGAGGCTGAACCCAGAGAAATGTCGTTTCTGCGTCGGCAGCCTCGGTTACTTGGGCCATATAGTTGATAAACGGGGTATTCGAACGGACCCACAGAAGACCGCCGCGATCGCGCAGATACCAACACCGAGAACGGTCCGCGACGTGAGGCGATTCTATGGCATGGCGTCCTGGTACAGGCGCTTCGTGCCCAACTTCGCGGAAATCATCGAACCGCTGACCCGGCTCACCCGCAAAAACGCCAAATGGCAATGGACCGACACCGAGGAGGAGGCCTTCCGAACACTGAAGGACCGTTTAATCGACGCCCCGGTACTCGCCTGCCCGGATTTCGAACAGCCGTTCACTCTCCAGACCGACGCCAGCGATCATGGGTTAGGAGTGGTACTCACCCAGGGCCCGGAGAACCACGAACGGGTAATCGCATACGCGAGCCATACGCTCAACGAGACCGAGCGGAAATACAGCGCGACCGAGAAAGAATGTCTGGCCGTCGTATGGGGCATTAGGAAAATGCGCCCATATCTGGAAGGATATAAATTCACGGTCATCACCGACCACCAAGCGCTAAGATGGCTCCGCCAAATCGACAGCCCGACCGGAAGATTGGCCCGATGGGCCCTCGAGCTCCAACAATACGACTTCGACATCCGGTACCGACCAGGAAAATTAAACCACGTGGCCGATGCTCTGTCCTGAATCCCGCCGAAAATCGGAGTAAGCGCACTCCGTCCGACGCAGAGCACCGACACGTGGTACCGACGGAAGTTCGAAGCCGTAAAGAGCAACCCGGCCGCCGAACCGGACTACCGAATCGAGGACGGACGACTTTACAAGCATATCCTCCACCAACTGGATTGCAACGAGCCTGAGCCGAGCACGGCCTGGAAGCTGTGCGTGCCCAGAGAAGAACGGAAGACGGTACTACAAAAATACCACGACGACCCCACCGCTGGTCATCTAGGGGTCGCAAAAACTACGGTGCGACTGGCGCAACGCTTTTACTGGCCTGGAATGTTTCGGGAGACGTCTCGATACGTTCGCCAGTGCGCAACGTGCCAGACATACAAAGCACCACCACAAGCTCCACCGGGCAAATTGCATGCTAACCCGGGGGACGAACCGTGGCACACCGTCTCCGTGGACCTAATAGGCCCATTACCGCGTTCGCGGCAAACCGATTTTCCAAATGGATCGAGCTAGTTCCGCTCCGTAAAGCAACCAGCGCAGCCGTCGCCGCCGCGATACGGAAAGAGGTAATCCTAAGGCACGGGGCTCCAAGGATCATTATCTCCGACAATGGACGACAGTTCATAGGAGAACCAGTCGTCACCTTGCTGCGAGACACCGGGATCACGCATCGAAGGACACCGCCGTACGCGCCCCATTGTAACCCGGTCGAGCGAGCCAACAAGGTCGTAAAGACCATGCTCGCCCAATACACCGGGAATCGCCACAACCGATGGGACGAGAGGCTGGATGAGGCCCGATTCGCGGTGAACACCGCTCGGCACGAATCGACAGGATACAGCCCGGCGTACGTCAACTACGGAAGAGAGCTAAGGGCACCGGGACAGGAGGCATCGGCAGGGACCGCCGTCACACCAGCTCCACAGCGATGGAAGAATCTCAGGGCAGCTCAAGAACTGGCACGAATTTATTTAGTCGGAGCCTTCGAAAGGCAGGCCAAATACTACAACTTGCGTCGTCGAGACTGGAAACCGGCAAGAGGTGAAATCGTGTGGAAGAGGGAACACACGCTGTCAAACAAGGCAGAAGGGGTAAATGCCAAGCTGGCACCCAAATATAGCGGGCCCTATACCGTGGGACGCATAGTGTCCCCGGTCATCGTGGACCTTCGGGACCGGAAGGGGACTTGGGTCCGGCACATCCACGTGCAGGACCTCAAACCGGCACAGCCGAGTACTACAAATCAACCGGCAGGGCCGACAAGTACTACAAATAACCCGAGGCCCGACGCAGGGGAACCCAAACGGCGTACGCGCCAACGGTCCACTGCGAGGGACGCTCGGGCTCAACCTCCACTCCTTCCCGACAAACCCCGGCCAACGTCTAAACCGCGAGGACGGCCCCGTAAAATAATAGTTCCTGTCCACTCTTTCCACAGATTAACCAACATGAGTCTCTGGGATTGGGATTTGCCATCCCTCTTCGAGGAGCCGGATCTGAGCCAGCGCCCGGTGACTCCAGACATCAGATGGCCCCAGGGGACCGGACCCTCCGCCGCACCCGATCACCCAGCCGGGGGCAGCACCGACGAGGAGGCGTGGGAGGACGCCCGCGCCGCCGAGCGGGAAGACAGCCCGTCCCCGCCACGGTACCAGCCGCCCGCCGACGACAGCGTGGAGACGGGGGTAACCGGGCCGGCAGTGGCAATGGCCACCCTAGTCCCGGTAGCAGAAGAAGCTGCCCTCGACGCAGCCGCCTCCGAAGCAGCCGCCTCGGTAGCAGATGAAGCGGCCCTCGACGCAGCCGCCCCCGAAGCAGCCGCCCCAGTAGCAGATGAAGCGGCCCTCGACGCAGCCGCCTCCGAAGCAGCCGCCTCGGTAGCAGATGAAGCGGCCCTCGACGCAGCCGCCCCCGAAGCAGCCGCCCCAGTAGCAGATGAAGCGGCCCTCGACGCAGCCGCCCCCGAAGCAGCCGCCCCGGTAGCAGATGAAGCGGCCCTCGACGCAGCCGCCCCCGAAGCAGCCGCCCCGGTAGCAGATGAAGCGGCCCTCGACGCAGCCGCCCCCGAAGCCGCCGCCCCGGTCGCAGCCGAAGCGGCCCCCGACACAGCCGCCCCAGAAGCCGCCGCCCCGATCACAGCCGAAGCGGCCCTTGACGCAGCCGCCCCAGTAGCCGCCGCCCCGGTTGCGGAAGCAACAGACCGCGCGGACTCATCCTCCGACGAGGACCGCCGGAGGAAACGAACCGATGAAGCCGAGGAGCGCCGCCCGGCACCCCGCTTGCGGAACACGGACTCCATCTCCAGCCTGGAGTCCGTGGACCTCCGGTACGTGGTCCCCTGGGCAATGAGAGTGCCCTCCTACGGCGGCGCCCCGCCCCCGGAACCACCGAACTGGTGGACACCGACAACGTCCCCCGAGCCCCGACCCACAAGGACGCAGCAGCGCCGGGAGGACCGACGCCAGCGGGCCGCACGACGGGGAGACCGGGCACCGACAAGTCGGCCGCCGACAACCCAGGGACAGCAGGGCCCCACCACCAAGAGGAGACAACCCGCGAGGGAGATGTCGCATTGGGACGACCCCCTCCCCGCCGTCGGGTACACCCTCCTGACGGCGCCCACGCAGCCGGAGGGTAGCCCCTCATCTGGGCCCCGGCGACAGGACCTGCCGCGGCATCCACCCCCACCGACAGAGCGGCAGGCCGCAGCCGCCGACGCCGCCACAGAAGGACAACGGCCAGAGGGAACGGGACCACCGCGCGCGGGCAACAATGGGTACCCGGTCAAGCTGGAGGATACATACCCCCACATGCTGGCCCCGGTACCCTACACGGGCAAGTGGCCAGAAGCACCAAGCCGGTGGTTCATCCTCCCGAACGGGAGGTGCTGCGAGGTGCCCCTGCGGCACATCCACAAGCGCAGCAGTTATGTGACGGTGCCTCCCGGGGAGGAGAGATGGAAGGTCCTATCCGACCGCAGTGGACGAGCCGTCCACTGCGTGCGAAGGGCCCCATCGACGCTGGACCTCTCCCACCTGAAACCCGAGGGAGTGGTGGGCAAACCGAACGCTTGAGTTCATCGCGTCGGAAAGAAAACAGTGCAAACCGAACGCTTGAGTGCAATCGCGTCGGAAAAGTGGGTCGAACGCTGAGCGAATCGCGTCGACCGTGTATATAGTCTAGTGCCAGTGTAGTGTGTAAGGTAGTTCATAAGTTAGTTTGTAAGGTAGTCCGTAAGACCCCGCTAGCGGTAGTTATAAGTCGTGTTTTTTTTTTTGGGGCACTGTAAGTTCGTTTCCTCGTTTTCCTTTTCCTAGTGTTAAGTTAGAATAAGTTTAGTGTGTAAGTTACATTGTAAATAGTACGTAAGTCGATTGTCGCGTAGGCCGCGTGGCCATAAACGAAACGGCGGAGGAGCCACTCCGCCGCCCGCCGGGAAAACCGACCCCGTGGATAGCCGAAAACCGGCCCGCCGATAGCGGAAAAAAAAACCGCTCTGTTTAAGAAGTTAGAATGTTAACCGCGAACCCGAGCACGGGCAAATTGTTTTTCGTCTCCGTTGAGTCAGTCAGGCCGCTGCAGACAGGCGCAGTACTATAGATTATTGTTCGCTTGAACTCTGTCCAAAATAGGCTGAGTAAATAGCATATTGTACCAGTGCCCCGATAAGGCACGTTTTGTTATTGTTGAGATGTTACGGTGGAATCATTGTCCCGTACATCAACCGGGACCTTCTACATCAGAGTAGTTGTAAGAGCGGAAATTGTGAAGACGACTGGTTACAGGAACCAAAGAGTTAGAACCCTGTTATCCGTTATACGACAAATTTTTATTTTCTTTTTGTATTCTATTGTGCAATGGCACAGCCGCGCCAACACTGACTGAAGCATCTCAGTATTATTTTGTTACACAGATGGAAATGTAATATTTTTGGTTTGTTAGAAATAAATGGGCTTACGGTTCTCTCGCGCCGCGACGAAAGGGGGGGGGGGGGTGTATAACAGACCTGGATTCGCCAGGCCTGTTACGAATGGTCTCGCGCCGCCGCGACCACCCCCGAACATAGCCGACGAACCCCGAACGTCACGGACCCCCGAGCTTCGCGCCCTCGCGTCTAGAAACCGGCTCTGGCGGGAAACGGAAACCGCCATTGCCCCCGAAACTGGCGTCTCGGATGTGAGACGTCACCGGAACTTCCGCCGTGAACCACCCCGCGCCGAGCCCCTTGCCCTAGAGCGGCTAGGGCATAAAGGGGAACCCCGAGCAGGCACGGGCCTCTTTCATTCGCTAACCGTCGCGCTACGAATAGAAAGTACACATACACATACACACGTACACGTCGCTACGGTACCGTATCAAGTAAGTAGCCAGATATCACACCGTTTTCTCTCCGTATCCTGGCGCACCGCGGTGGCCACTTCCCGTTTCACTAATCCCGCGATGGCACACATCCGTGGCCATTTCCCGTTCCGTTAACCGTCTCCCGGTACACAGCCGCGACCATCCCCGTTCCGTTCACCGTATCCTGGCACACAGCAGTGGCCATTTCCCGTTCCGTTCCCCGTCTCCCGGTACACAGCCGTGACCATCCCCGTCCCGTTCACCGTATCCCGGTACACAGCCGTGACCATCCCTCGCCCCGTTAATTCTCCGATGGCACGCCGCCGTGGCCATTCGCGACCCGAAATCACATTCCGCGTGGGCGAACCGCCGTTGCCCGATTGCCGACACGATGAACCGCGACCCTGAGACCACGCGCCGCGATAACACGGCCCGAACACCGCACGCCGCGATAACGCGTCCCGCGATCGCGCCACGCCACGATAACGCGCCCCGATGCCGCGATAACACGATCCGAACACCGAACAGAGAACCGTAGCCGGAAAACATAACCTGCCTAGTATCATTTCGCCGCCTCGCCTTTGCCACTCGCGTATCCTGAGAACCCTGGCGCGACGAGCTCAATCCGGCCGCGAGTGCCGTCCGTTGCAACGAGCCGCGGAAAACCGTGCTCGTTACACCTTTGTTACATTTAGTTTCCTTTTTTACGAGAGGAAAACAGCTACCCAAATTAGTCGACACTTTACGTGTAAATACACATCAAAGGCTCGAACAACCTTTGGATAACCACGAGCAATCAACACCACGGGATTGTCGAAATATCACAAAATAGACGTCGGTCCACTACACCGAATACAATTTGAAAAACGTCCAGCATTGCTAGTCAGGATGGCCTGCAGGAGGCGATACAATTGTTGTCCTACACCTTGCGAGCCGACGAGGCGTTCGATACACTTTACATACTTTTAACCCGATCGAACCACTACATTAAAAAAATACATGCTTTGTAAAACGCAGTGGTAAGTTCCTTGCATTTACCGCTCACACACTATCAAATGGCCAAGGTATACGTCGCTACGTTCAGGTGAAGCTACAGTGATTTACTATATCATCGTAAGTCACGTCAACACCACGGCTCGCACTGCATTAGATACTAATACAATGGTCACCATGGCATTTTCGTGCGTACCACCACAGGTGACGTAACTTAATACGTCTTTTGTGTATGGCACTGTCATACGAAAACGGATACACTTGTTCCATTGCCGGAACGGCAAACGAATCGTGTGTTAGGGCACAACGCGCGGAATCGAACGTAGCAACTTGCACCGTGTGATTTTTCGCTACCTGCGATCTTAGATCGTAACAATACGTTTCTCCTCGACGCGTAGCGGACCGGTGGACACATGCTCCACATTTCGACGGTAGCAAAATGTCTAAACTTGAAACACAGAACTCGAGCAATATAACTCGAAAATCTAAGAAAAAATCCCCAGAATTCAATGTTCGCTTGCTTTATGCGCTACCGACTCTGCAATGTTAATCATCTACTTTTATGTATGCGGTTGCGAGTCTAATAATTAAATATCATGTTTTGCACGTTTTCCAATATGCATGTTAATCCCGTCTTCAGAAAACGCGTTGGTATTCTTCGCAACACTAAGACAATCGCGATATCAAATTCTCGCAACGTTAATTTCTCAAAGAGAAGTGTCTTTATTAATTGATTCGCGAGACATACAGGAAGAGTGACAAAGTCTATTGGTGAAAAGGCCCAGATCATCCACCATTTTACTTTGTCATTATTAAAAGCGGTAAGTAGAAAAATTCTGTTTTATTTTTTCGCAACACTAATTCAACCCGTCGTGATTTTTTCGCAACTCTAATCGAAAACGCGTATGTCTGCACCACACCACCGGGCAGTCGTTTCGACTGCGACCACTTTTCCAGTGGATCGTTGCAGCTCGAGCATGGGCGCCTGAAATGTCGAAAATGACTCGAACACAAACACGATAATTTTATTGCTGCGCAACGTTTATTTAACGAACAGAGGATTGGAAAAAAGATTACTAAATTTTTAGAAAATCTTTAATCTTTAATCTTAAAAATTGACTCAAATAACAATCAAACTGAAATGAAATGGAAATCGCGACTATTTCATTCGCAACACTACATTCTAAACAATCCAGAACGCGATTCTTTCCGCAACACTAACTTTGATCCTCTGTTCAAAATTGATTAATGCAACACGTTTTTGTTTTTGCAACGCTATTGCAAATCGCGGATGTGCCCATCTCGGCTGATCGTTGGGGAGGCGAGGCCTGCCCATTGATGCAACTAACTACTTCTCTACAACTACTTCAAATATTTCTACTGACGAGTATAGTGACAAGGTAGTAACGATAAAACGCATGAAGTTGCTGCCCTCTTGAGTGACTGTTTGTCGGGCCTCTTCTTTTTCTTCGCGGTCCGCCGAACATCTGAAACCCTAAACGTGCTCGCAGGGAAAACGATCGACGACTTCCGAGACGAATCACAAGTCTCGAGAGAAGCCGATCGTTCCCCTGGTGCAATCGAGAAGGTGCGCAACGTTTCGAGGCCCTAATCCGCGCGCGTTCACGTTCCCGTCCGCGTCCGCGAAAAGCTAGCGAGCAAGAAGAATCGAGCACAAATCATTCATCGAACGTCATGCCTCGTTCGATTTCGATTCGACAACGAAACTTCGAGCTCTTCCAGAAACTGACTACCGGGCGAATCGCGGCCTACCCGAAAGAGAAAACGGTAGCCAGCCCCGGCCCCTATCTACTTAAAATTAATATTCACACCAAGAATGTAAGCTACCTACCTACCTAGTCCTATATTTAAAAAATGGCAAAAAACACAAGAAGCTCACCAACACATTCACTCAACGATTCCCAATCAGACGCCAGGGTGCAAAAGCCTAATACCTAGAGAGCACGTCACGGGACGCCTCCGACACCCTAACGTCGAAACCTCATACAAACACAGTTAAGGTACGTACCAGTTTCACTGAAATCGACTGACAATGGCAGTGACCTTTGCGAGATAAATCGGTAAATTGAAATAACAAACTATTTTCAAGACTCGATTAAACTACGTGTAATTCTGAATGAAACGTACTTTTTAAAAAAGCTACTCGCGAACATATTCCATGAAGATTTACGTAGCATGTCACAGATCGACAGGAATATGCGTTATTTAATCTAATTTGAAAATCCGACGCAATTCCACTACCTACACACACACACACACAAGTGGAAAATACGTCGTGCACGATACACCAACCATTGTCAATCGCCATATATATATTATTAAAACAGTGTTCCATGTGCCCTTTGCTCTCATCCTCTCGAGTAGCGCCTGGGCACGCGAGAGGATTCGAGCAACGAACAGGGAACCTTAATATCCTGAAAATCCTAACTAAAAGAATTCATTAGTATACGGGCTAATATTTGTACAAACTTGCAAAAGGAATTTAATTGAAATTTAAAGATATTTGAAAATATTTAATAATTGAAAGAATTACTAAAAAACTTTAATCGTTAAACATAAAGACAAAGATTTTAATTAATTTAATTTATTTATTTGAAATTTTTAATAAAATATTAAAAAATCCTCGGACGATCCTTTCAACAAAGCAAAGTTTGGAAACTATTGAAAGAATACTATACTAAATGTAATGTACTCGAAAAAATAATACAAGTTAAATTGATATATGTGTATATTCTTTGTCTCGAGGATCTATCCGTCGCGAATCGTCTTTTTATACGTAAAATCTAATGCTTTCAATAAATTGGAACTGATTTTAACCAGTTAAGTGTGTTTGATGACTATATCCGTCATGCGTAAAATTTTGTTACAATTTGATATTTAAATTGTAATTCAGCGAAAACTAAATTATATTCGTAAATTTTAATGAGAATTGTCTCTTAGTTAATAATCGTATAACAAATTCCGGAAGATTTTTGTCTTCTCGAAATTTGGTGACACCGTTATAGAAATTGTTTCATTGAGAAAAAGAACGCGACGTACAAGAAGACCCTACCTACCTAAGAAACAGATTACTACCCGTGGAAAACGCCTGGCCTGGCGTTTTCCACGGTCACTATACTCGTAAAAAAAATCAGCTACTAATCAATTCTAGTAATAAAAAAGACAGTTGTTCGTACACTTACTACTTGTTGTAAGAGTCCATGAGTGTGTGAGCCCGTGAGAAAAGCTGCGTTAGAGTCCTGGAATCAAAAAAAGAAACATGTTAAAAAATGATTCATACAATTCGTTAAAATAACTTCTCTACTAATAAAGTATCAAAGATATTCAAATCCCTAACAAAATACAACTTCGATCATATCGACAACAAGAGTGACTAACGTAATAATCGAAGTGATTCCTTCTCAAGTTAAAGTAGCCTTCAAAATATGAACACGAGATATGGACCGTTTATTTTGAAAGTGGTGCAAGTCCATTTTCTTTTGTTTCGAGAAAATTAAATGTTAGCAGATCTGACAATTAAAAAATATAGGTTAATTATGTGAAGTCTGGGAATGTTTGTACTAATTTATCAATATGTCATTTGATTATATAAATTTCTTTTAAGCAAATTTAACTAAAACAATATATATGTCCTGGCTGCAAATGGACTTACACCACTTTCGTAATTAGTCAATTGTAAATATCATTTTATTTCAATTTTGAAATAACAAATATCACTTAAAATATATTTCATGTTAATCCAATTGTGTTTAATGTTTTGCTTATTAAAATCACCTATATTCCAGAATTTAACAAAAAAAATTGCTCTACGTTCTGATTCATTAACACGTTCTATGCATTTCTTCGAGCAGTTACAGTTTTTGGATTCAAATTTTTTTGCTGGAATGAATTTTCCTTTTTTGTATAGTACTCTTGTCCGGCATTTCGCTTAATTTTGTTTATTCGTTGCGTATGTATTCCTTTATTTTCTTTTGCAGAATCCAAGTTCTCAGTAACAATATCCTCATCTGATGAAGATTCTATCTCTATAATTCTTCTTCTCTTTTTACGTTTCATTAGTTTGTTTTTCATAGTGGAATTATCTTCATCCGATTCTAAGATTATTCTTTTGTTTATATTCATGGAACGAAATAATATTCAATTATATTCATGAAAATGACACAATTTAAAAACAACATTTAAAGAATAGCACATTTTAAAAATAACATGTTAGCGACAGTTTGTTTTGAAAGAGAAATCGAAGGCAGATAGCCCGACGCTAGTCCGCCTTCGGTTAATTTATGGTAGGGTCGGGGGTTCGCGTAGCCTCTTAAGGACGTAGTTCCTGTCGACGGACAAACCCCAGATGATGTCTGGCAACTCGAAGTTGTCCAGGTACTTGATGGGGCGCATTGGTTGACATATGTTTAGAAAGTTGGGAATCTTTAAGTATGGCAGGTTTTGTTGAGGGATCTAGCCACGGAGTGGGGAAGGCAAGGGTGCCTTCTGGTAAAAGGACTGTGTTGGACCGCTCAGCACTTACCCCAGAACTCTGGTAAAGAACGGTCGTGGTCAATTTTTCCTAACATCAGAAGTGTGATAGAACCCAACGCGCTTGTTCGCGAAAGTCATTTCGAGTTTCGTGTGTGGACATTTGTTTTATACATTGTTGTGTGCTAGTCGAACAAATGGCGAATCCGAGTGAAGGTACCCACCTGAATAAAAGGTGTTACACCTGCGACAACGTGGGCCACACAACGAGGTTCTGTCCGAAACGACCACGGTTAGACCTGTCTAACCCTGAAAGGAGCCGTAGCCCAGAAAGACGCGTGACTATCTGCACCTTTTGTTCGAAAAGGGGACACGCAGAGGATAGCTGCTGGATCCAGCAACGCGCAGCACGGGAAAATAATGGCCCCAACAAAAGATATAATCCAACCGCAGGAAATTACCAAACGAATGTTTGCTATTCTATGGAACATAGGCTTACACCTATTCTTTTGCGTGACTTCCTAATAAAGGAAAGCCTAATAGATAGCGGTTCGACATGTTCGCTGATCAAAGAAAGGGTAGCCCGACAAGCTAATTGCAAAATAAACCCGTATGCGACCACAATACGAGGTTTATCGAGTTCTGCTACCACGACGATCGGGAGTATGACGGCTGTTATTCAAACAGAGGGGTTAGCAGTCGAATTGGATTTATTTGTTGTTCCGGAGGATGCCATTCCGTACGATTTAATCGTAGGCAAAAACGTCCTGACAGACGGCGGAATACAAATTATCACCGACACCGACGGTACGACGAAGCTGCAGGCTGTTCCAACACACAAGGAGGATGGACGGAAACCGGACCAAGTTTGCTGCGTCGCTGAAGGACTAGATGGGGAGACGCGCGAGGCCTTAACGGATGTCTTAAACCGATGTCAACATATGGTAACAACTGGTAGCAAGGTCCGAAGAGTGAGTACGGGAGAAATGCGAATCATTACCAAGGAGGATCGTGTGGTGAGTTACCAACCCTATAGACTTTCGGTTATAGAACGAGAAAAGGTTCGCGAGATTGTAGCGGAATTATTAGAAAATAATATTATTCGGGAGAGCACGTCGCCTTATGCGAGCCCTATTATTTTAGTCAAAAAAAAAAAAAGAATGGCGAGGATCGCATGTGCGTAGATTTTCGGGCCTTGAATAGACTTACAGTGAGGGATAGATTTCCGTTACCGTTAATTGAAGATCAACTAGACCGCTTAGGGAAAGGAAAGTATTTTATAACGTTAGATATGGCGTCAGGATTTTACCAAATTCCTATTGCAAATGACTCGATAGAAAAGACAGCGTTTGTGACACCCGACGGTCCTATGAGTTTCTTAGAATGCCGTTTGGGCTTTGTAATGCACCGGCCGCATTTCAACGCACAATGAACAAAGCTTTGGGAAAATTGAGGAACACAGTAGCATTAGTGTATATAGACGATATACTGATGCCAGCCGAAACAATCCAAGGAGCACTTGACCGGTTAGAGCAAGTGCTAAAGGCACTTGATGATGCGGGCTTCTCGTTAAATTTAAAAAAGTGTTCTTTCTTTAAAACCTGCATAGAATACCTGGAAAGGGAAGTATCCGCGGACGGCATTAGGCCGGGGGCTGGAAAAATTAAATCGCTTTTGGAGGCACCCGTACCGAGTAACGTAAAGCAAGTTCGGCAGTTTATGGGACTGGCGAGCTATTTCCGAAAATTCATACCTGAATTTGCGGTACCCACGGCATGCATTACAAGGCTGACTAGGCAAAACGAACCGTGGAATTGGGGTAACGAACAGGAGGAGGCGCGGCATTATATTTTACAACGTTTAAGTACAAAACCACTCCTAGTAATTTTTGATCCTCTAAAGGAGACAGAACTACATACAGATGCTAGTTCTATCGGCTATGGGGCAATCCTATTCCAGAAAGTAAAGGGTGAACTTAGAGTCGTAGCGTATTACAGCAGACGAACGACTCCCGAAGAATCGCGTTACCACTCATACGAATTGGAGACATTAGCGATCGTTAATGCGCTGAAACACTTCCGCGTCTATCTTTTAGGAATCACCTTCAAAATCGTGACCGATTGTAACGCTATTAAAGCCACAAACACGAAAAGGTATATTGTGCCGCGCATTGCTAGATGGTGTGTCTTTTTGCAAGACTACACCTTTGAATTAGAATATAGAAAGGGCAAGCAAGTGGAACATGTAGACTACTTGAGTAGAAACCCGCGTAAAGATTACCGTGTGGATTTTGTTTGCGAGGGATCTTGGTTAGAAATAGCGCAAAAGAAGGACGAAGAAACTCAAGACATAATAAGCAAAATACAGTCAAATCATACTATCGCGTCGGATTTTGAAATGAGAAAAGGAATTCTGTGTAAGAAAATACGTAGAGACACCGGACGTATAATATATCGTAGCTTTGTCCCTAAAGGAAGTAGACTCGCGGTATTGCGTTTGTATCACGACGAAAATTGTCACGGCGGATTTGATAAAACATACGACCGCATAGCACAGAAGTATTGGTACCCAAGAATGCGTGCGTTTATAAAGAAATATATTGATCACTGCATCACCTGTATAGTCTCCAAGCGCCACACCGGACCACGTCAAGGATTTTTACATTCCATACCAAAAAAATCGACACCGTTTGACACAATACATTGCGATTGTGTTGGTCCATTTACCATTACCAAAGAAGGCTATCAACACATTCTAATCATTGTAGATGCATTCACGAAATACGTGCAATTGATCCTATTAAAAACTCTAAGTGGACCGGAGACACTACAGGTGTTCAGAGAAAGAATTACATTGTTCGGAACAAACCACGTACAAACCAGTAAAGCAATTTATAGAAAAACACGGGAGTGAGGTGCATTTTATTGCTACGGGAGCTCCGCGAGCGAATGGGCAAGCCGAGCGTTATGTAGCAACTGTGACGAATCTCCTTACCGTGGAAACAAAAAAAGGGTCAGAATGGTCGAGAAAGTTGGCTAAACTAATGCTTACCCTAAATACCACTATACAAAAGTCAACCGGATTCACGCCTAGTAGACTGTTATTTGGGTTAGAACAGGGTCGCGGTATTATAATGCGTGCGGAAGAAGGGTTACCACCAACGGATGAGGCAGTCGATGTGCTTCGAGATAGAGATGCGGCAGCTAAGCGATTAGAGGAAAATGCAACCTCCCAGGAGATTAGATTCAATAAAACTCGTAGGAATAACGTTATATTTAAGGAAGGCGACACGGTATTTGTTAGGCCTACTGATGATAGGCGAGCGAAATTAGACGATAAGTACACAGGCCCGTTTACCATTTTAAAGATTTTAACGAATGACCGTTATGAAATTCTAGGAAAGTCAGGTAGACCTCAAACGGTTCCCAAAGACCGCTTAAGAGCATGGAGGGGTGATTGGGAAGGAGACTTTGAAATCGGAAATGAAGATGCAGAGTCGATTGAGTAGCCGTGTTAGCGGATATAACTTAATTATAATTGTCATAATAAGTTTGGTTGTTTTTGTAATAAGTTTGTTTGTTGTAAAAAGCTTTCTCATATAATAGTTTTTATGTTAAAAGTATATATTATTTCGATGTGTGTTCACTGATTTTCTATTATAATAAAAACAAGAGATATTTGAAAGAAATGGTACTTTGTCTAATTTAGTATACTGTTCAGAACTGTTATGAGACGTGTTTGAATATTGAGAGGCTTTGAGATGCATCTAATTGCATATTGTTGTTGGTGACACAAGCATGATCACGTACCCCGTAAAGCGCTTGGCGTTGGTGAAGGTGACATGTGGGGTGTTCACGGGTTAGAAAATGATGAATATGAGACATGATCACGCACTCCGTAAAGCGCGATATGCATAGCGTCGGCAAAGGTGACATGTGTAATGGTCGTGTTCACGAAGTCCGTAAAGGTCGATTCATATTTACCGGCGGCCGGTGGCAACTAGGTTCGGATTCTAGGCAAAAGCCATGTTAGGGCTTGGCACCGAGGATCTGGCCAAGATCGGCGCCGGCCGTCGACTATTTTCTGACGGCGGCCGGTTGGGTCGACCCCCCTGCTGTGCGGGGCACAAAAAAAAAGGTTTACGAGCTCTACAGCTCCTTAGGTAAACTATCGGTATCTCTCTTTTACAACGGTATGGAGATAGGAGTCGTTCCTGCCTCTTCGTTCCTCAACTAACTTTACTAGCGTGCCGGCAAGTGTGAATATAGAAAACGTCGTATAGTTCATATTGGCCGGCGTCGCCGGTAAGTATGAATCGACCTTAAAGCGCTGAGACGTCGGATTCGGTGACATTTGATTGTGTGATGATAACGAACTCCTTACGGCACGTGTTGGAGAGGATTGGTTGGAGAAGAGAGGTTGATGTTGGATCAAGGACTCCGAGAAACGAAAAAACATTTGTAACTGGATGCTTCCCGAGAGCGTGAAGCATGTCAGATTGGCCGTGTTAGCGACAGTTTGTTTTGAAAGAGAAATCGAAGGCAGATAGCCCGACGCCAGTCTGCCTTCGGTTAATTTATGGTAGGGTCGGGGGTTCGCGTAGCCTCTTGAGGCCGTAGTTCCTGTCGACGTACAAACCCCAGATGATGTCTGGCAACTTCGAAGTTGTCCAGGTGCTTGATGGGGCGCATTCGTCGACATATGTTTAGAAAGTTGGGAATCTTTAAGTATGGCAGGCGACCCGACGTCGTACTGCTATCTTAAAGAACAAAGATCGTTTTGTTGAGGGATCTGGCCACGGAGTGGGGAAGGCAAGGGTGCCTTCTGGTAAGAGGACTGTGTTGGACCGGTCAGCACTTACCGCAGAACTCTGGTAAAGAACGGTCGTGGTCAATTTTTCCTAACAAGCATATTTAAAAAACAGCACATTTAAAAAGAAACATAATTGAAAAATATCACATGTAAAAAATTGCACGTTTAAAAAAACATATTTGAAAAATAATACATTTGAAAAATAATTGTTCACTCGATGTATATTTCAAGCAAACCCGCGAGTGGACCATTTTCTCGCAACGCTAAACTACAAGAGGTATTCAACGTCTCAAAAAAAAATAAATAAATAAAAAACTAACGCGACCAGTGTGCATTGTTATTCGTGACGTTAATTTAATAAATATTATAATATGTAAAGCTACCGTGCACTTGAATTTTTATACGCAACTCTATGTTAATATTACATTAGTCCATGAAAAAAAATTAGAAAAGAATGACAGATTTGAAAAATAGCAAGTTTAAAAAAAAGCACATTTGGAAATAGCACAATTGAAAAATACCATATTTGAAAAATAACATCTTTAAAAAATATCATATTTGAAAAAGCATATTTAAAAAACAGCACACTTAAAAAAAACACATTTCAAAAATTGCACATTAAAAAAAGCATATTTGAAAAATAATTTTCCACTCGATATATATTTCAAATAAACCCGAGTGGACCATTTCCTCGCAAACGCTAAACTACAAAATAAGAAATCAACGTCTCAAAAAAAATAAATAAATAAAAAACAAACGCGCGACCAGTGTGCATTGCTTTCGTGACGTTAATTTATTAAATATTATAATATGTAAAGTTCCTGTGCACTTGAATTTTTATACGCAACTCTATATTATATTTAAATTAGCTCATGAAAAAAAATTAGAAAAGAATGACAGATTTGAAAAATAGCATATTAAAAAAATGCACATTTGAAAAATACCATATTTGAAAAATAGCATATTTGAGAAATACCACATTTGGAAAATAATACATTTGAAAAATAACACAATTGAAATATAGTATAAAATGTTCATTAACAAAGTTTAATTAGTAACATGGACTGCTGGTACTCACATATCCTCTCCTGGATATTTCCTGGTATTTTTCCCCTCAGGTTCTGTAACATAAAGAACGAATTCGTTTAATTTCAATCGACCAGCCGTCAAAGAATACATCCGAATCAATAGAAAATCAATAATCCAAGTTGAATACAAAGTCAAAGTTAAATAAACTTGATTTATCGTCACGACGCAACAGTAAATTATCGCGAGAAGGCAACACGATTCGAGAATAAATTGAAATTGATGAAAAATAAATAATTGACTTGAGCACGGTACTAATTCTATATTATTAAAATTACTTATCAGGCTATAGGCTCAGGTTATTAAAATATTTAAAAAGTAAAAGTAAAAACAAGTAAAATAGGAAGATAATGAAATATTGTCGAACAGATCAGCAATTAGCATAACATAAGTAACATGTTACAACAATTTTAATAGTTAAGAGGAAGTATTAAAAACAGGGGCCAAAAATGATAGTTACTTATTCTAAAATTTTCAACGATAAAAATCATTAATAAAAAATTGATTATTTCATTAATTTAAGACAAGGTAACAAATAACAATTATTGGTGTCCAAAAAATTGAATCCTCCTCGATAACTGTTTTCGATGAAGAAAAACTCTTTCGATTGCTCAAAGCGGTTATCGGTGGGAGAAGTTCATTTCCATTTGTCATAATAGTTACACTGTCCAACACCAAAAAAAATTTTGCAATACCTGTTGGGTGATTCTTATACACTTTGTCTGTTTTTATATTGTTTAAATATTGGTTTTTGTAAAAATCCATGATTTTGATAAAAAAATAACGTGTTACGCAAAAGATAAACACGCGAGAAAGTTCAAGTTTGAGTCAAGAGATAAAGGGGACTCTCCACTACATATCCATATAGCCAATTATATTTTTATTAAACATTATTTTTTTAAAGTTTGAAAATGTGCCGACGTGGGTACTTTGTACGCTCTATTTTTGTATTCATGTGAAAAATCCTTTATCTAGGAGGAATTTACTATACAGGAATGCATTCTACACAAGACTTCACTTAAGGAAATGCTTAATAAGGAAAATTGAATACAAAAGCTTACCTATTTCTGATGTAAACAATTTTTAATGTGTTTCCCGCCTTGCTTGACTTCCGCCTTGCCTTCAATAACATGTGCCCAACAGTACTCAGCTTTACTTTTCCTTTGTAACGCCGAAATATCCATTGTTGAAATATCTTGATGAAATATTATATTTCTGCTGGAATTATATTTCTTGTTTTAATTTTAATTATTAATTCTTATAATCGGATGTGTAATTGAAATACAATATAATTGAAATATTTTAATCAGATGTGTAATTGAAATACAATGTATTTGAACTAAAGCTCTCCAAATTATGTTTAGCTCTTTCTGTTTTTTTATATTTATGTTTGAAATTTAAAAAATTTGTAATGCAGAAGTTATTTCTGTACAGATATTATAAATTTATAAATAATAAATTCCTTCTGTTTGAAACCTTCGCGTGCATTTTTCAACCTCTAATTACCTATTACTTTATTATTTTTTAATTCTCAATTTTAATTTATTGACATCGTAATTCGCAATTAATGTAATTTAATTACAAAGTGTTTTGTAATTGTACTCCATTGCAATTACGAATCACATTGTAATTTAATTGAATGAAGATCTCAATTATAAATTACAATATGATTGAAATACAATGTAATTCAATTACTTTGTAATTATAATTACTGGAGTAATTCAATTGTTATTCTACACAACTCTGCCGCCGGCACAGACCAAAGCCCGCGTGATCGCACGCCTTTAAATAAAAAATTTAACTTCTTTATTATAAATAATTTTTTTGTGAGACTTTCACCAATATATTTGTGACATTATTCTGATTAAAATGATACCAAACGCGATGTAATTCGGATCACATTTACACTAATTTTCCGTTAATGTAATTGTAATGGGAAGTAACTTTCATCGTTCATTACACACGTAAATATCATTGTCATGAATATATTGTTGAAATTCTCATAAAGAAATAATTACTAATAAACAAGTTTAAGTTTTGATTTGAAGGCCTGCGTTCACGCCAGTCTTTCATCTTTTTCTAGCGTTTCGAAACAGCACGTCTCCTTCTGTCCTTCTTTGTGTTCGAAACTTTGATCGTTACACAAGTAATTATTATCGGAATCATATCATATTTGGTATAATTTTTATGAGAAAAGTGCCACGAATATTTTAGCGATAGTCCCATAAGAATAATGAAAAATAAAGAAGTTTTCTTACTTGATTAGTAGTCTCCTGGCATCACACCGATATAACTAACACGCGTCACGTTCACAGTTCTCGGCGATGGTAGCGGCGGCTCTCGAGCTTCACGTACATATGTATATCCCGGATTCACTGTATACAGCGTTTAGAATAGTTACTTTATTAGAAAGAAAATATATAGAACTATTCAATACAAGAAATATTCATCTCTTACCTTCGGATGAAAGTATTTTGTCCAAAATGTATAATAACCACGACGTGCCATCAACTGGCACTCAAGGAGGAATGGTCGAAAACCGCTCGAGCTGTTGCGAACCAGCCTATAAGAGACCTACAAAAAAAGCAGGCAATGTTTGTGTAAAGGTGACGACAAGGTAATTGCTTCATAAATCGTAGAACTATGTATACTGATTCCTTTCTTTATATTTTGTATACAGAGTGTTTACGAAATCGTGGTACAAGCGACACGGCTGGGTGGCGATTGTACAGGGTGTATAAAAAGTAATAGTCATCCGTTTTAAGGGCCAGGTATAGTCACGTGACTTTTCAAGATTCGGAGGTCGGTATCTGCCGTACAGTTTTCTTTACAGAAATGGTATTACCTACAAACGTGTAGCTGATTGATGAACACGAGATGGAGCTACCGTCGCATTCTATTTCGAATCAGAAAAGGAACTCGAGTGACGTTGCAACACAAGAAGTGTGTGACGAGGAAGCTAGATTTTACTGCGTTGTCAGATTTCAAAAGGGCAATGTTGCCGCATCGTATTCATACAAACACCGTCGATGCTTGCATCGAAAGCATTCGAGCTGGTTCGAGCGGTTTCTTCTCTTCCTTTCGGATCTGTCGAAATTAGGAGGCTTATTCTTTCTTAATTTAAAATATGGAATTTTCAATTGTAAATAATTGTATTAAACGATCATTTGAATATTCGTTGACTTGTTTAAAAATCTTCTTAATTTTTTAAACTTTCTATACGAATATAACATTTTTAAATATTTTTAAATTTTTAATTCGTGGATTTTTAATACATCACGCGAACCTGATTATATGTGTACATCCTATGTAAATGTACAAAAGAAAAGTATAGGTTTACAAATTATGTTTTGTATATATTGTTAACAAATGTTAACATATCAATATAATTGATTTGAATTTTAATACGAAGAGTATTATTTTCCGACGTGGAAATGAAAGTTATAAACAATCACGGCATGATAATTGTTTCAATGTAGACAGAAAACATAAAAAAAACCTGACCACAAAGATTTAAAAAATAAGAATTATTATAAAAAAAAACTAAAAACCCAACTGCGAAAAGAACTAAAAAGATAAGAAACAAAAAACTAATTTATTGAATAAAAGATTGGTAATAAATAAAATAAAAAATAAAATATAAATATAGAGTATAAATTATTAATAATTCTTTTCGCAGTCAGATTTTGTTTTATTAATAATATTTTTTATTTTTGTCTTTAGCATATGTCGTGGTCATTATTAAAATTATTAACTATTATTTTATTTAGATAAAAAATTATTTAAATAACGATTCGAATGAAAGATACTTTATCTTTATTCGTTATTCTTAGGTTCGAATAAAGAAAAGTATCTTTATTCGACGACCATCGAATAAATAATTTTATTCATCGAGAATTTATCCGACGAATACAGATCATTTTTTATTCGAAGCCGATTGATTCGAAACTCGAGAGCCGTCGCGGCCACAACATTGTCGGCTATATCGGTGTGAGACTAGAAGATCACACTAATCCAATTACAAAACTTCTTTATTTCTCATTATTCTCTTATAAAACTTTTACCAACATATTCGTGGCAATGTTCTGATTAAAATGATGCCAAATATGATATAATTCCGATGATATTTAATTGTGTAACAAGCGATAAAAGTTACGAACACAGAGAAGGACAGCGTATATGAAAGAAAGAGTCGCAGAGAGTCGCGGCCGCCGGCAAAGATCAAAGCTCGCGTGATCGCAGGCCTGAAAAATTTAACTTCTTTAATATTAATTATTTTCTTATGAGACTTTCACCAATATATTTGTGGCATTATTTTGATTAAAATGATACCAAATGCGATATAATTCGGATCACATTTACACTAATTTTCTGTTAATGTAATTGTTATGGGGAGCAACGTTCATCGTTCATTGCAGAAGTAAATATCATCGGAATTGTATCATATTTGGTATCATTTTAATCAGAACAATGCCACGAATATGTTGGTAAAAGTTTCATAAAAAAATAATGAGAAATAAAGAAGTTTTGTAATTGGATTAGTAGTGGTCTTCTAGTCTTACACCGATATAGCCGACAATGTTGTGGCCGCGATGGCTCTCGAGTTTCGGCCACTCACAGCGGTGGTGTGAGGTTTTCCACTGCCATCAGCATGGGCATCCGAAACGTGCGCGAATGCCAAAGTGAACAAGATAGACAAAAAATACTACGACGACGAGCGACGCGATCGAGCTCCAACACTTGGAAAAGATGCCGCGCGTATTACAATGCAGACGTGCAAAGTTAGATATTGATAATAATATAATTCTGATATGTCTCATATTTTTTACTATTTCTATACTTACTATACTATATATAAATTACAATAAAAAAATTTAGTTCTACAGTCTGTTTCACGCAAGAATAGACTCGTTTCGCGCAGCTCGACTGATCTCGGAAGGCGCTGCGAACCTCTCAACTCCCACTCCATCACCTGGTCCATTCCCCCTCCACACTGTCTCGACGCGAGTCTTCATGTACACGGTGTACCGGAATGAAACGGGTTAGCATGGAATTAAATGAATAGGAAATCAGAATAGGAAATCGTAACTATTTACATTTATTAATATTTACAAAAAATGTACAAATGACAATTGACTATTTAAAACTTTTTTTTTTTTTTTTTTGTACGAGAGGAAAATGCATTTATGCACACCAGCAGTTGTTCGGCTGGTAGTGTGGGACTCAACGCGAATACGCAATACCCACTAAAAACCTCTCCTCTTAAAACTATCTACAAACTATTTACAAACTATTTAAAACTATTTACAAACTATTTTACAATTTACAATATAAATAACACTAACACTAACACCAAAAACACTAACACTATAACACTATTAACACTAACACTATTAACAACACTATTAACACTGAAAACACTAAAATCTAATGTCCCTAATGCCCTAAAGTGCAAAGTCTTGCTCAATGTCCGCGAGTCGGAATGTGGACCGTCAGACGCGGATTGTTTAAACCTTTCTTCTTCTTTTTTCACATGGTCAATATAATTTTTCCAGTTTGAAGGGGACACGTTCTCCAGGGCTTGATCTAGAAGTCGCCGGACATCCGCCAACTGGAATGTCGTATTACGCGACTTTACGAATTGTTTCATTTGAGCCCACGCTAGCTCAATGGGGTTCAGCTCGCAGTGGTAAGGGGGAAGGCGCAATACTAATTTCCCGTGTTCTTTTGCAAATTCGTCAATCACGTAAGTTTTGCCATGCTGCTTATACTTGACGGCAATTTCTAACAATTGCGTCTTTACCAAATTATCCGCATCAAAACTTTCCCCCTTACCCTGCAGCCACTCCACAATCTTGGATTTCTTCCAAGTCTGTGTTGGATAACGCTCCTTTATGACGCTGTGATAAGGAGCGTTATCCAAGACGATTACTGCCCCATTTCGCAGCGTGGGTAAAATTTCCCGGAACCATTCAAAGAACGTGTCCCCGTTCATTTCCTGGTGGTAATCGCCGGTGGTTTTCTTCGACTCGAAGCACAGCAGGCCCCCAGGTAAAAATCCGTCTTCTGATCCGATGTGGCCGATGATGAGCCGCTTTCCTTTGTTGGCGGCGGCAGGTATCCCGGTCGTTAGTTCCCTTTCTTCGGCGTTCCTCGGGCTGGTGACGGTGGTATCCACCCATAAATGGGATACAAAGTCCCCGGTGTTATACCAGGTTTCATCCAGGTAATAAATGGGTCTTCCTTCCTCGCGCAGTTCCTTGATTTTTGAAATGTAATTTTGTCGCCAGTTGACAATATGCGCTTTATCTATTAAGGCGCTGTTCCTCTTCCTTTGCATAAAGCGGAACTCCATTCTCTTCAGCAGGCGATATAAGCTTGTTCGGCTGAACGACGGGAGTTCTTCGTCGTCATTAACCGCCTGCAAAATTTTGTCCAAATTTGGCAGCTCGCGCCGCATTCAAAAGTCGTGGACCTTCTTCCTTATTGCCACAATTTCCGCATCCGAGGTCTTCTCTAAAATGTTGAAACACCGCCTCTTCATATTTGGCGACGTAACAGCCCCTGTACTCCTGTACTCCTGTATTGTTCGTTTAATGCTGCATTTTCCAATCCCCGTCTTCTCCGACAGGGATTGAATCATCGCCGCGTAGGTGATGCCGGCGTTTTCTTGTCTCACCTCCTTGTAGAGATTAACGATGATCTCCTTCTGCCCAGCTAAAACGTACTAAAAACAGAAAAAAAATTGAAATAAAGATTTTTAATTCATTAAAGAACAGCTAAAGAAACGTCTTATTTACATTGTCATGCATTGCAACAATGTAACAGCCCAAATATATAATCGAAATGCATTATTAATATGTACAATGCGTACGTACCTTTCCTCTTGGATTCCGCTTCGGTGGAGATACATTTGATGGCTTTCCTTGTTCCATTTTCTTTTGAAATAAACACTTGGTTTAAAGAAAATCGCGGAAAAATGAGTGAGACAACTGTAGTATAGCGTGCGTGGTAAATAGAACACCAGGTATAACGCAAGTGAGGCAGTTTGCAGCGCTGCACGCGTAGCGTCGCTTCAGTGCCACTTCGCGCATGCGTTGTGCATTGGGAGTTCTACCAATCAGGGCGAACCTGCGCAGCGAACGACGCAAACTGGTAGTATGCGAGGTCTATTCTTGCGTGGAATAGACTTTAAGTTATAATGTAGTATATGTATATTTTATTTGTTCCCTTATCTTATCTATAATATCTTATAAATACAATATCTTATATTCTTATATTATCATATAGTTACATTTCATACGAGCTGGAAAGGTGTGAAAGAGAACAAGGAATGAAAGTAGGAATATACGAGAAGGTGAAGAAAATAGTGGCTGAGGACGGGAGGGGGGAAGAGTGGATGAAAAAAATAGACTGGGAGAGAAAAGAATTAGAGGACGGAAAAAATGAAGGAGAGGAAGAGAGATGAGAAGACAGGTGTGAATGGAAAAATGAGTGAGAGAGAGAGTGAAAGAGAAAGAAAGACAAGATAATATAGAAATATAAGATATAATATTTATAAGATATTATAGATAAGATAAGGGAACAAATAAAATATACATATACTGCATTCTAACTTAGAACTAAATTTTTAGGATAATTCAGGAAAGGTAGAGGATGTTTTAAAAAATATGAGACAAATTTTTCATCTTTTATAAATATTTATTGAACAGTGTCCCCCGTCTCTTCCGCCCCTTCCTCTTCTTCCTCCTCTTGCTGCACGTTCTTTCTTCAGCAGCCTCCTTCAAAAACAAACATTATGAAACAGATCATTTTTGTTCTCATTCAATACAATAAGGAGCAGAACTGAGTCCACATTATTTGAAGAAACATAACTTTTTTACAATTAGATCAAATGACTTGAATGTTATTGAGAAGTTAGAAGGATTAGTTTATTAGACGAGGTTCAAAAAATTTGAATTGGTCAGAATCGCAAAAGAAATAGTGAAAGTTGGTTTTCTCAACTTTTTCATCTGAATAAATTATATAATATAAATTATATAAGAATAAATTATATCCATGATGACAATTTCATAAATTTTGGATAATTCGTTTACAAATTTAGTAAATTTATGAAATTTTCAGCATGGATATAATTTATTCGAGTGAATAAAACACGTGTTCTAAATTTTCAATACAGGCTTAGATGAAAAAGTTGAGAAAACCAACTTTCACTATTTCTTTTGCGATTCTCACCAATTACAATTTTTTGACCCTCGTCTAATAAACTAATCCTTCTAACTTCTCAATAACATTCAAGTCATACTGTAGAATACATCTAGGATACATCCTACATACTGTAGGTCAGAAAATTATTTACGTACCTTCTCCTCGTACATTGCCATTTTTTCCTCCGGTCGCCTACTGACCGTAGCCGACCGGGTCCTCCTGTAATACGTTGGTGGTCTCTCTGCGAACGAGACTACCGACTCGAATTCCTTGTCGATCGCGACCGCGAGCGGCGCGACGGGGATGGCGTCGGCGACTTCTGCGTCTCGTTAATTTTTTGTTCAGTTTCAGGCATCTGAAAACAATTAGCGAAATTATAATAACAATGTTTACTAAATAAAATATTTTGATTGAATGCATTTTTTAATTTTAATTTTGTTTTTGTAGTTTGCCATGGTTTGACACAGCTTTCCTACTTTTCTGTACATCTGTTTGCACACAGTATATTCTGCGTACATGGTTTATTACTGTACCCCCCGGACATGCGGAAGCAGTAAAACCTCTGTGCGGTGCCGCATGCGCCCGCACAGGGAACCCCCAATTATGATGTTTCGTATCGGACGAAACAATTTTTATTTTTATTCTACCCTGTGCCCTGATTTTACACGGCCTTATTACACGGCGGTGGATACGTACCGTATAAAAAGCCCGTGCAAAATAAGGAAACAGGATGGAATAAAAATACAAAACTTGTGCAAAAAAAAAACGAACCATGTACGCAGGATATACACACCGCGTGAAAACAGATTTGCAGATAAATAGGAAGGAAAAAACCAATGCATTTGATCAAATTGCATAGAAATGCGTGAATTAGTAAGAAAATGCGTGAAGGGTATACTTACGATGCTTCCTCTGTGGTGGCAACGTGCTTTCTGAAGATTCGGCGGGCGATTTCAGCGGTCTTTTGACGTATCAGCTAACTTCAGGGCACACTTTTCTCAATTTCTCTCAAGAAGAGTGAGAGAGCAAGGGAGAGGAAGGTGTGGTTGAAAGCGAGATAAATAGAGTGAAAAAGTGGGGATGTGAGAGTGAGAGAGAAAGAGCTAGAAAGAGAGAGAGAGGAGATACTTCATTCAACTGTTTTAGAAAGGCCTACTATAGGTGACGGAATTCATTAATAAGTGTATTGTCGCGCGCTTTACTATACGGAACTACGAAGAGTTCGTTAGTAATTTTGTGAAGTGTAAGCGTAATTGCGCGATACAGCGTAAGTAGTGTAGAGTAAAGTGTAATTGTGTAGGAAGCAACAATGGAAGGAAGACGTGAAGAAAGGCAAAGCATCGCGAAACGCTATTTAAAATTGAATTCAAAAAACAACCATTACTCAGCATCCACGGCGCGACCGTCTAAGAATAAAAAGTGGCGAGAAAGGTAAGATACGTCTTCTACTATGAATTTGTATACACTGTCCGTCTCTGTGTTCGAAAATTTTATCGCTTGTTAGACAAGTAAATATCATTGGAATTATATCAGGAGGAAATTGGTATTATTATTTGTATGAATAAATATATGCAAATTTAATGCATGGTTGATGTAAAATATATGCAAAAAATATGTTAAATAGTAACCCTGATGTATTAGTAACAAATGAAACAGTCGAATATAGTATAATATGATATAGAATAGTCCCTAGCAGCACAAAAATATTGGATCTGAATATTGTATACATGTACAAGAAATATAAATTGCATGTTTAAAAAATATAAACCAAATATTCAGAGGATATCAACTAGATATTTAAAAAATATAAAGTAAATATTAAAAAACTGTGAATTCAATATTTGAAAAATATAAATTCAATATTTAAAAAACATTCAATAAAATTTTCAAATTTAAGAAAATATAAGAAAAATTAGAAACTATGAATATGTATTACTTTCTGCGCACTGTTTGTTGAGGGAATATTTTCTGTATTATCTGTATTTGGAAAAAATATTCTATTTCTAATATTAAATAAAGATTTGTTTTATAATGAGAAAAAATATTCTTTTCATGATATTAAATAAATATTATTTGTATATTAGGAAAAAATATTCTACTTCTAATATGAAATACAGATTCATTTAATATTTAGAAAAAAAATATTTTTCTCGTAATATGAAATAGATATTTCCTGAATATTTAAAAAGAAATATTTGTTACTTAATATAAAATAAATATTCTATGTATATTTGAATATTAAAAAAGGATTGTATCTCTTTTTAATATTATATGAATGTGTATACAATATTTTGTGCTATTAGGGGTTGTATAATATTTATGACTGCTTGTAATTGGCATTACAATATGTGACGATAATTTTTTCTATATTATCAACAGTCATTTGGTGCCTTTTATCAGATAAAATTAATTTATATGCTGAAAATGTCCTTTCAACATCATAAGATGTGATGGAGGCTTATTCAAACTTTCCCCAGTATCGTGGTTTTATTTCCTTCGGACCGTCGATATTTGAATCGTTTAGTTTACACAATATTTCAAATCCTAGATTTTTCTGAAAAACGTCTTTATATTTTGCTCTCATTTTTTCCCCACAGCCAGTAGGTACATTATCTAGATTTTGAACGAAATCTGTAACTAATTTAATTGAATTAATTGAATTAATTTAATTGAATTTTAATGCTAACGTACTTGATTCTAATTTCATTATTGTAACTGGCAAAGAGGAAAAATTAGCTGTAATAAATGCTAAATCATCAATAAGATCTTCATTTTTTACAATTTCTTGGGCTGTTTTAATACATGCTACATTTTGTTCTTTGAAGGATTTAATAATCTGGAAATAAAAAAATACTTTTTTCTCGCCATCGTGCGGCATCAAAATTCTTACAGTCGAATTTACAAGCCGTGTGTTAGAAAAATCGAAGTAAGCAAATGGTCGAGGCAGGCCATGTGGTTTTTGTCAGCGCGTTGTCCCTCCCTAAGGGAAAGTCCTTTAGCTTGGGGGTGTCATAAACAAAAAGGCATACTGTCGAAGACGTTCTCACGGCTGAGGATTTTTGGGACAGCAGGACATTCTTATTCTGACTGTCGTCGTTTACCAACAGCTACGTTTGCTATATAACGACCCATTGTATCTGTCCTTTCGTCAACAGATATGCAAATACTTCTTTCTCCTATTTCATTTCGTATATTTTGAATCGTCATCTTATAACAATCTAGTAGATAATTTTTTCTGAGCGTCGATTCATTCGGAATATTTCGATTTGTATATTTCGTTAAAAAGTTAATCCATACAGGACACAAATAGATTAATACTTTTTTGTAAAGAATATGAAGGAGCATCAGCTGATGCAATAAAAAATATATGATTCCATTTAAAAAAACATGAATGACCTTCATATGTCCTTTACACGTGCACCTACAAAAAAAAAGTACCATCAGAATGTGCCCCTCTCAAAACCATTCAACTTCACCTAAAAAATTGTTTGCTATGCGTAATAATAATGACGTAAATCTAGATGGCAAAATGTGGTGCCCCACCCTGTATACAAAACAGCACTTTAAAATGCATGCAGGCATGGAGTATAGATATAGATAAACCGGCAATGGGCGAAATATTGCAAAAGCAATAAATACGTATGTTTCGGATCACGCGAGCTCCGCGGGGGCACGAGACCCAAGTATGGGACAGGGGCGAGAGAGGTGACGGGATTGCCAAAGGCACAATAAGACACTAGACAACAGAGGCTCTCTCTCTCTCTCTCACTCGTCACCTCTCCCCCCGCCGTTCTGCCACCATCAACTGAACCGATTGCCGAAAATCGAGTCAGTCGCCTAACCGCTTCTTGCTAAAACGCTTCGCTTCACTTGAGCCTTATAGTTTTTTCTTACCACTAAAGCAAACCCATTGCGCTTCTTTGGGTGTCCTCGCGTCTCGTAGCCATAGTTCTTTTTGTTGCCTTATCTTAGTCTTAAGTTGGTTTCGGGATTAGTTTTAAGTGACCCGCTGAAGTTTTAATAAACGAAGCATTGGACTGACTGTTAAACACCACAGTACTCGCGTTGTGAATTCTGAACTCCCTCCACGATTCCCTCTCCTTCCTTCAACAACGTACAAAAATTGGACCAGAATACGATGCTTTGGGCATTGCCTACAATTAGTTATAAAATCGGGAACGAAAAATTTTAAAGAATATGGAGAAGTTAGAAAAAAATGTAGAGCCATCGTAACTTATTTTTCGAAATCCACAACAGCTAGAGAAAAATTGAAGCAACTTCAAAAATAACTAGAACCCACCACAATACCACTTCAATTAATACAAGAGATAAACATTAGATGGAATTCGACATATGCAATGTTTAAAAGGCTAATTTTATTACGTATACCACTGAACATTATACTCTCCGAAGATCATATGCCCGACAATTTAAGCAGCCATGAGTGGAAATTTGTAGAAGCTTTAATCAGCATCCTGGAACCGATACATGATGCCACAGTCATCATGAGCGGGGAAATATATCCCACCATATCACAATATTATCCGATGTATCTTGCATTGATGCATGTATTGCACGAAACAGATACTCCCGACAATATCTTATCTATAGATATCAGTAACAAAGTGCGAAATGCATTAAAGGTGATTTAAATTATTTATTCGAATATTGGAATGAAACAATTAAAAAAAAAACGAATTAAATGAAATACAATATTTTACTTATAGGAACGTTTTGAACCGATTATAGAAAATGATTCTATATATAAGTATATAAGTAAGTACACGTAAGTACGCGATGTTGTTGGATCCCCGCTTCAAAGATCAGCTTTTATCACCCGACAAAAGACACGTAACACATGAAAAGTTTAGTTTTCAAAATTCTGCCTTACACAACGAACCTACTTCAAATAGTCAAGAAAATATTAATACCAACATCAATACCAGCGGTAAGATTCTAAAATTATAATCATTCATTTTTAATTAAATACATTTCAAAATTCACCGTTATATTTTAATTTTTGAATTAGGTACGACAAAATCTAAAATATTAGATTTCTTTAATAAGACACTGAACAATCAAGAGGAAGGAGTAGGAACATTTGCCAACAGAAAAAGTACTGAAATTAAAGTTTATTTTCATGAAAACGTTGTCTCGAGAGACACCAATATTATAGAGTGGTGGGGCTGTCATCGGAAAAGATTTCCAATTTTATCGTTAGCAGCTCAACGCTACCTAGCTGTACCCGCGACAGAAGTTACGAGTGAGCGCTTATTTTCTTCTTCGGGAAATATAGTAACTCAAACGCGCGGTCGCGATTAATAACAGAAAATGTTGAAAAGTTAAGTTTTCTACATTTTAATTTAAAGAAAATAAGTTAGTTTATAAAGCAAGTTAGATAATAATTAAAGTAAATGTAGTAATATTAAAATTATAATATTTATAGTTATATAAATGAATAGATTATAGTAAATATATCGCACATTATTTAATATATATGTTGCGACGCGTCCACTTCAGAGCCCTTTTCCGATTTTTGTCCGTCCTTCGACTAATCACGAAGAATGCTAATCCTTGAGTTGCCACATACGGGGCACTTGAGGACTCGAGCTGATGGCATTGGAAAAGTGGCCATAAGTCAATCCGTGCGACCCTCACTCCGTGTACCGTCCGCGAGGTAATTGAGGGTCCCGGATTCGGACACAGCGGGCCTTATGGCCCGCTACACGCGGCGGGCAAGGGGTCATAAATACTCCTCCGCACGACTAGGGTTGCGCTACAGCCGAAGGTACCGTGTCTCTGGTTTTCGTCAAGCGGACGAAAACCAGAGACAGTAGAACGCATGCATGGGCCACTTAGGCCTTCGTCGCGTTGCTTCGGGGTCCCATAAATTACAGTTTGGGGAAACTTTCCCTTATTGACTTGAGGGTGGGAACTTCCTCCTCCACCTGTGAGGTCTGTTCGGAAGATCCTCCTCCCTCAAGTCAACCGACGAATGGGGATGATCCTTCCTCCAAAAACGGGCCCATGGCCAAATAATCAAGCCACCACGGAGGTGACAAGCAAGCGGGCCTCGGAGCAGTGCGACAGAAGGCCTAAGTGGCCCATGCATGCGTTCTACTGTCTCTGGTTTTCGTCCGCTTGACGAAAACCAGAGACACGGTACCTTCGGTTGTAGCGCAACCCTAGTCGTGCGGAGGAGTATTTATGACCCCTTGCCCGCCGCGTGTAGCGGGCCATAAGGCCCGCTGTGTCCGAATCCGGGACCCTCAAGTACCTCGCGGACGGTACACGGAGTGAGGGTCGTACGGATTGACTTATGGCCACTTTTCCAATGCCATCAGCTCGAGTCCTCAAGTGCCCCATATGTGGCAACTCAAGGATTAGCATTCTTCGTGATTAGTCGAAGGACGGACAAAAATCGGAAAAGGGCTCTGAAGTGGACGCGTCGCAACAATATATTATGTATTTTATACTGTATTTAAAACTGTCATTTTTATCACATTTGAGTACAACAATTTCTATTTTGTTATTTTATTATGCATTATTTTTCAAGAATTTCTGTTAGGTTAATGATAGTTAATTAATAACTTATACTAATAAGTTTATATATTATAACAAGATATGTATAGATATGTTTATATATCATATATTATGTTTATATATGTTTATATATTATATATTATGTTTATATATGTTTATATATTATGTTTATATAATATAACAAGATATACAGATATTAAATGCTGATGAAATTCTTCGTGCTGTCGATTCCTTCCAAAATACCAACGTTAAACACTTTTCCATTTACACTCGTTTTTCAAAGTTAAACTAAATTAAACCACTTAAATGTTGATTAAAAGTTAAATTAAACCAATATTAGATACCTAATTATTTCCTGTTTATTTCCAAAATGAATTCTTGTTGCTCTTTTGTTTATTTCCATAGTTTATTTCTATTAATTTCTGTATTAATTTAATTAAGAGAAGATATTGTTCTTTACTATTTGTCCTGTAATGTGTGCATATTTATTGTTAAAAATTACATCCTTAATTTGAAAAATGTGAATTCATACATTGGAATTCGTTTTCCGCCCAATGGAGGCATTTTCGAGAAAAATGTCTGAGACAAAAATTTTAACAGTGCTACAACGGCACTGTTGCTGATAGAAATTTGAATCTCATGTCGGAGATTCTATAAATGATGAATGAAACAAAAGAATGCAGTGTCCTTTTAATTTCGTTACGCCTGTTACGCGAGTGCATTGAAGGAGACGTTTCTACGTGGGAAAGGTTATATTCAGGTAAATCATATACGTACATATATATTATTTTATATTGCATGCGTTTAGTAAATATCGCATTTACTATTGTAGAAAGCTAGTGTTCCGTAATTTATTTGATATTTTCTCTCTAATCACTTTGACTATTCTATTTCTCGCATACAATGAAGCGGAATGAACGGAAACCTCACTATAAAAAGTGTGCTTATCCCTTTTGTGGTTTAACGAACCGTACTACAAATAATATTTCTTTTCATTCATTTCCAACGAGAGATAGTGATAGGTGCATAACGTGGCTGATTAAAGGTCGGATTTTACTAGACCGGTTCACCGTGGCCGGGATGGGCACGGGTTTTGGCTAGGCCATACTGAGTTCACCGTGTTCTAGAGGCGCACAAGTGCTCGCAACAAAGGCTAATGCCACGCACCACGGGGGTTAGCTAGCAGAACCCCAAAACCGTATACTTTCCTCTTACCCCTCGGGGTCCTAGGTTAGAGTCCACCGGGCCATCTGGAAATGGTCAGACGCTCGAGGTAATGACCCAACCGGGGCGAGCAAAAATATAGTCGAGAACACTGATGCCCCATCGGTTTTAAACCCTAGACCCTGTTTTCGAATCTAGCGACCTTACTTGACGGCCGTTTTCCCGGTCTAGTAAAATCCGACCTTAACTGTGGTTTAGACGATTGGAGGGAAATAGAAATGTCTGATAAAAAATTACAAAATACATATGTGTGCAGTCAACATTTTTCTAATAATTCTTTTCACATGTCGGGTAGACTGCGCAAAGATGCTGTACCGGAAATTTTTCATTCATCCGATATGAATAATAATAGTTTTAGCACTGAGTCAGACACAATGTCTGTACAGGATAACATGTCATCAATGCAAAGTTGTAATGGTTTGGAACAGCAGCTAATGGAACCCAAGTGCAATTAGAGCAAGAGAAGAAAAAATGTAAGAGTCTTCGCTCGCAATTGCGGGCAAAGTGTAAGGCAATAAATTGGTTGCAAGATAAGCTTTCTTCAGGCAATATCGATGATACATGTTTGAAGAAAGCAACTTATAAAAGAATTTCCGGGTATTTATTGACATTTGTTATTCTTATATTTGTTTAAACCCAAATCGTGGCGAATTTTTTCCAAAATGGAGCAACAATTATGCATGACAATGCACTACACTTTTCCCATTTTGTATCATAAAATGCGTGAAATTTTGGGTTTCCATTTGCCAAGTCCATCCACAATTAGTCGATGGTTCGGGAAAATCGATATTTGGCCAGGAATTTGTCCATTTCACGCGCTAAAATTAAAATCTTTTTACATGGAAACTGTAGATCGTAATTGTATCCTTGTATTTGTTGAAATGGCCATCAAAAAGTGTCTCGATTTCCACCCAAAACGGCAGGTCATTGAAGGTTTCGAAGATTTAGGATTTTTGGTAGAAATGTAGCTGTGGGTACACAGGTTCTTGTATTTATGATACGCGGGCTGTTCACTAATTGGAAACAACCATTGGCTTTCTTTGTATCAAAAACTGGTGTTAAAAAACATGATGTATCAATTATTTTAGATGAAATATTAAATGCATTACATGAGAGAGGTTTGAAAGTCAGAGCAGTTGTTTCCGATCAGGGAAGTAGTTTTCAAAGCATAGCAGATGAACGTGTTTCTGTTGAAGAGCCATTTTTTATAAGAAATGGTGAAAAAATTTATTACATTTTTGATTATCTACATTTATGTAGGAATCGAAGCGGCTCATGGCAACAAGCGAACAAACGCCATATGCGACAAGCGAACGTAGAAAACAAACGACATTCAGGACAAGCAAACGTAGAGAACAAACGCCAAACGCGACAAGCGAACGTAGAGAACAAACACGAGACGAAACAAATGCTAAACGCAACTGTTACGAGCCAGGGCTTCGTGCAACGCGAGACGCCGGCGAAAGGTTTATTACCCCAGGAATATGGTTTCAATTTGTTAGTGAGGTATGCGGACGAACACGGTGCGAAATCGGGGAGCCACTAGGTTGGAGAAATCTTATTGGATTTACGGTTATGATTGTTAGTAAGCCTCGTAACTTATATATATATTTTAGTTTATACAATCCGAGCGGTAAGATTGTATCGTGTGGGAACGTTCAATTACTAGATTAGGATATTAAGCAATAATTAAGGGTTTATAGATTTCACGATTTTACAACAAGACAAATATATGTAGGAGGCTGATGTGTGTGTGTGTATATATGTATGTGTATATGTATGTGTGTGCGCGCATACGAGAGCGTTGACGATTTTTCCGAGCGTTGTGAAGAACAACAAACGGTAGCGAACGCGAGAACGAGCGGCGAACTTTAGACTATTTACGGTAACGACGAAATTGTTTATTGAAATCTAGAATGTTCGTTGGGGATCGATATAAAAGGACGCGTCGGTGCCGCGAGACGATTTTGCAAAAGAACCTTGTTACGATACGATCTGTTTAACGATTTTGTTTATTTCTCGACGTGCGAACTATTTATGTGATTTTCTGTAATTGACATCGTGCATATTTCTATTAAAAGTGGTTATTTAAAATACTGCTCTTACATATATTCTGTTATAAGCTTTGTTACAAATGTCTGTGTCGCGAATGAGTTTAAGGATGGTTTACAATTGAATATGTTTACCTATCTTGCACGGTTTTGACGCACTGGCAATGCGGGGTCAGAGTTATGTTTGATTCGAAAGGGACTTTAACCCGATCTCACTAGAATTGAACTTGAGCGTGTAATGCGACGTGACTCTAACGTGATAGCATGATCGTTGAATCTTGCGGAACCGTTACTGTACGCAACTAAGATCAACCGAACCGTCGTCAGACGTTTCTAAAACTCGAATGAACCGTCGTCTAACGTTTCTGAAGTAAAACTGAACCGAAGAGGATGAAAACGAGCGGGTTTATACACCTTGAGAATGAAAGGGGTGCTCTGTTTAAAGTTTAATGTCACGTGGGGTCACACAGATGTTTTTTGTCAGTTCTAAACGAAACCAGGCCTCAGTTAGATTTTTCGTTAAAAGGGGCTAATGGAAGGTTATCTGGGCTATTTCCGAATAATTAACGGATGCCAGAAGGGAGTGTTATCAAGAGTTTCATAAACAGTCGTACTGTTTTAAAAAGGGGTCTGTTGGGACGTCTTTCGTTCTGGGAAAAGGGATTAGAGTTTTGTAAACGAAACATCTGGATGGAGACATCTCCATACGTAACACAACACAGAGCAACGTTCGAAAGAACGAACGTGACGACAGTCTTTCACTGATGATCGAACGGTGTGGTTCGAATCCATTGTACGCGCATTCAACCTCTTATTAGTACTTATTAAATTAAATTAGTAATAAACTTATTAATAAACTTATTAAATTTATTTCATACGATTAAAAGCTGAGTTAGACCGTTACCCAGTCCCAACCCCACATTTATTCAAAAGTATTAGAAATAATTTATTAAACTATGATTTTTCTATTGACGACTGTATAGTTTCGTGGCGCGATGTAGTACTTCTCTGGAATTTGGAGAAAGACAAAAGTACGCGAGCAGCTTAAAAATTATCCGATAAACATGTTTTTCCAAATTCTTTTGATAAAATGAAGTGTAAGCTTGCTCTTCAAGTTTTTAGTAAAAAAAAAAAGTGTCAGCTGCTATGTTTACCGCTTCTCTTACTGGTAGCATTAATACAAATACATATTTGATAATTTAAACAATCGATCTGCCAGTTACCCAAATCCCATGAAGCGTGCGATTTCGCGTTTTAATAACATTGATCAGCATTTAATTGCGCATGTTACCAACATGAGCAATTGGTTTGTACTAACTCCTAACGGTCGTAAAACACCTCCATGTTTTTTGGATTACGGCAATCTATAAATGCCACCTTGCAGTTGTGGAACGATTTAGAAGAAGAAGGCAGTATGTTCCTTATAACGTCACGCTTAAACAGCGACTATATAGAACATTTTTTTCCGTTCTTCGAATGCACGGTGGCACCTATGATCGCAATCCTTCGGTAAAAGCGGTGCGTCTTGCAATTCGAAAAAATATATTATTGAATTTGAATTGTAGTATACATAGTGGTAATTGCATGCCTGATGACGATGCACCGTTAATGCCGGGGGATAAGATAACACAATGTGAATCTGCCACGTTGGAATCAGATGCTTCATTGTCTGTTATCCAAGAGAACACAGATGATGACAGTTTTGATGACAATATTGATGTCGATAATATTGGGGAACTGTCAACATCGTGTGCTCGCTAGAATCGTGTGGGCTTGAATACTTTGCAGGGTATATTGCCAAAAAATGTATTGAAAGATCGTGATGTCGTAGGTGTTACGACATGTTTTTGGAGAATAATGCAACGTTCACACGAGACGAGCAACTACTGTTATCCTTTAGAGCATATATTGTACACGATAACATTGAGCTTGGGCATCTTTGTGTCCCGAGTGTACATTTTTCGGCCATTTTTTAAATTATAAATAAAACTTTTGACATGGTTTACCCATCTATATTAGATATATTAGATATAAACTATTTTCGATAATGTCACGTCCTGTCGAACAGAAATATCCAAACTGGTTTAACCAAGACAAATGCGCTGAACATAAGAAAGATATTGCATATTTTACATTAACAGTAAAAATTCATAAGGATACAGTGTGGCTTAGCAAGAAATTTAGATGTATGAAAAATTCCGCGAAAACATTTTCCAAATTATCGCATTTCAGACATGTCTAAATTTTTTCATTTTTATCAATAATCCTGTTGGTATTTCAATATACTTTTTAAATGTGTCTATAATAGTCTATTATTCTGTTTTTCACGATTCAGAGTACACTCAATGTTCTTTTATTTGATAAAATGTGTAAATATATAACTTCGTATATTTTATTGTGGTATATACGTTTGTATACATATTCTGATGTAGATAAACATTTAATGTACTCTGGGATGGATAAGACCTTCTTTCACGCCTTCACGTGGCCCATCCTGTTAATTTTATTTCTTTGACCACTGTATGTACCACATCACTGCATTGGGAAGTAATAGAAGAACTAAGATGAAAGAGTGGCATGCTATTACAAGTGCCTTGTACGTATAATGGACCATTATTAATGGTACATCTGGCTGCAAGAAATGCGTGTTTGATAAACGTGGCTTGATTTTTAAAGCCCAATATCTAGTAAAATTTATTACATACGTAAAAGTATGTTTTTATGTATAATTGTAATGTATTCTTTCTAGGAGATCATCTGCCCATATACATATATAATGTACATGTATGTATAGCGAGCATCAAGAAGCACAAATTCACACACATGCGGAGGAATTCATATTAAAAACATTATTATGAATTTTTGCTAATATTTAAATATATCATCATTAATGTTAATTTTTGGTAAATAATCAGCCTAATTGTGTGAACTTATGTACACTTTATTGCTACACACTTCCTTAACTTCCTTTTCATTCTATTTATGGCGTGTTTGGACTCATTTTTACCAGAAAAATATTTACAATTTATTGTTCGTATTTTCATACCATAACAATAAATTATTGCGAAAATTAGATTTTCATTAGTAAGCAATGCTTAGGAGCTTACATTGTTGTGTCCGTTAGCTGCTTGCCTGGCTGACAATGAGCCACTGAAATTCTCAAGACCTCGATCGGAAGAGAGTACGAAAGGCAACATTGTAACGCATTGCCTATTAATAATGAACAACCAGAACCCAAATGTGTTACTATCAAAAATATCATAATGAAAATATTATCAGCCGATTCGAGATGTTTTTCTGATAAAAACGAATCTAAATTCGCTATAAATCGGAGAATAACGAAGAATAAATTAATATTGAAAACTCTTATGGAAAACGGTTTCGGTAGCGAATCTTGCCTACTCTGGGACTGGACTATAATGGAGCGACACCGTCCCACAGGGGAGGGGGGCTATCCCCACCGACGACTCGGCCCCCACTCTGACGTAAGTAACGTCGTCTGAGCTGCCGCCTGCTCGACTGTTCAAAGCGTTTCACCGATTAGCGTGATCGATTCCCAGTACGGCGAAGCGCATTGCACATTTTGCAACAACGTTTAAACTGAAGAAGGTTTTTAAGATATAGTCGGATCAGATGGTGAAAAGTGGTCCCAACCTTTATATTTAGTGGCACCATGCTCAACAAAAAATTACGAAAAAATTCATGAGTATTCTATCTAATATCATTTACGACTGAGATTTTTTTCATAATTTTTGATCGCAAAATCGATTTTTAAACAAATCCGAAAGTATAAAATTGCCGATTTTATATCGAAGTTTTCAGTTGACCACATTTATGTTATTATGTTAGTTGTATCGCATCGTGATTATTAATGTGAATTTTTTACAGATCTTCCAGATTATGCAAAAATGTTTAAGAAAATTGGATATGTCCAATCATTTGAAAAAAATGCACATTGAAAGTGCTACGTTTTTACTTTTGACTAACATTGAACTAATTTAATTTCTAATTATTATGTTATTAGACTGTTGTAATTGTAATTGTACAGGGAAAAGACTGTTATAGTAGAAAGAACAAGAAAAAAGTGTTTAAAGAAAAAAAATCATTTGATGCGAGATTCGTTCCGGGACCAAAATATTCTCACAGCCGAAGACGTTACCGCCTGCGCCAAACGAAACTGCTAAAAATGTTCAATATTACAAAATACATCTATAAAACTGTAAGAAGGCATCGAAAAATTGATTTCGATTTTTTTTTAACGACGATGCAATTAATAAAAATTTATAAAAAAATTAAGAACAACAGTTTCAATAACATTTAACTACTTAATTTTGGTAAAACTGGTATCTCTGAAACTTCAATTCGAAATGTGCACTTTTTTCAAGTGATTGGACATATCCAATTTTTTTAAACATGTTTGTGTTACGTATGGAGATGTCTCCATCCAGATGTTTCGTTTACAAAACTCTAATCTCTTTTCCCAGAACGAAAGACGTCCCAACAGACCCCTTTTTAAAACAGTACGACTGTTTATGAAACTCTTGATAACACTCCCTTCTGGCATCCGTTAATTATTTGGAAATAGCCCAGATAACCTTCCATTAGCCCCTTTTAACGAAAAATCTAACTGAGGCCTGGTTTCGTTTAGAACTGACAAAAAACATCTGTGTTACCCCACGTGACATTAAACTTTAAACAGAGCACCCCTTTCATTCTCAAGGTATATAAACCCGCTCGTTTTCATCCTCTTCGGTTCAGTTTTAGTTCAGAAACGTCAGACGACGGTTCGGTTCATTCGAATTTTAGAAACGTTAGACGACGTTTCGGTTGATCTTAGCTGCGTACAGTAACGGTTCCGCAAGATTCAACGATCGTGCTATCACGTTAGAGTCACGTCGCGTTACACGCTCAAGTTCAATTCTAGTGAGATCGGGTTAAAGTCCCTTTCGAATCAAACAAAACTCTGACCCCGCATTGCCAGTGCGTCAAAACCGTGCAAAATAGGTAAAAACATACTCAAATTATAATCCTTAAACTCATTCGCGACACAGACATTTGTAACAAAACTTATAACAGAATATACTTGTCTTGATATCAAATCGTGAAATCTATAAACCCTTAATCATTGCCTAATATCCTAATCTAGTAATTGAACGTTCCCACACGATACAATCTTACCGCTCGGATTGTATCAATTAAAATATATATATAAAGTTACGAGGCTTTTACTAACAATCATAACCGTAAATCCAATAAGATTTCTCCAACCTAGTGGCTCCCCGATTTCGCATTGGGTTCGTCCACGAATATTATACCATCCTAACGGCTCCCCAGTTTCGCATTGGGTTCGTCCGTATCCTAGCAGCTCCCTGGTTTCGCACCAGGTTCGTCTGTGCTTTTTACCCATACTTGCTTACACAACCTCCTAGCAGCTCCCCGGTTTCGCACCGGGTTCGTCTGCGTTTGACTCCATACCTAGAGGCTCCCTGATTTCGCATCAGGTTCGTCCTCGACGTCGATTATCCTAGCGGCTCCCCAATTTCGCATTGGGTTCGTCCGCGTACCTCACTAACAAATTGAAACCATATTCCTGGGGTAATAAACCCCTCGCCGGCCTCTCACGTTGCACGAAGCCCTGGCTCGTAACATTTGCATAATCTAGAAAATCGATAAAAAATTCATATTAATAATCACGATGAGACAACTAACATAATAACGTAAACATGGTCAACTGGAAACTTCGACATAAAATCGGCAATTTTATGCTTTCGAACTTGTTTAGAAATCGATTTTGCAATCAAAAATTATGAAAAAAATCTCAGTCATGTATGACATTAGATAGAATATTCATGAATTTTTTCGTAATTTTTTGTTGAGCATGGTGCGATTAAAAATTAATTTGGTTTGCAGGAACTTTTGACCATCTTATCCGGCTTTATCTTAAAAATCGACAAAAAAATTACTTAAAAAATATAGAACATATTTCAGTATACGACATTAAACCCGATTTAAAAAAGAATTTCTGGTTCAAATTTCGCATTGATATCTTTTTTAATTTAAAAGTTGTAGCAAACTGTGCGTCTCGCCGAACCGGGAATCGATTTAACGTAAGCCAAAACAGATGCGGGCCACTTGGGCCTGTCTTCGCGTAGTCTCAAAGTCCCGTTAGCTACAAATTAGGAATTTTCCACCGGGGCTGGGAGAGGGGGCTCCCACCTCCACGACAAGAGGTGGTCCCAGATAATATTTCTCCACGTCCCATCAGCCAATGGCATAAGACCCTTTACATCCCCCTCAAGTTTTTTCCAATCAACGGGGGTGGAAGGAGTGGGCTTCGAGGCAGCGCACAGAAACAACAGACAGAACCATCTCGACTGTGAACACGCGAACAACTGTTTTCGACGACGATATTCCACATAGCTGCTAGATCACACGTGTTAGTTAGTTGTTAATTTTTTGTTGCTTTCAATAAATAAGTTACGTTCACCGAACAACGTCGTCAATTTATCTCGACGGGGTCAACTTTCGTTTAATTTCGAAATTGACCAGTTGGGCATCGACCAACTCGTGACGATCTCAACAACTATGTAAACCGCGATTCATGTATTTAGTAAAGCAACTAGGACTTATACCATAAGTAAGAGGGATATTGGGAAGTGATATTGTAAACTCTTGGATGTTGAGCTTTAGGGAGAGTATTGAAATCAGGGATTGAAACGGTTCTGAAAATAACTGTTTCAAACTGTTATATATCGGTTCTGATTGAAACAGTTATGAAGAACCAAAATGATTTAACTGTTATGAGAATATCGGTTCTGGCTTATATCGGTTACTGTTACGGTTCTAGAGAACCGATATTATTTCTGTTCTATAACTGTTATTTTTCGTTTCTGGTTTCGGTTCTGTCATTCTGTATTCTGTATTGTGTTCGGCCTTATATATTTATTATCTAAGTAGTTATTTATTGTTATTTATTATTTACACAATTTTCAAATAAATAAATTTTTATAATATATGGAAACTTGTTTCTATATTCATTATTATTTCAACAATATATTATTGTTGAAATAATAGTTTAAATAAACAAATTTTTATAATGTTTCTGTATTCACTATTTGAATTATTGTTTCAATTATAGTTTATTGTTAAAATAATTATTTAAAGAAATAAATTTTTGTAACGACCAAAGAACGTGGAATACAGTAAATATTCGATTTAAGGCAGTGCCAACCTTCCCTGCTTAAGGCAGTGGAAAACCTCACACCACTCGAGAACCGTCGTGTCGCGGCCACAACATTGTCGGCTATATCGGTGTGAGACTAGAAGACCACTACTAAACCAATTACAAAACTTCTTTATTTTTCATTATTTTTTTATGAAACTTTTACCAACATATTCGTGGCATTTTTCTTATTAAAATGATACCAAATATGATATAATTCCGATGACACTGCTTGTGTAACGAGCGATGAATATCTCGTTTATATTATCTGAATATTTAGTTTATATTTTTTAAATATCTAGTTTATATCATCTGAATATTTAGCTTATATTTTTTCAACATTCAATTTATATTTCTTGTACATGTATACAATATTCAGATCCAATATTTTTCTCATATGAAAAAATGTGGCTTAAAAAATATTTTTCCAATATTTGAAAAACATATTTATCTAATATTTTTGTGCTACTAGGGATGATACATATATTGTAATAAGATCACAGTTAATAGTTTTATATTAAATTTCTTTTTATTCACTAATGCTGTGATTTGTGATAAGAACAATACCATTCCTATCAAATATTCTCAACGGTACTCCATTGCAATTACGAATTACATTGTTATTTAATTGAATGAAGATCTGAATTATAAATCACAATGTAATTGAATTATAAAGTATTTTGTAAGTGTACTCCACTGCAATTACGAATTACATTGTAATGTAATTTGAATGAAGATCTCAATTATAAATTACAATGTAATTGAATTACAAAATATTTTGTAAGTATACTCGACTGCAATTACGAATTACATTGTAATGTAATTTGAATGAAGATCTGAATTATACATTACAATGTAATTGAATTACAAAGTATTTTGTAAGTGTACTCCACTGCAATTACGAATTACATTGTAATGTAATTTGAATGAAAAGATCTCAATTATAAATTACAATATGATTGAAATACAATGTAATTCAATTACTTTGTAATTATAATTTCTGGAGTAATTCAATTGTAATTCTGTTCAACTCTGTAATAGAATCAACTATTTGCTAGATGCTGTAAACAAGATCAAAGATCTTATAGCTCCGTAGCTGCTTGAGTTACCGAAATAAATAAACATAAAATTTATAATGTCCATATCCGTCCGTTAACACATTCGCGACCAGTGACGTGAATTCACGTCATTTTAAATTCTATTCCTGATTAATATTAATATTAATATTCACGTCAGCGGCAATCACGAATAAAATTTATGCATGCATTTATTTATTTATACATGTGTTAAGAGCATGTTCTGAAATTAAATAATGTCGAAAGAACCAAACAGAACTCAACGAAATTATTACAAGTCTGTAGTATCGCACGGTCCCAACTAAAATAAATGGAACTCGAGACAAATAAGGCAACTCTTCAAAACAAATGACAAGAAGGTCAATAGCTGTTTACAGTGAGCAGCTAATAGCCGGCAACCAGCTACTACCATTGCCTACTTAAGAAGTAACATTACAATATAATTTGTAATGTTTGGTAACAGTAAATAACAATGTGATACGTTGTTGAATTCGGCTCGGACAAATGTTATCGTGTTATGACAAAAAAGAAAAAAAAATATATGGTTCCATTAAAAAAAAATAATTTGAGTTTGAAATTTCCCTCCCCACGATTCAAATTCTGAAAAACATTACACCACACGATTGTTCCCTTCATACCGAACAATTTTTGTAAACAAATTTTTATCGTATCTACAGTGCGTCACGAGATATCTCCGTTTTCATATAAATGAAACACCCTGTATATTATACATTATACAATATTAACCCTAGCACTCCTATCTCGTCTATTTTTCTTCGGTCAAAATTTATGTATAATATTCCGAAGTCCCGTTGCTATCGGAAAATAATTACAGTGCATGAGAAGGAAAACGGTCCCAACGCTCCTTTTACATATCTCCACAGAATAACAAAAATAATCCCAGGTACTAAGAATCGAATCATAGAACTAATAGTCGACTAACGATGCAATATATATTTTCAGTTACAATCAAACATTCAATGCAGTCAGAAGTGAAAATTCATTCGGAGAGAACAAAGTTACATGTATATCTACATACTTTCTATTTTATATATATATCAGTTGTGCTAATTCAGTTACGTTGTAATTCAATTACATATTTGAATTACATTGTATTTCAATTATATTGTAATTCAACTACATCATATTTGAATTAAATAATTCACACCTGTCAGTTAATTCAATTAAAAACTATTTCAATCGGATGTGTAATTGAAATACAATGTAATTGATATATTTTTATCGGATGTGCAATTGAAATACAATGTAATTGAAATATTTTTATCGGTTGTGTAATTGAAATAGAATATAATTGAAATATTTTTATGCGATGTGTAAGTGAAATACAATGTAATTGAAATATTTTTATCGGTTGTGTACTTGAAATAGAATATAATTGAATTACAATGTAATTGAAATATTTTTATGCGATGTGTAAGTGAAATACAATGTAATTGAAATAGAATCTTAATAAAGATAAAGATAAAGATTCTATTGATTGTCGTTAATTTCTCCTTTAATACATAAGTAACCTAGCTAAAGTAGAGACATGTTTCAAAAATATCACATTTCAAAAATTGCACATTACAAAAAACATATTTGAAAAATAATTGTCCACGCGATATATATTTCAAATAAACCCGAGTGGACCATTTCCTCGCAACGCTAAACTACAATAGCAGAAATCAACGTCTCAAAAAAAAAAATAAATAAATAAAAAACAAACGCGACAAGTGTACATTGCTTTCGTGACGTTAATTTAATAAATATTATAATATGTAAAACTCCCGTACACTTGAATTTTTATACGCAACTCTAGATTATATTTAAATTAGCTCATGAAAAAAAAATTAGAAAAGAATGACAGATTTGAAAAATAGCATATTTTTGAAATACCACATTTGGAAAATAATACATTTGGGGACTCTCTCCTCTACATATCCATATAGCCAATTATATTTTTATTAAACATTATTTTTGTATTTATATAGGAATGCATTCTACATAAGACTACACTTAAGAAAATGCTTAATAAGGAAAATTGAATACAAAAGCTTACCTATTTCTGATGTAAAAAAATTTTAAAGTGTTTCCCGCCTTATTTGACTTCTGCCTTGCCTTCAATAACATGTGTCCAACAGTACTCAGCTTTACTTTTCCTTTGTAACGCCAAAATACCCATTGTTGAAATATCTTGATGAAAGATTAATGCTGGAATTATATTTCTTGTTTTAATTTTAATTACTAATTGAAATATTTTAATCAGATGTGTAATTGAAATACAATATAATTCAAATATTTGAATCAGGTGTGTAATTGAAATACAATATAATTGAAATATTTTAATCAGATGTGTAATTGAAATACCATATACTTGAAATAAAGCTCTCCAAATTATGTATAGCTCCTTCTGCTTTTTATATTTATGTTTGAAATTTTAAAAAAATTTGTAACGCAGAAGTTATTTCTGTTCAGATATTATAAATTTATAAATAATAAATTCCTTCTGCTTGAAACATTCACATGGATTTTTCAACCTCTTATTACCTATTACTTTATTATACTTTAATTTTCAATTTTAATTTAATTACATCGTAATTCGCAATTAATGTAATTTAGTTACAAAGTATTTGTAATTGTACTCCATTGCAATTACGAATTACATTGTAATTTAATTTGAATGAAGGCCGGAATTATAAATTACAATGTAATTGAACTGAATTATAAATTAAATGTAATTCAATTACTTTGTAATTATAATTCCTGAAGTAATTCAATTGTAATTCTGCACAACTTTGATATATATATACATCAAAATGCAACGCAAAATGTTCATAAAGTATCTTTTTTAAAAGCAGCTTAAAAAAAGCATAATCGAAAGAACTCACCGGCGATGAATTATCTGCTACCTGCTACCACCAACTCGGCAACACGGCAAATGGAGTCGATGCATTTATCCCAATCTACGAATGTAATAAAAATTACTACGAAGTTCACATAACATTTAACTTCACATAACAAAAAATCTAGTTTAAACGAAATGTTAATAAAAGTAAAAAAATTCAGGACAATTTGAAGAATCTAAAAGAAAATCTGAAGACGAAGGAGATACATAGTAATGAAAAAGAGAAAAATAGGACAAGAGTTTTGGTTGGACAGAGAATGTATCAAGCAGAAAAGAAAAGTTAAAAGATACATATGTACCTTAGCAAGTAGAACATGGGAAAAATTCAGTAGGAATATATATGGAGAAGAGGTCAGAAGTTAGGAAATTCTGTGAAGAGAAGGAGACAGGCAGGAAATAAGAAGAATAGCAAACTTTACCATACGGCTTTTTTTAAAATTACCAACAAAACATTAGAACATGTAACAAAAGGTTCTTACAAGAATACTTACGAAACGTTGAACAGTTAATAATAATGCACATACCTCCTTCCGTTTATTAAGGGGCCTCACTCTTACGAGCACGTTGATCTACGATCATCTGCATATTGGCGAGAACTGATTTGGCACAGTGGAACAACGGAACAACGTTCCCTACTCTTCGTCACGCGATTTCATTAGTATGTGTGACCTCTTCGGCCAACCACATGCTCTAGCCGAAAATGCGTGTGAGACTAGGCGTGCTACTCCCAAAACAAACCTCCGGCCGCGCGTTTCGCTCCCCGTAGCGACCGTAGTGCTCGGAACTCCTCGACTGCTCTCCTGTTGACTTTCCGCAGTTTTTACATATTTGCCCTTAGAGCGCGAGTCATCCTTGATCAGATGTTGCGTGTGACGAAATATGAAACGACAACCGCGCGTTATAATATTGTTCGAGGAACGACACTTTTTCCTCGCGTAACGGACATACATGCGTGTATACATAATAGCACAAGGTGGTTTCTTTTACATTATAAAGAAGGCAGTTTTGGTGAGTTTTCAATTCGTAGAATCCGAATCTGATATTATTTTTTTGCTAATATAAAAATCTACCCTTATAAACCTACTCTTATGCGGGGTGTTTTATTGGATCAAATCGAAAATTCTCCAATTGATTTAGAACATAATATTAGATAAATAATTTTATAGAAACATACTCACGAAACTGTATAATTAAAGAATTATTGTCAATGAAATCAATAAAAGTTTATATTTCAGAATTCTAGGTGAAAGTAATTATAAAGAAAGGAGCTCTAAAAATTCATTACATTAAATTTTGTTTAATTAGATATATATATATGTCGGGGCATGATGGCAGCGTAAACATCCGTAAACTTTCGGCTTCACGCGTCTGTATAGGATTAAGTACTTGTATAATAACACTTTAGCCATCGGGTCTATGCGTTGACCTTAGAATAGTTTGTAGTCTAAAGCTTGTACGCACCCTAGTAATTGCCCTGCGAAGGGTCAATAAAACAGTTCCCGTTTACCTGCCTTTGCGCGCGGCGCAAAGAGAGATATGCACGATTTGAAATCCATATACGTGTACGGGTAAAAAAAGTTTACAAACTGACGCTTCGATATAGCAACGAGCAGTTTAAAAGTGGTCAATTATGATTCCTAAAAGTCCTAAAATTGTCTGTGCAGAGCCCAAATTGCGAATTTCTACCTCATCGTGGAGTAATTTGTAATATTCTGCAGAAAATTCGCTTTCTGAAGAAAGTATGACGTCACAAGATGGCTGCCGCTGAGAGTTTCTCTTAATTTCGAGAGATTTAGAGTTTATATCGAAAAAAGGGCTCTGCACAGACAAATCAAAGACATATACAAACACGGTGGTGTGCATTTTTAATTGATTAATTACTTATTAAAGACGTAATTTGTCAACTAAAAAAGGCACCATTTCGCGGTTCTGTTTACTAGCGCCACGGTCTCTCAGCGGCAAACACTGTACGTTGCGATAGAATACGGTCGATAATGCAGATCAATAGTACAGGCACCGACGAGATATATTGAAAGACTGCCAGCCCCCGTGTTAAACTGCGGGCCCCAAAGTGGGTGCTGAGTGGGTGCTGGGAGCGGTCGGTAACGGCTCCAATGCCGAGATACTCTCATCGGTTGTGGAACTAAGAACGTGGAACTATCACTGATCGCAAATACCAACATCACTAAACATGCCGCGCTCACTACCTAAATACGACATTTGCTCGTGAAGTACGAAAGAAACGTCAGTGACATAGGCAATAAATAAACATAGAATTTTGACATAATGCATTCTGTAATTGCATGGAAAATAATTATTTTTTATTATATAATTTCATTACACTCTTATTGCCTTCTTATTTTCCATATTGTTCACCATTGTAATCATTGTTTTATAATTGATAGTTTATAGGTGTAATTAATTAATTCGGAAATTATTGCGATATTTATAAAATAATGATTATTCAACAAAATATATTCTGTAGTAATTACAGAATAAAAAACAAGAATAAATACATACACAAGTAATGACAAAATTCAATCGTTCTTATTGTGATCCGTAGTAAAAAACAGAAAATTAATGTTTTTCTTCTAATGCTCGATTGCACTGACTGCAATTATTCAAGTAGAGGTAGTAACAAAGTAAAAGTGTTCAGTAATGAAACTAATTTTTGACGGCTCCTATCCGTATAATGCTATTTGGAGACAGTATTATTGCTATTGGTACAAACGCACAGATACACAGATTCTTATATGTTGCAATGCATGTTGTTTTTTTCTCCGTTTACCGATTTCGATGAAATTTTCAGTATGTGTACCATAGATGTACAAGACACATTTTTTAAATTTTCATTTGGGATTCAAATAAAAAAGTTTTAAAAAGTGCGTTTTCTGGTTTTTTATGTAATTCTTACCAATTGCAATTTTTGAAAATCTGTTTTACACGTCATTTAGTAAATCAATGCTTTTAATTGCTAAAAGAAAAGTCAAAAAGTAAAAGTATTCTAATTTAATGCACAGACAACATTTGCAGTATTCGGACTGTACGTGGATTGTACGCAGACTGTCCGCGTAAATATAATCATATAAAATTACGGTAATTGTTCATAAAAGAATTCATTTATATCTCGGCGATTTTGGTAAAAGTTAAATATGTTGTAAAACTCAACATTCTGAACAACTTTTTCCTATATATGGTGCCGCTGCTCGGCATTAGTTTCTGAGTATAGATATATGTACAGAAATTATATATAATACGGTTCCAGGAACTGTTACATTGTATCTCGCTACATTGTATCTCGCGGTATCTTTAGGTATCGAATCAAAGACAGAGTCGCGCTTCTTTTGGTCCGCCGGCGTGTCCCATTCAGATGTTTCTCGTTTTCAAACGTATCGACGAGCTGCCGAAGTCGGTCAGTCTAAGCCTAGCCTTAGTAGAGAAAACATCGTTCAAATATCGTTTCTAAATCATATCTGTTTTTTTTTATTCTTTCCAAATAAATACCTTGCTTCCCAAAACCAACAGGTTATGGGCCCAGGCACATAGTTAAAGTAATTTTTGTGAAAGAAATATATATATATATATATATATATATATATATATATATAAAAATCATAGAGAGACTGTTAGTGAAGTGGCAATTGTAAATTAAAATAAGTTTGATCAAAAGTGAACGGGAAAGAGACGTGTGACACTGTGAAAATGAGTGCAGACACGAAGAAGACAAAGCGAAACATCAACCCCTTCGATGGGGAAAAGTATAGCGTCTGGAAATACAGAATTCGGGCATTAATAGCAGAAGAGGATGCACTGAAAGTTTTGGACTTGGATCGCCCAGAGACCCCGGGAAAAGATTGGATGCGATGCGAGAGAATTGCTACGGGAATAATTATTGAATACTTAACAAATTTAATGTTATGCTTCGCAACGGAGACAGATACGGCTAGGGATATAATTAACAAATTGGATGCGATATACCAAAGAAAAAGCCTCGCAACTCAACTTGCTGTCGAGAAGAAGTTATTGTGTTTTAAATTTAAGGAAGATATACCACTTTCAAAACATTTCATACTTTTCGACGAAATGATAGTGGAACTACACTCTGCGGGAGAAACACTGTCTGAGATGAGTAAAGTAGCCAGATTATTATTAACATTACCAAATTCATACGATCCACTTGTCACCGCAATCCAAACCCAATCAGACGAAAATCTAAGCCTCGCATTTGTAAAAATTAAATTGCTAGATTATGAAGTGAAACTACGAAACGAGAAAAGTGAAACAAGTGCAAAAGTATTGCATATAGAAACAAAAAGGGATAATGAGAGGATAAAGAAAGATAAAAAAATTTAAGACAAGTTTTAAAAGAAATGAAAATTATCATCAACGTCGTTCTTTTAAAAATAAAGGATTTAACAAAAACTATTATAAAAAATGTGATTATTGTGGCAGAAGAAACCACGAAAAGAAAGACTGCTACTATTACAAAAAGAATTCTACGGCTGAAGAGCGGCCGCGAACAATTCAAACCGTTCAAGTGCAAGGAGAACGTGAAAGCTTCGCGTTTATGACAGGAGTTCAAATAAAAAAATAATAAAAGATCAAATGATTCTGCTGAAATAGACTTTATATTGGACTCAGAAAGGAGAAGTTATCACGGCAACGAAGATTGGTTCGATTAAAATAACGACAAATCTAGGAGTTACCGGAGTTCTGGAGAATGTATTATACGTACCCGATGTCCCAAACAACCTACTATCCGTTCGCCGAATCCAGGAAGCCGGAATGAGAGTCATTTTTAGCGAAACTGGCAATGTTACAGTAACGAAAGGTGGTAAGACCATACTCACTGGTAAGTCAGCACAAAATTTAATATGTGTAACATTTACTATTGATAAAACTATGTGTGATAAAACATATGCAAATAATATCGTAGTACCAAACACATACAAATTGTGGCATGAACGTTTGGGTCATATTGAGAGTTCTAAATTCGTTAAAATGAAACAGAATGATTTAATCGTTGGTAAGAAATTAATAGACAGAATTAATCCTACACAGGATTTATGTGAAGCTTGTGTGTACGGGAAACAAGCGCGTCTGCCTTTCTCAAAAGGAAGGGACAGGAGTCACATAACTAGACCTCTGTTTACCGTCCACTCTGATGTATGTGGACCAATTAAACCAAAAACAATCGACGATAAAAGTTATTTTGTTACATTCATTGACGAATTTACACATTACACGGTCGTTTATCTCATCGCGTTTAAATCTGAAGTGTTCAAAGTTTTTCAAGACTTTGTAGCTAAATCTGAATCACACTTCAGTTTACAAATCGCAAATTTGAATTGCGATAATGGGACAGAATACTTATCAAATGAATTCAAAGCTTTTTGCGTACAAAAAGGGTATTCAATATCAATTGACAGTTCCGTATACGCCTCAGCAAAATCCCATAGCAGAACGAATGAACAGAACTCTATTAGAAAAAGCTCGCGCCATGATTCATGGTGCTGTTTTAAACAAAGAGCTATGGGGAGAGGCAATATTAACAGCAGCCCACTTAATTAATATATCTCCAAGTAAAGCCATCGCGGAGAATAAAACTCCTTTTGAACTATGGCATAATAGGAAACCAAAATTAAATCGTTTAAGAATTTTTGGTAGCACAGTCTACGTGCACGACAAGAATAGAGAAAGTAAATTTGATAAGAAATCGTTTAAAGGGATATTTATAGGCTATGAGAAAAACGGGTATAAAATATTAAACGCGAATACAGGAAAATTCATGATAGCCCGTGATGTCATTTTTGATGAGATTAATTTTAAAAATTCAAGACCTTTTGTACACACAAATAACTTTGAAGAAGAAAGTATCGTAGCAATAAAATCACAAGAAGCTGATGAAGAAAAAGAAATCAGTAAAAGTCAAAGGAGCGAAACAATAGTGTCTGATAAAAGGAATATCGAAAACACTAATGCTCAAATTGACTCTAATGAAAGTGGTTCGCGAAGAAGTGCAAGAATTAAAGTCAAACCTCATATAAATTATAATGAGGAGCATGATTATCATGCTTATGCACTCGTAACAAATTGTGAAGTTCCCAAATCGTATAGTGAGATAAAAGACCGTGATGATAAGATTCAGTGGGAGAAAGCGATAAAAGATGAAATCGACTCCCTAATATATAACAATACGTGGAACCTAGTTCCCCGTCCAAATAATAAAAATATAGTTGATTGCAAATGGGTTTTTAGCATTAAAATGGATGAAAAAGGAAATCCATGCAAATTTAAAGCGAGATTGGTTGCAAGAGGTTTTAGTCAACAACATTTATTAGACTATAATGAGACCTTTGCGCCTGTAGCTCGCATTGCAACTTTTCGAATGCTTTTGGCCTTTGCAAATCAGTATAATTTATTAATTCACCAAATGGACGTTAAGACAGCCTTTTTGAATGGTCTACTGAAAGAGGAGATTTATATGCGTGTACCAGAAGGTATTCAAGCGCAAGAAAATCAAGTATGCAAGTTGAATAAAGCATTATATGGCTTAAAACAATCGGCCAGATGCTGGTTTCAACTTTTTGAAGTCACTCTCAAAAACCATGGTTTTCAAAACTTTTCTGTAGATCGCTGTTTATATTTCCTCGATAGGAATCATATTTGTAAAAATATATATGTCATTTTGTACGTTGACGATCTTTTAATAGTTACATACGATAGAAACACATTAAAAAACTTTAAAGATTATTTAAAAAGGAAGTTTTCAATGACAGATATGAACCAAATGAGATTATTCCTAGGAATAAACGTTGAAAGAAAAGACGATATACAGTAAAGATTCTACCGAAGTCAGTACCGACGTTCCCTACTGATGTCAGTGGAACACCTCACACCACTCGAGAACCGTCGGTCGCGGTCACAACACGGGTCGGCTATATCGGTGTGAGACCTGAAGACCACTACTAATCCAATTACAAAACTTCTTTATTTTTCATTATTTTTTTATGAAACTTTTACCAACATATTCGTGGCATTTTTCTGATTAAAATGATACCAAATATTATATAATTCCGATGTTATTTACTTGTGTAACGAGCGATGAAAGTTTCGAACGCAGAGGAGGACAGCGTATGGGAAAGAAAGAGACGCAGGTTTGTTCTCTGCCGGCGGCCGCGACTCTCTGCGTCTCTTTCTTTCCCATACGCTGTCCTCCTCTGCGTTCGAAACTTTTATCACTCGTTACACAAGTAAATAACATCGGAATTATATAATATTTGGTATCATTTTAATCAGAAAAATGCCACGAATATGTTGGTAAAAGTTTCATAAAAAAATAATGAAAAATAAAGAAGTTTTGTAATCACACCGATATAGCCGACAATGTGGTGGCCGCGACGGTTCTCGAGGGTCGCGGTCAGCACCTCGTGACGTCAGCGAGTACCTCCGACGTTCCCTACCGAAGTCAGTCGAAAAGAACCAAAAGACTGACTTCGGTAGAATTTCTACTGTAATCACTCTAGATCAAAGTATGTATTTACAGAATGTTTTGCAAAAGTACAAAATGAGTGAGTGTAATAGTGTAAGTACTCCATTGCCTGCAAAATTAGACTACACAGCCTTAGATTCGGATGAATATTTTGATGTACCATGTAGGAACCTTATTGGCTGCTTAATGTATGCTATGCTATGCACGCGACCTGATTTATGTTTCGCTGTGAACTTGCTTAGCAGATATCAAAATAAAAATAATAAGGAACTCTGGCAGAATCTAAAAAGGGTCTTAAGATATGTGAAAGGATCGTTAAAATACCGTTTAATTTACAAAAGAAATGATTACAACACTATATTGACTGGTTATGTAGACTCTGATTGGGCAGGTAATGAAATCGACAGGAAGAGTACGACTGGATATATTTTTAAAATGTTTGAAACCAATACGATCTGTTGGAATACAAGGAAACAAAACTCAGTTGCAACTTCCTCAACTGAAGCTGAGTATATGGCGTTATATGAAGGGATTAAAGAAGCTTGTTGGATAAAATCTTTGTTATCGAGTATAAAAATAGACATAAAGGAACCAATTACTATTTTCGAGGACAATAACGGTTGTATAGCAATAGGAAATAATCCAACAGACCATAAGCGATCGAAACACATCGACGTTAAGTATCATTTTTCACGAGAAAAGATTGAACAAAAGGAAATAATACTAAAATATATACCTACAGGTGAACAACTAGGGGATATTTTCACAAAACCAATACCAACAGCGAAGTTCAATTATATGCGCAAGCAGATCGGACTGGAGGAGCCCGAGTGATAAGAAATTTTTAAACGATAATAATGGTTTGATTGAGTTTTTATTTTGGGTTTTCCTCAATCCATTGCAACGAATGTTGAACCATTTGTATATTGCCCAAAAATAATAATAATAAAAGGGAAATGAGCGATGTTCTCTCTATAAGTATTTAAAGGTTAATTTCTGAGTGGGAGTATAGATATATGTACAGAAATTATATATAATACGGTTCCAGGAACTGTTACATTGTATCTCGCTACATTGTATCTCGCGGTATCTTTAGGTATCGAATCAAAGACAGAGTCGCGCTTCTTTTGGTCCGCCGACGTGTCCCATTCAGATGTTTCTCGTTTTCAAACGTATCGACGAGCTGCCGAAGTCGGTCAGTCTAAGCCTAGCCTTAGTAGAGAAAACATCGTTCAAATATCGTTTCTAATTCATATCTGTGTTTTTTTATTCTTTCCAAATAAATACCTTGCTTCCCAAAACCAACACTGAGATATTCTCAAAATCTGTTACTGCTACTAGAATGGATTCTGCACACTCTTCTGCATATTAGAAGGCATGATTAACACATATAAGTTACTTTCTTATTAACGAATATGTAGAATCACATACAAGATCTCAAGGAGAAGGTATAATTAAAATTGGTTTGGATTAGGTCGTGTGTGGTGGGGGGAGGGGGACGATTACGCTGACATTGTTTCACATTTCACATGTGGATTTTTGCATAGAAAAATACTTAAAGAATTTTTTATCCCAACCTATTTGAATTGTACGTTCTCCTTGACATTTTGTACTACGAGGAAGTGTATGGAGAATCCGTTCTAGCTGCAGCACCAGATTATAGAATATCTCAGAAGCTAATGCCGAGCAGCGGCATTAGAATAATGACCTTGACAACATACTTCAAAGTCATAAAAATCGGTGTGATGTACCCTTTTCTGTATATTTATTAAAAATTGTTCATAATTTTCATTCTAACAACATATTAAAATAAACATTATGTTGACAAGAGTCGTCGTTTTATTTGGAGGTTTCGAATAACTTCGTGAAGCACGTGTATCCTAAACGCCACAATGTTCTCGCAAAAACCATACATTGTTGCTTCTTTCATAGTCTCCCACCATCGAAACCGAACAATTGCGCATCGCATCGCGAGTGTTTTCGTTCATTTCACGATACCGTGCTATCGAATGCTCACGCGTATAAAACATTTCCCGCGTGTGCTTTTGTAGTGCAGTGAAATTGTGAAGTGTGAAGTGAGGTTTGAAGGATTCAATTATCATTGACATCTGTGCAGAACCATTAACAAAATGGCAAGTAATGCGATGCATAGTTACTTGTGTATTTATAAAAATTGTGGAACTCGAAGTAGGGACAACATACTAAATGTCCGATTTTATTGTCTGCCTATTGCTAATAGAGATCGATTAATGACATGGTTAATAAATAGTGGTTGCAATCATCTAGTAGAGAAATCAGACGCAGAATTGAAAAAATTTAGAATATGTAGTAGACATTTTTCAGAAAATGTAATACTTCCAAATGGAAGATTAAAAAGAAATGCGGAACCTATTAAAAATAATATTAAATCCACTAATGGGGACGAAGATTCTGTCACTCATATGTTAGATTATCACCGCAAGCAAATACAGGTTTTGCAACTAAAACTAAAGCAAGAAAATACTAAGCTATTGCTGGTAAAAAGAAATAAGAAAAAAGTTATTTTACGTTAGCGACAAAAATTAAAAACATTGATAGAAGGTAATATATCGGATGAAACACTTCTAAATGCTATACGACGTCGAGTACAAGGATTTTTATTTACATTCATAACGATGCAATTATTTCACAAAGGGCAATCTTCTTATACTAAAGAAGAGCAGGAATTATCAAAAAAAATGCATTATACTTCCCCCAGTTTGTACACAAAAATGCGTCAAGAATTTAATTTTATATTACCTGGAAAAAGTATAATTACGAAATGGTTTAGCACTATAAATCTATGGCCAGGAATTTGCAACAATGTTTTTCTACAACTTAAATCAAAAGTTGATTGTATGGACATTAACGAACGTAACTGTGTTTTATTAATAGATGAAATGCGGATAAAAAAATGTTTTGATTTCCATGAAGGTCTACAGAAAGTTGAAGGTTTTGAAGATTTAGGATCGCAAGGATGCAGTAAAAAAGTAGCGACTAATGCATTAGTTTTTATGGTCAGAGGCTTGTTACATAATTGGAAACAACCTGTAGCATACTTTTTGACCAGTACTTCAGTCAAATCTATCGATTTATCATCCTTATTGGATGAAGTAATAGAAGCAATTTTAAGCACGGGATTAAAACTACGTGCTGTTGTTTGTGATCAAAATGCCAGTAATCGAAGTGTTATTAAATATAGAATTTCTGTAGGCCGTCCATATTTCATGCATGGAAATCAAAAAATATACACGATCTTTGATATACCACATATTTTTAAATCTATAAGGAATCAACTTTTGAAATATGATATTATGTTTGATGATCATAAAATTGCATCGTGGAAAGACGTACGTTCGTTATGGCAATTGGAAGGTGATGCAGCCACGAGAGCTGCTTGCAAATTAACGGAGAAACACGTTTATCCAAATAATTTTGAAAAAATGAAATGTCGATTAGCTCTGCAAGTATTTAGTCGCAGAGTTTCAGCAGCTCTTTTAACCGCGGGAACGGTGGGAGGAATTCAAAGTCAAACAGTAATGCATACTGCTGAATTTTTCAAAATTCTTAACGATAGTTTTGATTCCTTAAACAGCCGGAATTACTACGATTCAAATCCAAATAGATGTGCATTGTCGGAAATTCGATTAAATGCAAAAAATAATTTAACTGCATTATTAGAAAGGTGTTCCAAATGGCGCACCATTAAAAATAATGGTCAGAATATACCACCATGTTTCGAAGGCTTGGAAATTTCTGTGAAAGCAATTTTGCAATTATGGGAAGATCTTAAGTGCGATGGAATTAAATTTTTTATAACGTCTAGAGTGAATCAAGACCCACTGGAAAATTTATTTTCCATGATCGGCACTTATGGTGGAACTTACAATCTAAATCCGTCTGCAAAAGCTTTTCGCTTATTATTGCAAAAAAATATTCTATTAAATTTATCAAAACCGGCTCAATCTGTCAATTGTTTAGATGATGGGGACGAAACGTTACTTCCAAGCTCGATATATGATGCTACATCTAATGTTGCACTAATATCGACAAATACAAGTCGTGAACGTGAAGTTGATCAAGAAACGTTTATTGATGTCGAAGAAGTTGTCATTGATGCGTCATATATTAATGACGAAACATTAGAAGCCTCCGCGGTTGAATATTTTGCAGGATTTGTGGCCATGAAATGTATTAAAAAATCTGGTTGCGAACAATGTTCGATCTCATTAATTAGCGAAAATCATGAATTCCTGCAGGATAGACAGATATTAACATTTTTTAGAGCCTATGAAACAAATGATGTCGAACTATTCGGTCATTTATGTGCTCCATCTGCAGAATTTTCGTTTGTATTTAAATTAATGAACGCAGTATTTGACGCGGCCTATCCTAGTATTAGAGAAAAATATGGTATACAAGATACGTTATTTCCATTAATGGTGGAAGCTGTGGATATGAAATATCCAGGTTGGTTTCAACATGAAACTTGTGGGCTCCATCGGAAGGATCTTGCATACTATATGATGAAGGTTAAAATTCATAAAGATTTAATATGGTTAGGAAATAAAATAAGAAAAACAGATTATCGCCACAAACCTGTACAAAAATTACGAAATGTACAAAGTATGTGAAACAATTTTAGACATACTAAGCTGGCAATTTTTAATAAATTTATAGGAAATACAGTCAGAGGCGATCTAACGTGAACTGACAATTTATATTTAATGCATACAGTCAGAGGCGATCTAACGTGAGCTGACAATTTGTATTTACAGTATGTACATACTGTACAGTACAAAATTATAGTATATACATGCATACAGTCAGAGGCGATCTAACGTGAGCTGACAATTTATATTTAATGCATACAGTCAGAGGCGATCTAACGTGAGCTGACAATTTATATTTAATGCATACAGTCAGAGGCGATCTAACGTGAGCTGACCATTGTTAATGCTAGTGTAAGCGTATGTTTTTAACTTTATAGTAAAGCTGCTTAGTGATATGCGATATGCGATATGCGATATGCAGAGACAGAAACGCAGAAATACCATGGAGACCTAAGGGTGCATGTCCATCTGTGAGTTTCTCTCGAGAAAATTTCCTGTACAACAAATGAGGGACAAAGCTTTCTCTTGTATCATCGACATCCTAAGGATCGGCTGAAGTGAGGGTAATAGAGCTACGGAAATTTATGACCTTGGGTCACGGTGGCGACAACTCATTGACGCCTTGCAGATGTTGGGGTTGGAGCGAGGGATAAGCAATTGAAGCCGGGCCAAATGTTGACTTTTCCAAGGAAGGACAGCGATTTTGGACAAAGGAACATCGACGGCTGATACACGAACGATTTTGATGGAAATTTGCATAAGGGTTTACTAGACTTACTTAAAAATTTGGGAGAAATCAATCAACTTATATGTGCCGGAATGAAAACCTTTTTTGAAAAACTTCTGTCCACAAAATTTTTTTTTTAAACGCTACAACTTATTTCAACCATTTATGTACGTATAAGAACCGACTCGAATAAAGGGTTGATTTCTTCTTTAGAGTAATAAACTTGCACTAACAAATTAAGGCAACATTCTTAAGTAGGTCAACTGAACGCTTATGCCAATTTTCATAAAAATCGTCATTGTTAATCGTTATTTTATCTAACCGTGTAATTTCTTACACTAAACTGGGAGATTTTCCGGTTACGATAAACATTGTTATAAAAAGAGTGGTACAATAGGGCTCCTGGCGAAGATCCACCTTTAAAAAATCTAACGCGCCATTAGTGAAACCTCAGAGGTGGTGTGGAAGATCACTACAATCCATAAATTAAACTGTTCAAAACGAATTTTTATCCTAAATATGCATTGGGTAATTCTTATAGAGCTTCTCATCTGAAACACGAATCCAAAACCGAATTGCTCTATCACACTCAGTTTTTGTAAAGACGGGCTATTTTACGAAAAATAAGGTATTGCGTGAAAAATAAAACCTCTAGAAAGTTCTATCTACGTTTAAATGACAATATAAAGTTTCTGAATTATTCTAATTGGCTGTTGAAGTGTAAAAATGGGCAGATGCCGGCCAGATCGAAGAATTAGTTGTTCACGCCTATTGTAGTGATAAATAATAGTAAACTCAATTTTCTATTGTTAGAAGGAAAAATAACTCACAGGGCACCCTTGGAGTGGACCAGAACTTTTCTTTATTACGCTTTACCAAAAGGTTACTCCGTTTTAATTCGCACTCTCGCTCGTTCTGCGCCGCGCTACCAGTTTCGGTCACTCACGCACTCTCTTTTCTCTCTCTCTCTCTTTCGCTCTCTCTCTCTCTCTCTCTCTCTCTCTCTCTCTGCCAATCACACCTGCTCGCGTCTGTTATTGGTTCCTCTTTCGCGCGCTCATACAAAAATCTATAACACTATTAAAAGAAAATTCTTAAAATTTTTTATATTGAGATTTGTAGTAGCCTGAGTACTTACTATTACTATATTATTAATAAAAAAATAATATTAATCATAAAAAAATAGGTTTCCCAGAAATCACGAAAAGAAGGAATTTTTTCGGTGAGAAATGATGTCTAAAAAAGTTTTGATCTTTGAACGCTTATTTTAACGAGAGCTTTTAATAACTTTTATCAATATTATCATTTTGGAATGTAAGAAACATTATACATTTGTTAAAAATCAATATGAGCAGTTTGGTTTTTGAGCCCATGAACAGCTAGCAAGTCGGAAACTTGGTGAACAGCGTGGTAGAAGGGGAAATCAGAGTGGGGGTACAACACAGACTGAGCAACCAGATCTGTTTGTCCATCTGCACCAGACGAGTGACAGCGAAAAACAACTTTCGAAATCGGAAATGCAGGGTTATGAATGTGACACCATGTCTAGAATGATTGTTTAGAGTGACTGTGGACGCGACGTCGTGGCGCCAACGTGTTTGGGTCCGGCTTGAGAGGGAGTCTGTTTGGGCCGAAGTGCGAAAGAAGAGTGTTTGGGTTTCGGTGACAAGATGGAAGTGTTTAGGGGCGCCAAGCTCAGGGCGTACGTGACTGATTGGGTTTTCCAAATGGATGTGATACTGATAGAGAGAGAATGAGAGTGCGAGAAAGGAAGAAAGAAAGTGGGACTTAAATAAAAGGGACGAATGCGAGGGATGTCGTATTAGTCGGAAGAGAGTCAGTTGAGCGAGAGTTGGTACGAGAGTCAGAACGAGAGTAGAGTTAGAGCGAGGGAGTTAACGAGAGGGCGAAGAGTTGAGCGAATTAAATAAAGAAGGTGTTGGGACGCAACGAAATGCGAGACCCATGAAAGAGCTCTCGAATTTGAGAAATACAATCACTGCGACCATCCGCAATAAATTACGTCAAGGAGCGAAAACCCTTAAGCCCGATGCGACGGGATTCTTCCTAGACTCTCACGCCACAGAACATAAACAATTAAAGACTGCGCCTGGTCAATGTCCAATCCTCAAACCAACTTCCACCCAATAACATTTAGCACACGCAACGCCAACCACTTCGAACCCCGACCAAAGTCATAAATTAACCTAAGGGTCGAAGAGTCGTGAACCCGAACCGACGGGACTCGTCCGAGTTTTCCACGCATCTTAAGACAGCGCGTCTGGAAAATCTCACCATCCTCACCCCAATTCTCTCCTCTCATTTTACCACCTCCACCATAGAATTTCAGCCCTTAAATACCCATCTTTGCGTGCGCGTCACTAGTCTTCAGCGAATCTTCCGTCAGTTTACCATACACTCCTCGTTTACGCTACATTTTGTACAGTTATTAGTATTAAAAGTTATCGTTATTAACACATTGTTGAAGTCCTACTCAAAACACCTCACCTCTTACAAATAACCGAGCGCGGCTTTAACTAATCGCGACGGAGTGATCGACGTGAGGAAAGCCGACATCACTGGTCTTTCCCGTCCATGCACGAGCTACTACAGAAGGACTTTAGCAAAATGTAAGTATCTTTACCTAAATAGTTCTTCCTATTAATTTATATAATCTAATCTACATTAATATAGTCTGTAATCATAGTGATATATTATAAACAATACATATTAATACTTTTTTTTACAGTTTTAATAATATTATATTGATTTATATTTTTAGACAAAATCCATCAAATAGAATGGCGACAACGACGACGACGACGACGACGACGACGACGACGACGACGACGACGACGACGACTCCACCATCGATGACGACGACAACACCATCGACGACGACGTCGACGTCGACAGCTAGTGAAATTCATCCGCAAATAAAGGTATGTAATGATGTTGATTTATAAAGATAACTAACACTCCAATGATTCATAATAAATCGGTGTGCTTGAGACCAAACAATGTTTATGTATTATATTAATAATGTAATTTTGTATGACTTTCAGAGGATAAACGAAGCGGCAAGGAGGGCGGTAACGAGGGAGTTGAAAAAGCAGAAACGGCAGGAGGCTCTTCGTAGGCGCCGCCAGTATAGTAGAATTTATAGTGTCCCCCCACGTCCAGGCCCAATTTATCCTCCCCCTACGAATGTCTCTCCCGTGTACCCTCCCCCGGCATACCCTCCCCCGGCATACCCTCCCCTGGCATACCCTCCTCCGGCATACCCTTCCACGGCATACCCTCCTCCGGCATACCCTTCCACGGCATACCCTCCCCCGGCATACCCACCCCCGGCATACCCTCCCACGGCATACCCTCCCCCGGCATACCCTCCCGCGGCATACCCTCCCACGGCATATCCCACACACACTTACCACTATCCACCCCGATATTAGTAATTTTAAGTTAAACTAATCATTAACAAATAATAATAAGTTTTAAGTTATAATTGTATTTTTTGTTAATTTTTATATTATACTCTCACACTATTTTATAGGTAGATGTAAGTTAGGTTAAGTTAGGTTTATGCAATGTCTCTATGTCTTGTGTTATGTACTCTTTTTATAGCCTATTTTATAGTTTTATAGTCTTGTATTTTATACGGAATAAACTTTATTTGTAATCATATTTACTAATTTTACTGTTAAATTACATTTTCCATGAGTAATCGTTAATACATTGTGACGTTGCAAACTTTGCGACGTCACTTAACCGTATTTCCGCGAGTGGCGTATGGACCGGGCTGCCGTTGGCGCCGATTACGACTGTTTGAACACACACACGGACAGGAAGGGCTCCCCGAGGAAAGTTAGAATCACGCCGGGATAAAGAAATAACGAATTTCCGCGCGCCGAGTATGGCCCACTTGCAGGAATACTCGACGACAACGGGCCAAAGGAACTAGGAAATCCAGTACCGGTAACTTCTACGGATGGGACGAGACACCTGGAGGCGAGCTGCAGGACGAGGACCCCCCTTGCCGAACACCCAGACACCTTGTCGCGGTCCTGCCGCCGCCTCACCTCAGCCACTTGAAAGGGGTCCCGGCGGGGGTGGTGTAAGCGGACCCATCGGGACAGATTGCGAATCTGTCTCTTTTAGGGATCCGGGGAATAATTTCCCAAGGGGGTTCCGGGCCCGCGGACCCCTCGAGTATACGATCCTGTATTCCCGGAAAATCGCGAGAGGCGCGCCCCATTAGGGAAAAATCGGCACTAGGACGAGGAGTGGGGATAAGCTAGCCCTCGCGACCGAACTACGAATTCCGAAGGATCACTGTCGCGGTAACTTCCGCCTAACACGGTAGGTCCGATATTTCCGCGTCCAGCGTCCCGAGATTCCACGGTCGAGCCCCGCGTAGCAAAGTTTCGAGCTAACGAGCTCCACGTCCGCTTTACCGAGTCGCGGAATTTCGCGAGTGGTACGTGCCCCGTGCCAGGAGCTCTGCAGATCAAGGGACGACGATCCGGACCTGGGAAAAATCCGAAAAAGACCATCCGGTTTCCGAAGTAAAGAAACGGTAAGTCCACACAGTGGTCCTTCTGTTCGGCCCTTCCAGGGGCGTTTTATTCTCGCGAGTTGGTTCGACGATTTCGCGGGAGAACGAGGCGGGTTTTCCCGTCGCGTTCTCCAGGTTTCGCGAGCCGAGACGGGCGGCCGTGTCGAGCTAAATACTTCCCGCCGAACCGTCGGCGTTTTCCGATCATCGGTAGCTTGCCCTTCGCGACGTCTTCCTCGGGGTAATCCGTCACAGTCGTAATAGGTTCTGAGATCGACCGTAGCGCGTAATATTCTTTTCGTTATTCCGAACACCGTTCAAGCGTTACGCATTTCCGTGGCGAGGAAAACCGCGACAGTCCCATTGCAAACGCGCCGACCATCCGCGCGCCGCGAAATTCCGTTCCGACGGACGGAACATCGTACCGGATTACCGTACCAGCGCGGATAACAATTGTTTTAGCGAACGACCACGCGCGGCGAACTTTCCACCTTCTCGCAATTCTGTATGAAGAGCGCGGGCTCTCGGGTGCGGCCTCGTGGCCGCGTGCTTGTAAAATCCCGATTTTATAATAAAGACCGTATAGAGCCGAATTCGTCTCTCGTTATTACAACCTGCGCCATCCGCCCTGCCGTGAGGGCTGTCCCCGCTATCCCGTGTCCGAACCCTTGGACCCTTTCGCGTCCTCCGTCGTTCCGCGTATCTCGAAGATTTCCTCCGCGGATTTCGCGTGGCACCCTTCCGGTGCCTGGCGCCCGAGCAGAAGGCTCTTATCTCACGTAACTTCATCTTGCGCAATTTTCCGGGGAATTTTTCGAGATCGCTTTGTACCGGGAGGACCGCGCATCGTCACGGCCGAGCGCGGCCCGGCCTACGCGCCCATAAATTCCCGGTGTCGTCCCCGCTTCCCGCCCTGACAAGCGGCGAAAAAGGGACGACGTTACAACATATACACCAGTAGTAACCATATGTATACATTTGCCCGAAATTCAGCTATTTGTCCGCACTGTGCGACGTCGCGAAAACTGAGCAGTCGAATTCGAGACGAGGTCTCTCCGGGTCTCTTTCTTTCGCATACGCTGTCCTTCTTTGCGTCCGAAACATTAATCGTTCATTACACAAGTAATTATCATCGGAATCATATCATATTTAGTATCGTTCTCATTAAAAAAAATGCAAGGAATATGTTGGTGAAAGTCCCATAAAAAAATAATGAATAATAAAAAAGTTTACTTTTTGATTTAAAGCCCTGAGTTCACGCCAGTCTTTGATCTTTTCCGAACGCTCCGACTCTCCGTGTCTCTTTCTTTCTCATTGGCTGTTTTCTTTGCGTCCGAAACTTTAGTCGTTCATTACACAAGTTAGTATCATCGGAATTACATCATATTTGGTATCATTTTCATCAGAAAAATGTCACAAATTTGCTTGTGAAAAAGCCATGAAAAATAATGAAAAATAAAGAAGTACTGTTGTTTGATTGGTAGTGATGTCACACCGATATCTTCGATGCAACACGACATATAATGTTACACTCTTCGGCGACAGACACTCGAGCTACACTGTCTTCTTCTCCGTTCGACAGGGGATCCCAGAAATCATTTCTTGAAAGATAAATTCTGGCCGGACCCGAGTGTGCAGAGCCTACAATAATCTTATTCTTTTTGTCAAAATTTGATTTTCTATTTAAACTAGTTTGTTATTGAAACTCACTTGAAATATTTTAAATGATATTGAAATATTGGAATATTACAATTTGGAATATTTCGCCGGACAATTTAGTCAAAAATTCCCTTTAACAAATTTGAACGGCAGTTGCGCCATTCGATTTTCGGTCAATTTTTCCCAATTAATTGCATGTAGAAACATAGAAAAAATCTGACGAATTACGGTTATTTATATTCATATTTGAGGATTTCTGTCGATTTTTCGGTTGAAAATCATATTAATAAAAAATGAAAGACACGTAAGAATTCCACAAATGCAGATTCTTTTATAGAAATTGAAAAAGGACATCGATCCTATTTTTAAATCAAACCAAAAATGAAATGATTCAAAATTTGAAAGGTTTGGAATAAACTGAGATTTATAAGTGTCTAAAGTTTTATTCGAGCCCTGTTTTGGTCATTGGACGATGCAACTACATTGTAACGCTCGCGTCGGTCTTTGACTGGTCTGTCCTCGTTACAGCATTTGAACGCGGCTCCGAAAATTATTCGAAATCAAATAAACCATCGAATAAAGACACAGATGAAAATGAACACTTTATTCAACACTAAAGATGAATCGCTCAAACCAATGAAAAATTCGTCGAGTAAACTTATTACGAGTGGAATAGAGATAACATAATTATTTTTATTTGCCGCGTGCCAAATAAGTGTTTTATCTTTTATTCGTTATTATAAATGTCTATTTCAATAAAAATTTGCCCATCTTTGCTCCTACAATTACATTATTTTATATTATATTAGTTTTTCTATGTGATTCTCTCTCAAATTCTGTACTATTCGGAATAGTATGTCAAATAAACGTTATTCTGGTTTTCAACATATTTATGTTCTCGCAGTTCAATTCTTGAAACAATCAACTATAAAAAAAGTGTAAGGAAATAATGCTTGTTTATGAAATATTTTTAAATTACAAATTGTGCTATCTCATATGAAATTTGAAGTAGTAATTATTGATTTTCCTAAAATTATGCTTTAATACTTTCTTACGTAAATTTCTAGGAATTTTTTGTCCTTGATATTAGTTTTACTTTTAATATTTTATGTCTTAAAAAGCAACACTAAAAAATATCTGTTTAATTCGAATACGTTCGTCGGAGAATGTAATAAATAATCGATATGGTTCCGTGATGATTCACCTTCTCGCCGACGAGAATTTCCTTAGTGGTCTTCTGCACCGACGAAATACCCTGGTTGGCCTTCTGTTTCTTACTCCAGCCAAAATCTATTCTAGAGGGCGGTAGAAGACACCGTATGTGGGGATTTGGAATGTAGATGGGTGATCCTCCACTAAAGTGGGGACCACGGTATGGTCGGTGGCCGATGGCCACACGAGTTCTCCCTCGAACCAAGAGGATGTAGAGAGGAGCCGTGGATAATCGTCTCCTCGTGGTCGGTGCTCAATGGCCGAACCACGTGCAAGAACGAGGGAAGTCGTTACCTCGAACGCGCGTCCCACGGCACGCGCGAGGTAAATAACGAAAGCCGGTCAACTATAACTTCGTATATTGTAACAGAAATGTATAATTCAACTAACGTGAACAATCGTTATGAGAACATAGCTCGCGGGTGCTCGATCTCGAGGCACAAAACTCTCGCGATAATACAACGAGGCGCATATGCGCTAGACGACAGTATATCGAAATACGTCTATACGATTTGGCAGCTGGAGGACGAGAGAGACTCGCCACGCGAAACACGTCTCTACGATTTGGCAGCTGGAGGACGAGAGAGACTCGCCACGCGAAACACGTCTCTACGATTTGGCAGCTGGAGGACGAGAGAGACTCGCCACGCGAAACACGTCTCTACGATTTGGCAGCTGGAGGACGAGAGAACGATCGGAAAAGTTCGACCGGCGTCTTGCCGGGATCGCTCGCTGGCGCATGCGCATTCGCGCACAGACACGCGCCAATAAGGCTCGTCCCCACACGTATGTGGGGACGAGCCTTAATGGCGCGTGTGTGCGCGCGAATGCGCCTGCGCCAGCGTAGCGATCCCGGCAAGACGCCGGTCGAATGAATTCGCTCGCTCTCTCGTCCGCCAGCTGTCTTGTTATATAGACGTGTTCTGTAAATCGTCGACTAGCGCATATGCGCCATATTGTTTCGAGTATCGGTGTCTCGTGTTCGAGCACCCGCGAACGTCCGTTCCTCTGACGTCGACCACGCAGTTTACTGTATACTGCAACAGTTAAATATACGAAGTTACTGTTAACAGACTTTGATTATTCACCTCGCGCGTGGAGTGGGACACGCGTTCGAGGTAACCTCTTCCCGTGCTCTTACACGTGGTTCGGCCATATTGCACGACCACGTGGAGACGGTTAACCTTGGTTTCCTCTCATCATCCTCCTCGTTCGAGGGAGAGCAGTGGCCATCGGCCACCACCACCAATTTACCACATTGGTGACCCTATTTCCTACACGTATGTTTCGTGAGACACGTTCTCCCGTAAGGCTGACAGTCTTTCAATATATCTCGTCCGTGGTACAGGTTTACGTATGTACGATATGTATGCTGACGAATATTCCAAATTACTCGACTATGAGGCAGAAATTCGAATTTTGGCCTCTGCACAGACATAGCTAGAACCCTTGGGAAAGACAATTGACCATTTAAAAACTGCTCATTGCAATATTGGAGCGTCAGTTTGAAAACTGTCTGACCCTTGCACGTTTCGCTTCGCATCGTAGGACGTCATGCTTGCTTCGAACGACTCGGGACAGTTTAGTGCCGGACGACCAGGGTTCGAATCCTGTCGACCTAAATGCTTTTTTTTTAATTTCATTATGTTTTATCACTGCATATTTATATTATTCATTTCAATCGATTCAATTTTACGCATTAAATTGAAGTACAAATAACATGTATTTATTTTCTAACAGAAGTAGATTATGGAATGACCGCACTTGTTCAAAAAAGGTAGATGACCTTATGTCACATCACATAAACGTAATAGTAACTTGTTCGAAATCCGGAAACAAGATATTTACGAAGACTTCTTAAAATTTAATATTTATATTTAATATATAAATTACTATTACTATTTAATTACTATTGATTATTATTTAATATATAATAATAGGAAATAATCCTGTTGTTAGAAAATAAAGACATGTTATTTGTAATTCAAAATGCAATTTAATGGAATTAATAATATAAATTTGCAATGATAAAACATAATGAAAATAAAAAAAAATGCATTTAGTCGACAGGACGTATATACAACTTCTCGGTAAACTTTGGAAATCGCTATAAACTTTTATTCAAATATTATGTGCAATATTTGTGCGTCAAAAGTAAAACATACAGAAGAGAAAGGAGAAAAGAAGTAATATTATAGTGAAAGTTTTTTTATTTTTATTAACATTTACATTTACATTTTTTTAAATTAAAAATACAATAATATAAAAAAATACAAAAACAATTTCAAATACAATACAAATACAAACACAATATAAAAAAATACAATATAAAAAAATACAAATACAATAAAAAAAAAATATTAAAAAAATACAAAAACAAATACAAATACAATATAAAGAAATACTACTATTAAGAATAATAGATATTATTTGATATTTGTACTCCTGTGTACTTTCCTCCGCGGCCACCTCCGTGTCCTCCTCCGCGTTCTCCTCCACGGCCTCCTCCGTGTCCTCCTCCGTGTCCTCCTGCGTGGCCTCTTCCACCCTCGCCGCCGATTTTCCTCTTCTTCAAACCCCGGTTTCTTTTCCGATAAATTTGTTTTTTGATGAGTTTGGCCAGTTTATTCTGAAATATAATGTACATATCATATTATTATTTAAAATTTTTAGAACTGTTTATAACTAAAAAAATAGTACAAAATAATTTCTATATTTACTTACGTATGGGAGGTCATCAAACCTCGTGTAGTGTTGCGAGAACGGTTTTTTCGGAATCGTACCGGATTCTTGAACAAAGCTTGTAAGTGACTGCAGGTGTGCAATAATTCGAAAGAATTGATTACCCAATTGTTGGGACAAAAATTCAAAATTGAATCAAAGCCAAAAAAAATGTTGTTCAAAAATTTTTTACACCAAATTTTTGCACACCAGCAGTCACTCACAATGTTTGTTCGAGAATCCGAAACGATCCCGAAAAACCGTTCTCACACACTTCCAAATTGTACGCAACAACGTAACACTATTACACTTCACTTTACTTTTTTTTATCGTAAAAGAGAAATTCCTTGGGAGGAATTTCTCAGTACTTACACAGATTCTTCACTTCTTCTTCTTTTGGATTTTGCTCTGAGGCGTTCGAGAATTGTTGGCAGACTGACTTGCTGTCTCTTGTCTCTTTGCAGCTAGCCTCGCTGTGGGTGGGGTGCAAGAATCTCTGTTTTCCAATTTGTCTGTGATTGGTTATTGATATTTGTCAACGCCTACCTACCTTTACTCTCAATCTCATCCCCTTGGATATGGGGAAAGTCCGAGGTGGCCGCGTGGTTCCCTCACTCGATGGGCCTGGAAAGGTGTTGTAAACCTGGGCCCGGAAAGGTGTTGTAAACGTGGCAGACTGAAGCTAAACCGAAGTCTGCCACCCAGACATTTTGCGTATAATAAAATATTTGTTTCGTTTTGAGACGGAACATTCCACGTAGTGGAATGCACTCGCAGAAATTTCTGTAACGTCATTGTGTTTTGTAAAGAATTCTTATAATTATACCATTACCAATGAAAAATTTGTATTTGGTGGCATTTCGGGATTACATAAAGAAAGCATACACACCGATTTCAAAACATAAGTATAACATTTATTGATAAAAGAAAACAAATATATAATTTTACACAGAACAGACTGCGAAATATCTGCAATGTCAGTTTCGTTTTATACGGTGTGACGTTGCAAATTTTGCGACCTCACTGGTCCGCCTACCCCTGAGCGTCGAAGGGACCGGGCTGCCCTTTTGCGCCGACTTCGACTGCAGGAAAGCGTGGGTGTTCCCCGAGGAAGCAAAATAATCGATCCGATATCGATTCACGACGAATTTTTCGCGTGCCGAGCGTGGCAAGTTTCAGGTGAAATTGCAACCGGAGCGCTCGACAACGTACGGCCAACCAGATTATAATACAAGGAAATCCGATACCGGTGCACTTGGTGGAGGGATGAGGCAAGCACTCAGGCCAGAAAACCTGGAGGCGAGCGGCGAGACAGAAGCCCTGACGAACAACGGTGATCGGAAAGGATCGCCCTAGATCTGCTGCCGCCTCACCTTAACGGGCTTCAATTAAGGGAGTGTCTCCGCCTCATCGGGTCAGAGCGAGATTGACCTCTTGGTGATTCCGCGATTTCGCAAAGATTATCGCGGGGGTCCAGGGCCCAGGGACCCGTCGAGATCGCGCCCCTGTATTCCCGGAAACTTGCAACTAGCGCGCCCCATTAGAGGAAAATCGACACTAGCGCGCGAGAGTGGGGATACGGAAGTCCTCGCGATCGCGCGACGAAAATCGAAGGACCACTGTCGTGCGACCACGCGAAGGTTATCGTAGCGCTCCGCGCCGGTTTTCTATCGCTGCCGTTCCAAGCTCAAACCGCGAGTATCATCCGCGTAATTATCGCGAGTACGCGAGTATTTAATATCGAGACTCGCGCCGAAAAGTACCACCAGAGCGAACCGAGGATTATCGAGCCGACGGCCGCGGAAAGCACGGAGCCGAGCAGCCAGCGGGATAGCGAGAACCGTATCGTGAATACGGTAAGTCCACGCAGTGGTTCCTCTCTTAATTCCATCTTTCCCTTCTGGAGAAAGATTCGTACAAGTTGGTTCGGAGAGATTATTTGGGAAATTTAGTGGGAACTTAGTGGGAGAACGAGACGGCTCACCTCGTCGAGGTGTAAGCAGCCCGTCGCGTTCTCCAACCTTTGTGGGCCGGGACGAAATTCGTCTCGAGAGCCGCTTTAAGGTCGATTCATATTTACCGGCGGCCGGTGGCAACTAGGTTCGGATTCTAGGCAAAAGCCATGTTAGGGCTTGGCACCGAGGATCTGGCCAAGATCGGCGCCGGCCGTCGACTACTTTCTGACGGCGGCCGGTTGGGTCGACCCCCCTGCTGTGCGGGGCACAAAAAAAAAGGTTTACGAGCTCTACAGCTCCTTAGGTAAACTATCGGTATCTCTCTTTTACAACGGTATGGAGATAGGAGTCGTCCCTGCCTCTTCGTTCCTCAACTAGCTTTACTAGCGTGCCGGCCAATATGAACTATACGACGTTTTCTATATTCACACTTGCCGGCACGCTAGTAAAGCTAGTTGAGAGGCGCACGAGATGCTCGCAACAAAAGCCAAGACCCGCACACAGCGGGGGTTTTCTACCTAAAACCCGAACAGTTTACTCCCCTCTACACCCCGGGTCACCGATCTTCACGATGCAGCCCGCTCGCTGGCGGCCGCTGGCGGCCGTTGGCAACTAGCTTGGCGGCCGTTGGCAACTAGCGTAGCGGCCGCCGTCGTGTTCCATCGACGACCATCCCCATTCAGAGCGGCCGCCGTCGTGTATTCTCGACGACCATCCACAGAGTTCGCATAGCACCTTCCATTCCAGCAAAGCGCCACAATTGCTCAAAATGAAGGTTTTTTTTTAAGAGAAATTAGCCACATTTGCTACAAAGAGGATCATTCCATGTGCATTCGATCATTTGTTGGGGTATATGTCTCGGATTTTAACGACATTGAAGTACGTTGTAGTCCAAGCGAAAGTAATAATTAATAAGAAGAATTAATTCCACGTAAATTGCATCGTTTTGTCTCACGACACGAAAAATTGTATATCTCCGTGGCAGAAATGCGATGGCGCGTATCTATATCTCGTCCAATGGGACGAAGCAGTAGACATAAACATAGCCACTCGAGTGCGACAGACTTGAAGTTACCATTATACAAGATAATTAGCAAAGGACGCACGCTGGTGCTTCGCTGCCTCGATCCCGTTGGACGGACCATAGGCGCGAATGCGAGGCCGATTGGATCAGAGCGCAAGGGACAGGCCTCTTTTCACACGCATTTTCGGCTACAGTCGAAATATCGGCTACAGCGGTCACACATACTATGTGGCGTGTGACGTCGAAGCCAAAACACTGGGACTACGGGCGCGGCTGTGCTGGGCCAAACGATAGACTTCCCAAAAATGGTGGCACGGTACAAATGGCGAAATTAAAATGGTTTTGTATTGTTTGGTTATTGTTGCGTCGTAAGATCTTAGGCGCCAAATGACAAGCACGCGACCAAGGCCAGGTATAAGAATCCCTATCGGCAACGTACCGATCATAAATCAAGTGCGTCATAAATCGAAAATCCTTCCGGATTTACCTGCCGATTTCGTAATTTTTAAGCCAACTAAGAGCAGCACATGTTGAGCCCCGTACACCGTTGGCGCACAAAGATTTATAACCGTGGATGCCTGCAAAACAAATGTTGCACCTACACCCTCGCTTTTCCAATTTTCCACTATTTCCACCGCCTTTCGACACCCACCTTGCAACCAATGAATTGTAATAATTTTCAACTTGTTTTCCGGAGTTTTGACTCATAATCATTTATAAGATATAATGTAACAATGAAACCATTAATTTGTGCAGCTGGGTGTTTTTTTCTTTCTTTTTTTTTTTATTTTTTTTTTCTTTTTTGTTCCTTATCGTCTGTACTGTGATTTCGTAACATTACAATTCAGAAGAGCAATATTCTTTTCTACACCCCGAAATCGGATTCTGTTCGGATGCTGTCGTGGCACACGCCGACCAGATACCATCCACAGAGTTCGCATAGCGCCTTCCATTCCAGCAAAGCGCCACAATTGCTCAAAATGAAGGTTTTTTTTTAAGAGAAATCAGCCACATTTGCTACGAAGGGGATCATTCCATGTGCATTCGATCATTTGTTGGGGTATACGTCTCGGATTTTAACGACATTGAAATACGTTGTAGTCCAAGCGAAAGTGGAAGAAATCCGAAACAATACTCGCAAGAGTGTCCGATATCGCGTATGATGACTCAATTGCATAATAATTTGTAGAATAAGAAGAATTAATTCCACGTAAATTGCATCGTTTTGTCTCACGACACGAAAAAATGTATATGGAGAACTTCTGAATTCTATCTCATCCATGCAGAGCGGCCGTCGTGTATTAGCGACGACCATCCCCATTCAGAGCGGCCGCCGTCGTGTATTCTCGACGACCAAAACCGAAAATTGGAAAAGCGAGAGTGTACGTACAACATTTGTTTTGCAGGCGTCTACGGTTATAAATCTTTGTGCGCCAATGGTGTACGGGTCTCAACATGTGCTGCTCTTAGTTGGCTTAAAAATTACGAAATCGGCAGGTAAATTCGGAAGGATTTTCGATTTATGACGCACTTGATTTATGATCGGTACGTTGCCGTTAGGGATTCTTATACCTGGCCTTGGTCGCGTGCTTGTAATTTCGTGCGTAAGTTAATTTGCCAAACAACTCGGGTGAATACGGCTGACACTGAAGATTCTGTTTTTTTGTGCCGTCTTGGGAGACCTTGACCGTTGGTGGCGCATGGAAAATTTATTCTGTCATAACCATTCGCCTTGGAATGGCGAAAAAATAACCGATGCTTTGGCTGTAAAGCACACGGGGAAAACGGCAAATCTGGTGGCCAAATGTTTTATTGCTGTCCGCATGCCGACAGCAATCTGCAAATTTTCTTAAAAAGCAAATCCACCCCCACCATATCGTTGTGGGGGAGGATTGCATATAACGCGCTGCAGGGCAAGATCTCAGCACCATTTTTTGGCCTACCATCCAGGAGTGTTTTTTGTATAGCTCGCGACTTTAGTTGACATGGAGTGCTCGAATTTAACGTCGGCCGTGATGACGGTAGCAGCAATTGTTCATACAATTGGTGTGTACCGGCGCAATGTCCGGACTCTTGAAGACGAGCAGCAGCGGCGAGACCCGGAGGTTTCGCGGAGAAAGAGGCGCCGCTACGGAGTGCACCCTTTGTGGCGTAATCGCGAGACAGAAGGTGACTGCGTATTAATTACGCAGATGCTGACAGATATGGAGGACCATTTCTATGGGTATTTCCATATGTCTCGGAATTGTTTTGAGGACCTATTAAGAAAAATAGGGCCCCAGCTGGTCCGAGAAAACACCAGGTTGAAGAAGCCAATCGGACCGAAGGAACGATTAGCTGTATGTTTACGGTAAGTGGGTTTGCAGCTAAAAACATTTTATAAACACTTTTTTATTGCGTTTGCTAAGACGATATTTATACAGGCAATAAACCGAAAAACTTTTATCACTGTTTCAGGTATTTGGTTACGGGAGAATCCCTGAAAACATTAAGCTACAGGTTTCGAATGGGCCACTCAACCGTGCATAAGATCGTCAGGGAAACGTGCCGCATCGTTACCTCAACACTGCTGCCGGAAACAATATTCACGCCCAGCGTGGAGAAGTGGGAAAATATCCGGCAGCAGTTTTGGGAGAAATGCGGGTTCCCGAACTGCCTGGGGGCAATTGACGGGAAACACGTTACAATTCAGGCCCCAGGGAACTCTGGATCAATGTTTTATAATTACAAGAAAACATTTTCCGTAGTTTTGCTGGCCCTGGCGGATGCGGATGCAAATTTCATCGCCATCGAGGTTGGCGCTTTCGGGCGCAACAGCGATGGCGGGATTTTAGCGAATTCCGAATTGGGGCGAAGAATGATGAGCGGGGCTTACCCGATGTTGCCCGACATTAATTTGCCGGGCACATCGGTCAGTGCCCCGTCTGTATTTCTTGGAGACGAGGCATTCCCGCTGAGGACAAATCTACTGAGGCCGTACCCGGGCAGCAGCGCAGAGGGGGACGCTGCAATGTCAACATTTAATACAAAATTATCGAGGGCCCGCCGAGTCGTTGAAAATGCTTTCGGCATATTGACGCAAAAGTTCCGGATATTCAACCGCCGGATTCAAGCAACACCGGACAACGCGGATCACATAATTACTGCAACGTGCGCATTGCATAATTATATACGGACACACGAGGCAGCTGGTGGGATGGAACGGCCCATCGAAACGGACACGACGACCCAGAGTGAAGGCATCTTCAGGAACCTGAGCCACCACGGATCCAACGCCACCCGAGAGGCCTTCGACGTGCGGGAAAGATTTAAAAACTTTTTCCAAACCGCGAATATTTAAAGTATGTAGTTAGTTTTAAGTTAGTTTTAAGAGTTACAGGAATTAGCAAACCTGAGTTCGCGTTATTTGTAACAGTATAACTTTTTTAAAATTAGATCAAATGATTCGAATTGTATTGAGAAGTTAGCAGGATTGGCTGATTAGACGAGGCGCGGGAAAAGTCTTTGGAAAAATTTCAGTTGGTTGGAGTCGCAAAAAGAACAGTAACAGTTGATTCTCTCAGCATTTTTGCCTAAACATGTAATGAAAATTTGAAACATCTGTTTCATTCACTCGGATACATTGTGGCCATGCTGGAAAATGTCACAAGTTTTGGATGATAATCGCAACAAACTATTTATCCAAAACTTATGACAATTCCAGCATGGACATAATTTATTCGAGTGAATGAAACAGATGTTTCAAATTTTCATTACATGCTTAGGCAAAAATGCTGAGAGAATCAACTGTTACTGTTCTTTTTGCGACTCCAACCAACTGAAATTTTTCCAAAGACTTTTCCCGCGCCTCGTCTAATCAGCCAATCCTGCTAACTTCTCAATACAATTCGAATCATTTGATCTAATTTTTAGAAAGTTATGTTGTTTCGAATAATGTGGACTCAGTTTTGCTAATTTCTGAACCCATTCAGTAAGGAGCAAAACTGAGTCCACGTTATTTGAAACAACACAACTTTTTTAAGGTGGTTTTTGAGTTGCTTGAAGTCGCGAAAGGAATAGTAAAAGTTGGTTTTCTCAGTTTTTGTATAAAATGTAGGGGATCTTCCGTTTTCATAAAACACATGTTTCAAATTTTCATTAAATGCTTAGGCAAAAATGCTGAGAGAACCAACTGTTATTGTTCTTTTTGCGACTCCAACCAACTGAAATTTTTCCAAAGACTTTTCCCGCGCCTCGTCTAATCAGCCAATCCTGCTAACTTCTCAATACAATTCGAATCATTTGATCTAATTTTTGGAAAGTTATGTTGTTTCGAATAATGTGGACTCAGTTTTGCTAATTACTGTTTATTTAGAATAAGCCGGTTCAAAGCGTTAGGCATAAATAGATGTAAGTAGGTATAAATAGGTATACACGTTAGGTATGAGTAGGCCTAGGTAGGTACAAGTAGATGTAAGCGTCAGGTATAAGTGGGTGTAAATAGTGTGACGTGGCAAATTCTGCGACGTCACTTCTCCGTATTTCCACGAATGGCGTATGGACCGGGCTGCCGTTGGCGCCGATTGCGACTGTTCGAACGGGCAGGAAGTGTTCCCCGAGGAAGAATCGAATAAATCCGGGATATTAAATAACGAATTTTCGCGCGCCGAGTATGGCCCATTTGCAGGGATACTCGACGAAAACGGGCCAGGAAGATAAGGAAATCCGGTACCGGTCATCTCTTCGGATGGGACGAGACACCGAGAGGCGAGCTGCAGGACGAGAACCTCTCGCCGAACATCCAGACATCGTGTCACAGTCCTGCCGCCGCCTCACCTCAGCCACTTGCAAGGGGTTCCGGCGGGGGTGGTGAGATCGGACCCATCAGGGCAGATCGCGAATCTGTCCCATTTCGCGATTTGGGAGGGAACTTCCCGAGCGGGTTCGGGGCCCGCGGACCCCCGAGTATACGACCCTGTATTCCCAGAAACTCGCGAGGAGCGCGCCCCAGTCGTGAAAATCGGCACTAGGGCAAGGAGTGGGGATACCGTAGTCCTCACGACCGCGCGACAAATTCCGAAGGATCACTGTCGTGGTGGCTTCCGTAACGTCCGGTAATTTCCGTCTAGTCCGGTGTTTTTCAGTGCTTCTCCGTGCAACGTCCGTGTTCTTCCGTTCGCGAGCCGCGTTAACCGTTCCGTGCGAGCGAACCATCGAATCGCAGGAGTGCCCAAGAACATCCAAGGGAAACTACGAATACCGGCGGACGAGGGAAGGAGATTTCGAGGCCAGGAGATCACCAAACACCTGGGTGTCCCGAGGCACCGAGTCAGGGGGAAGTTCGTTGAGTGAATTAGCGGAATTCCGAAGCGCCGACACGGTAAGTCCACGCAGTGGTCCTTCTGTCCGACCCTTCTGAGGGCATTGTTGTATTCTCGCGAGTTGGTTCGAGTATTTCGCGGGAGAACGAGGCGGGTTTTCCCGTCGCGTTCTCCAGGTATCGCGAGCCGGGGCGGGCGGCCGTCCCGAGCTAAAGTCCTCGCGCCGAACCGTCGGCGTTTTGCGATAATCGGTAGATTGCCCTTCGCGAAGTCTTCCTCGGGGGGGGGAAAATCCGTCCAACGCGTATTGGTTCCGGTGAACGATCGTAGCGTACCGTACAACTTGCGTTATTCCGAACATCGTAGGCGTGTTCCGTACGTGCGGGATAGAAAACCGCGACAGTCCCTTGTATAATAACGCCGACCACCAGCGTACCGCGTAATTCCGTTCCGACGGACGGAATGCTATACCGAACTACCGTACTAGCGCGGATAAAATTGTTTTAGTGAACGACCACGCGCGGCGAGCCCTCCACCTTCTCGCAAAAAGTGTATAAAGAGCGCGGGCTCTCGGGTGCGGCCTCGTGGCCGCGTGCTTGTAACGTCCCGATTTTATAATAAAGACCGTAGAGAGCCGAATTCGTCTTTCGTTATTACAACCTGCGCGATCCGCCCGGCCGTGCGGGCTGTCCCCGCTATCCCGTGTCCGAACCCTTGGACCCTTTCGCGTCCTCCGTCGTCCGGCGTATCTCGAAAATCCCCTTCGCGAATTTCGCGCGGCACCCTTCCGGTGCCTGGCGCCCGAGCAGAAGGCTCTTCCGTAGCGTATTTCCATCTTACGTAATTTTCCGAGGGATTTCGAGATCGCGTTTGTACCGGGAGGACCGCGCATCGTCACGGCCGAGCGCGGCCCGGCCTACGCGCCTGTAAATTCCCGGAGTCGTCCCCGCTTCCCGCCTCGACAAGCGTGGAAAAAGGGACGGCGTTACAACGGATAAAGTTGAAATTAACAATTGTTTTTTTATTATATGTATTTTAATATTTAGTGTAACCTCCATTTTTTTTTAATTACATTAAAAATGCGATTGGGCATTGACGAAACTAACTTTTGTAGCGTTTCTGTTTATGCTTTAGTCACCGCATCCCTTACTTCGCTAATGGAGTTGTATTGTTTGCAGTTTTTATAAACTTACCGCGCAATGATACCTCAAACATTTTCAATAGGATTGATGTCCGGAGAACAAGCAGGCCATGGCAAAACATTGATAAGGATTTTTTTAAATGATTTTTTCCGTAATTTTCACGTAAATTGATATAATTATTAATCATAGTATATGACCGATTAATTTTCTTAGCAAATGCGTGATTAGAGCAGCCCATATTTTTATAAGCATCGATCGATGGTTTTTGTTCAATTGTTAGTACTTTTCCTCTCGGCATTGTACTATACGCGAATCAAATTATAAAAAACAGGATTTCTATGAGTTCTAAAACTAATACTTTTCGAATATTTGTAATTTCCCGTAGTTCTCTGCTCAGAATCCATAGAAACACTAAGTGACTTTATAGAAACTTCGCACTTGTGTTCTGCACCACGCAGGAATAATTTAAAAAAAACGTAAATAGTAAACGAGATGCGGTCTTGAGTGCGCGGTCCTTCTATCCGAGTGTCAACAAAGCACAAGGCCAGATACGATAAAGCAACAGAAATTGTAATATTATAAAAATATCTATGAAAATGACGATGACTTTATAGAAATTTCGGCGAGTGTAGCGCCGGTTGGTCTTTCGAATTTCCCGCGACCGCTGACCGCGGCACGAAAGTCGAAATTCAAACTGTAGCCACATGTTGAAAAGATTGCGCTTTCTGGTGGACTGCCAGGCAGGGGTGCGAAGAAAGTGAAGAGTGATGTTGTGTACTGGCGAAGAAGGACACGTTCAGTCGTGAATACTTCTCCAGTAGCGAATATTCAAAGCGCGACATTTATTTCTTATTATTATTTTATTCTATTTTATTCTATTCTATTCTATTCTATTCTATTCTATACCATTCTATTTTATTCTATTCTATTCTAATCTATTCTATCCTATCCTATACTTTTTGTAATATGACGAAAATTGTGATTAAAAGTGATGAAGATTGTGCATCATCCGCGTTGATACGATATACAAAGAAGGATGCAACAAGAGGGCTTCGTCTTTCCAGTAGAAGATATAGTGTAAAGAAAACAATGAAGGAGAGGTAAGTGTACACCTTTATTACTATGTCTAAAGAAACAAATATTTTTGTTTCTATGTGCACCACTATTATACGTCGCTTTGCTCACCGCTCTCGTCACCGCTCCACTATATACAATTGCATTTGATTACATTGCATTGGTTTGATTTTGTCGCGATGTTCACCTCGCTGCTATCCTCGATCTTCACCGATCCACTATAACCGTACCCTAACTTGTATTTTGGTATGTTAGCGATTACAATCCGCATAATACTCTAGTTTGTAAGTTCGCGCCGCTCCATTAGTTTGGACCTTCTGCCGCTACATCTACCGTAGCGTTGGGGACCATTGCGGGTCCTATAGTTATAGGTTCTTGTTCTGTTCTGTTCGTTCGTTTGTCACCGTCATTGCCTCTTGTTGTAAAGCACCTGTGTAATCCATTGTAATCCAATATTAAATATGACAGGTTATGGGCCCAGATAGCTCTAATATTTATTTGGACATAAGTGAAAATTTAATTTCGCAAAAGTTCCGTAAAGTCACGGTAAAAAGTGCGAATAAGCGTACGCTTTTGCGTGTGGTCTAGTGAAATTTTGAGATTAGTTCGACCACGAGGCAACCAAAGTGGAATAATTAAAAATGAATGTGTCAAATACGGTGCGCATCGAACCGCTAAACAAAGACAATTACCACACATGGCGGATACAGGTGGAGGCGTTATTATTTAAAAATGAAACGCGGGGCTACGTTAACGACGAAATATCAAAGCCAGAAGAAGGGGCACCTCGAGACGCCGTGAAAGCATGGGAAGTGGCTGATAAAAGGGCGAAATATAATTTAATTTTGTTGCATAGAATGGGATTTTCAAATTCTCCTGGCCCATTTGTTCTGCACTACTTACAATATGGGTTTGTTTAGGTATATTCTGCGATCCATGAATCCCTCGATGAAGCGTAATGACCCCACTCCAGCAGCACTCATACAACCCCAAACCATGACCGAACCTCCGCCGTGTTTTACTGTGAAACGTAGATTTTCTTTTTGTCGCTCTGTATTTTCCTTCCTCCAGACCGTACACTTGCCATCAGAGCCAAAAACATTAAATTTACTTTCGTCAGTAAATATGACTCTTCGCCAAAACTCGATAGACTATTATCTTTCGCGAAATCAAGTCTCTTCTTTCTATTTGCGGCATTTACGAAATACATACTTCTTGCGAGCAACTCGGCTGTGGTGTTCATTATTTCTTAAACAATTACGAATATTGCTGGCACATACACTTACTCCAGCGTTATTTGCAAGCTCAGCAGCGATCTTAGGGGCACTAATTTTGGTATTTGTTTTTATTTCATACACTATAGTGTTTTATAAAACGTTCATCGCGTGAACTAAGTTTCCGAAGGCGACTAGATCTCGCTTTATTTTTATTAGTTTTCGTTCACCATATCGATCTATAATTCCTTGTGTAGTGCTATGTGGTCTATTAATTGTTTTTCCTATTTCTCGCAATGGTTTGCACTGATTATGCAGTTGTATAATAATCTTTCTCTCAGTCTCACTTGTCTCCTTACCTTTACGACCCATTTTACCGAATGTTACCAAAATTGACTGGTTTTGCAGAAGGTTGCCACTAGACTGTGCATCAAAGACCCTGTCTGATTATTTGTCGCGTCCCGCTAAACCATAATATAAACAATCGGATGCCTTTCAAGTACATTCTAGTACCTGTACGAATACTTTTTGCGCGCCAATTTAGAGACACTTCTCATATTTTCTAATTTTTCTTGTTAACGTTAAACTTTTTCTAGTATATTTATATGACACTATGTAGTTAAAATATATAACAATTACAATTATGTTTCGTTTTATAAACATGTGTGCAATTACATAGAGAAATACATGGTTTTTTAAGTCGACAAGAGGTGTACGAAGAGTTTTTACACTCACTGTATATAAGGTAATAGCTGCTGCATATTCTTATATTTTTCCTATGTAATAGGCCTGGCATCGTGTTACAAAAGCGACAGGGAGATTTTTTCAAATTTTGGCGGTCTTCTCTTCTTCTTTGGCTGCAAAATCTCATCCAACATGTTTGCAACCAATTTACTTTTTCCCCATTAGTGTTTCTTCTTATCTGTTTTTTAATTGAGTTTTGTAGATTTTTTGTTGAAACGAAATTCTCTTGTTTCATTTCGTGTAAAATAAATTTATTATTGTTCAAAAGTCGTCGAAATAGGTGCGATTAGTGCGAAATAGTTCCATGGCGAATTTAAGCATAACCGGCATGAGACGCTTGGGCTTTATTACAAAAATACAGATTGAATGCAAGATGTGCAAGTACAAAGCGGAAATAAATAGCGAATCCGCAGACACTACTACCTTGAATGTAAATTCCAGTGCGGTCGCCGGCACAATAACTAGTGGAGGCGGTTACACGCAAATGGAAGAAATGTTCTCAGCAATGAACATCCCATGCATGTCTCGAAGGACATACAGAAAATGTCATGACGACATCGTGGAGACCTGCATCAATGCTGCAGAAGCAGAAATGATAGCAGCGGCTGAGGAAGAAAAACGTTTAGCCATTGAAAGAGGCGACGTTTTATCTTCCGGAATTCCTTTCATCCCCGTCGTGGCTGACGGTAGTTGGATGAAAAGATCCTACCGTACTGGAAAGTATGACTCCATGTCCGGTGTAGGTGCAATAATTGGGTACCACACCAAAAAAGTTTTATTCATTGGTGTCAAAAACAAGATGTGCGTCATTTGCCACAACGCTGCCAGAAGAAACGAAGAGACGAAGAAACATTCGTGCTTCATGAACTGGGGACGGCATCAAACGTCGACAAAAATGGAGAGCGACGCAATTGCTGATGGCTTCGAGACCAGACCAGCATTAAAAAAAGAGGTCTCGTGTATGCGACACTGATTGCTGACGGCGACAGCAGCGTATACAAGAAAATTTTAGATTGTGATCCATACAAAGCGGAGATGGTTCGTGTGAAAAAGATTGAATGCACGAACCATTTGCTACGCAACTTCTGCAATAAACTAAAAGATATTGCAAAGAAGACTCCGCCTGGCCAATACAGAAAAGCCGTGGAAAACAGCGTTCGCAGAATGCGTACGGATGTAACGAAAGCTGCAATATATAGAGCAAAGGAAAATGTTTCGATCAATCGCAAGATAAATAACTTGCAAAAAGATTTGACAAACATTCCTAGCCACGTCTTTGGAGAGCACAAAGAGTGCCGAAGACTCGGATATTTCTCGCATCGCAAATAACGATGAAGAAAACATGGTGCCGCATCTAAAAGAAATCGGTATATATAAAAAAATTCAAGATATCTTCCATCCGCTTATAGCTCACGCTAAAAGTTTGTTATACAATAGCAATAACAACTCGGTGGAGAGCTTCAATTCGATTATAACAAAATATACTGGCGGCAAAAGAATAAATTGAAGTCAGAGGGGCTCATATACCGCGAGATGTGCCGCTGCTGTTATACAGTATAACACAGAAGAAGTATTGTCGAGCATAATGCGTGCAAAGCGTAAGGAGCCGCCGAAATGTTTGGAAGCGATGGAAAACCGAAGAAAACAGAAAAATCAACAAAGAAACGAAAAGCGAAAGTCCTCGCCAAAGAAGGCGCGAAAGCCGTTTTCACAGACGACGAGAGACAAAAATTACGGACCCAACGCAGAAAAACTGGACATGGAGGAACATGTGTTCAACCTAGAGAAGGGAAGGCACATGGAAATACTGCAGGATTGGCAGAATAACAAAGAAAATATTGAAAAGGAAACCACAGAACAAGCTAAGAGTCAAAAGTGGCAAATGTACAAATCAAAGTTACTCACGGCATCGAACTTCGGGAAAGTGTGCCGACGTTTGAAAAAAACGCCGTGTGGTAATTTGGTGAAGTCACTTTTATATCCAAAAGTTTTGGACCTGCCTTCCATAGAACATGGGCGGCAGTGCGAAGACATTGCTCGAGAAGAACTCTCGAGGAAAGAAGGCATCACTTGTGACGTTGCAACTTTTGCGACTTCACTGGTCCGCCTACCCCTGAGCGTCGAAGGGACCGGGCTGCCCTTTTGGCGCCGACTTCGACCACAGGAAAGCGTGGGTGTTCCCCGAGGAAGCGAATGATCGATCCGATATCGATTAACGACGAGTTTTTCGTGTGCCGAGCGTGGCAAGTTACAGGGGAAATAGCAGCCGAGGCACTCGACGAAATACGGCCAACGCAACGAGAATAGAGGAAAATCCGGCGCCGGTACATTTGGTGGAAGGATGAGGCCACGCACTCAGGCCGGACAACCTGGAGGCGAGCGGCGAGACGGAAGCCCTGACGAACAACGGCGATCGGAAATGATCGCCCTAGATCTGCTGCCGCCTCACCTTAGAGTTGGAATATGGGCTTCAACTAAGGGGGTGCCTCCGCCTTATCGGGTCAGAGCGAGACTGACCGTTTGGTGTTTCCGCGATTTCGCAGAGAATATCGCGGGGGGTCCGGGGCCCAGGAACCCGTCGAGAGCGCGCTCCTGCATTCCCGAAAACTTGCAACCCGCGCGCCACATTAGGAGAAAATCGATATTAGAGCGCGAGAGTGGGGATACGGAAGTCCTCACGATCGCGCGACGAAAATCGAAGGACCACTGTCGTGCGAACGCTAAAACCGAACTATCGTGTCGTCCCGCGAAGTATATCGCTACCTTATCGAGCTTCTCGAACATCGGTATCGTGTATCGAGCCACCGCGAGACCAAGTATCGCGATCCGCGCCAAAGGAGTGCTCCTCCCGGAACAACGGGGATTATCGAGCCGACGGCCGCGGAGAGGACGTAGAAAGGCAGCCTGCGGAAAAGCGAGAGCCGTATCGTGAATACGGTAAGTCCACGCAGTGGTCTCTCCTTCATTCTATCGCTCTCTTCTGGAGGAAAACTCGTACGTGTTGGTTCGGAGAAGTTTTGGAAAATTTAGTGGGAATTTCGTGGGAGAACGAGACGGCTCACCTCGTCGAGGCGTAAGCAGCCCGTCGCGTTCTCCAACTTTGGTGGGCCGAGACGAAATTCGTCTCGAGCCGTTGTACTCACGCCGAACCGTCGGCGTTGTGGAGAATTTCGGTAGGGTATCGTAGAGCCACTTTCGGGAAGTCTTCCTCGGGGAAACGCCGTCGAAGTCGTAGCGTGATCGACCGCCGATCGTATTCTCGAGATTTTGTCGTATTGTTTGACACGATAAGAACACCGTATCGCGACGTAGAGTCCACGACAGTCTTCGTATCGCGCCGTCCACCTGCGCTCCGCGGAATATCGCCCATCGGGGCCCTTGGCGTACCGAGAAGCTGTACGCGCGCGGACATTTAATATTATCGACCGACACGCGCCGCGAGCGAACCACCTGCCGCAAAAGTGTATGAGAGCGCGGGCTCCGGGTGCGGCCACGTGGCCGCGTACCTGTATTTATCGTCTGAATAAAGACCATATCGAGCCAAATTGGTTATCTCGTTCTTTTGCCCTACGCGATCCGCCCTGCCGTGAGGGCTGTCCTCGATCCCCCTGTGTCCGAACCTTAGACCCGTTTCGTGCCTCGTTCGATCTCGGCTTCTCGAGGGTGCCCTCCGCGTATTTTGTGCGGCACCCGTCCGGTGCCTGGCGCCCGAACGTAAGACACCCGATTTCGTGAAAGTCGAGGTTGACCCTCGAGATAGCCTTTGTACCGGGAGGACCGCGCATTGTCACGGCCGTGCGCGGCCCGGCGTCAACGCCCGTAAATTCCCGGAGCCGTCCCCGCTTCCCGCCTCGACAAGCGAGGAAAAAGGGACGGCGTTACACACTATAAGAAAATGTGGCCTCTTCATTGATGCTTCAATCCCATTTTTGGGAGCTTCTCCGGACGGCGTGATCGATGATGACGACGGTATCGTCGAAATAAAATGCCCAAAAACGGCAGAAAATATATCGCCAGAAGTAGCGATAAAAACAGTACCTGCAGTACGCAAAATATTTGCGGATGATGCGGGTACTGTAATGAACAAAAACAGTTATTATTTTTATCAAGTGCAAGGGCAGCTGCACATAACGCGAAGAAAGTATTGCCTGTTTTGTGTTTGGACACGCAAAGGCTTACTATCGCTAAAGATATATAGAGACGACAAATTTTGGCAGCAAGAAATACAGTCAAAATTGTCGCGATTTTACATACATTGCATGCTGCCGGAAATGGTTGATAGTCGACACAATAGGAGTATGGCCATTCGATAGCCCTCCGATATAGAGCGACGAAAACCAATCATTGTCATATCGCGAATCATTAGAATCGCTGGAACTTCCTGACGCGATGTCGTCGGGCCGCACACTGTGAAACAGTGTGCGAAACCGCTGATTGTTTCAGCGGTACAAAGTTGCAAAATGCATCATGCTTTAGCTCGCGAATCATTAGAATCGCTGGAGCTTCCTGACGCGATGTCGTCGAGCCGCACACTGTGAAACAGTGTGCGAAACCGCTGATTATTTCAGCGGTTCAAATTTATTTATTTTTGCAGATTCCCTAATAGACTCCAGAGTGTTGTCAATTGATTCCAGACCATCCAGCTGCGCATCTCAGGCCCGGTATGTATACACAATTATACGAATTTATGTATTATATGTTTCAATAGTTTATTCATTTTTACTTATGTTGTGTTGCAGATGAGACTCATGCGGACTACTTCAATAGGAAGACTGAGGGGGACCTTTTAGAAATAGGAAAACAATAATTCTATTTTTTTTTTCATGGTATAATACATTTTGTAATATATTTAAAATGTATGTTTTGTAGTATGAATACTGATAAGGTTTTGGCAGTTTTCCTTATCCTAGCAGCGAATGTTGGTATTCTTTTTCTGCCAAATAAAATATTTTATTTTATTACTAAGTATTTAGTTACAGTGGAGGCAGATAGGTTTGTAAAGCAAGAAAAGGACTTGCAAATGAATATTATATACTTTGCGCGACGAAACACCAAATTTCAGGAATTAAATAAAATACGAAAAGCGCGAAAGTTTATTACACAACCAACCCAGTATATGCAGATAAATACATATGATTTTCTTTGTGCAAATTTAATATCGATTTTTTTTTATTAATATCATTGAAATTTTAGGGACGGTTTTAATTTTTCGACTATTTGGTCGTGAATGAAGTATCGAAGTTCCAATTACTGATAGCTTACTACATATTATACAAATGCAAATAAACCGTAGCATGAACTTTATATGAAAAATATCATACTGAACTCACGACTAGATATCGGAAAGAATTAGAATTGTTTCATGCTGTGCGTGTAACTTGAAACGTTCAAATATTCAATTATTTTTATTGTGATTGTGTTCTATATAAATATACGTTTATATACGTATATAAAACTTCTCGGTAAACTTTGGAAATCGCTATAAACTTTTATTTAAATATTATATGATATTATTCAAGTTTATTTTACATCTAGTCTTTAGTTGTACATTTGTATTTGTTTGTTTGTTGACTTCAGATTTGACATCTAAAGTAAAAAAAAATATGATAAATTTTGTTCAATTTTTTATGCGCTTCGTAGCATAGAAAAAGCTGCTTTTCATTCAAATGGTATTTGAATATAATTTTCTTTCTGAGAGGAAGTGAATTTTCCGGCTCATTCCTGGTAATATGTATAAAATCCTTATAATGTTAAGAATAAACTGATTCAATTTAATATAAATGAAATGATTTCCTCATCGTTTGCATACACGTGACCGCCGTTTGAATTTCATTTCAGAGACATTAGCGATAAACTGCAGAGGTAATGTAACAACGAGTCCTGCGTATATCTACGCGCCCGTGGCAATGTATATGTTAGCATGTGTTGGTCGGCTGAATCGGGCTCATGAGGCAGGAATCAGTTTCACGAAACGCTTGTACATTTACGAGTTTGATGACATGGCAACAGTGAGGCGAAGGATGATATGTGGCAACCATGTCTAGTCGCTAGCTTTCTCTCTCAATTTTCGTTTCTCTCTTCCACTACTGCTCAATCTTCTTACCATCCACAGTCGGCATTTCATATACCCTTTTTTATCGATACGTCGTAGACGCGACGTAGTTCCACACAGAAAATTCCACAATCTGTTTTCCCTACTGGCCGTTCGAGGACCAGCGCGAGAATGGCGTGACAGTCAAAGTCAAATTCGTGCGGGCCCCCTTAAGGGGCAGGGTGAGTCACGTGACTTTTCAAGATTCGGAGGTCGGTATCTGCCGTACAGTTTTCTTTATAGAAATGGTATTACCTACAAACGTGTAGCTGATTGATGAACACGAGATGGAGCTACCGTCGCATTCTATTTCGAATCAGAAAGAGAACTCGATTGACGTTGCAACACAAGATGTGTGTGACGAGGAAGCTAGATTTTACTGCGTTGTCAGCTTTCAAAAGGGCAATGTTGCCGCATCGTATTCATACAAACACCGTCGATGCTTGCATCGAAAGCGTTCGAGCTGGTTCGAGCGGTTTCTTCTCTTCCTTTCGGATCTGTCGAAATTAGGAGACTTATTCTTTCTTAATTTAAAATATGGAATTTTCAATTGTAAATAATTGTATTAAACGATCATTTGAATAGTTGTTGACTTGTTTAAAAATCTTCTTAATTTTTTAAACTTTCTATACGAATATAACATTGTTAAATATTTAAACAAAATTTTAATTAGTGGAATTTCAATACATTCCCGGGAACCTAATTATATGTGTACGTCCTATGTAAATGTACAGAAGAAACGTATAGGTTTACAAATTATGTTTTGTATATATTATTAACAAATGTTAACATATCAATATAATTGATTTGAATTTGAATACGAAGAGTATTATTTTCCGACGTGGAAATGAAAGTTATAAATAATCACGGCATGATAATTGTTTCAATATAGACAGCAAACATAAAAAATTTAATTAATTTATTGAATATATGAATAAACTAATTTATTGAATAAAAGATTGGTAATAAATAAAATAAAAAATAAAATATAAATATAGAGTATAAATTATTATTAATTCTTTTCGCAGTCAGATTTTGTTTTATTAATAATATTTTTTATTTTTGTCTTTAGCATACGTCACGGTCATTATTAAAATTATTAACTATTATTTTATTTAGATAAAAAATTATTTAAATAACGATTCGAATAAAAGATACTTTATCTTTATTCGTTATTGTTAGGTTGGAATAAAGAAAAGTATCTTTATTCGACGACCATCGAATAAATAATTTTATTCGACGAGAATTTATCCGACGAATAAATATAATTTTTTATTTGAAGTCGATTGATTCGAAACTCGAGAGCTGTCGCGGCCACAACATTGTCGGCTATATCGGTGTGAGACTAGAAGACCACACTAATCCAATTACAAAACTTCTTTATTTCTCATTATTCTCTCATAAAACTTTTACCAACATATTCGTGGCAATGTTCTGATTAAAATGATACCAAATATGATATAATTCCGATGATATTTAATTGTGTAACAAGCGATAAAAATTACGAACACAGAGAAGGACAGCGTATATGAAAGAAAGAGTCGCAGAGAGTCGCGGCCGCCGGCGAAGATCAAAGCTCGCGTGATCGCAGGCCTGAAAAATTTAACTTCTCTAATATTAATTATTTTCTTATGAGACTTTCACCAATATATTTGTGGCATTATTTTGATTAAAATGATACCAAATGCGATATAATTCGGATCACATTTAGACTACTTTTCTGTTAATGTAATTGTTATGGGGAGCAACGTTCATCGTTCATTACAGAAGTAAATATCATCGGAATTGTATCATATTTGGTATCATTTTAATCAGAACAATGCCACGAATATGTCGGTAAAAGTTTCATAAAAAAATAATGAGAAATAAAGAAGTTTTGTAATTGGATTAGTAGTGGTCTTCTAGTCTCGCACCGATATAGCCGACAATGTTGTGGCCGCGACGGTTCACGAGTTTCGGCCACTCACAGCGGTGGTGCGAGGTTTTCTACTGCCATCAGCATGGGCATCCGAAACGTGCGCAAATTGCCTCATCTGGACAAGCTCTGAAGGTTCGACAAGGAAAGCGAAGAGGCATAGCGAAAGTGAACAAGATAGATATACTACGACGACGAGCGACCGCGATCGAGCTCCAACACTTGGAAAAGATGCCGCGCGTATTACAATGCAGACGTGCAAAGTTAGATATTGATAATAATATAATTCTGATATGTCTCATAGTTTTTACTATTTCTATACTTACTATACTGTTCCTTTACTGTTTTCTTTTCTTCGTTTTCTTTTTAAATTAATCTTTCACTTATACAAAATCTATAATATCTTTAATATCTTATAAATATATCTCATGTTCTTATACTATCATTTCTTTCTTTCTCTTTCACTCTCTCTCACTCATTCTCCCATTCACGCCTGTCTTCTCATCTCCCTTCCTCTCCTTTATATTTTCCGTCCTGTACTTCTTTTCTTTCCCAGTCTAATTTTTTCATCCACTCTTCCCCCCTCAGTTCATCTTCTCGTGTATCCCTGCTTTCATTCCTTGTTCTCTTGCGCACCTTTCCAGCACGTATGAAATATAATTACATAATAGTATAAGAATATAAGATATTATATTTATAAGATATTAAAGATATTATAGATTTTGTATAGGTGAAAGATTAATGCAAAAAAAGAAAAGAAAACAGCACAGTGTAAAGGGAACGGGATCTCTTTGTAACCCGTAAGGGAACAAATAAAAGATACACATATTACTTTATAACTTAGAACTAATTTAAATAATTAACTAATTTAATAATTTAATAAATTAAATATTTAATTAATTGATTAATTTCATACTTTTTACCTAATTTAACGTATGAAATCAGTATACAAATTTGAACGCAATTTCATATGATACACATTGCTTGCATGAGTCCGACACATCAAACTAGCGGAGTATTTGCATGTATAGGAAAATTATATACATATACAGACATACACAGACGCACGCTGCTGATGAGCGAATAGGCGTCGTGCATAACCACAATCTACGCTTGCAGTTTCTTTCAATACCACGTCGACAGTCTTTCGACATAGACGCCACCTGATGAAATTCAGCTCAACTAAATTTTTGCTCTATGTTATCGGTATTCTCAGATATCATGAATTCTGACGCTAGAAGGCCACGTCCAAAACGCGCCACAACTTTTCTCCTTTATTTCGTAAGAGAATCGAGACAAAATATAGCTCAATTTGTAGCTGGAGATCTCCTCTATAGCTGGCTGGTCAGTACATCATCCAGAAAACTCATCCAATGGCATAAAAATGCTTGGATTCAACCGCATGCACATCGTCAATTTGTTGGCCTAACTTCTAACGCTTATATTACGAAATATCTGCATATTCTCGGTACCTCCTGACCAGCCAGCTATAGATTGAACCTTCCTCTTTCGAATAAGCCCTTTACCAGCGACAAAATATTCTTATTTAAGGACGAAAACTTTGGGAGCGTAAACCCATGTTTTGACGGTAATGTAGGCACTCTACCTTATCGCAAATCATCCGCAGACCTGGCCCTTAAAACGGATGACTATTACTTTTTATACACCCTGTACAATCGCCACACAGCCGTGTCGCTTGTACCACGATTTCGTAAACACTCTGTATACAAAATATAAAGGAAGGAATCAGTATACATAGTTCTACGATTTATGAAGCAATTACCTTGTCGTCACCTTTACACAAACATTGCCTGCTTTTTTTGTAGGTCTCTTATAGGCTGGTTCGCAACAGCTCGAGCGGTTTTCGACCATTCCTCCTTGAGTGCCAGTTGATAGCACGTCGTGGTAATTATACATTTTGGACAAAATACTTTCATCTGAAGGTAAGAGATGAATATTTCTTGTATCGAATAGTTCTATATATTTCCTTTCTAATAAAGTAACTATTCTAAACGCTGTATACAGTGAATCCGGGATATACGTATGTACGTGAAGCTCGAGAGCCGCCGCTACCATCGCCGAGAACTGTGAACGTGACGCGTGTTAGTTATATCGGTGTGATGCCAGGAGACCACTACTAATCAAGTAAGAAAACTTCTTTATTTTTCATTATTCTTATGGGACTATCGCTAAAATATTCGTGGCACTTTTCTGATAAAAATTATACCAAATATGATATGATTCCGATAATAATTACTTGTGTAACGATCAAAGTTTCGAACACAAAGAAGGACAGAAGGAGACGTGCTGTTTCGAAACGCTAGAAAAAGATGAAAGGCTGGCGTGAACGCAGGCCTTCAAATCAAAACTTAAACTTGTTTATTAGTAATTATTTCTTTATGAGAATTTCAACAATATATTCATGACAATGATATTTACGTGTGTAATGAACGATGAAACCAAATTGGAATTCTTTTGTACGATCTATTTCACGTTGGCTCGGGGACGTTTTGCGAACGACCTCATTTCGCGTCGTTGACGGCGAGTTTCCGCGTTATTGTACACCGCGTTGCTAGTAATTCGCGTATTAACCGGAACCGTCGGCCGGATACAGCGTGGGGCACATTTTGTAACGCGAGATCGCGTCTTGGCGAAAGGCCCGACACGCTGCCGGTTTTTGCGGGGAGAAATCCCATCATTTTGTCGGAAATCTAGAGACTGCCCACAGTGGGACGACGCGGCGTGACTGGATCCGTAAACTCTAGCTTTGGCTGCCGGTACAATCAACATTCATTTTAGTACGCGTATAACATCGGGACACGGTCCGACCTAGCTCGACTAATTTCCAACAACGACGCAGAACATCGCGTCCGGGGTCGTGTCCGACGCGAGAATCAAGCGATAACAGCGCGAGCGGCCGAAAATCCGCCGATTATCAAATATTTTCGCGCGGGCTTATTTTTCTTACGGCTGCCGGTCTTCCTGCCGACAGCCGCCTGTACCATCTCGTCAAATAAACGATTGTAAAGCCCATAATTCGCATTCGAATTCTTTGAGAAGCCTTCCCGCCGCGGGGAACGTCCCGTACTCCTCTCGTCGAACCCTGGTCCCGGGTGAGCTATCCCGACTATCGCGCGGCCGTCGGAAAGTCGGAATTCCGTTTCGCGTATCGGAGAAATCCATTAGAGTTTCGCGTGGCATCACCCGATGCCTGGCGCCCGTGGTAAGGACTCGATCCTCAAATAGAGTTCGCGAAAACCGACTTTTCGACGTGCCGTTTGTCGCGGGTGGACCGCGTGCCTCGCGGCCGGTGCGTGGCCCGGCTTCACGGCCATAAAACCCGTAGTTGCCCAGGTTTTCGCCGTCCGTCGGATCGGGAAAACCCAGGCAACGTGACAATATATAAAAATAAATAAATTAAAAATAAAATAATATTTAAAATTATATATATTATTTTTAAATCTTTTATACAATATATATAGTATAAACAATTATATTTAATTTCCAATTAAAAGATTTAAAAATAATATATATTTAATTTTAAATATTATTTTATGTACTATATTTTTTCAATTATTATTCTTTATTATTGTTCCCCTCAGGGTTACAATCCTCTATAGGTTCACACCTATGCGCGGTGGTCACCCATCTTTCCATGAGCCCCAACCAACGTCACTTAACCTCAACGATAACCATTCCCACAACACCACCGGCGAGCCACCACTCGCCGGCTATATTTTTTTTTCAATTATTACTTTAATTATTGTTATTGTTAATATTTTTTATCTATAATTTTAAAAAAGGATCGAGAAAAAATTACACCATTTGAATGTGGATTTGATCCTTTTACTAGAGCACGACTACCATTTTCTGTAAATTTTTATATTATGACTTTAATATTTTTAATTTTTGATGGTGAAATTATTTTAATTTTACCTATTTTAAATTTATTAAATAATCTCTCTTTTTTTATCTATTTACACTTGTTTTGCTTTTTTACTAATCTTAACTTTTAGTTTATATAAAGTGATTTTATATAAAGTGATTTCTTACATTTAATTTCGACTTAAAATAAAGAAATAATATTTCTTCTAAAATAAAGAAATAATATACTAAATATATATATATATTATTATTATTACTATTTATATTATTATATATATTATTACTATTTATACTATTATATATATATATATATATATATTATTACTATTTATATTATTATACATATTATTATTATTTATATATTTATATATATATATATAATATTTAACTCATAAATTTGTGTAGTCCAGCGGCTAAAATATAATAACAATAAATTACTCGTTAAAGAATAGAATATCTATACCATTTCTAGAATAAATATTGTCTATAATTGACGAATATACGAAATATACGAAAATGCGAACCGGCAAAACATTCTCACCGAGAATGTCCTTTCTGTCGAGGCGATACGGAGGCGATCCGGTGTTGTGCTGATGCCGGTAGGTGTGCGCACTCCCATTTAAATTACATAGAAGAAAGTCGAAACGACAGCGGCGCGGCGCTGGTCAGGCGGCGGTGCGGTCTAGTGTGCAACGGCCTTTAAATGATTGTATGGATATATGTTCGAAATTACACTTAGACTGTATATTTGTTCATGTGATGATGGACGACTCGTAGAACGGGTCCAAGATGGCAGGATCTCACGCTAGTCACGACCTCGCTTGAGCTGTACCGAATATGAGTTCAGCTTTGTACGGACGAGAATTTGAATTCAATTAACGATGCATAATTATATTAATGATGCACACGAGTTTCGTTGGTAAATGATCAAAAGAATTTACATAAAATCACGTGACGTAGCACACAACCACGTGTTGATTTTGAGCTGAACTATTGTAGATGTACCGCGATGAGTAGAACGATTTAATTTAGATGAGAAATATCTCGTAATTGAGATCACATGCAATGTGCAGGCTGACATTTCTTCCCGGAACTTGTTCAAGCGTGCTCGTGTTCGTGCTCGTGCAAGTTCGTGAACGGTCGTGGTCGTTTCGAAAGGTCGAATGGACATTTTCCGTTTGCATCTACGAGTAGAATGTACGGGAATAAATCGGTTACAGATAAAACGTTCTTCGGTCAACATCTACGATTCGTGTTTAATGGAAGAAATTTCAAAACATATTGTTACGAGTATCGATATGTCACGATAGCGAGACATCGCGCCGAATGGTCTTCGTTGCAGCGTCGTCTTAGTGACGACGATACAACGGAGACATGAGAGAGTCGGTTGACGAACGTCATTGAGAGAAGACACAAAGCTAAGTACTCCTCCTCTGTTGAATAAAGATCTATTGGTATTTCATACTGTTTATTTACTGAAGATGCCTCGAACCCGTAACAATGTATTTGACTTTTTATCATGATAGGATTGTAGTAGATAGATTTTTGTAGTATTTGACCAAAAAGCGTTGCGAAGTTAGCCCAGTACTGTATAGTAACAAAAGCTAACATATGGCACTTTCCGCTATAAAGATCAGTCACAATTACTTGAAGACCAGGAAAATCAACGTTTGATCAGGAATTTTTTAAAATTTAGAAATAGGAGTTGTCGAGTTTGCTACGCAAAATGACACATTATTAAACGTTTCGAAGATTCAAGTTTTTCCCTCATTATTGGGAGCTGAAAAGACGCCACGCTCTACCGCCAAGTGAGGAGAGCAGCGCGCATAAAAAAGATGTTGAGCGAAATGTTAATTGCACCATATAAAACACAGTTTGAAAGTTAAAAAAGTTGTGTCCGCTAAGTAGTTCAGCGAACTAGTTGCTAAGGTGTAATAGGTGAACAGGAGTTTCGCTGACAATACACATTTTATGATAATTATTATGAAAGAAATATAATGTTTTATACTATAGATTAAAGATTTTGTGCAATTTGATTGTGATTTACACGTGGTTTTCAGATATTTGGCGTCGTGTCTAGCTCTCTGCTGATGCTCCATCTTTGATATCCGACTTATTTGCACTCGTATTGTATATGTCGTATGGCATACTAGTCGTCATCGATCGATTTTTTCAGAAGGTGCAATAAAGTAGGGCTATTTTATCGAGAATGGTGTCGTAAATGATGGTGGTATGGAATGTATTTTGGTACGTATTTGCTCTCTCCGTTGAATCACAAATCTGATTCCATTCATCTTCTTCGGTGGCGACGCCTGCTTGTTTCTTGCGGGTTACGCCTTATAGTGGTGGAATCAAAGTATCAAAATTCTTGTTGGGATTTGTAAGTTTCGAAAGAATTTTTAACATAGTTTCTCACATTCCTTGATCACTATTACAGGCTATTAAGGATTCTGAGTATATCACTAGGTTGCGAATGTTACTCGGGGTACACAAGTTTCATGCCATTCGAAAGTGCCTATGCACAAATTCAGAAAATTGACATTCGTTTTGGAAATTGTGTCTTCATTGTTTGATGACGGCATGTCCTGTACCCGAGATGTCTTTTTAGCGTCAGATTACGAACTGATATGACTTAGTTATAACTTATAACTTAGCTTTTATTATTTGCACTACGGGTACAACGTAGTTTCTATAATTCCATAAGCAACTGAATGGTAGAGTCGGAATCGTTTCATCAACCTCCTTTTCCTGAACATCGTCCACTATCATCGAAACTGATGAAAACAGATATGTTGAATCTAATCTGGTGGTTTGCAGATATTTGTGGGTGTTCCAGTATGATGTCGAAATTCCGATGCGCGCAAGTGTCGAGTCATAACCAAAGAGGTATGCTTCAACTGGATACTTTAGATTTTTCTATTCCGATGATAAATACTGAACCCAGACGTTGGTTCTAATTTGTATAGGTTTATAGTCGAGTCATAACCAAAGAGGTATGCTTCAACTGGATACTTTAGATTTTTCTATTCCGATGATAAATACTGAACCCAGACGTTGGTTCTAATTTGTATAGGTTTATAGGTGAGGAATTAGTCGTAAAAAGTTTGTGATATTTGTCTTCCACGTCGCATCACATACTTTTGCAATGTCTAGCCATAATCAGGTAACATTTTTCTTCATTTCTTTGTTCTTAGAAGCCATTCGAGTCTTTTACTGGTTGTTTCTTCGAACAGCTCTCACAAAATGTAATTATAACTTTTCGATTTTTTTTTTTTATCACGTTTGGGATCAGTGCAACAGCAGAATTCCTCCGATCGTTGGATAAAACGTTTGAATATGTTGTCTCACCATGGAACGGAATTCGCTGATTGCTTAGAGTGTACCTCTGATTTCTTCTATAAGTGTTGTTTTGGCACCACAGTGTAGCAAACACTGTAGTTTGGCAGTGTGGTAATATAATATGATTGGTAGGCTCGTTACGATCGCTGCACGACTATTTCTTACTTTCCTAACACATCTTCTGTGGGATTTCGCTCGTAAATTTTTTAATAGCACCATGATTTCGATAGTTGGATTCTTGTTACCTGCGTTGAGTGCACGATGGTTACGATGGCTTTTTTAGTTCATTTTTGCAGTTCCATCGATGTACCGTGCAGTCTCCTGATATCATTGGCCCTGGTTGGTTCGCAAGATTTCGGAATCTCTTGCTGCAACATCCACGATTGTTTTCAGTTTGTTTGTTAGCTCGTTGGTTTCGTCTGAATCTTCTTGTTTCACAGCCTGCTTCTGTATTATTCAGACAATGTGTTGTTGTTTTTCCTCATAGACGTTCCACTTGGGTGTATATGAGGTTTGAAGAGAGGGTATTCCGCCTTCACAGGTTATACAGATTAGTGGAGAAATGATCGCTACCGCCGTGTAAATTAGTCAAAGCTCCTCATTTCACATGTTCAAATAATTTTGTGTCCAATAATTTACTAAAACATTATATTTCCAGAATACTTCTGCAATTTAGCGAAAGGTAACAGTAGACAAAGAGCTTAGTAATCATCGGAGAAATACGTATGTCTAAACTCTTCTAATAAAATGGTATGTAAGCGTGTTCTATGTTCACCGATTCACTCGTTACTATCAGCGATTTAAGTATGCTGCATCGCATGGCCAGTTTCTTCGAAATACGCTTAACGATTCATTCGATAATTTACATGGTGCAATTTTGCGTCACAATTGTATTTCAGAACCATTAGTAACTGAAGTTACCAAAGTGAGTAATTAATTAAGTTAAATTAAATCTTCAAACAGTTGTAAAAGTCCATGTTCCAAGATCCATGATCATTGGAATAGCGACAATCTGTAAATGCCACCGATGCAGTCGTAGAACGACTAGAGGGAAGAAACTGTAACGTTCTTGTAACACTATATGTATGTATGTATGTACCGTTCGTGCCTCAGAAGAAGTCTCTCGGCACAGGGTCAAAGGGGAACCTCGCTCGCTCCGTCTATCCCCACCATTGATGCTCCCATAATCCTAATGTTCAGTCTTTGACGTCACACGCTACAGAGGACGCGCGATCGCTTTAACCGATAGTTAAAGGAAGGCGTGCCCCTTCCACTCTGACCAATCAGCTCCGCATTCCTTTCACGGGACTTCTTGCGAGTCACGTACAGTACATGCCATGTAATAACACCGTGTTTGAGTACCGTTTGTCCCAAAAATTCTTTTTCGTTCTTCGACTGCATGAGGGTACTTAGAGTGACAGTTCTTTGGAAAAGGCGGTGTTCCGATAGGAATGTGTAACTAAACATGTGGTCGTACCCTTTCTACTCGAAAATGCATGTCTGATCACCACGTACCGTTAATTACTTTGAATATGATAGCACAATGTAAATCAACCGCGTCGAACTGTGAAGCTTTATTATCTGCTGTATTCAAGAAAACAAGGAGGTTGACATGTTTTCACGTTTTAACGACAGTGTGCTGTTTAGAATCAAGAGAACATGATTATTCATGTTATGTTATGTCATAGTATTTGCTATGTCAAAAAACTCTAAGGTTATTTGAAACAAGGAGAACCTAACAATTTCTGCGATCTAAAAAATATATATATACAGGGTCATCCGTTTATAAACGGCCAAACGTCAACCAGCTATAGAGGGCCCCAAATGGAACAAATTTCACCCCTAACACTTTTTGTGATTCGTCCTTGATTTCTTGAAAATATCACCACGGGATAAAGCGAGAGCGAAAAGCGAGAGTATAGGTGCAACATTTGGTTTGGAGGCATCTACGGTTATAAATCTTGCTGCGCTAACGGTGTACACGGTTCGACATGTGCTGCTCTTAGTTGGCTTAAAAATGACGAAATTGGCTGGTACATTCGGAAGGATTGTTGATTTATGACGTCCATGGTCGGTACGTCGTCGATAGGGATTCTTATACCTGGCCTTCGTCGCGTTCTTGTCATTCCGAGCGTTAGTTAATTTGCCAAGCAACTCAGTTGAATATGGCGAACATTCTGAAGATTCTGTTTTCCTTTTTGGCGTCTTGAAAACCTTGACCATGGGTAGCGCGCTGAAATTTATTCTATCATAACCATTCGCCTTGGATGCTTTGGCTGTAAAGCGCACGGCGTCCTTCGCGGGCAAAACAGCAAATCTGGTGAGCAAATGTTTTATTGCAGTCCGCATGCCGACAGCAATCTGCAGTCGGTCAGAAAAATTTTCTTGTCGGGACAAATCAACCCCCACCATGTCGTTGTGGGGGAGGGTTCAACGAAATTGCATATAACGCGCTGCAGGGCACGATTTCAGCACCATTTTTTGGCCAACCGTGTTGCAGTTTTTTCTTTCGTCTCGCGTCATTTTTTCTCGAGTATGAATCGCTCCGAAGAATCGTCGACTTTGATGGCAGTGGCAGCAATTGTACACACAATTGCTGTGTATCAGCTAAATCTACTGGAATTGGAGGAAGTGGAGCAGCAGCAACAGACATCGGTAGATGTCTCGAGAAGAAGGAGGCGTCGATACAGTGTTCATCCTTTGTGGAGGAACCGCGACTCTCAAGGCGAATTTGTTCTGGTGACAGATATGTTGGCCGAAACAGAAGCTAAATTTTATGGCTATTTCCGGATGAGTCGGAATTGTTTCGACTCAATCCTGCAAAAGGTTCACCAAGGGAACGATTAGCGGTTTGCTTGCGGTAAGTGGGTTTGCCATTCATTACATTTTACAAACACTTTTATTGCGTTTGCTAATTAGATATTTATACAGACAATAAACAGATAAATTTTTGTCACTGTTTCAGGTACCTTGTTACGGGAGATTCGATGAAGACAATCAGCTACAGAGTCCGGATGGGACATTCCACGGTACCTGAGATTGTCAACGAAACCTGCCGCATTTCAGCCGAAATACTGCTGCCGGAGACCATATTCACGCTCAGCGTGGAGAGATGGGAAGAAATCCGGCAGCAGTTTTGGGAGAAGTGTGGTTTTCCAAATTGTTTGGGGGCCATAGACGGGAAACATGTCGTCATCCAGGCACCGGCGCACTCCGGCAGTACATATTTCAATTACAAAAAGACGTTCTCCATCGTTCTGTTGGCCGTGGCGGATGCCAATTCCAACTTCGTCGCTATCGAGGTTGGACCTTTTGGCAGAAACAGCGATGGAGGAATTTTCGCCCCGTCTGAGCTAGGATAACAAATGAAAAACGGGGTTTACCCGATGTTGCCCGACTGTAATTTGCCGGGCACATCGGTCAGTGCCCCATGTGTCTTTGTTGGTGATGAAGCGTTCCCGCTGAGACGAGACCTGCTGAGGCCATACCCGGGCAGCCGAGCAGAGGGGGACACCGGAATGACGCAGTTCAACAACAAATTATCGATGGCCCGGCGGGTGGTTGAAAATGCCTTTGGCATTTTAACCCAAAAGTTCCGAATCTACAACCACCGCATCCATGCGAAGCCCGAGAACGTGGACTTCATCATTGCCTCAACGTGTGCATTATTGCACAATTTCATCCGGGGGCACGAGGCAACAGGTGGAGTTCAGCGCACCACGGAAACGGACCCGACGAACCAGAGCGGAGGGATGCTACGGAGCCTGAGCCACCACGGCTCCAACCCAACTCAAGAAGCCTTCGAGGTGCGAGAGAAATTCAAAGGTTTCTTTAATGTTTAATATTTATTTAGTTTTAAGATTCAAAGTAATTAGCAAACCTGGGTCCACGTTATTTGTAACAGCAAAACTGTTTTAAAATTAGATCGACCGACTGGAATGTTATTAAGAAGAACCAACTTTTTACTATTCCTTTTGCGATTCCAACCAACTGAATTTTTTCCAAAGACTCTTACCGCACCTCGTCTAATGACCCAAACCTTCTAACTTCTTAATAACATTCCAGTCGTTCGATCTAATTTTAAAAAAGTTTTGTGGTTACAAATAATGTGGACTCACAAGGGAACATATTCAGATGCGAAAATCCGATTTTGATGAAACTTATGGGAGCTTATAGTTTTTTGAATAATATTTGACACTTGTTTTTTTTTATCGGCAACCATCCACTTTGAAGGGGAGACAACAGCCCTGAAAGTTGGATGTCAAAAACCTTTTTTTTTTTAGATACTTCGGAAACCAGAGGTCGACAAAATTTGAATTGTACTAGTTCGTTATATTTCATTTGTAGTGGATAAGTGTTTGACAATGCGGCATGACATGGTGCGTGGTATCCTTATTGCAAAGTAATATGTATCTATTTGCAGCAGCAAGAAAAGCATATAATGCAGCCAAAATTAGCATGATATAACGATACTAGAATCAAGGAATTTTGAGAGAACGTACAGACTTTCCACAACACTAAGAACTGGGAATATAGTTAACTCTACTCAAAACAGTTCTGTTTCTTCACAGCTCCTGAATAATTCTGTGATAATTTAGATAAGTATCTTTTGCCTATAAAGTATAAGCATTTTTGTGAGGAGTGAATACGATACTTTGTAATTTTTTAAATTTATCTTTTACATGTGGTGTACGAAGCAGATCTATTAGTTGGACTATTCTAATTTGAACGCAGTCAGATCCTGATTATTGCAAGAAATATGAAATATAAAAACGAAGAAAAGAAATATGTTAGAAATATAAAAAAAAAAATATTAAAAAAAATATGTAGAAATATGAAGAAATATGTAGAAATATGTTAACGGTGGGTAACACGCAACTTGTGATCTTGGAAACTATTACATTCTCAGACAAAATGCATTAATAATTTAATTGTATAAGTGACATATATGATCGTGCTTTATGCAATTGGTTTTAAAAAAGGTAGTCAGCGTGTAATGTCACGGCAGCTTTTAGACTGATAAATGTAAATGGAGATTGAATTTCCCCTATCAGATGTACTTGCTTTGTTATAGATACATAGTAATCCCTTTTCATTTTCCCTTTTCAAATATACGTTCTTGCATTAGAAGTATTCATAGTTTAATTATTGTATATTGTTTATATTCTATAAAACTACATTGGGTTATAGCAATAGCTCTTGTGATACAAATATTTGAATATTATAATCTTATTTGAATTCAAAGTTGATGTAAATTTATTAACTATGAATGGAAGGATAATTAAAAAATGCTTTGGTTTGGTTAATATGAATTATTTATTAATATTTCTACAAATAAGTGTGACTATAGGTTGTTGGCAATCCTTATCTGCAAAAAATGAAAATTTAGGATATTTAACTTTCGTTAAAATTAAATTATCTTCTATAATTATTCTATAAATGGAGGGAGGAATTACTTGTAGAAATAAGTGAGACACAATAAGTTTACTGTCTCACTACTATTATTCATTCAAACTATATTATTCCCAACAGAATAATTTTATAAATTCATGGTTTCATAGTAGGGGTCAAATATTCGTGTATAACATGTAATAATATAATTAACAAAATTACATTAGAAATTTTAAATTATTACATTGAAATAGTAATACAGTTTTAACATAATGTGTCTTTAATGTATCAGTAGTACATATATACGTGCAGCATAATTAAATGTTTTTTTAAATTATGAATAAAATTATAATAATCCCTTTTCATTTTCCCTTTTCAAATATACGTTCTTGCATTAGAAGAGAGATGGAGATTTTAAGAGGTAAAAGAAATAATACTTTTGTATACGTTTACGAAGGATATTCTTATAACAAAGATTCTAAGAATCCAAAGATCTACCGTTGTTCTCGTCGTCAAACTAGCAAATGTACAGGATCATTAATTCAAAAAGATGATCACTATTTTGTGCAAAAATCACACAATCATCCTACCGAACCTCGCTGTGCAGAAGTATTAAAATTAAAGTTAGCCATGCTAGAGGAATGTAATAACAATCCTTCTGCAAACAATAAGGACATCTTTGACAATATTTGTCGTAGAAATTCTGATGCAGCAACATATATTTCATACAATAGTATGAAATCGATAATGTCAAGAGAGAAGAGATAATCACGACCAGATTTGCCAAAAACTGTGCAGAGTGCACACGAAATATTAAAAAATTATGATGTCCTGAAAGAAATTTACAAGGGATGTGCAATCTCGAATGATAACAAATATGAACTAAATTTCTCTAATACTACATTGCTAACTGCATTAGAAAATGCCAAAGAAATGTATATGGATGGAACTTTTTCCGTAAGTATTTAAGATAAACCATTTATATGATTGTAACAGACCTGGATTCGCCAGGCCTGTTACGAACGGTCTCGCGGCGCCGCGACCACCCCCGAACATAGCCAACGAACCCCGAACGACACCGATCCCCGAGCTTCGCGCCCCCGCGTCTAGAAACCGGCTCTGGCGGGAAACGGAAACCGCCATTGCTCCCGAAACTGGCGTCCCGGATGTGAGACGTCACCGGAACTTCCGCCGCGAACCACCCCGCGCCGAGCCCCTTGCAATAGAGCGACTAGGGCATAAAGGGGACCCCCGAGCAGGCACCGGTCTCTTTCATTCGCTAGTCGTCGCGCTACGAACAGATAGTACACTCACACACACACACGTACACGTCGCTACGGTACCTTATCAAGTAAGTAGCCAGATATCACACCGTTTTCCCTCCGTATCCTGGCACACAGCGGTGGCCACTTCCCGTTCCACTAATCCTGCGATGGCACACATCCGTGGCCATTTCCCGTTCCGTTAACCGTCCCCCGATACGCAGCAGTGACCATCCCCGTTCCGTTCACCGTATCCTGGCACACAGCAGTGGCCCTTTCCCGTTCCGTTCACCGTCTCCCGGTACACAGCCGTGACCATCCCCGTTCCGTTCACCGTATCCTGGCACACAGCAGTGGCCATTTCCCGTCCCGTTAGCCGCATCCCGGTACACAGCCGTGACCACCCCGAGCCCCGTTAATTCTCCGATGGCACGCCGCCGTGGCCATTCGCGACCCGCGCTCGCATTCCGCGTGGCAGAGTTGGGCAAATTTTATTTCGAATAACGAATAAGGAATAACGAATAAAGTCCCGGGATTTATTCGAGAATAACGAATAAGGATATCATTCGCCGAGAATTATTCGTAGCTTGCGAATAACGAATAAATCGTTATTCGTTATTCTCGAATAAATCCCGGGACTTTCATTCGTTATTCGTTATTCTAAATGACGAGAATAAATGCTGCGAATAAGCGCAGCCTTCATGGTTACGGGTAGGAACCCGACACCCGACACTCGACGGTAACACTCGAGGGCCGAGGCTCGAAGCTTTTCGAGACGAGATCTCGGTTGACGATTGATGACATATACAATAGATAACTAACAGTGATTCTTTTAACACAGGCAGTACAATACCATCGATATTTTTTTATGAGTAAAAAATATTCCATATGGATTTCTTGTAATAGTTGAGCTATTCTCTCGTAACTATGGGTATCTAAATAAATATTAATACAATGTTGTTAATAATTCTATAGTTTCTAACGTAATGTACATTATTATACAATTATGTAATTATTACCTCCAATTTTTCGGCGGCTTAAATTTCTCCTGCTTATTACGCTTAATCCGTAATCTGTAATGTAAGCAATTTGTAAAAATATTAATAATTATTTATGTATTTTAAAATAATTTTTGTGATAGGAAACATACCTGCAATCTTCAGATGATCAAAAATTTCTCGAAAATAAGGATCATCGACCGTCCGCAAGGGAACCATTGAATGGAGAACATAATTAGTTATGCAGGAATTGAAGCTGTCTCGACTTATTACATGGCTTCTAGATATTGTGTTCTCCTGTCAAATGAACTGCTAGATCGTTCAACGCGGTTTGGCTGACATTTAACGCAAACAGCAACTATTGAATTGTCACTCGATTTCTCGGGAACAATTTGAAAGAATGTTTCGTCTAAAATAACATTACTTGTCGAGTAATTAGAATTAGATGTACTGCCGAATATGAAACTGGTATACATTTTGGCTGTATTATTAATAAATAAATTTTCCAGATAAAGCATGAAAGCATTTTCGGCCCTCTCACTTTTCTGCTTTGCTTAGTCTCACATTCTTACATGCACCTATAATATAAAGGCTTCAGTAAAGGCCCTTCACACAGTCAAGAGACATAAACATTCTCGATGAAGGCGTCAGTTCTTTCTTCTTTCTTCTTCCTATTAGCTTTTAAGAAAACACTCAGATGCATCGTTCCCTTCCATAGGAAATGGGAAAATCAGTCTGTATCGAACCTTTGGCAGAGAAAAGTCGTATGCATTTTCAAAGCGTGTTGTGTTGACAAGTTTCCGTTCGAAGTCTTTTGTTTTGTGTTTTCTATTTTGTGTTTTTATTTTGCACTTTCAGTGAGTACTCGTGTGTGTTTTCTGTATTCTTATTCTAATTTTTTGGTTTCCGTACTATTTTTTAAATTCCACTGTTTCAGTTCTCTCCTGTGTAACACAGTAATTCCTAATCAGCAACATGTCTGATGTAATAAATGAATTGTCTTCGACTGCATCTACCAGTTGCTCATTCGGCAGTACATCCAATTTTTCAACAACTAATGTTATTTTAGACGGAACATTCTTTCAAATTGTTCCCGAGAAGTCGAGTGGCAATTTAGTAGTTGCTGTTTGCATTAAATGTCAGCCAAACTGCGTTGAACTAAGAGGGCGAATTAATTCAACGTCGAATTTCTGTTCGCATTTGAAAAGACGGCATGGTGATGCTGTATTAAACGAATACAAGGAGTATTTAAAATCAAAAAAAATTGAAAGATCACGTGAACGATCCAGTAGTGCAATGGACAGGAGAACAATATCTAATAGAAGCAATCTAATAAGTCAAGATAGCTTCAATTCGTGCATAACTAATTATGTTCTCCATTCAATGGTTCCTTTGCGGACGGTCGATGATCCTTATTTTCGAGAAATTTTTGATCATCTGAAGATTGCAGGTATGTTTCCTATCACAAAAATTATTTTAAAATACATAAATAATTATTAATATTTTTACAAATTGCTTACATTACAGATTACGGATTAAGCGTAATAAGCAGGAGAAATTTAAGCCGCCACATCGAGAATTTATTTCTATCCAATACAGTAGAAATAAAAAATATTTTAAATGATGTGCAGTTCGTATGTACTACGGCGGATATTTGGTCCGCAAAGCGAAGAAGCTTTTTAGGGGTAACTGCCCATTGGATTGATCCAAGAACGTACGAGAGAAGGTCAGTGGCTTTGGCGTGCCGAAAATTTGGAGGTAATAATTATATAATTGTGTAATAATATACATTACGTTAAAAACGGTAGAATTATTAACAACATTGTATTAATATTTATTTAGGTACCCATAATTACGAGAGAATAGCTCAGCTATTGCAACAAATTCATATGGAATACAATTTAAGTTTTCCAAAACTAATTGCAACGGTGACAGACAATGCCAGTAATTTTTCAAAGGCATTTAAAGTTTTTGGAGTCGAAGGATTATCGTCGGACGAAAACGATAAAGAAAATAATATTGACGAGGAAGTAGACGGCAATAAAATTCATACAATTGATAATAATAACACTACACTAAACATATTACCGCGCCATATTCGTTGCTTCGCTCACACACTATCTCTCTGTATAACCACCGACATCATCCGAGTTATAAAGGCTACAGACATTTTAAATGCATTACACTTTGAAACTATCAACAAATGTTCAGCATTATGGAATGCGACATCACGGCCAAAATCTGCTGAAGTAATAGAAAATGTTTTAGGGCACACATTAAGCAAACCTGGAGACACGCGATGGAATTCATTACATGATGCCCTAGCTCAAATTTTAAAAATAAAAGAAAAAACTTTTGTGTTATATAATAAGTTAAATATTAAAAATATTTTAACGGAACAAAATTATCTCTATATTACCGAGTATTTATTAGTTACAAAACCAATAGCACAGGCATTAGACATTCTCCAAGGAGAATGCAATGTATTTTATGGAATGGTAATTCCTTGTTTGCTTTCGTTGCAACAAAAATTAAAAAATCTGAATGAACAAAATTTGATATTTTGCAAACCCCTAATAGAATGTCTCATTAATAGCGTAAATGCAAGGTTTCATAAATATTTAGATTTCAGTAGCCAGGAAGCAAAGGATGCAATCATTGCTTCCTTTTCTCATCCTTTTTTTAAAAACAGGTGGTTATCTTACATACCAATCATACATCACGATCAATTAACCGCGACATTTAAAGCAGCTCTATCGACGGAACAAACAATAGAACAATCACATACACCACCCACACAGAATAGTCAATTTTTAAAATTAAACTCATTTTTTAATTTTGATGCAACTTGTAGAGCAACGGGTAGAACGAAACAATAGCACAGAATTATTAACATTGCAATATTTCACAAATTCTAGTAATGAATTTAGTTGTTTAAACACATATCCAGAAATAAAAAATGTTTTTTTCAAATACAATACACCATTGCCGTCGTCTGCACCCGTCGAACGTTTATTTTCATTTGCGACAATTACAAATACACCTAAATGTAACAGATTATCGGATTCATTATTTGAACAACGAATTGTTTTAAAAGCAAATTTATTGAATAAAAAAAAATAATAATAGAACATGATTCAACCAAGTTCTTTTCTTTTCCTTTTCATTAATTCCGTAAGGCTATAGATAATTTCTATATAATTTTCGTATATATGTAATGTTTCTCTCAGTCATGTCATTATTGTTATTTTGTTGCTGATGTAATTATAGAAATTGCTAAATAGAATACAGCAAATCGAGCGCAATGTTGATATACTTCAAAACTATTAAAATCCTTCTAATAGGAATAAAAAGTTCTTCATTATAGTACTTTAGAACGCTTTATTCATCTCTACTCATAATTCCATCTATTTTTATAATCATGAAAGAAAGTATTTTTCCTAAAGAAGATTTGCCTTACGGAAATCGAAACTGTTATAATGTTGAATTTTTTAAATTTCTCAAGGTCCTACGTAAAGCATCACATCGTGGTAAGTCTTCATTTCATGAAATTTATTTTTTATGTAGAATAATATGAAGCGTTACTGCGACATATTGTGATTAATTTTATCTAAGCAACTGCCAATATTTGCCTAATGGCAACCGTCCCAAGATTTTGAGCACATTTTATTTTGAATAACAAAGAAAAAATAATAAATAAAATATGAGGACTTATTCGCGAATGTAATAATGATTTAATTCGGTAAACAATTATTTAGTAGTAAATTATTCCAAATAACTCTTGACGCCTAGTAGTGGTTAGTGGTTAGTAGTGGTGACCGATCCTAGGTCCGGGACTGGGACCTTCGTTATCTTTATACACACACATTTGTTGCCACGATTCTTCGCTTCACGGCTTCACTCTCTAGCTGCACTCACACATTTATTCATACACATATACGTCGCTGGTGCGTGGCGCGTGCGCGTGGCGTGGCGTGCGTGCCGCATGCGATGTCGATGACGCGATGTCATTCGACACCATTATTCGCTGGGCTATTCGAATAAATTTTTATTCGCTGGGCTATTCGAATAAATTTTTATTCGCTGGGCTATTCGAATAAATTTTTATTCGCTGGGCTATTCGAATAAATTTTTATTCGCTGGGCTTTTCCGAATAAATTTTTATTCGCTGGGTTATTCGAATAAAAATTCATTCGAATAAAAATTTATTCGAATAAAAATTTATTCGAATAAAAATTTATTCGAATAACCCAGCGAATAAAAATTTATTCGCAATTTTTATTCGCTGGTTATTCGAATGAAATTTCATTCGAATAACGCCCAACTCTGCCGCGTGGGCGAACCGCCGTTGCCCGATTACCGACACGATGAACCGCGACCCCGAGACCGCGCGCCGCGATAACACGACCCGAACACCGCGAGCCGCGATAACGCGAATTCCGCGACACCGAACAGAGAACCGTAGCCGGAAAACATAACCTGCCTAGTATCCTTTCGCCGCCTCGCCTTTGCCACTCGCGTATCCTGAGAACCCTGGCGCGACGAGCTTAATCCGGCCGCGAGTGCCGCCCGTTGCAACGAGCCGCGGAAAACCGAGCTCGTTACATGATTAATACCTTTCAAATAAAGATCGCACGCACGGAAAAACCCCAACCGGCGCGCTCTCCCTCGCACTCGTTGCCGAAATAGGCATAGTGCTTTCTCCCTCACTCCCACAGGTAAAAACTCCTGCTCGAGCTCTCCCTCGCACTCGTGGCCAACATAGGCATAGTGCGTTCTCCCTTGCTGCCCTGTGTCTTCTCGCACAGCTAAAAATCCCAAGCCAGTGCTCCCACTCGCGCGCGCGGCCAGGATAGAACCTAGTGCTGTCCCTCTCACACGCACGGTAAAACACGAACCGGCGTACACTCACTCGCACCCACGGCCAGCATAGGGCAATTAGTCTTACCCTTAGCACCTAAAGTATATTCCACCTAGGATCAGTAGTACGTTTCGACCAGTTTCCGTTCGTCGCTGCGCATCTTCGCCCTGATTGGTGGAATTCCCACTCCGTACGCTCCCTTCCTAGTGCACAGAGCATGCGCGCAGTGGCATTTAAATGGCACCACGTGCTGTAGTGCTGCACGCCGTCGCATTCAAAACTCTACCGGGTGTTCGTACGGTATTGTGTAGTGTAGTGAAAACAGTGTTTTTAAACTTGTTTAAACATGGACAACCAAATTCCTGGCCCGTCCCATAGATCTCCGGTGAAGAGAAATCCGAGAGGAAAGGTAAGTTCACATTATATTAGGTTGTCAGGAAAGTTCTTTTCATTTTTTTAACAGGTATTATAGATTGGATCAAACGACCTGTCATTTTTTGAGTAATTAGAAGAATTGGCTTTCCAAATGATGTGTAAACAAGATTTTGAAACAATTGTAATTGGTAAGAATTAAATGAGAAATTAAAAATGGCACTTTTCACAACTTTTTTATTTGAACATGTAGTGAAAATTTAAAATATGCGTTTTGTAGATCTATGTTAATTATACAAATGCTGAAAATTTCATCAAAATCGATTAATATACACATGAGCTACGAAGTGGTGAAAATCGTGGTTTTTCACGACTTTCGATCAGTTTCTGCTTAAATTCACAAATTCTACCATTTTTAGATGCGTGTCGTTTTTATCTGCATCAACCGATTTCGATGAAATTTTCAGCATGTGTATAGTTAACATAGATCTACAAGACGCATATTTTAAATTTTCACTACATGTTCAAATAAAAAAGTTGTGAAAAGTGCATAATTATTTATCATGCCTTTCGCGACTGTAGCCTTGTTTCTTTTCTCAAACTTTCTTTCTTTTACTAAATTTTTCTCTGTTTTTTAGTTAGTACGATCCGGTCAGGAACAGATCATTGTTAATCTGTTCAAATTGGTGACAGCGGAGGACCCGGACATCAAATATGACGCGCTGATAAAAAATCTGTCAGGGCAGACGGGCATTGGACGGGACACCGTCAGCAAGACGCTGGCGGAATATAAATCTACAGGCGTCGTTACATCGCCTAACAAAAAAAGGCGGCGCCTAAATATTTTGGAAAGCACTTCCGACGCCGATATTGTATCTATTCGGCGGAAAGTGCATGAGTTTTGGATGAGGAAGGAGATTCCAAATCTAAATAAAATTTTGGCAGCGTTAAACGAAGACGAAACCCTGCCAAACTTCAGCAGGACAACTCTCTTCCGATTGCTGCATCGGATGGAGTTCAAATTTTTAAAACGAAAGCGGAACAGCGCCCTGATATGTGAACCCCACATTGTTACCAGACGAAATGAGTAAGTAACAATCTACATTATAAAATTTTTTTCCCATTAACTCAGTTTCAATACAAAAGGACTGGCCATAAAAGTAACGATTGCCAGAACCCTGGCAGGCCACTAAAAAATCCAGGTCATTAAAAAATTCAGGCCACTAAAAAGCACCCTTCGACTTGTCTTTATAGTTACATCGTAGCAGTCCAGGATTACCGAGCACAAGGACGGCCAATTTTCTACCTCGACGAAACATGGGTGAACGCCGGGGATTGTAAGACCCGATTATGGATGGACACCAGCGTGACCTGCCCGAGGAACGCGGAACAACGGGGATTGACAACGGGAATACCTCCTCCCTCAGGTAAGGGTAAAAGATTAATAATTTCTCATATCGGGTCAGAAGACGGGTTTGTACCTGGGGCCCTTCTTTGTTTTGAGGCCAAAGGTAATTCTGGCGATTACCATGATGAGATGAATGGGGACACATTTTTTGAATGGTGCCAAAAGTTTTGCCCATGCTGCCAGATGGGGCAGTCATTGTGATGGATAACGCCCCTTATCACAGCGTGAAACAGGATAGATATCCTAACACGAACTGGAAAAGGGACGATATTCTCACGTGGCTGCAGGGTAAGGGGGAAGTAATCGATCCACGCCGCATTAATAAACCAAAATTACTGGAGCTTGCTGTGAAACACAAGCAACCGAATAATTATATTGTTGATAAATACGCGAGTTAGAATGGACGTACGGTTCTACGGCTTCCCCCTTACCACTGTGAGTTAAATCCGATCGAGCTGGCATGGGCAAAAATTAAAGAATTTATTAGGGCGCGCAATACGTCTTACAAGTTGGCAGATGTCCGCCAATTTGTGGACGAAGCCGTCGCAAATGTGTCCTCCCAAAATTGGAGGAATTTCATTCATCATGTGATCGAGGAGGAAAAGAGGTTTTTAAACATCGACAGCATCACAGATGAGGTGATGGATAAAAACCCCGAGTGGTCGACCTCGTCTGATGACTCGGACATGATATGAGTTAAATATAAGTTATTTTAGGCGACTATTGTAAAAGTTATTTTGTAATGTTACGTCCGGTGGTTTTCATAATAATTCCTTATCGGATTGATTAGTTGTCGACCGTGGAAACACCGCACGTGACAGTATATACTTGTATTTTGTAAATAGTTGTAAGATATATTGTAAATGTATTAAGTAATATTATAAAATATTAAATGTATTTAAGTGATATTATAAGTAGTTGTAAGATATATTGTAAATAATTGTAAACTTATGTAAGTATAGGGTGTCCCAGCAAGAGCGCCGGATTTAAATTTGCCGCCATTTTGTTAATACGAGTTGTATGGTGATTTTTTTTTACAGTTGTCACGTACAGACCACGCGATTTAAGAATATGAAGAAGTATTCAAACGAACAACGTTTAATTATTGTAAAAACATATTACAAAAATGGTGAAAGTTTTGCGAAAACAGTTCGCCAATTATAATTAAACGTTGTTCATTTGAATACTTCTCCATATTCTTAAATCGCGTGGTCTGTACGTGACAACTGTAAAAAAAATCACCATACAACTCGAATTAATAAAATGGCGGCAAATTTAAATCCGGCGCTCTTGCTGGGACACCCTATAGTAAGGCGTGGTTGTAAGAGAGGCGGGGGTTTATAGCCGGTAGGAATCCGGCACTACCCTATTAACCATTTGCACTCGGCACAATTGTGCTTCAGAATCACTGCTCGAGTGCAAAGGGTTAAAGGGTGCCTATGTAAGGTTTTCCCCCATCTCTATAAAAAAGAAGAAAAACAAAAATTATAGTTGTTATTTTGTAAATAGTTGTAAGCTATTTTGTAAATAGTTGTAAGTTATAATTTGTGAATATAAATATATGATGTAAGTAATAATATAAATAATGACAAAAAAAGCCCCTTTCCCTATAAATAATGTACAAAATTGTGTTTTAAATTTAATAAAATGTCAAATTGTATATTTAAATTAAATTTATAATTCATTACTAGACAGCGGATCTTCATGCATTTATGGCTTATGGAAATGTTCAAAAAATGCTACAATATAAAATTTGAAAGAATTTAATACGATTTTTATTTGCTTTGGATCTAGAAAGGCTGTTCCCATTAAAAATAGGATTTTATTTCATTCCACTTTCTTAAAATTTTTCTATAAAAATTGGAAATTGCATGAACATCCGCTGTCTATTCATTACATGTGCAAATGGTCACGATTTCCTATACCCTATACTTTCATGCTAATCCGTTTCATTACTGTACACCGTGTATATGAAACTCACAGTGGAGAGTGGATGGTGGAGTCGGAGTAGAGAGGTTCGCAGCGCCTCTCGCGACAAGTCAAGCTGCGCGAAACACTACTGATCCTACGTGGAATAAAGTGTAGGTGGCTTTTTTTCAAGCAGCACTTTCTCGCTAGAGAAACTACACCCTCACAGATATACACCTCCACCCCCATAGTTCCGAAAATACCCGATAAATGCTTCTTGACTTGAACTGCACTTTCTCGCAAGAAAAAGTATGCAGTGACGGATATACCTCCCCAAGGAAAACTCACAGAAATCGGAAAAACTCCTCAGTCTCTTGCGAACCACAGTCGCGTGCGGTCGTCGCTTCACAGTCTGTACGCCTTCTAACTGTTTTTAACATCGTTCAACCTAAATTCTCTTGCGAACAACGGTCGAGTGCGCTGTCGTTCCGCAGTCAGTGCGTCTCTCGCATTTTATTTGCGTTCTGTGCGCGTCTATCCAACCGCTTCAATACTCGCTATCGAAGTTCCTTCATATTCTAACAACCGACAGGTTATCTCGCCGGACAGCAAGTGAGTTTTTCCCTCCTGGACTTAGTCCACGGAGGGCAATCCATTGCAATACCTCTTACTTTACTCTCTTTTGCAGTGTTCTGTATAGCCTAAAGCTATCTCACACAACTGCTTCAATTTTTCACGCTTTGCTGCTTGACTGCTTGCTGCACTGTAAGTCAAATCACTCTCTCCCCCCGGACCACCGGGCGGGTTTCACTTATCCTCCGCTCTCTGCCAGTTCGTAGCTCGCCGATTCCTTCATCTGTGCTTTAACCGTTGCATTTGAATTCCGTCGTTAAAAATTCTTCGAGTGTCTTTGTGTCCTGTGCTGCGCGGCCACGAGGCATTCCCCCTCGTAAAAAGGACAGCGGCCCAAACAGTCGCTCCTCTATTATCAACATAACCACACATAAACACACCTACACAATATCGGGTCAGGATTTAAAACCCGTGACCTTTTTCTCTTCCTCTATCTCCCCCGTATCCTGGCACTACTTCATACAGGGTGTTCCGAATACACACTTTTCTATCCTCACTGCTGCTGGTAATTTCTGAAACGATGGAAGGGCATGTTCCACTGCCCGTTTAATCGAACCGGAACATACCTTCTAACTTTCACCCTGGCTCCCTCAGGGAAGCGCATTTCCATGAAGAAAAGGCCCGTAATCATACAAAAACGAACGATAGTTCGTAAAATCGGTCACGTCGAGGATGTAATCACCGGCATTTCTCGCTCTCAGTCTCATCCCATTGACCTAAACACATCCCCGGATGTCACTTTCGATATGCCTAGGCTCTCTCCTGTTCTAGCCTCAGGCAATGAAAATGTTGACACTAGCATCCCTTCGTGGAATCAGACCCAACAAACAATCCTCTCCGCTCACGCCAAGCAAGCTCAACTGTGTAGGGATACGCACGTGTACGATCGGCAAAGCGTGGCGGCAACGTGCTATATTGTAATTGCCGGCCGAAAGAACCACCGATCTCGGCGGAGCGCGGCGGCCGCCAAACAGGTCCTTTGGTGACCGGCCGACTCCGACATACAATGTATAAACGAAGGCAGTATAAGAGGGCTGGATCGACCGAGAGGTTCAGTCCAAATCTCGCCGTCGAACACGCGCCGTCAAAAATAAAACATATTCAAACCAATACGTTTAGAGTTTCTCGCCCCTACACATTGAACAATTGTTTAGCACAATTCAGCGGACATTATCTTTGTCGACCGCATCTTTTATGGACGCTAGGCCGTCTTTTTCGAGCATTTCCTTTAATTCTCGCTTGATCTTTGTCACTATCGGTGGTCCTAGTTACGCGAAAGATGTGTAAGGTGGACCAGAGACTCGCCGGCTTTGATTTTGTTGTAAGCATCCGCTCCAGTGAAAATTCCACCAACGCCGATGATAGGAACGCTCCCATTGGTTCTGTTGTACATGTCCGAGATCATCGCGGTCAACATAGCGGTCAGCGGAGCTCCGCTGAGTCCTCCATCCTCCCCATGCAACGTACTTTTTAGATTGTTCCGCGTGAACGTGGTATTGCACAGTATCAGACCATCCACTTTAATGTCCTTCCTGAGTATGACATCAGCGACGTCCTGCCTCTCCGACTCGGACAAGTCCGGAGCAAGCTTTAACCCTTTCGCTACGGGCAACTTCTCCGCCGCTGCGCTACCGCTGTACGGGCCGCCGCGCCAAAAATGTGCACGATGCTCGAGTAAGATCGTCAGCGGCCGCGTTTACGCTTAACTGGAACCCGGGTTGGTTTGACGATGTTTATTGAAAAAAAATCACAGATTCAAATATTTATAACTATTAAACATAATCACTTTTTATTAAACTTTGAACCGACTGTATATCCAATACGCGGCAACTTATGCAGAGCGGCTAAAGTCGCCCGTAGTACCTGAGTGGCATCTTATGCAGGGCGACTATAGTCGCCCGTAGTACGTCGGTGGCATTTTATGCAGAGCGACTATAGTCGCCCGTAGTAGCGAAAGGGTTAACAACAACGGCTGTTTGCTCTTTATTTTCAGCCTAACTTCGTTTATTCTTGTTAACAATTGTAAGGGATTCGAGGGACTGCGGCCCATGAGGGCCGCAGCTGAATACCGCGGACCAGCCACGGGCGCAGTTTATGATTACGGTGCGGACGTGACTTTAGGCTATTTTTAGATTTAGCGGAACTTCCCGTTTTATCGGTATCGCCAACTATTGTGAGCCGCCTACCGCACATACAGTTTCCCATATGGCACGTTTCCCTTATGATAATTTATTAGAGATGTCGTATTTTAGATAAAGGTCTCAATAGGCGTTGACGTACCGTAAGACATCTGCGAACCAAACGCGGACAGTTAAGGGTTCTTAGGTAGGCGACGAAGATGGGAAGCGAGGGCGCCATAAAGATTGCCAGTTACCCTTACTTTGCCGCCTCTTCGAGGGCGTACATGAGGCCCAAAGCCATTTGCGATTGGTCACCGACAAGCGACCGCCCACGTCGGAAAAACCTTTATAACGTGCAGAAATAGGAAGAAGGGGGGTTGTTGTAAGAATAGCGCGAACGGTTTAAGTCATTCTGAGTGAGAATAAAAATACTTATACGAAACCTTGTCTAGTTTATCCGGCATATCCTTACACTTGTGGTACTCCGTTTAAGAGTTCGGTTTTTCTGGATAATGTGCACGGACATAAATGAATCTATTTTTTAAGAAATTTGATATGAAATGGAGCATGTTTCCGTGTATATTCCATTGTACGAGCCGTTGTGAAATTCGATGTCTCCAAAGCATGTCGCATGCCTTTTCAATACCCAGGCATATTGCAATTATATTATATTGTTTTTTAACGAATGCTGCTCTAGTATTAAGAGGCTATCAGTTGTTGAACAGTATTGTCTGAACCCATTTTGGTTTTTGTCTAGCAGGTTGTTGGTTTCTAGATACCATCTGAGTCTTTTGTTTATTATCTTTTCAAGCAATTTACATAGACAACAAGTAAGGGCAATAGGTCTGTAGCTGTCGGGGTGTAGCTTATTTTTTCCCGGTTTTGGGATAGGGACTACTATCGCTTCTTTCCATTTGAGCGGGAAGACGCCGTTCAGCCATATGCAGTTGTAAATATCTAGTAGGTAGACTAGTCCTTCTTCTGGCAATTGTTTAATAAATATATTGGGATATTGTCAGGTCTTGAGCTCGAATTTCTTGTGAATTTTAATGCAGTTTGGAGTTCCGTCATCAGAATTTCAGTGTTGAAAGGGTGGTTATTTCCTGGAGACGAAATAGTTTCGCATATTGGGGTTTCTTCAACAGTATTTTTGAATTGGATAAAGTTTGGGTCGAAATTTTCGTTACTCAAGTTTTTATATCATCTTTTTTTATTGCAGCGATTTGAGGTAGCATTTTCTGACCGTTGATTTTCCTTAATTTATGCCACATAACCTCACACGGCGTGTTCCTTGTTAACGACGATACATATTCCATCCATGAATTCTTGTTAGCTTGTTTTAGCACTTTTCTTGCTCTGGCCCTTGTCCGTCTGAATTCTACTAAATTTGCGTAAGTGTTATGTTTTTTGTACACGTTGAACGCATGTTTCTTTTCTTTTATAGCGTCCCGACAATCGTCGTTCCACCATTGAAGATTATTTTTCCCCGACTTATTTCGTGTTTTCGGTATAGATTTCGTTGCAACTTGAATGATTGATTCTTCGAATTGGTTTAGCATGTGGTTTATTTCTTTGTAGTTTGAAGAATTCGGGGTTTGTAGCGGTGAAATATTTTTAGTTATTTCATGCTGGTATAGTGTCCAGTCTGCTTTTTTAAATTTCCATCTGGGTTGAATTACAGCTTCGTTAGTGTCTCTTTCGGTTAGTTCTATAAAGATGGAAAAGTGATCACTGTTATATAGTTCTGTGGAAATCGTGTATTCTATGACACTGAATAAGTTCGGGCTGCAGAATGCTAAATCTATTGAGCTGTAATAACCGTTTGACATATTGAAGTGGGTAGGTTCAGTCGTGTTCAGCAGAATAATGTCTAATTTGAGTATTGGGTTTACAATTATTTTTCCTCGGGCATCCGTGTTCATAGATCCCCACATTGTACTATGGCTATTAAAGTCTCCTATTATTAGATAGGGTTTAGAGAGTTGTTGTATAAGGTTTATTAGTTCAGTTTCTTGAATTGTGTAGTTGTTCGGGATATATACATTGCAAATGCATATTTCTCGTTTATGTAGTAAAGCTGCAACCGCAACTGCCTAGAGATTTGTTTGGAGTGGAATTTCTGCGTAACTGATATTTTGTTTTAAATATATTGCAACCCCGCCACTTGCAATCAGAGCGCTTCTTCTGTTTTTTTTTTTTGCACTACGTTGAAATTTTTAATATTGACTGAGTTGTCTGCTTTGAAGTTTGTTTCTTGCAGACATAAAATAGATGGACGGTGATCTTGGAGTAGTTTCAGTAGGAATTCAAATCGTGCTTTGAGGCTATTTACGTTCCACTGCAATATCTTGTTCAGCATTGAGAATTTTAGGGTAATGTTAGATTTGTGTGAGGTTTGTACATTCATCTTCGGAGCACTGAGGTGTGTCAGAACATTCTGGTAGACTCGGGGACCGCGTTTGAGAATTTTCTTTCGTAGATTTAAATAGTTTTTTTATTACTCTGGTGAATCGGCTTTTAATACACCTATCCTTAAGATGAGGGTAGAGTTCTTTCATTAGGGATGCTAGGGATTCTGTATCCTCTGTGTATTCAGTTGCTGTTTCTTTGGTATTGGTAGAACCCAGTGTCTTTTCGATAAAGCTTTTAAATTCATTAAAGTTTAGGATTTGCCAGGTTCATCTAGTATGTGTTTGACTGGTTGTAGCATGCTGTCAATGCTTTTGTCGCTGGTTGTTGTGGTATTAGCTTTTTTTCTTGGCTGTTTGTAGTTTTCTTCCTTGTCTAAAATTTGTCGAAGCTTGATTGATTTTCCTGTAATATGGTTTGGGTCCAGCCAGGGGCACAGTTTATGATTACGGTCGGACATAACTTTAGGCTATTTTTGAGATTTAGCGGAACTTCCTGTTTTATGATAGTTTATTAGAGATGTAGTATTTTAGCTAAAGGTCTCAATAGCCGTTGACATACCGTAAGACATCTGCGGACCAAACACGGACCGTTAAGGGCTCTAGGTAGGCGACGAGGATTGGGGGCGAGGGTGCAATAAAAGTTGCCAGCTTCCCTCACCTTGCCACCTCTTCGCAACTGCCGTTGCCGCCGAATCTCGACATCCGGAGATCGAACGCGGTGACTATGGTCACCGCCGAGGCTCGTCCGAACAACCGACGACCTGTGCCCACCATCGGCGACGGCTGTTGCCGCTGAGGCCACGACGGGCCGGTCCACGAAAGATCCGCTTGGACCGACGGCCGTCGGCACCGAGTTCCAATCCGTTCCGCACCCCGAAAATACAATCCGGACGACCGGCGTCACCGATAACCCGTGCACCGCGCCGAACCCGCACGTGGCACCGTGATAAGCCGCACGCCGCGAGAAATCGCGGTCCGATAAGCCGCGAACTGATACGCCACGAACCGTAACCTGTAAAACGCACCACTGAGTCTGATTTCACCATCCCGACCGTTTCCACTCGCGTATCCCGCGAACCCTGGCACGGCGAGCTCTTTCAGCCGCGAGTGCCGATCCGTTGCAACGAGCCCGCGGAAAACCGGACTCGTTACAGAATAATATTTGAGATTTCCGAAAGTGCTGTTATAACAATTTAGAAACAAAATGTAAAATTGATTTAAAAAAAAATTCGTGACCTTGAAATCTCAAAAATTGACATTTAAAAAATGTATTCCAGATCTCAAAGAGTGTTGAGAGGCATACAAAGGCTGGCCTTTGATGTAATAACAAATATATAGATTCCAAAAAATTAATAAATACTATGGGCTGTATAAAATCGTGCTATAAAAAAAAGGAACCAGTTAATATGGAACCACCACAGTATAAGGCTGAACCCCAGACAATGAAAGAAGTCATTGGACAGCCTCTTAATGTAGCTGTTTTGCAAAGACCCCCTGCGACACTCTGCAAGAAGTTACTTTTAAACCAAGTGTTTCGCCTGCGATGTTACAAGAAGTTATGACATTCAAATCATCCGAACTCGATACACTGTTGGGAACTGACAATAATAATTCTTATTCTGAATTTGTATTTTATTTTTCATGATGATCATAAAGCTCGAAGAACACAAAGGCATTCGGATTGTTGAAATTGTCAAGAAGAATGACACTTTCGGGAATCTCTCGAGAATAGTCGGGATCCCATAAATGTTCGGGATTGCCGACAATGTACGGGATATAGAATAATATTTGAGATTTCCGAAAGTGTCGTTATAACAATTTAGAAACAAAATGTAATATTGATTTAACCCATTTGCATCATTGCTTTACTTAAGTGCTTGATTGCATTTTATGACCTTGACGAAATTCAATAGTACCGCTATAAACCGAACGGCCGCTAGAAGAAGCTAAATAGTAACGTTTTCGTCGAGTATGCGGAGCTGGGTAGGCTTTCCACATTCAATAAAAAGCCACAGACGAGGAATAGGAGTAGACCAATCACCATATGAGATTTTCTGTCTCACACAAAAACAACTCGTTTACTTGCGGCCCCTACGCTATACCTATCATAAATGGAGGGACCTCCGATCGGAGGAATGACAAGTTTAAGAAAAACCTAACACCAGAACACCAATTTTTTAAGAAAAGGAACTTTTGAAAAGTTCAGAAGCAAATTTCAATTAGAAATCGAGAAAAACAGTTGATGATGTCAATGAATGACAAGGTAATCCGAAACAAAAACTATGTATGGCGACATTGACGCCGTTTTGCCATCCTACATTATTTTTGCCGACCGCATCTTTTATGGACGCTAGGCCGTCTTTTTCGAGGAATTCTTTTACTTCTCGCTTGATCTTCGACACTACCGGCGGTCCCAGGTACGCGAAAGATGTGTATAGTTGTATCAAAGACGCGCCGGCTTTAATCTTATTGTAAGCATCCGCTCCAGTGAAAATTCCACCAACGCCGATGATAGGAATGCTCCCATTGGTTCTGTTGTACATGTCCGAGATCATCGCGGTTGACATATCGGTCAGAGGAGCTCCACTGAGTCCTCCATCCTCCTCTTGCAACGTACTTTTTATATTGTTCCGCGTGACCGTGGTATTGCACAATATCAAACCATCCACTTTCGTTTCCTTCCTGAGTATTATATCAGCTACGTCCTGCCTCTCCAACTCTGACAAGTCCGGAGCAAGCTTTAATAACAATGGCTGTTTGCTCTTTATGTCCAGCCTAACTTCGTTTATTCTTGTTAACAATTGTAAGGGATTCGAGGGACTGCGGCCCATGAGGGCCGCAGCTGAGTACCGCGGACCAGCCACGGGCGCAGTTTATGATTACGGTGCGGACGTGACTTTAGGCTATTTTTAGATTTATCGGAACTTCCCGTTTTATCGGTATCGCCAACTATTGTGAGCCGCCTACCGCACATACAGTTTCCCATATGGCAACCGTACTTTTGTGACCCAAGGTGGTCACTGAGTGATGGTCCGACCCACGACTTCTTGGAACTCTTTCATACCTGTCGATATTGACGGTAATCGGCGACTACTCACAGAAAGCGACCATTCCATTTGCCTTCTACTAGCACGACTTTCTCGTTTCCTCGTGGTCTATTCTATTTAATCTACCCCTACCCCTGCATATTTGTCGCGGGGTTCCACACTAACAGAGTATACTTTCCATCTTTTAATTAACTCTCAACTCGAACATAGAAATTAACATATTTATTCACACAAATTAACCCTTAGCACTCGAATGACGACTATAAGGCGCCACTAAAAATTACTATATCATTATTCAAAATATTTTTAAAATTATTAAATATGTTTGGATTTAATAAATTACTAAAAATATCAGTATTGTACGAGTAAATTTCACCATTTTCGTAGGTACAATATGAAAAACAAATATATAGGAGGAAATTATTTTAGATCCAAAGAAATGTTTCGTTTTGGAGTTAAAATAACTTCGAGTGCAAAGGGTTAATAAACTGAAATGGTATAAGGAATTTGCATCTATCTGACTCAGTCCTTAACAGGTCCACTGCAATATCTTTTTCAGCATTGAGAATTTTAGGGTAATGTTAGATTTGTGTGAGGTTTGTACATTCATCTTCGGAGCACTGAGGTGTGTCAGAACATTCCGATAGACTCGGGGACCGTGTTTGAGAATTTTCTTTCGTAGATTTAAATAGTTTTTTTATTACTCTGGTGAATCGGCTTTTAATACACCTATCCTTAAGATGAGGGTAGAGTTCTTTCATTAGGGATGCTAGGGATACTGTATCCTCTGTGTATTCAGTTGCTGTTTCTTTGGTATTGGTAGAACCCAGTGTCTTTTCGATAAAGCTTTTAAATTGATTAAAGTTTAGGATTTTGCCAGTTTTTAAGATATAGCCGGATCAGATGATGAAAAGTGCCCTCAAAACGTTATATTTAGTCGCACCATGCTCAACAAAAAATTACGAAAAAATTCATGAATATTCTATTTAATATCATACACGACTGATATTTGTTTCATAATTTTTGGTTGCCAAATCGATTTTTAAACAAATCCGAAAGCATAAAATTGCCGATTTTACGTCAAAGTTTTGAGTTGACCATGTTATGTTATTATGTTAGTTGTGTCTCATCGTGATTATTAATATGAATTTTTTATAGATTTTCCAGATTATGCAAACATGTTTATGAAAGTTGAATATGCCCAATCATTTGAAGAAAGTGCACATTGAAAGCGCTACGTCTGGAATGTTTTGGGCGTGCTTTGAGCATATTTCGCGCATGTCTCGTACATGTTTCACGCATGTTTCGGGCTTGTTTTGCGAATTTCTCAAGCATGTTTCGCGCATCTTTCAGGCATATTTCGCGCATGTTTCGGGTATCATTAGGGCATGTTTCGGGCGTGTTTCGCGCATGTTTTCCTTATGTCACGTTCCTATGCAAGGGAACGCGACGCTCCCGGCTCACGCTTAACGTGTTTAGCGGGAGCTGCCCCCACCACGGAGCGTCCTTGTCGCGAGGTGGCCCCCTGCGAAGGAGCTCGCCACCACGAGCGTAAACATATACAACCTTGACAACACAAATTCCCGGAAAAACTCAAAATAGACGAAAACATGGCGGAAATGCCCATATAAATACGGGTGGCAAAGAGCCTCTCGATCTCAGATCTCTCCAGACTCGCCAGCACCTCCCAGAACTCTCTCAGTTCTCGCCAGCACCTCCTGCTATCCACTCGCCACCAGAAGGTGCGGTTTTCGCCAGCAGCTCCTGGCTAACCTTATATTATTACATTAATAACATTATAACATTATAATATCACATTATAACATTACATTATAACATTATAACAGCCGGCGAGTGGTAGCTCGACCGGTGGTGTTGTGGGAATGGTGATCGTTGAGGTGAAGCGATGTTGGATGGGGCCCATCGAAAGATGGGTGACCGCCCATAGGGGTGTGTGAACCTATAGAGGATTGTAACCCTGAGGGGAACAATAATAAAGAATTGAATTATAACATTATGTAACAGACCTGGATACTCCAGGCCTGTTACGAACGGGTCTCGCGCCGCCGCGACTACCCCCGAGCGCAACCGACGGCCCCCGAGCGACACCGACCCCCGGGCCTCGCGCCCCCGCGCCTAGAAACCGGGTTACGCGGGAAACGGAAACCGCCATACTGCGAGAACTCACGAACCGGACGCGATACGACACCGGAATTTCCGCCAAAAACCACCCCGCGCCGCGCCCCTCGCCCTAGAGCGCCGAGGGCATAAAGGGAACCCGCGAACAGGCACGGGCCTCTTTTGCTTCCGGACCTTCCGCGAACACACACACACTCACAGAACACAGCCACAAGTATACTTCGAGTCACGACAGTCGAGACGGACTTTTTCTCACGACACACACAACGAACCCCTCGTAAGTATTCCGGTGTTCGTGCCGTCCTTTCCGTTTTCCTGGCAACAGCGGTGGCCCCCGAGCCCACCTGGATAAGACCCTGGCCGAGCTACGTAACCGATGTTGCTATCGTTCGGCCGGTGAACTTCTGGAAACGTGCGTCAAGACACCCGCTGGCGTCTTCGTACGATCGAAATCACGATCCTCCGCGGAGGGTCGCCCGTAAGCCGTGACAACATGGCCTCGGCACCAACGAGAGTTGCCGCCGAGGCTAAGGGAGATCGGCTCTCGGCCAACCACGCGTGTCGCCCGCTGTCGACGCCGTGTCCCCGCCGTATCGCGATCCGATAAATCGCGATCCGATAAGCCGCGACACGATAACGACCGCACCGCGATAACACGCGCGCCGCGACGACCCGAAACCGCGACGTGCGAAACCGCGACGTCCGAAACCGCGACGTGCGAAACCGCGACGTACGAATCCGCGACGATGAACGAGCCGCGAACCGTAACCGATGAAAAGTAACCTGCACGGCTTATTTCACTCCCCGTCTCCCTCACTCGCGTATCCCACGAATCCTGGCACGGCGAGCTCAATCCGGCCGCGAGTGCCGTCCGTTGCAACGAGCCTCGGGAAAACCGAGCCCGTTACATGGCGCCCGAACAGGGACCGGTTAATTCGTATTAATCGGTCGTTACGTTTACCGGTAGAACTCTCCGCCACGTGGCGTCGAGAGAGGTTATTTCGCCGCGAGAGAATCACGTCGCGCACGCGCCGCTCCGCCGAAGCGCGCTGGTACACGCGCGCCGCCGCGCGTCGCGTTCGCGAAGGATTGCAGGTACACGGGCGCCGCCTGGGGTCTGCCGGCCGTACCGCACGTCCGCGAGGGAAATTATCTTTCGCTGAGAGATAAAATTTTTCGGAGGCTCGTGTGACTTTCCCACGGCCGCGAATCGCCGGCACGGTAATCCAGTTTGTGTGAGCCCGTTACAATTACATCACATTATAACATTACATTATAACATTATAACATCACATTATAACATTACATTTCATTATAACATTTCATTATAACATTACATTATAACATTACATTATAACATTGTAAAAATGACACACAGCGTCTTTTGTAGAAAATGTGCAAAAGCACATAAAACTATAATACGTATACCCTAGCATTATGTATAAATTAACACACACACACACACAAGTTGTAAACACAAACACGCACGCACACACCACACGTACACTTATCATGTAAATCTAAAACAGCTTTATAATATACATATTTTTACCCACTAATTGATTAATATTTCTTTCCCTATAAGCTCACCTCCTTCTCCCTGCGAAATCCAAAAAAACCTGCAAATCTGGCGTTAAAACGTAACACTTATATGTAAAGCATGTTTCACTTATGTTTTGACTATGTTTCGGGCATGTTTTGCGTATGATTCGGCCATGTTCCGCGCATGTTTGGGGTATGTTTTGGGCATTTTTTGCGTATATTTCGTGGATGTTCCGCACATGTTCGGGGCATGTTTCGCACATATTTTGCGCATGTTTACGGCCGTGCGCGGCCCGGCCTCAGAGCCTCTAAATTCCCGGAGTCGTCCCCGATTCCCGTCCTGACTAGCAGCGAAAAAGGGACGACATTACACTGTTAAGTGGTTGATGGCCCTTGGTTCATCAGGATGGTCTTGGAGCCATCAGAATGTTCCTCGGTTCAATCACCCACTTCCCAACCGTCCACCCCCTATTGGTCCTTGTTCTGGCCAATCCAGGAATGTTTTTCGTAATTTTGGAAGGGAAGAAAAATCCCAAGCAATAGGAAGGATCTAGGTTTGCTGCGGTGCTTTCGTCGATCCTCCAGTCAATTCGGTTCCAAACGCACTAGAGTATAGATCAGCTTCTCACTTGTATTCTACTCCGGCTCATACTTTGCTAAAAAATACAGTCCACTTTTTACCTTTGTTACATTTAGTTTCCTTTTTTACTAGAGGAAAACAGCTACCCAAATTAGTCGACACTTTACGTGTAAATACACATCAAAGGCTCGAACAACCTTTGGATAACCACGAGCAATCAACACCACGGGATTGTCGAAATATCACAAAATAGACGTCGGTCCACTACACCGAATACAATTTGAAAAACGTCCAGCATTGCTAGTCAGGATGGCCTGCAGGAGGCGATACAATTGTTGTCCTACACCTTGCGAGCCGACGAGGCGTTCGATACACTTTACATACACATTGTGTATGTCTTTTAACCCGATCGAACCACTACATTAAAAAAATACATGCTTTGTAAAACGCAGTGGTAAGTTCCTTGCATTTACCGCTCACACACTATCAAATGGCCAAGGTATACGTCGCTACGTTTAGGTGAACCTACAGTGATTTCCGCCATCGTAAGGCACATCAACACCATGGGTCGCACCGCATTAGATGCTAATACAATGGTCACCATGGCATTGTCGTGCGTACCACCACATGTGACGTAACTTAATAATACGTCTTCTTTTTGTGTATGGTACTGTCATACGAAAACGGATACACTTGTTCCATTACTGGAACGGCAAACGAATCGTGTGTTAGGGCACAACGCGCGGAATCGAACGTAGCAACGTGCACCGTGTGATTTTGCGCTACCTGCGATCTTAGATCGTACCAATACGTTTCTTATCGACGCGTAGCGGTCCGGTGGACACATGCTCCACATTTCGACGGTAGCAAAATGTCTAAACTTGAAACACAGAACTCGAGCAATATAACTCGAAAATCTAAGAAAAAAATCCCCAGAATTCAATGTTCGCTTGCTTATGCGCTACCGACTCTGCAATGTTAATCATCTACTTTTATGTATGTGGTTGCGAGTCTAATAATTAAATATCATGTTTTGCACGTTTTCCAATATGCATGTTAATCCCGCCTTCAGAAAACGCGTTGGTATTTTTCTTTTTGGCTGCAAGTGGTCAGGGGCAGTCATTCGGTGCAGTGCGGCATTTCTATCATCGCAACTCTAAAAGGCGGGATTTTCTACCGTTTGCATATCGGAAAACTTTCGTATTAAATCGATTCGAATGTCTAATTCTTACTATATCACGCGAGTAGGGAAATATACTTCGCGGTCCCTACTATTATTACAAATTCAAACATTGCAAAATCAGTTTTGCCTGGTGCAACGAACACTAAGTTCTATCGAAAAAATTACTGCGCGGTCCCTACGTAAAGATACCCCGTCTTTTACCTTGCGGGCCGACGAGGCGTTCGATACGCTATACATACACAAAGTGTATGTCTTCTAACCCGATCGGAGCACTACGTTAAAAAAATACATGCTTTGTAAAACGCAGTGGTAGATTCTTAGCATTTAGCGCTCACACACCATCAAATGGCTACACGTCGCTACGTTCAAGTGAAGCTACAGTGATTTACTACATCATCGTAAGTCACGTCAACACCACGGCTCGCACTGCATTAGATACTAATACAATGGTCACCATGGCATTTTCGTGCGTACCACCACAGGTGACGTAACTTAATACGTCTTTTGTGTATGGCACTGTCATACGAAAATGGATACACTTGTTCCATTGCCGGAACGGCAAACGAATCGTGTGTTAGAGCACAACGCGCGGAATCGAACGTAGCAACGTGCACCGTGTGATTTTGCGCTACCTGCGATCTTAGATCGTACCAATACGTTTCTCCTCGACGCGTAGCGGACCGGTGGACACATGCTCCACATTTCGACGGTAGCAAAATGTCTAAACTTGAAACACAGAACTCGAGCAATATAACTCGAAAATCTAAGAAAAAATCCCCAGAATTCAATGTTCGCTTGCTTTATGCGCTACCGACTCTGCAATGTTAATCATCTACTTTTATGTATGCGGTTGCGAGTCTAATAATTAAATATCATGTTTTGCACGTTTTCCAATATGCATGTTAATCCCGTCTTCAGAAAACGCGTTGGTATTCTTCGCAACACTAAGACAATCGCGATATCAAATTCTCGCAACGTTAATTTCTCAAAGAGAAGTGTCTTTATTAATTGATTCGCGAGACATACAGGAAGAGTGACAAAGTCTATTGGTGAAAAGGGCCAGATCATCCACCATTTTACTTTGTCATTATTAAAAGCGGTAAGTAGAAAAATTCTGTTTTATTTTTTCGCAACACTAATTCAACCCGTCGTGATTTTTTCGCAACTCTAATCGAAAACGCGTATGTCTGCACCACACCACCGGGCAGTCGTTTCGACTGCGACCACTTTTCCAGTGGATCGTTGCAGCTCGAGCATGGGCGCCTGAAATGTCGAAAATGACTCGAACACAAACACGATAATTTTATTGCTGCGCAACGTTAATTTAACGAACAGAGGATTGGAAAAAAGATTACTAAATTTTTAGAAAATCTTTAATCTTTAATCTTAAAAATTGACTCAAATAACAATCAAACTGAAATGAAATGGAAATCGCGACTATTTCATTCGCAACACTACATTCTAAACAATCCAGAACGCGATTCTTTCCGCAACACTAACTTTGATCCTCTGTTCAAAATTGATTAATGCAACACGTTTTTGTTTTTGCAACGCTATTGCAAATCGCGGATGTGCCCATCTCGGCTGATCGTTGGGGAGGCGAGGCCTGCCCATTGATGCAACTAACTACTTTTCTACAACTACTTCAAATATTTCTACTGACGAGTATAGTGACAAGGTAGTAACGATAAAACGCATGAAGTTGCTGCCCTCTTGAGTGACTGTTTGTCGGGCCTCTTCTTTTTCTTCGCGGTCCGCCGAACATCTGAAACCCTAAACGTGCTCGCAGGGAAAACGATCGACGACTTCCGAGACGAATCACAAGTCTCGAGAGAAGCCGATCGTTCCCCTGGTGCAATCGAGAAGGTGCGCAACGTTTCAAGGCCCTAATCCGCGCGCGTTCACGTTCCCGTCCGCGTCCGCGAAAAGCTAGCGAGCAAGAAGAATCGAGCACAAATCATTCATCAGTTCGATTTCGATTCGACAACGAAACTTCGAGCTCTTCCAGAAACTGACTACCGGGCGAATCGCGGCCTACCCGAAAGAGAAAACGGTAGCCAGCCCCGGCCCCTACCTACTTAAAATTAATATTCACACCAAGAATGTAAGCTACCTACCTACCTAGTCCTATATTTAAAAAATGGCAAAAAACACAAGCTCACCAACACATTCACTCAACGATTCCCAATCAGACGCCAGGGTGCAAAAGCCTAATACCTAGAGAGCACGTCACGGGACGCCTCCGACACCCTAACGTCGAAACCTCATACAAACACAGTTAAGGTACGTACCAGTTTCACTGAAATCGACTGACAATGGCAGTGACCTTTGCGAGATAAATCGGTAAATTGAAATAACAAACTATTTTCAAGACTCGATTAAACTACGTGTAATTCTGAATGAAACGTACTTTTTAAAAAAGCTACTCGCGAACATATTCCATGAAGATTTACGTAGCATGTCACAGATCGACAGGAATATGCGTTATTTAATCTAATTTGAAAATCCGACGCAATTCCACTACCTACACACACACAAGTGGAAAATACGTCGTGCACGATACACAAACCATTGTCAATCGCCATATATATATTATTAAAACAGTGTTCCATGTGCCTTTTGCTCTCATCCTCTCGAGTAGCGCCTGGGCACGCGAGAGGATTCGAGCAACGAACAGGGAACCTTAATATCCTGAAAATCCTAACTAAAAGAATTCATTAGTATACGGGCTAATATTTGTACAAACTTGCAAAAAGAATTTAATTGAAATTTAAAGATATTTGAAAATATTTAATAATTGAAAGAATTACTAAAAAACTTTAATCGTTAAGCAAAAAGACAAAGATTTTAATTAATTTAATTTATTTATTTGAAATTTTTAATAAAATATTAAAAAATCCTCGGACGATCCTTTCAACAAAGCAAAGTTTGGAAACTATTGAAAGAATACTATACTAAATGTAATGTACTCGAAAAAATAATACAAGTTAAATTGATATGTGTATATTCTTTGTCTCGAGGATCTATCCGTCGCGAATCGTCTTTTTATACGTAAAATCTAATGCTTTCAATAAATTGGAACTGATTTTAACCAGTTAATTGTGTTTGACGACTATATCCGTCATGGAGATGTGGCAGAATTTTGTGTCATGACGACTATATCCGTCATGCGTAAAATTTTGTTACAATTTGATATTTAAATTGTAATTCAGCGAAAACTAAATTATATTCGTAAATTTTAATATTTTAAAAATGTTTAGAGGTCAAGACGAAATGAAAAAAACAAATGAAAATTATAAATAATTTGAGTTGGATTTATTACTTCCTGAGAGCTAACTCGTAAGCAGTATCTAAGATTATCGCGACACACACTGGTGGGTGCTTTGCAAAGAGATCGCCACAGTTAACTGGTTAAAATACCTTTTTCATTTAATTTAAAAGTAAATTTTTCATTGAGAATTGTCTCTTAGTTAATAATCGTATAACAAATTCCGGAAGATTTTTGTCTTCTCGAAATTTGGTGACACCGTTATAGAAATTGTTTCATTGAGAAAAAGAACGCGACGTACAAGAAGACCCTACCTACCTAAGAAACAGATTACTACCCGTGGAAAACGCCTGGCCTGGCGTTTTCCACGGTCACTATACTCGTAAAAAAAATCAGCTACTAATCAATTCTAGTAATAAAAAAGACAGTTGTTCGTACACTTACTACTTGTTGTAAGAGTCCATGAGTGTGTGAGTCCGTGAGAAAAGCTGCGTTAGAGCCTGGAATCAAAAAAAGAAACATGTTAAAAAATGATTCATACAATTCGTTAAAAGAACTTCTCTACTAATAAAGTATCAAAGATATTCAAATCCCTAACAAAATACAACTTCGATCATATCGACAACAAGAGTGACTAACGTAATAATCGAAGTGATTCCTTCTCAAGTTAAAGTAGCCTTCAAAATATGAACACGAGATATGGACCGTTTATTTTGAAAGTGGTGCAAGTCCATTTTCTTTTGTTTCGAGAAAATTAAATGTTAGCAGATCTGACAATTAAAAAATATAGGTTAATTATGTGAAGTCTGGGAATGTTTGTACTAATTTATCAATATGTCATTTGATTATATAAATTTCTTTTAAGCAAATTTAACTAAAACAATATATATGTCCTGGCTGCAAATGGACTTACACCACTTTCGTAATTAGTCAATTGAAAATATCATTTAATTTCAATTTTGAAATAACAAATATCACTTAAAATATATTTCATGTAAATCCAATTGTGTTTAATGTTTTGCTTATTAAAATCACCTATATTCCAGAATTTAACAAAAAAAATTGCTCTACGTTCTGATTCATTAACACGTTCTATGCATTTCTTCGAGCAGTTACAGTTTTTGGATTCAAATTTTTTTGCTGGAATGAATTTTCCTTTTTTGTATAGTACTCTTGTCCGGCATTTCGCTTAATTTTGTTTATTCGTTGCATATGTATTCCTTTATTTTCTTTTGCAGAATCCAAGTTCTCAGTAACAATATCCTCATCTGATGAAGATTCTATCTCTATAATTCTTCTTCTCTTTTTACGTTTCATTAGTTTGTTTTTCATAGTGGAATTATCTTCATCCGATTCTAAGATTATTCTTTTGTTTATATTCATGGAACGAAATAATATTGAATTATATTCATGAATGACACAATTGAAAAACAACATTTAAAGAATAGCACATTTTAAAAATAACATGTTAGCGACAGTTTGTTTTGAAAGAGAAATCGAAAGCAGATAGCCCGACGCTAGTCCGCCTTCGGTTAATTTATGGTAGGGTCGGGGGTTCGCGTAGCCTCTTGAGGCCGTAGTTTCTGTCGACGGACAAACCCCAGATGATGTCTGGCAACTCGAAGTTGTCCAGGTACTTGATGGGGCGCATTCGTTGACATATGTTTAGAAAGTTGGGAATCTTTAAGTATGGCAGGTTTTGTTGAGGGATCTGACCACGGAGTGGGGAAGGCAAGGGTGCCTTCTGGTAAAAGGACTGTGTTGGACCGCTCAGCACTTACCCCAGAACTCTGGTAAAGAACGGTCGTGGTCAATTTTTCCTAACATCAGAAGTGTGATAGAACCCAACGCGCTTGTTCGCGAAAGTCATTTCGAGTTTCGTGTGTGGACATCTGTTTTATACATTGTTGTGTGCTAGTCGAACAAATGGCGAATCCGAGTGAAGGTACCCACCTGAATAAAAGGTGTTACACCTGCGACAACGTGGGCCACACAACGAGGTTCTGTCCGAAACGACCACGGTTAGACCTGTCTAACCCTGAAAGGAGCCGTAGCCCAGAAAGACGCGTGACTATCTGCACCTTTTGTTCGAAAAGGGGACACGCAGAGGATAGCTGCTGGATCCAGCAACGCGCAGCACGGGAAAATAATGGCCCCAACAAAAGATATAATCCAACCGCAGGAAATTACCAAACGAATGTTTGCTATTCTATGGAACATAGGCTTACACCTATTCTTTTGCGTGACTTCCTAATAAAGGAAAGCCTAATAGATAGCGGTGCGACATGTTCGCTGATCAAAGAAAGGGTAGCCCGACAAGCTAATTGAAAAATAAACCCGTATGCCACCACAATACGAGGTTTATCGAGTTCTGCTACCACGACGATCGGGAGTATGACGGCTGTTATTCAAACAGAGGGGTTAGCAGTCGAATTGGATTTATTTGTTGTTCCGGAGGATGCCATTCCGTACGATTTAATCGTAGGCAAAAACGTCCTGACAAACGGCGGAATACAAATTATCACCGACACCGACGGTACGACGAAGCTGCAGGCTGTTCCAACACACAAGGAGGATGGACGGAAACCGGACCAAGTTTGCTGCGTCGCTGAAGGACTAGATGGGGAGACGCGCGAAGCCTTAACGGATGTCTTAAACCGATGTCAACATATGGTAACAACTGGTAGCAAGGTCCGAAGAGTGAGTACGGGAGAAATGCGAATCATTACCAAGGAGGATCGTGTGGTGAGTTACCAACCCTATAGACTTTCGGTTATAGAACGAGAAAAGGTTCGCGAGATTGTAGCGGAATTATTAGAAAATAATATTATTCGGGAGAGCACGTCGCCTTATGCGAGCCCTATTATTTTAGTCAAAAAAAAAAAAGAATGGCGAGGATCGCATGTGCGTAGATTTTCGGGCCTTGAATAGACTTACAGTGAGGGATAGATTTCCGTTACCGTTAATTGAAGATCAACTAGACCGCTTAGGGAAAGGAAAGTATTTTATAACGTTAGATATGGCGTCAGGATTTTACCAAATTCCTATTGCAAATGACTCGATAGAAAAGACAGCGTTTGTGACACCCGACGGTCCTATGAGTTTCTTAGAATGCCGTTTGGGCTTTGTAATGCACCGGCCGCATTTCAACGCACAATGAACAAAGCTTTGGGAAAATTGAGGAACACAGTAGCATTAGTGTATATAGACGATATACTGATGCCAGCCGAAACAATCCAAGAAGCACTTGACCGGTTAGAGCAAGTGCTAAAGGCACTTGATAATGCGGGCTTCTCGTTAAATTTAAAAAAGTGTTCTTTCTTTAAAACCTGCATAGAATACCTGGAAAGGGAAGTATCCGCGGACGGCATTAGGCCGGGGGCTGGAAAAATTAAATCGCTGTTGGAGGCACCCGTACCGAGTAACGTAAAGCAAGTTCGGCAGTTTATGGGACTGGCGAGCTATTTCCGAAAATTCATACCTGAATTTGCGGTACGCACGGCATGCATTACAAGGCTGACTAGGCAAAACGAACCGTGGAATTGGGGTAACGAACAGGAGGAGGCGCGGCATTATATTTTACAACGTTCAAGTACAAAACCACTCCTAGTAATTTTTGATCCTCTAAAGGAGACAGAACTACATACAGATGCTAGTTCTATCGGCTATGGGGCAATCCTATTCCAGAAAGTAAAGGGTGAACTTAGAGTCGTAGCGTATTACAGCAGACGAACGACTCCCGAAGAATCGCGTTACCACTCATACGAATTGGAGACATTAGCGATCGTTAATGCGCTGAAACACTTCCGCGTCTATCTTTTAGGAATCACCTTCAAAATCGTGACCGATTGTAACGCTATTAAAGCCACAAACACGAAAAGGTATATTGTGCCGCGCATTGCTAGATGGTGTGTCTTTTTGCAAGACTACACCTTTGAATTAGAATATAGAAAGGGCAAGCAAGTGGAACATGTAGACTACTTGAGTAGAAACCCGCGTAAAGATTACCGTGTGGATTTTGTTCGCGAGGGATCTTGGTTAGAAATAGCGCAAAAGAAGGACGAAGAAACTCAAGACATAATAAGCAAAATACAGTCAAATCATACTATCGCGTCGGATTTTGAAATGAGAAAAGGAATTCTGTGTAAGAAAATACGTAGAGACACCGGACGTATAATATATCGTAGTTTTGTCCCTAAAGGAAGTAGACTCGCGGTATTGCGTTTGTATCACGACGAAAATTGTCACGGCGGATTTGATAAAACATACGATCGCATAGCACAGAAGTATTGGTACCCAAGAATGCGTGCGTTTATAAAGAAATATATTGATCACTGCATCACCTGTATAGTCTCCAAGCGCCACACCGGACCACGTCAAGGATTTTTACATTCCATACCAAAAAAATCGACACCGTTTGACACAATACATTGCGATTGTGTTGGTCCATTTACCATTACCAAAGAAGGCTATCAACACATTCTAATCATTGTAGATGCATTCACGAAATACGTGCAATTGATCCTATTAAAAACTCTAAGTGGACCGGAGACACTACAGGTGTTCAGAGAAAGAATTACATTGTTCGGAACGCCGCGCTTAGTAATTCTAGACAGAGGAACAAACTTCAAACTTCGTTATGTAGCGACTGTGACGAATCTCCTTACCGTGGAATCAAAAAAAGGGTCAGAATGGTCGAAAAAGTTGGCTAAACTAATGCTTACCCTAAATACCACTATACAAAATTCAACCGGATTCACGCCTAGTAGACTGTTATTTGGGTTAGAACAGGGTCGCGGTATTATAATGCGTGCGGAAGAAGGGTTACCACCAACGGATGAGGCAGTCGATGTGCTTAGAGATAGAGATGCGGCAGCTAAGCGATTAGAGGAAAATGCAACCTTCCAGGAGATTAGATTCAATAAAACTCGTAGGAATAACGTTATATTTAAGGAAGGCGACACGGTATTTGTTAGGCCTACTGATGATAGGCGAGCGAAATTAGACGATAAGTACACAGGCCCGTTTACCATTTTAAAGATTTTAACGAATGACCGTTAGGAAATTCTAGGAAAGTCAGGTAGACCTCAAACGGTTCCCAAAGACCGCTTAAGAGCATGGAGGGGTGATTGGGAAGGAGACTTTGAAATCGGAAATGAAGATGCAGAGTCGATTGAGTAGCCGTGTTAGCGGATATAACTTAATTATAATTGTCATAATAAGTTTGGTTGTTTTTGTAATAAGTTTGTTTGTTGTAAAAAGTTTTATCGTATAATAGTTTTTGTGTTAAAAGTATATATTATTTCGATGTGTGTTCACTGATTTTCTATTATAATAAAAACAAGAGATATTTAAAAGAAATGGTACTTTGTCTAATTTAGTATACTGTTCAGAACTGTTATGAGACGTGTTTGAATATTGAGAGGCTTTGAGATGCATCTAATTGCATATTGTTGTTGGTGGCACAAGCATGATCACGTACCCCGTAAAGCGCTTGGCGTCGGTGAAGGTGACATGTGGGGTGTTCACGGGTTAGAAAATGATGAATATGAGATGTAGTATATGTGACGAAGCGGGCCGATCGTCGATTGTTACAATACGGCGGTTTGGGACAGAGAACACGCGACGTGCGGCAGTCGATGCATGTACGCCCTGAGCAAGAGATCGGGAGACAAATAAAGTTATCTTTTTCGGCTACGAGCTGGCGAGCGTTTTATTTATTACATTTGGCGACGAGGATTAAAGTGGAAGTGCACAATGAGTGGAGAAAGTTTACCGACGTTTAACCCAAACGAAGATAACGGAAACATATATGCAGCATGGAAGCGGTGGCTTAGAGCTTTTGAACTGTTTGTGATAAGTAAAAACGTCACGGATATTAATAGGAAGAAAGCGATGTTATTGCACTACGGTGGACTGGAATTGCAAGATGTATTTTATACATTACCGGACGCGGATACCGTTCGCGAAGGAGAAAACGCGTACGAAAAAGCAGCGAACGCGCTAACGGCGCATTTCAAGCCAAAATTAAATATGGCGTATGAGAGGCACGTGTTTCGCCAGCTAAAACAAAGGGAAGGTGAGACAATGAACCAATACGTCACAAAATTAAGACAACAGGCGAGGAACTGTGAATTTCCAGCGGAAGAAATAGAAATTTGTGGGCAAGTCGTAGAAAAAGGTACGTCGAGTGAAATTCGGCGACGCTTATTGGAAAAGGGGGATTTCAAGTTGAGTGACGTCATGGATGTTGCTAGAACAATCGAGGCGATCGAGCTACAAACAAAACACATCGAAAGGCAAACAATTGCAGCGACGCACAGCGTGAACAAGGAAAAGAGATATGGGAGAGTGACGGAAAAGAAAAAAGACAGTCAGTGTTTTCGGTGTGGTTACACAGGACATTCATACAAAGATGAAAAGTGCCCGGCGAGATTGAAAACGTGCAGCAAATGCGGAAAAAGGGGTCATTTTGCGGCAGTGTGTAAGTCGATGACGACACCGAATAACGGAGGAAGACGAGAACAACCACATGCTAGAGTGAGGGTCAGGGAGCTGGATGAAGAGGCCGGTGTGGGACAACCAAGGTATGCTTTCGGTTTGAAAACGGATTGCCGGATCAGTGCAGTGCAAGATGGACAAAGTATGGACCTTAAAATAGGCGGTACTATATTAAATATGTTAATAGATTCAGGGGCACAGTGTAACGTGATCGATGAAAAAACGTGGGAATGGTGTAAAGACCGAAGAATTGTCTGCGAAACTAGTAAATATGTAGGGAAAAATATATATCCGTACGGACATGACACCGCGCTCGAACTATTGGGACAATTTTGGTGTGATGTAGAGGTCGAGGGTAAAAAAGTGCGAGCGAGTTTTGTAGTATTAAAGGGTAAAGGGCGATCGATTTTAGGTTATGAAACGGCCAAGGAGCTGGGAATTTTAAGAATAGGGTTACGAGTAAGCGAGGTAAATCAGAAGAGGGAACATATGGATATTTTTCATGGGATTGGAATATTGAAAGACTTCAAATTAATGTTACCTATTGATAGGTCGTATCCACCAGTCGCACAGCCGGTGCGAAAATTATCGTTTAAATTACGAGATCAAATTAATAAACAGCTAAAAGAATTATTAGATCTAGACATTATCGAGACGGTCGAAGGTCCGACGGAATGGGTTTCGCCGGTAGTCCCAATAAGAAAAAAAAATGGCGATGTGAGGTTATGTGTCGACATGCGCCGAGCGAACGAAGCAATTTCGCGGGAGAGGTATCCTCTGCCGGTGATGGAGGAAATTTTGGATATCGTACGAGGATGCGAATGGTTCAGCACGTTAGATGTAAAATCCGCGTATCATCAAATTGAACTACATGAGGAATGCAGGGATATCACGACCTTTGTAACAGAGGCGGGACTTTTTCGCTATAAAAGGTTAATGTTCGGTATAAATTGCGCGCCGGAAATGTTTCAAAGGATAATGCGGACGATATTGGTAGGCTGTGAAGGGGTGATGAATTTTATAGACGATATTATCGTGTGCGGAAGAACTAGAGAAGAGCACGATGAAAGATTAACGCGGGTCTTTGAGACGTTGTCGCAAAAAGGATTAACTTTGAACAAGGAAAAATGCGTTTTGAGGAAAAACGAGATTGTGTATTTAGGATTTCGAATTTCCGGGAAAGGGTATAAACCGTTGGAATCGAAAGTAGAGGCCGTAAATAAGTTTCGCGCGCCGAAAACAGGGGAAGAAGTACGCAGCTTCTTGGGGCTCGTAAATTTTTGCGCAGCTTTTATTTCGAATTTGGCTACGATAAGCGAACCGCTAAGGCGGTTAACGAGGAAAAATGTCAATTTTACATGGGGAAAAGAGCAAGAAAATGCGTTTAAATTGTTAAAAGCGAAGCTTGCAAATGCTGGAATGCTCGGAATTTTTAACATTTACGCAAGAACGCGAGTAATAGCGGATGCAAGTCCGGTAGGCCTAGGATGTGTATTAACACAACTAGATGATAAGCAACAGTGGCGAGTGATAAGTTATGCGAGCAGGAGTTTGTCGGACTGCGAAAGACAATATTCACAAACAGAAAAAGAAGCGTTAGCGTTGGTATATGCGTGCGAGCGATTCTATAATTGGCTGTATGGTATAGAATTTGAACTGGTTACAGATCACAAAGCGTTAGAATGTATATTTGCGCCGAAATCAAAACCAAACGCAAGAATCGAACGGTTACAATCTACGGTTATTAGCTCATGAAAAAAAAATTAGAAAAGAATGACAGATTTGAAAAATAGCATATTAAAAAAATGCACATTTGAAAAATACCATATTTGAAAAATAGCATATTTGAGAAATACCACATTTGGAAAATAATACATTTGAAAAATAACACAATTGAAATATAGTATAAAATGTTCATTAACAAAGTTTAATTAGTAACATGGACTGCTGGTACTCACATATCCTCTCCTGGATATTTCCTGGTATTTTTCCCCTCAGGTTCTGTAACATAAAGAACGAATTCGTTTAATTTCAATCGACCAGCCGTTAAAGAATACATCCGAATTAATAGAAAATCAATAATCCAAGTTGAATACAAAGTCAAAGTTAAATAAACTTGATTTATCGTCACGACGCAACAGTAAATTATCGCGAGAAGGCAACACGATTCGAGAATAAATTGAAATTGATGAAAAATAAATAATTGACTTGAGCACGGTACTAATTCTATATTATTAAAATTACTTATCAGGCTATAGGCTCAGGTTATTAAAATATTTAAAAAGTAAAAGTAAAAACAAGTAAAATAGGAAGATAATGAAATATTGTCGAACAGATCAGCAATTAGCATAACATAAGTAACATGTTACAACAATTTTAATAGTTAAGAGGAAGTATTAAAAACAGGGGCCAAAAATGATAGTTACTTATTCTAAAATTTTCAACGATAAAAATCATTAATAAAAAATTGATTATTTTTTTAATTTAAGACAAGGTAACAAATAACAATTATTAGTGTCCAAAAAATTGAATCCTCCTCGATAACTGTTTTCGATGAAGAAAAACTCTTTCGATTGCTCAAAGCGGTTATCGGTGGGAGAAGTTCATTTCCATTTGTCATAACAGTTACACTGTCCAACACCAAAAAAATTTTGCAATACCTGTTGGGTGATTCTTATACACTTTGTCATTCTAAAACCAAATCCGCCAACAGAATTGCTTCTATCACGCCACGTTTTCGAAAAATATTGGTTTTTGTAAAAATCCACGATTTTGATAAGAAATAACGTGTTACGTAAAAATTAAACACGCGAGAAAGTTCAAGATTGAGTCAAGAGATAAAGGGAACTACATATCCATCTAGCCAATTATATTTTTATTAAACATTATTTTTTTAAAGTTTGAAAATGTGCCGACGTGGGTACTTTGTACGCTCTATTTTTGTATTTATGTGAAAAATCCTTTATCTAGGAGGAATTTACTATACAGGAATGTATTCTACACAAGACTTCACTTAAGGAAATGCTTAATAAGGAAAATTGAATACAAAAGCTTACCTATTTCTGATGTAAACAATTTTTAAAGTGTTTCCCGCCTTGCTTGACTTCCGCCTTGCCTTCAATAACATGTGCCCAACAGTACTCAGCTTTACTTTTCCTTTGTAACGCCGAAATATCGCCATTGTTGAAATATCTTGATGAAAGATTATATTTCTGCTGGAATTATATTTCTTGTTTTAATTTTAATTATTAATCCTTTTAATCGGATGTGTAATTGAAATACAATATAATTGAAATATTTTAATCAGATGTGTAATTGAAATACAATGTATTTGAACTAAAGCTCTCCAAATTATGTTTAGCTCTTTCTGTTTTTTTATATTTATGTTTGAAATTTAAAAAATTTGTAATGCAGAAGTTATTTCTGTACAGATATTATAAATTTATAAATAATAAATTCTTTCTGTTTGAAACCTTCGCGTGCATTTTTCAACCTCTAATTACCTATTACTTTATTATTTTTTAATTCTCAATTTTAATTTATTGACATCGTAATTCGCAATTAATGTAATTTAATTACAAAGTGTTTTGTAATTGTACTCCATTGCAATTACGAATCACATTGTAATTTAATTGAATGAAAAAAAAGATCTCAATTATAAATTACAATATGATTGAAATACAATGTAATTCAATTACTTTGTAATTATAATTACTGGAGTAATTCAATTGTTATTCTACACAACTCTGCCGCCGGCACAGACCAAAGCCCGCGTGATCGCACGCCTTTAAATAAAAAATTTAACTTCTTTATTATAAATAATTTTTTTGTGAGACTTTCACCAATATATTTGTGACATTATTCTGATTAAAATGATACCAAACGCGATGTAATTCGGATCACATTTACACTAATTTTCCGTTAATGTTATTGTAATGGGAAGTAACTTTCATCGTTCATTACACACGTAAATATCATTGTCATGAATATATTGTTGAAATTCTCATAAAGAAATAATTACTAATAAACAAGTTTAAGTTTTGATTTGAAGGCCTGCGTTCACGCCAGCCTTTCATCTTTTTCTAGCGTTTCGAAACAGCACGTCTCCTTCTGTCCTTCTTTGTGTTCGAAACTTTGATCGTTACACAAGTAATTATTATCGGAATCATATCATATTTGGTATAATTTTTATCAGAAAAGTGCCACGAATATTTTAGCGATAGTCCCATAAGAATAATGAAAAATAAAGAAGTTTTCATACTTGATTAGTAGTGGTCTCCTGGCATCACACCGATATAACTAACACGCGTCACGTTCACACTTCTCGGCGATGGTAGCGGCGGCTCTCGAGCTTCACGTAGATACGTATATCCCGGATTCACTGTATACAGCGTTTGGAATAGTTACTTTATTAGAAAGAAAATATATAGAACTATTCGATACAAGAAATATTCATCTCTTACCTTCAGATGAAAGTATTTTGTCCAAAATGTATAATTACCACGACGTGCTATCAACTGGCACTCAAGGAGGAATGGTCGAAAACCGCTCGAGCTGTTGCGAACCAGCCTATAAGAGACCTACAAAAAAAGCAGGCAATGTTTGTGTAAAGGTGACGACAAGGTAATTGCTTCATAAATCGTAGAACTATGTATACTGATTCCTTCCTTTATATTTTGTATACAGAGTGTTTACGAAATCGTGGTACAAGCGACACGGCTGTGTGGCGATTGTACAGGGTGTATAAAAAGTAATAGTCATCCGTTTTAAGGCCAATGCATACCTCACAGGCCAGGCCGGCCAGGCTCAACACACCAGTTTATAAGCATTTTGGGGTCCGGGACAGCCACTTGAGAGGCTCGAACAAAGGCACCGCGTGTCCTCTGCTACCAGAACCCCAGGGGTTCGCAGGCTCTAGCAGAGCCTGTCAGGCTAGCCTGCGACTATTCTCGACGAGAATATCGTCAGGCTAGCCTGTCAGGCTCGTGGCCTGGCAGTACGAAGACAGAATGAACATGCTGTATTTATTTAAAAAGCTATCAACCAAAACATTTCAGAGTCCCTCGTGGTAATAGATGGGGAATACCTTGTTAAGGAATTTAAACGTTATAACAAACAAAATAACAATTTATTACTACGCTAACAAACCTATCCCCAATTGATGGGCCTGAGCTAGCGGGCGAACGGTTCAACACCTTCTACCTGCATTATTGCTGTCCGTCCCAAATCTTGACGAGTGGAAAAAGCTACCAGAATAATTAATAATACGGTACTCCCTTTCGGAGCTATCGGTTCGAGCTACCCTATGTTGGATTTGAAGGAAACTTCTGTCGTTTTTTAAATAGGCAGGTAATTTGTCTTGTAAATCAAAAACACATGTTGCTATTGAGTCATTGGGAAACAAGAATGCACAGGTTACCTGAAAGATGGCAACAAGTCCTTACAAATAATGGAAATTATATCATTGAATAATATTAAATACGTATTTTTTTATGAATTGATTCAAATGTTTTCTTTAAAATACGGTAGAACTTTCCCTCCAACCTAATATATTTTTATAACAATTTCAAGTACCCAATATTTGCAATTTTTTTGCTTCGCGAATTAAAAAACGGAATTTCAAACAGGAAGAATCGTAGAATACGACCATATTTTAAAAAAATTTTTTACACTTTATAACCGGTGGGAGAATTTGCAGAACAAAGATGTTTCTAATATATTTTCATTAAGAAATTACATTTGCGTATAACATGATAAATTATTTAAGAAGAATTTTATATGTATAATTTACGTATGATAAAATACATATAAGGATGTGCGATGCTGTTTCACTAAGTGCCAGGAACGTTTCCTATTTTCATGGTATTGTAAAGGAGAGATACCGATAGTTTACCTAAGGAGAGCTGTAGAGCTCGTAAACCTTTTTTTTTTGTGCCCCGCACAGCAGGGAACTGTCAACGCGCTCTCGAAAGGCCATCTGGGAAGGCCCGAGAGGCCAGAGAAGAAATTCGGTTCCAAAGCCTGACACGGTTGCCGGCTACTAAACGCTAAGACCAAAACTAGGGCTGTAATGTTGAGCCTGGCCGGCCTGGCCTGTGAGGTATGCATTGGCCTTTAGGGTCTATTCATATTTGCCGGATCATCCGTTTTCGGACGGAGACTCCACATTTTCTACTTCATACTTGCCGGAACCATAAAAAGGTCACTTGAGAGGCGCACGAGATGCTCGCAACAAAAGCTAAGACCCGCACACAGCGGGGGTTTTCTACCTAACACCCGAACAGTTTACTCCCCACTACACCCCGGGGATGCCAATGAGCTGGGCCATCCGCAGTAGGCCATTCGGACAGCCGATGGGCATCCGATTTCCATCCGATGCTGTCGTGGCATCCGAACAGAATCTCCGTTTTCGGAGTGTAGACAAGATGATTGTTCATCCGAGTTGCAATGTTACGAAATGACGGTTCACACGAGACGGAACAAACAAAAAAAATCAAAGAATAAAAAAAAATACTCGGCTGCACAAATTAATTTTAGCACTGTTAAATAATATCTGTGCTTCTGTCTTTCTTCATGCAAATTCTGTGATTTGTTGTGCGTATCTCCTCGCATTGTGTTAAAATCTCTACGCTTTGGTATATAATATTTTTTGTTATCCTACATTATTGTTTAGGATTTCTTCCGCTTTCGCTCGGACCACAATATATTTCAATGTCGTTAAAATTCGAGACGTAGACCCCAACAAATGATCGAATACACATGGAATGATTCTCTTCGTAACAAATGTGGATAATTTCTTAAAAAAAAAACCTTCATCATAAACAATTGTGGTGCTTTGCTAGAATGGAAGACGCAATGCGAACTCTGTGGAGAGCGTCCGGCTGCGGATGCCACGACAGCATCCGAACAGAATCTCCGTTTTCAGAGTGTAGACAAGATGATTGTTCATCCGAGTTGCAATGTTACGAAATAACGGTTCACACGAGACGGGACAAACAAAAAAAAAATAAATAAATAAATAAATAAAAATAAAAATAAAAATATAAATGATTAGGAGTCAAAACTCCGGAAAAGAAGTATAAAATGATTACAATTCATTGGTTGCAAGGTGGGTGTCGAAAGGCGGTGGAAATAGTGGAAATTTGGAAAAGCGAGGGTATAGGTGCAACATTTGGTTTGCAGGCATCCACGGTTATAAATCTTGCTGCGCTAACGGTGCACAGGGCTCAACATGTGCTGCTCTCAGTTGGCTTAAAAATTACGAAATCGGCAGGTAAATTCGGAAGGATTTTTGATTTATGACGCACTTGATTTATGGCCGGTACGTTGTCGATAGGGATTCTTATACCCGGCCTTGGTGGCGTGCTTGTCATTTGGCGCCTAAGATCTTACGACGCAACAATAACCAAACAAAAATAAAACCATTTTAATTTCGTCATTTGTACCGTGCCACCATTTTTGGGAAGTCTACCGTTTGGCCCATCACAGCCGCGCCCGTAGTCCCAGTGTTTTGGCTTCTACGTCACACGCCACATAGTATGTGTGACCGCTGTAGCCAATATTTGGACTGTAGCCGAAAATGCGTGTAAAAAGAGGCCTGTCCCTTGCACTATGATCCAATCGGCCTCGCATTCGTGCCTATGGTCCGTCCAACGAGACCGAGGCAGCGAAGCACCAGCGTGCGTCCTTTGCTAATTATCTTGTATAATGGTAACTTCAACTCTGTCGCATTCGAGTAGCTATGTTTACGTCTGCTGACTCGTCCCATTGGACAAGATATAGATACGCCATCGCATTTCTGCCACGGAGATATACAATTTTTCGTGTCGTGAGACAAAACGATGCAATTTACGTGTAATTAATTCTTTTTGTTCTAGAAATTATTAGGTAATTGAGTCATTCCGCGCGATATCGAACACTCTTGCGAGTATTGTTTCGGATTTCTTCCACTTTCGCTCGATCTACAATATATTTCAATGTCGTTAAAATTCGAGACCAAGACCCCAACGAATGATCGAATACACATGGAATGATCCCCTTTGTAACAAGTGTATATAATTTCTTATGAAAAAAAAATAACAACTGTTCTCGTTTTTACAATATATGTATAATTTACGTTAATATATAAGGACGTGCGATGCTGTTTGACGAAGAGGCAGGAACGACTCCTATCCCCATGCCGTTGTAAAAGAGAGATACCGATAGTTTACCTAAGGAGAGCTGTAGAGCTCGTAAACCTTTTTTTTTTTTTGTGCCCCGCACAGCAGGGAAGCTCATCGAAGTCGACCCTTTCGGCGCCGGATGGGTAAAGTCAAAAACGAAGCGAAAGCGTCCGATTTTCGCCAGATCGTCGGTAACAAAGGATTTGGCCTAGAGGCCGGATGTAAAACCATCCGGCGTCCGGTAAATATGAATAGACCCTTAACAGGCAGTTTGTCCGCACTGTGCGCAGTTCGAATTTCAATTTGGGTATCTGATATGGTCGAGATAGGTGATGTCATTTTGCAGAGCCTCTGCCCCTCTGACCAATTTATTTATCATGTGACGGCTCGTGCAACGAGAGAGAGCACACCGACGGACCACCAACATATTAGGTTGTCCTGAAAGTTCTGTCCGTTTTTTTAACAGGTATTATAAATTGGATCAAACGAACTGACATTTTTTGAGCAATTAGAAGAATTGGTTCTCCAAATGATGTGCAAAAAAGATTTTGAAAAAATTGCAATTGCTAGGAATTATAAGAGCAAATAAAAATGGTACTTTCCAAAACTTTTTTATTTGAGCCTGTAATGAAAATTTAAAATATGCATTTTGTAGATCTATGTTAATTATAAACATACTGAAAATTTCATCGAAATCGGTTGATGCAGATAAAAACGACACGCATCTGAAGATGTTAGAATTTGTGGATTTTAAGCGAAAAGTGACCAAAAGTCACGATTTTCACCATTTTTAACTACTCGTAGCTCATGTGTATATTAATTGATTTCAAAACTCATATTTTAAATTTTCACTACAGGTTCAAATAAGAAAGTTGTGAAAAGTGCCATTTTTAATTTCTCATGTAATTCTTACCAATTGCAATTGTTTAAAAATCTTTTTTGCACATTAGTTGGAAAACCAATTCTACTAATTGCTCAAAAAATGTCAGGTCGTTTGATCCAATTTATAATACTTGTTAAAAAAACGGAAAGAACTGTCGGGACAACCTAATACATTGTATGCGCGTCGGCGACCGTCCTGCAACGACCATCGAAAGCCGTTCGATGCGGCGAGGTTTATATACATCGGCGATCTCTCACCTCGTCGTTCGTCATCGAATACGCACAGCTGATCGGTGTCGAGTGAATGACCGTTTCCAGCTTCTCGCAGGTCGCGAGATATACATATAGGCTCACACACACGAAAGTATTCCGTCAGGCGGGCCCTGTTGGGTCGCTCGTCGATAGGTACCCTAGTAGCACAAAAATATTAGATAGATATTTTTTTCGAATATTGGAAAAATATTTTTTGAGCCACACTTTTTCATATACGATAAATATTAGATCTAATATTGTATACATGTTCAAGAAATATAAATTGAATGTTTATAACATATAAGCTAAATATTCAGAGAATATAAAATAGATATTTAAAAAATATTTTACTTCGCATTATATTCTGGAACAATTATTTTTCCATGATAAACATAAAATATTTCCTGCATACTTAAAAAAAATATTCTATTTCTAATATTACATAAAGATTCACTTTATAATGAGAAAAAATATTTTTTTCATGATATTAAATAAATATTATTTGTATATTACGAAAAAATATTCTACTTCTAATATGAAATAAAGATTTATTTAATATTTAGAAAAAAATATTTTTCTCGTAACATGAAATACATATTTCCTGAATATTTAAAAGGAAATATTTTTTACTTAATATAAAATAAATATTGTATGTATATTCGAATATTAAAAAAAGATTGAATCTCTTTTTAATATTATATGAATGTGTATACAATATTTTGTGCTACTAGGGATAATAAACAGATAAACAGATGTCGGGTAATGTAGCCCGGCTTGAGGACCGGAGGACCGACACGCGCGCGGCGATAACGAGAACGGAAAGTCTAACGCCGGTCCCTAGGGACCGGCGCACAGTGTACCGAAATGCCTGTTTTTTGAACAAAATTCAATAACTTTTGTTCTGTTTATGATAGAGATATGAAACAAAGTGGGTTTTTTTTTTATTTATATTGAATGCAATCTCAATACGATATTATTATAAATATAGTCATTTATTTAAACATTGAAAAACGATAGTTTATAAACAAAATTTGTTTTTATTGCTGGTTTTCAGTAGATGAATGGTTTCATGGTTAATTATTATATTGCATATATGTATTACACAATTTTTGACGATTAACTACAATTAGCCAACCCTTAGCCGTCATTTTCTGAACAGATTATTTCTTATAATCGTCTTTGGTTCATAATATAACGTGAACAAGTTACGCTATGAACTGCTGTACTATTTGATCTTCGTAAAATTCGCTTACAGATTCGCTGGTAACTAATTTCCTACTAAACTTTTTGAATTTTTTTTCCAAAAAATTATTTATTTGGACATTTCGACATAGTATGAACATAGTTTTAAATTTTTGTCCATGGTTCGGTACACTGTGCGGCGTGGCGTTTAACGTGTTAAACTACTATAACTTTTTTTAAATTGGATTAAACAACCTTACATTTTTGAGCAATTAGAAGAATTGGTTTTCCAAATGATGTGCAAAGAAGATTTTGAAAAAAATGCAATTGGTAAGAAAATAAAAATGGCACTTGTTACAACTTTTTTTCTACGGAAAGATAAGAGCAACACAGCGCAGATGAAGAGCTGTTTTATGGCCTATTACGACTGCACCGGCGAGTGCAGTTTTATTTGCTCTTCTGATTTCTAGCAATTGCAATTTTTTCAAATTCTTTTTTGTCATTTGGTAAACCAATTCTTCTAATTGCTTAAAAAATGTCAGGTCGTTTGGTCCAATTTAAAAAAAGTTATAGTAGTTTAAAGGGCGATCGTATTTTATATTTTGTATTTTATTTTATTTTTATTGTATGTATGCATGTGTCTCTGGTTATGTGTTTAGGCGTCGACGATTAATAGAAGCAGCGTGCAGCAGCGAAATTTCTTCTGAAAATAACAGAGAAGTAATAGAAGAAAACATAATAGATGAAGAAATAATAGAAGAAGAATTAATAGAAGAAGTCGTAGAAGAAGTGGTAGAAGAACCACACACTGCCAACATACAAGGAGCAGAAAACAATAATGTGGAAGCTGGTACCGATTCCGAATGCTGCTGGATCGAAGAGACTGTACAGTCGAAAACTGTGGAACCAGCAATTTCCCAAGTAATAGACTTTGTCGACTTCACCTACGTCTTCAACAGGATCATAAAGCTTGGAGAACATTCAAGGATAGATTGCGGTACCCAGCATTTCAAGATAGTTGGATGTCAGCAAAACGGACTAGAAAAAATCTATTGCGTACAATGCCAGATGTGCAGTCATAAGGAACGCATACGATGTACAGTAAAGATTCGACTTAAGGCAGTCTCTCGGTTCTTTTTACTGCCTTATCCGGGGAACGTCGGAGGTTCTCGCCGGCGTCCCATTTGAAATACAATGTTGTACGGTGGTGCTGACAGCGAAACTCGAGAACCGTCGCGGCCACAATATTGTCGGCTATATCGGTGTGAGACTAGAAGACCACTACTAATCCAATTACAAAACTTCTTTATTTTTCGTTATATTTTTATGAAACTTTTACCAACATATTTGTGGCATTTTTCTGATTAAAATGATACCAAATATGATATAATTCCGATGATATTTACTTGTGTAACAAGCGATAAAAGTTTCGAACACAGAAAAGGACAGCGTATGGGAAAGAAAGAGACGCGGCGAGTCGAAGCGTTCGGAAAAGATCAAAGACTGGCGTGAGCGCAGGCTTTTAAATGAAAAATTTAACTTCTTTATTATTAATTATTTTTTTATGAGACTTTCACCAATATATTTGTGTCATTATTCTGGTTAAAATGATACCAAACACGATATAATTTGGATCACATTTACACTAATTTTTCGTTAATGTAATTGTTATGGGAAGCAAGTTTCATCGTTCATTACACAGGTAAATATCATCGGAATTATATCGTTTTTGGTATCATTTTAATCAGAAATATGCCACGAATATGTTGGTGTAAGTCTCATAAAAAATAATTAATAATAAAGAAGTTAAATTTTTCATTTAAAAGCCTTCGCTCACGCCAGTCTTTGATCTTTTCCGAACGCTTCGATTCGCCGCGTCGCTTTCTTTCCCATACGCTGTCCTTCTCTGCGTTCGAAACTTTCATCGCTCGTTACACAAGCAAGTGTCATCGGAATTATATCATATTTGGTATCATTTTAATCAGAAAAATGCCACGAATATGTTGGTCAAAGTTTCATAAAAAAATAATGAAAAATAAAGAAGTTTTGTAATTGGATTAGTAGTGGTCTTCTGGTCTCACACCGATATAGCTGACAATGTTGTGGCCGCGACACGACGGTTCTCGAGTGGTATGAGGTGTTCCACTGCCTTAAGCGGGGAACGTCTGCACTGCCTTAAGTCGAATCTTTACTGTATTCCACAAAGAGATGACATCATAGATATCAATCGCAGCGCAGTTACCGCAACAATACTGACAGGTGGCGGATATACACAGCTGGAAGAAATGATATGCGGCATGAATATGTCGTGCATGTCGAAGAGGTTTTACCAAAATTGCCACGACGAAATGATCGATGCCTTCGAAGCGGCTGCACAACAAGAGATGGAGGATGCTGGAAGACAGGAGAGAGAATTGGCGATAGCGAGAGGCGACGTACATCCAACATGTAATATACCGTTCATTCCGGTAGTCGTAGATGGCAGCTGGATGAAAAGATCATATCGCGGCGGCGATTATAATTCTCTTTCTGGAGTAGGAGCTATCGTTGGATATCACACGAAGAAGATTCTACACCTGAGTGTGAAAAATAAATTCTACTCCATTTGCCACGCAGCAGCTAGAAAGAAGGAAGTTGCACGCGAGCATCGCTGCTATAAAAACTGGGGTCGCGATCAGAGTTCGACGGGCATGGAAAGTGCTGCTATTGTGGAAGGATTCCAATGTAGCGTAGAAATGCACGGCCTGATCTACAACATTTTGGTTGCCGACGGTGATAGCAGCGTTTATAAGATCTTGGATAACGATCCGTATAAAGATTATATGATACAAGTGCGAAAAATTGAATGCACGAATCATCTTTTGCGGAATTTTAGCAGAAAAATAAACGAGATCGTCGCAAAAGGCCGCTACAAAGATCTAAGAGGCATCGTAAAGAAAAATGCCCTCCGTCTGCGCACTGGGGTAAAGAAAGCTGCAGAACATCGCTTTAATGGAACTGTACGATTATCAGATAAAATTGAAAATTTAAAAATAGATTTGAGAAACGTGCCAAATCACGTGTTCGGCGAACACAGAGAGTGTCAGAAATTGGCCTACTTTTGTAATAAGTACTCTGACCCCGAACAAATTAATTATGTCCCGAAATTAAAAGAAACGGGCATTTATCAAAGCATCGAAGAAGTAATGCAGCCACTCTTCGTTCACGCGGAAAGTTTATTGTACGGATTAAACAATAATGCCGTAGAATGCTTCAATAATATAATTGCAAAATTCATCGCAGGGAAACGAATTAACTATGGACAAAGAGGTTCCTATCAAGGTAGGGTCTCTGCTGCTGTGGTCCAATTTAACACGCACGAAGCGTTTAGTCGATTGAGTGTTGCGCTGAATAAAGAACCGACAACGGGCGCAAAAAAGTTGGAAAATCGACGTAAGCGTAAACTGGAATTGGAAATTGAACATAGAGCACGAACGAAAGCATCCTCCTTCCGACAAGAAAAACAACAATGTGACAAGGATTATGGCCCCAGTGCGTCAAAACCAGACATGGAGGAGACAGTATATGTTTCTGAATGTGATAGACACACAACAACGCTCCTCGAGTGGCACTCGATGCGACACGAGATCGAGGCTGAAACTCGTGATCAAGGGAACAGCGAAAGATGGATGGCCTACAGAAAAAAATTATTAACGGCATCCAATTTCGGCCGAGTATGCCGATTACGAAAGACTACACCACGAGCAAATTGTTTGAAAGCTGTGATGTACTCGCAAATAGAAGGTCTACAAGCCGTACAATACGGAAGGGAAAATGAGATGATCGCCCTGAGGCAAATGGAAGTAGAATTAGGAATCTCTATTCTACCGTGTGGGCTGTGTTCATCGATTCTGTCATGCCTTACTTAGGTGCGACACCGGATGGACTTGTACAGGACGATACAATTGTCGAAATAAAATGTCCATATTCGGCGAGGGATTTAACTCCCGACGAAGCAATCGAAAAGTTTCCTGCGATACGACGTATTTTTCAGGGTGATAAAATGAATAAAAGTCATCATTATTATCACCAAGTGCAAGGACAATTGCACATAACAAATAGACAAAATGCTCTATTTTGTTTATGGACGCCAAAAGGAATAAAGATAACACAAGTTAAAAGAGACGATGCATTCTGGACAGCAGAGATGGAACAAAAATTAGAAAGATTCTACGAGGATTACATGCTACCAGAAATAATAGACAGCAGATATAACAGAGGCCAGCCGTTTAGAGAACCATTATACGCACAGAAAGAAAGTACATGCGTAACAGAACCAGGTACATCTACGGAAAGATAAGAGCAACACAGCGCACATGAAGAGCTGTTCGAAGAACAATTGCAAACGAACTCTTATTTGTGTCGAGGAGACGAATGTTATAATAGTTTGAAAGAAAGTTTCAGTTTCGGAAGAACTGAACGAAGAATTCATCTACTGAAAACCAGCAATAAAAACAAATTTTGTTTATAAACTATCGTTTTTCAATGTTTAAATAAATGACTATATTTATAATAATATCGTATTGAGATTGCATTCAATATAAATAAAAAAAAACCCACTTTGTTTCATATCTCTTTCATAAACAGAACAAAAGTTATTGAATTTTGACCAAAAAACAGGCATTTCGGTACACTGTGCGGCGACTCCAATACAGCGCAGATGAATAGCTGTTTTATGGCCTATTGCGACTGCACCGGCGAGTGCAACACAGCGCACATGAAAAGCTGTTCAAGGAGCAATTGCAAACGAAGGTCGCAATTGCACCGGCGTTTTTATAGATTTACGAACATAAATATCCGTACGTATAGTAATTCTATAATTTTTCATTTTGTATTTATCTTACGTTTTATAATTTTAATATAATAATATTTTTGCATATGTTCAGGAAGAATCTGAGGCAGAGCAGTGGAGCATTTCAGCCAAAGGATTAGCACTAAGGAGGAGTCAAGTGTAGGGAGGAGGTTTAGTGGGTAGGCCAATAGTACCATCTATTGGAGAATCCCACACTCCCGGGGGTTGGAATGGCCCCCGGACATAGTGTATAAAACATTTTACCTCCCTGCACTCAAAACATTAAAAAAAAAAAAAAAAAAAAAAATAAAACAAAATAAAATAACATATGGTGTTGATAATTTTCAATATTATTTTACTCGACTTTTCGTTGTTGTAGATCCCCGTGGGAAGGAAAAGTGACATTTCAATGTGCCATACATTAGTCCTCCCTCGCTACTGCCCCAGCGACGACGAAAGGACAGTCATGCGGCCTTGGTGCAAAGCTCAGACATTTTCTAACAAGGAGAGTCTGAGAAATGCGAAATCGAATGTCGTTTGCGAGTGTCAATAGACGGACTGAACGATCAGCTGGTCGCGTCTATCCACCGCGTCCGCTCCCCCTGCCGCGCCCGCGAGGCCCGAGCTGCTCGATCCATCCGTGGAGCTCGCGGGGAACGGTGGGACGGTGCGGGGATGACGGCGCGCCGAACTGATCGACAGATCGGAGTCAATATTTATTTCTGATACATATGTACAGCGTCATACATTGAAAAATAGTATGTACAATAAAGGGTGAAAATAAAGAGTTGAAATCTCGAACACCTCTCCTTGTAAGATGTAAAATTATCCTCGCTTCGGTCGAATGTACGAGAGCTTGTGCGCAGCAAGCTTGTACTTTGTATCGTCAATAAAATTGTAACGAGCTCGGTTTCTCGCGGCTCGTTGCAACGGACGGGACTCGCGGCCGGATTGAGCTCGCCGTGCCAGGATTCGTGGGATACGCGAGTGGAATAGGCGGGGTGAAATAAACTTCGCAATGGTTACGTTTCAACGGTTACGGCTCGCGGCTCGTTCGTCGGTACGGTGTCGGACGTCGCGGTTTCGGGACGCGTGTTATCGGGGACGCGTGTTATCGCGGGCCGCGGTTTATCGCGGTGCGGACGTTCGCGTATCGCGGCTTATCGGTTCGCGTCTTATCGGGACGCGATACGACGGGGGCACGGTGTCGACAGCGGGCGACACACGTGGGCGGCCGAGAGCCGTTCTCCCTTAGCCTCGGCGGCAACTCTCGTCGGTGCCGAGGCCATGGTATCACGGCTTACGGGCAATCCTCTGCGGAGGATCGTGGTTTCGGTGGTGCGGAGACGCCAGCGGGGGTCTAGTCGCACGTTTCCAGTTCACCGGCCGAACGATAGCAACAACGGTTACATAGTCCGGCCAGGGTCTCGTCCAGGTGGGGGCCGGGGGCAACTGCGGTTACCGGGAAGACGGAAAGGACGGCACGAACACCGGAATACTTACGATGTGGCCGTGGTGTATACGAGTGTGTAAAAGTCAACGTCTGTACTGTCGTGACTCGAGGTAAACTATTAATCGATTGTACTCGCGGGTGGTCCGGAAGCAAAAGAGGCTCGTGCCTGCTCGCGGGTTCCCTTTATGCCCTCGGCGTTCTAGGGCGAGGGGCGCGGCGCGGGATGGTTTTCGGCGGAAGTTCCGGTGTTCGTATCGCGTCCGGTTCGCGCGTTCTTGTAGTATGGCGGTTTCCGTTTCCCGCGTAACCCGGTTTCTAGGCGCGGGGGCGCGAAGCCCGGGGTCGATGTCGTTCGGGGATCGTCGGTTACGCTCGGGGGTAGTCGCGGCGGCGCGTGTTCCCGTTCGTAACAGGCCTGGAATATCCAGGTCTGTTACAAAATGTGATGCAAATTATATCATATTTGGTATCATTTTAATCAGAACATTGCCACGAATATGTTGGTAAAAGTTTTATCAGAGAATAATGAGAAATAAAGAAGTTTTGTAATTGGATTAGTGTGGTCTTCTAGTCTCACACCGATGTAGCCGACAATGTTGTGGCCGCGACAGCTCTCGAGTTTCGAATCAATCGGCTTCAAATAAAAAATCATCTTTATTCGTCGGATAAATTCTCGTCGAATAAAATTATTTATTCGATGGTCGTCGAATAAAGATACTTTTCTTCATTGGAACCTAACAATAACGAATAAAGATAAAGTATCTTTTATTCTAATCGTTATTTAAATAATTTTTTATCTAAATAAAATAATAATTAATAATTTTAATAATGACCGCGACATATGCTAAAGACAAAAATAAAAAATATTATTAATAAAACATAAAATCTGACTGCGAAAAGAATTATTAATAATTTATACTCTATATTTATATTTTATTTTTTTATTTTATTTATTACCAATCTTTTATTCAATAAATTAGTTTATTCAATTAGTTTATTCATATATTCAATAAATTAATTACATTTTTTATGTTTGCTGTCTACATTGAAACAATTATCATGCCGTGATTGTTTATAACTTTCATTTCCACGTCGGAAAATAATACTCTTCGTATTAAAATTCAAATCAATTATATTGATATGTTAACATTTGTTAAAAATATATACAAAACATAATTTGTAAACTTATACTTTTCTTTTGTACATTTACATAGGATGTACACATATAATTAGGTTCGCGTGATGTATTAAAAATCGAAGATGTATTATATTCGTATAGAAAGTTTAAAAAATTAAGAAGATTTTTAAACAAGTCAACGAATATGCAAATGATCGTTTAATACAATTATTTACAATTGAAAATTCCATATTTTAAATTAAGAAAGAATAAGCCTCCTAATTTCGACAGTGTGAATGCACCATAAAGGAGGGGAGTGAGAGTGGGGTGTGTGAGACGCGAGCGGGGGTTGTCGAAGCGTGCGAGAGAAGACAGAGCCATGCCGAGTGTAGAAGTTCAGTATTTTATATATTCTCATTTAATTAAATAGTTATTCATATATTACATGGTGGTCTATTATTGGTTCCTCAAACACGTCTGTACCCACTGTACATCGTGATCCCGCAACAGACAGATCCGAAAGGAAGAGAAGAAACCGCTCGAACCAGCTCGAACGCTTTCGATGCAAGCATCGACGGTGTTTGTATGAATACGATGCGGCAACATTGCCCTTTTGAAAGCTGACAACGCAGTAAAATCTAGCTTCCTCGTCACACACTTCTTGTGTTGCAACGTCACTCGAGTTCCTTTTCTGATTCGAAATACAATGCGACGGTAGCTCCATCTCGTGTTCATCAATCAGCTACACGTTTGTAGGTAATACCACCGACGAGGTATAGTGGTAATACCATTTCTGTAAAGAAAACTGTACGGCAGATACCGACCTCCGAATCTTGAAAAGTCACGTGACTCACCCTGGCCCTTAAACGTGATTGGACAGGACAAGACAAGACTAGATAGGACTGTTCCAATCTATGGAGAACATGTTGCATAGGCAAATTAACCTTTCATTTCAGAAGACATTTCATGTCAGAAGACAACGAGTCGTAGTATTTCAACATGTTTGGAAAATCCACACGAAAGAAGAAAAATTAAGAAGATGACCAAGAATCGACGTGGTATTATTATTATATCGTTTTTATATTAAAATTATGTATGCGTCTATATCATAATTATGTATCAATTTGACATTGTCATTATGTATTGCGTTTAAAACATAATTATGTATTACATGTATAATTATTTATTAATGTTTTAAAATAAAGTATGGTTAAAATAAAGTATTGTTACAAAATATATGATATCCTTTATCCTTTTTATATCCTTCCGTTCTAACAATAAGTTTCAAGTAATCGTACATTCATGTACAGTACAGTAGGCATATGTGTATGTGCATATGAGTGTATGTATATGTGTAGAATTGTATAGCTATATATATATATAGATTTTAGTTGCGGGAGCTACTCTAGATGGCACTGCTAAGGTCCACACATTATACATGGGAGATGACCCTCCCTGTCTAGAGCCCCCTTACCATTCCGTGTCACATCCTACCGTATCGGCCAGAAGCAGTATTGTGGAACCAATATTCTAGAACGGCGCTGTTGCTGATAGAAATTTAAATCTCATGTCGGAGATTCTATAAATGATGAATGAAACAAAAGAATGTTGTGTTCTTTTAATTTCGTTACGCCTGTAACGCGACTGCATCGAGAAAAATCGTAACGAGAAAGCTTATATTCAAGTAAATCATATGCATACATATACTTGTATAATGTACATGTATGTATAGCGAGCATCAAGAAGCATAAATTCACACTCATTCGGAGGAATTCACATTAAAAACATTATTATGAATTTTTGCTAATATTTAAATATATCATCATTAATGTTACTTTTTTGGTAAATAATCAGCTTAATTATGTGTATTTATTTACACTTTATTCCTACACACTTCCTTAACTTCCTTTTCATTCTATTTATGGCGTGTTTGGACTCATTTTTACCAGAAAAATATTTACAATTTATTGTTCGTATTTTCATACCATAACAATAAATTATTGCGAAAATTAGATTTTCATTAGTAAGCAATGCTTAGGAGCTTACATTGTTGTGTCCGGTAGCTGCTTGCCTGGCTGACAATAAGCCATTGAAATTCTCAAGACCTCGATCGGAAGAGAGTACGAAAGGCAACATTGTAACGCATTGCCTATTAATACTGAACAACTAGAACCCAACGAATAACGAAGAATACATTAATATTGAAAACTCTTATGGGAAACGGTTTCGGTAGTGAATCTTGCCTACTCTGGGACTGGACCATAATCGAGCGACGCCGTCCTACAGGGGAGGGGGGCTATCCCCTCCCCCGGCTCGGCCCCCACTCTGACGTAACGTCGTATGAGCTACCTACTCGCTGTTCAAAGCATTTCACCGATTAGCGCGATCGATTCCCGGTTCGGCGAAGCGCACATTTTGCAACAACATTTAAACTGAAGAAGATTTTTAAGATATAGCCGGATCAGATGATGAAAAGTGCCCCCAAACCTTTATAATTAGTTGCACCATACTCAACAAAAAATTACAAAAAAATTCATTTGTATTCTATCTAATATCATACACGACTGAGATTTTTTCATAATTTTTGGTCGCAAAATCGATTTTTAAACAAATCCGAAAGCATAAAATTGCCGATTTTATATCGAAGTTTTCAGTTGACCACATTTATGTTATTATGTTATTTGTATCTCATCGTGATTATTAATGTGAATTTTTTACAAATCTTCCAGATTATGCAAAAATGTTTAAGAAAATTGTATATGTCCAATCATTTGAAAAAAATGCACAGGGAAAAAGACTGATGTAGTAGAAAGAACAAGAAAAAAGTATTTAACAAAAAAAAAAATCATTTGATGCGGGATTCGATCCGGGACCAAAATATTCTCACAGTCGAAGACGTTACCGCCTGCGCCAAACGAAACTGATAAGAGTGTTCCATATAACACAATACACATATAAAACTGTAAGAAGGTATTGATACAATTGATTTAGATCTTTTTTTAACGACGACGCAATTAACAAAAAATAAAAAAATTAAGAACAATAGTTTCAAAAACATCTAACTATATAATTTTGGTAAAACTGGTATCTCTGAAACTTCAATTCGAAATGTGCACTTTCTTCAAATGATTGGGCACATTTAATTTTCTTAAACATGTTTGCATAATCTAGAAAATCTAGAAAAAATTCATATTAATAATCACTATGAAACACAACTGGAAACTTCGACATAAAATCGGCAATTTTATGCTTTCGGATTTGTTTATAATTCGATTTTGCAACCAAAAATTATGAAAAAAATCTCAGTCACGTATGATATTAGATAGAATATTCATGAATTTTTTCGTAATTTTTTGTTGAGCATGATGCGATTAAAAATTAATTTGGTTTGCAGGCACGTTTGACCATCTTATCCGGCTTTATCTTAAAAATCGACAAAAAAATTATTATAAAACTGTGCGTTTCGCCGAACCGGGAATCGATTGCTGTTCACACTCATCCCCATGATTCTTGCATCACGACTGGAGCCTGATCGAGCTCGATAGATGCGGTAGTGTTCGTACGTGTCGTACTATTGCGTTCGTCGTTTATTTTCTCACTACAAACGCGCAAGAAAATAATACAACTACGGTCCGAGTCAGTAGTAAAATAGATTGACATATCGCAAAAAACGATCAACTACATAATTATTGATTGATTAATTCATAACCCATTCGAATTTCATAATTAATATTTATTGATATTTTGCAAGATTCTTTGAAGGCAAAATTTATGTTGTTTAAATGAAACATATATGAAAATGTATAATTAATTTCAATTTCATTCTATTTTCAAATTCAGTTACAAAATACATTCAAAATGGATGCGTATTAATAGTGTTAAAAAATTATAGAAATGCGAATAATAATTATACGTATAAATAAAATGTATAAAATAAATGTATGCGTAAAGATATTCACGTTCGAGATTTATGAAAATTGTTTTTCTATAATTTGAAAACGTGGTATCTACATTTATTAATATTGTATTGATAAAGATAATTGCAGATATATAACATAATGACATCAAATAAAAAAATATAATTTGAACATATAGTCATAACATCAGATACATAACTCGACAATCAGATTTGATCATTCTTGTAGATCTAGTTCCATCATTTATCGTTCGTCAGCGTAGAGGGCGTAAGAAAACCATTTGTTTACATGTGAGACAAGAAGCCCCATATGGTAATAGGTCTATCCTATACCTCGTCGGTGGTAATACCATTTCTGTAAAGAAAACTGTACGGCAGATACCGACCTCCGAATCTTGAAAAGTCACGTGACTCACCCTGCCCCTTAAGAAGTAACATTACAATATAATTTCTAATGTTTGGTAACAGTAAATAACAATGTGATACGTTATTGAATTCGGATCGGACAAATGTTATCGTGTTATGACCAAAAAGAAAAAAAATATATGGTTCCATTTAAAAAAAATAATTTGAGTTTGTGAAATTTCCCTCCCCACGATTCAAGTCCTGAAAAAATGACACCATATGATTGTTCCCTTCATACCGAACAATTTTTGTAAACAAATTTTTTTCGTATCTTCAGTGCGTCACGAGATATTTCCGTTTTCATATAAACGAAACACCCTGTATATACATTATACAATATTAACCCTAGAACTCCTATCTCGTCTATTTTTCTTCGGTCAAAATTCTCAAAAATTTGTCTATTGTCGTTTGTACATTTAAGTATAAATATTCCGAAGTCTCGTTGCTATCGGAATACAATTACAGTGCTTGAGAAGGAAAGCGGCCCAACGCTCCTTTTACATATCTCCACAGAATAACAAAAATAATCCCAGGTACTAAAAATCGAATCATAGAACTAATCGTCGAGTAACGATGCAATATATATTTTCTATTTATATTAGTTGAGAGAACAAAGTTACATGTATATCTACATACTTTCTATTTTATATATATCAGAGTTGTGCTAATTCAGTTACGTTGTAATTCAATTACGTATTTGAATTACATTGTATTTCAATTATATTGTAATTCAACTACATCATAATTGAATTAAATAATTCAAATCTGTCAGTTAATTCAATTAAAAACTATTTCAATCGGATGTGTAATTGAAATACAATGTAATTGAAATATTTTTATCGGATGTGCAATTGAAATACGATGTAATTGAAATATTTTTATCTGTTGTGTAATTGAAATACAATATAATTGAATTACAATGTAATTGAAATATTTTTATGTAATGTGTAATTGAAATACAATGTAATTGAAATAGAATCTTGATAAAGATAAAGATAAAGATTCTATTGATTGTCGTTAATTTTTCCTTTAATACATAAGTAACCTAGCTAAAGTAGAGACATGTTTCCTTTTTCTGCTTTTCATATTTATGTTTGAAATTTAAAAGATTTGTAACGTAGAAGTTATTTCTGTTCAGATATTATAAATTTATAAATAATAAATTCGTTCTGTTTGAAACCTCCACATGGATTTTTCAACCTCTTATTACCTATTACTTTATTATTCTTTAATTTTCAATTTTAATTTAATTACATCGTAATTCGCAATTAATGTAATTTAATTACAAAGTATTTGTAATTGTACTCCATTGCAATTACGAATTACATTGTAATTTAATTTGAATGAAGATCGGAATTATAAATTACAATGTAATTGAACTGAATTATAAATTAAATGTAATTCAATTACTTTGTAATTATAATTCCTGGAGTAATTCAATTGTAATTCTGCACAACTTTGATATATATACATCTAAATACAACGCAGAATATTCATAAAGTATCTTTTTTAAAAGCAGCTTAAAAAAAGCATAATTGAAAGGACTCACCGGCGATGAATTATCTGCTACCTGCTACCACCAACGCGGCAACACGGCAAATGCAGCCGATGCATTTATCCCAATCTACGAATGTAATAAAAATTAGTACAAAGTTCACATAACATTTTACTTCACATAACAAAAAATTTAGTTTAAACGAAATGTTAATAAAAGTCAAAAAATTTAGGACAATTTGAAGAATCTAAAAGAAAATCTGAAGACGAAGGAGATACATAGTAATGAAAAAGAGAAAAATAGGACAAAAGTTTTGGTTGGACAGAGAATGTATCAAGCAGAAAAGAAAAGTTGAAAGATACATATGCACCTTAGCAAGTAGAACATGGGAAAAATTCAGTAGGAATATATATGGAGAAGAGGTCAGAAGTTAGGAAATTGTGTGAAGAGAAGGAGACAGGCAGGAAATAGGAAGAATAGCAAACTTTACCATACGGCTTTTTCTAAATTACCAACAAAACATCAGGACATGTAACAAAAGGTTCTTACAAGAATACTTAAGAAACGTTGAACAGTTAATAATAATAATTGGTACATACCTCCTTCCGTCTCATTCTTACGACGAGCACGTTGATCCACGCTCATCTGCATGTTGACGAGAACTGATTTTGCACAGTGGAACAACGGAACAACGTTCCCTACTCTTCGTCACGCGATTTCATTAGGCTGTGTGACCTCTTCGGCCAACCACATGCTCTAGTCGAAAATGCGTGTGAGACTAGGCGTGCTACTCCCAAAACAAACCTCCGGCCGCCCGTCTCGGTCCCCATAGCGGCCGTAGTGCTCGGAACTCCTCGACTGCTCTCCTGTTGGTTTTCCGCGGTTTTTATATATTTGGCCTTAGAGCGCGAGTCATTCTTGATCAGATATTGTGTGTGACGAACGATAACCGCGCGTTATAATATTGTTCGAGGAACGACACTTTTTCCTCGCGTAACGGACATACATGCGTGTATACATAATAGCACAAGGTGGTTTCTTTTACATTACAAAGAAGGCAGTTTTGGAGAGTTTTCAATTCGTAGAATCCGAATCTGATATTATTTTTTTGCTAATATAAAAATCTACCCTTATAGAGCTACTCTTATGCGGGATGTTTTATTCGATAAAATCGAAAATTCTCGAATTGATTTAGAACATAATATTAGATAAATAATTGTATAGAAACATACACACGAAACTGTATAATTAAGGAATTTTTGTCAATGAAATCAATAAAAGTTTATATTTCAGAATTCTAGGTGAAAGTAATTATAAAGAAAGGAGCTCTAAAAATTCATTACTTTAAATTTTGTTTAATTAGATGCTTTTTACACATTTATATAGTTTATTAGCAATTATTTAATTATTTGATGAAACAGCTTCTGATAACGGTTTTTATAATATGTAAAAATGCATGTTTTTAAAAAATGTTACACGGTTACAGTTGCAGACAGACACAGCTAAATTTTAGTTTAATAATAACAATAGTGGTTACAGAAATCGATGTTGAAAGAAATTTGATGCACCTATTTGCACTAAAAAAAGTTACAGCATGTTTTAAACAACCTTCATTAAAGAGATATCTAATGTTTTTACGTGAAACTGTAGTATCAAATTACTACTTTAGCAAGAGTAAAAAATTCTTAAACATTAACAAAAAAGCGTAGAAAATATACACAGTATGCATTCTCAATCGTCGCGTAACATACATAAACCGATTGATTACTGTTTCAAGAGAGCATCAACGCTTGAATGTTTATAATTCGATTATTCTAAACTATTACATGATCGAAAACCGCCATATTTTGAATAGGATTCAGACGAGTATTCATTTATCGGTAGATAAAACATTAAATCATTCCGTATCATCAAATTTTTCGAATTTTGTCCACCTAGTTTACGATTCTGAACCACTCGGCGTCGCGTCGACCACGCCGAACGTAGATAGAAAAGGACAGCATGTAAACACGGACCGCGCGGCCGATGGCCGCAAACAAAAACTCGTTACATATTATATGTACTATTTTGGCAAGATCAAAAAACAAAAACTATTTGTTTCACATTTTCCATAGAATTCAACGGATTCATGTTTATGGAAATGTCGCACGAAGCAGTTTCTAATGCATGGTAATGTCGCATGAAGGTTTGGTTGCAATATAGTTCTGATTCACGCCACAGACTAAACAAAAATTAAACGAATTCTGATCGGTGCTGAAAACAGAGAGGAAGGGAGAGTGCTCATGGCCGGGTTTTCGTGATCCCGTTATAGTAGTGACATCTGCTCAGCCTTAGCATGGCACAGAACCTGGGCCGTCTTTTCTGGATCAGAACCCCGGCCGTCTTTTAGCAAGGAAAAGAACCTGGGCCGTCTTTTCTGGATCAGAACCCCGGCCGTCTTTTGAAACCAGGGCCGTCTCTTGACGGTCTTTAAACCGAACGCTCATTATTTTTTTAACCAGGATTAGAACGTACAGCTTAATTGTTTTGTATGAAATATGTAACTGACATGTAAATCGTGTGTACAAAATCTCTAATAAATAGAAATTAAGTATAATATTAATTGTAATGATACGTATTTTATTTTCTTCAAATTTTGTAGTTGCAAATTCTAGCTGTAAAAAATGATAAACCCGGAAAAATTCGAACAAATACAAATTTTATGTCGACGTTTAAAAGCAACCACATTGAATATTAATTTAATAATGAGCTATTGTCATCAGCACTATCTTAAATTTTTTCATATATTTAGCTACTGTTATTATTAATTTAAAAAAAATTTTCCACCTCAGCACCATAGGATTTTTACTAGATGAATTTAAAAACATATTAAACTATTTTTAAATAATTTTACTCGAAAACATTCTAGTTTACTCTTTATTTCACTGTTCTACTAATTTTTTATGCGCTGCATTGCAGCTCTGTTTAACTCTCTTTTACAACTCAATACTATAATATCATCCATATTTAAAGAAGAACAATTTTTTGCGACGACCATTGAGAAAACGACATTGTTTCCACATTTCAGTCTTTTACCTGTGTTCTGTGTCACATCTAGAGTTTTATGGTATGCTAACAATTGCTATTGAGTCGTAAGCCAAACCGTACAAGCGAATACATTCACAACTTCCAGAGGCTTGCCTCCAAACTAATTAAAGGAAGGGTAGAAATACCGTGTGCACTAAACTCTTCAAAAGAAGCGGATTCTAGTCGCTCGTGTTATAAACCTTATTCGATACTTCATCAACAGAGTGATCTTACATATTTCTGTAACAGTTCCAAGTGCATAGTCTTTGTTCGTGATACACTCTTTGAATAAAATATTAAGTATATTTTTCACACTACTAGTGACCCTCGCAGAGTTGGGCATTATTTGGGAAAAAAATTATTTAAATAAAAATTCGAATAAAAAATACTTTATCTTTATTTTTGTTATTTGAAGGTTCGAAAAACCCCTCTTTATTGAACGAGTGTCAAATAAATAATTTTATTAGGTAAGAATTTATCCGACGAATAAAAATACTTTTTTATATTTGCTTCAAATTAAATTTTTATTTTTTATCTGTACTGTTATTCGAAGGCTACGACTAATTCTTTCGAATAAATTTAGAATATTTTTCGTTAGCTCGAATAAGCGGCTTCGAGCCCCGTCGACCCAGACCCAGAATCTCGTGCCACCTCGGTCGCCCAGCGATGCAATAAACGGCACCCGGGCGATCCGAGGCGAGAACAGGTATATCGGTGTGAAACTACTACCAATCAAATTACAAAACTTCTTTATTTTTCATTATTTTTTTATAGGACTTCCACCAACATATTCCTGGAATTTTTCTGATTAAAATGATACTAAATATGATATAATTCCGATAATATTTACCTGTGTAATGATCGATGAAAGTTGCTTCCCATAACAATTACATTAACGGAAAATTAGTGTATATGTGATCCGAATTGTATCGCGTTTGATATCATTTTAATCAGAATAATGCCACGAATATATTGGTGAAAGTCTCATAAAAAAATAATTAATAATAAAGAAGTTAAATTTTTCATTTAAAGGCCTACGCTCACGCGAGCTTTGATCTCTGCCGGCGGCCGCGACTCTCTGCGGCTCTTTCTTTCCCATACGCTGTTCTTCTCTGTGTTCAAAACTTTTATCGCTCGTTACACAAGTAAATATCATCGGAATTATATCATATTTGGTATCATTTTAATCAGAAAAATGCCACGAATATATTGGTAAAAGTCCCATAAAAAAATAATGAAAAATAAAGAAGTTTTGTAATTGGATTAGTAGTGGTCTTCTGGTCTCACACCGATATACCCGATACTTAGTGTCATGTTACACTCTTCGGCTGCGATGGCTCTCAAGATTCTTTTCCGAATCGTGTCGTGCCGAAAATCGTGTCCTCTGCGACCAGAACCCCAGAACCGTTTACTCCCCCCTACACCCCCGAGATGTCAATGCTGGAGCGTGTCGGCCAGAGGCAGCCCCAAAGACGTTGGAAAAGATTTCTGGCACGAAGACCATTCTTCGGCCGGCCTAACCACTGTTCTTGAATCTAGGCGCCCATACAGAAAAGATCGCACTTGTTCAAGTAAAGGTAGATGAACTTATGTCACATCACACAAACATAACAGTAACTTATTTGAAATCCGGAAAATTAACACAGGACATTTATAAACATTTATTAAAATTTAATATCTATATGTAATATATAATAATATTAAATAATCCTGTTGTTAGTAAATAAATACATGTTATTTATAATTCAAAATGCCATTTTATGAGTGAAATTTAATCTACTGAATTTAATCATATAAATAGACGATGATAAAACATAATAAAATTACTTAAAAAATGCATTCTCGGCAGGATTTCAACCCTGATCGTTCGGCTGAGAAGTTGCCACGCTACCATTGCGCCACACCGATTCTTGAAATCTAAAAAAAATGTGGCATTATATAAGCAATAATGAAACTTTAATCGTCAATATCTCGAAAACTATTGAGTATTTGCCCTTATAATGGTATATATTCGTGAACAGGAGAACGAGATCTATAAGTGTGCAAAGTTTCAACAGAATCGGTGACCCGAAGGTCGTGGCCTCTCCTTTTAGCCTTAGAGTCGGGCCTCTGGAAGTTGAGAATTCGTTTGCTTGTACGGGCTGGCTTGCGATTCAATAGCGATTGTTAGCGTACCATAAAACTCCAGATGTGGCACAGACCACAGGTAGGTGTGTTGGGCACTACGTCACCAACGCACTAAAGACCTGAAATGTGGAAAGACTTTTCAATGATAGTTGCAAAAAATTGTTCTTCTTCAAATATGGATGGTACTATGGTATTGAGTTGTAAAAGGGAGTTAAACAGAGCTGCAATACAGTTCATAAAAAATTAGTAGAATGGTGAAATAAAGAGTAAACTAGAATGTTTTCGAGTAAAATTATTTAAAAATAGTTCTAATATGTTTTTAAAGTCATCTAGTAAAAATCCTATTGTGGCGAGGTGGAAAAAAATAATTAATAAATAATAAAAAATTAAAAAATTCATGAAAGAAAAATTTTTTAAATTAATAATAACAGTAGCTAAATATATGAAAAAATTTAAGATAGTGCTGATGACAATAGCTCATTATTAAATTAATATTCAGTATGGTCGCTTTTTTAAACGTCGACATGAAATTTGTATTTGTTCGAATTTTTCTGGGTTTATCATTTTTTACAACTAGAGTTTGCAACTACAAAATTGGAAAAAATAAAATACGTATCATTACAATTAATATTATACTTAATTTATATTAATTATAGATTTTGTACACACGATTTACATGTCAGTTACATATTTCATAAAAAACAATTAAGCTGTACGTTCTAATCCTGGTTAAAAAAATAATGAGCGTTCGGTTTCAAGACCGTCAAGAGACGGCCCTGGTTTTGCTAAAAGACGGCCGGGGTTCTGATCCAGAAAAGACGGCCCAGGTTCTGTGTCATGCTAAAAGACGGCCGGGGTTCTGATCCAGAAAAGACGGCCCAGGTTCTGTGCTATGCTAGAAAACGGCGGACGACCAAAAATGAAATCACGAAAACCCGGCCATGAGCACTCTCCCTTCCTCTCTGCTGAAAACACAGAGGATGGGAGAGTGCTCACCCTCGGGATTTTGGCGTTCCCGTTATAGTAGTGACATCTGCTCAGCCATTAGCATGGCACAGAACCTGGGCCGTCTTTTCTGGATCAGAACCCCGGCCGTCTTTTGAAACCAGGGCCGTCTCTTGACGGTCTTGAAACCGAACGCTCATTATTTTTTTAACCAGGATTAGAACGTACAGCTTAATTGTTTTATATGAAATATGTAAATGACATGCAAATCATGTGTACAAAATCTCTAATTCATATAAATTAAGTATAATATTAATTGTAATGATACGTATTTTATTTTCTTCCAATTTTGTAGCTGCAAACTCTAGTTGTAAAAAATGATAAACCCAGAAAAATTCGAACAAATACAAATTTCATGTCGACGTTTAAAAAAGCGACTATACTGAATATTGTCATCAGCACTATCTTAAATTTTGTCATATATTTAGCTACTGTTATTATTAATTTAAAAAATTTTTCTTTCATGAGTAATTATTTTTTCCTCCTCGGCACCATAGGATTTTTACTCTAGATGACTTTAAAAACATATTAGAACTATTTTTAAATAATTTTGTTTCACCGTTCTACTATTTTTTTATGAGCTGCATTGCACCTCTGTTTAACTCTCTTTTACAACTCAATACCATAGTACCATCCGTATTTAAAGAAGAACAATATTTTGCGACGATCATTGAAAAAACAGAAGTGTTTCCACATTTCAGGCCTTTAATGCGTTGGTGACGTAGCGCCCAGCACACCTACCTGTGTTCTGTGTCACATCTGGAGTTTTATGGCACGCTGACAATCGCTATTGAATTCCAAGCCAGACCGTACAAGCAAACGAATTCGCAACTCTCAGAGGCCTGACTCTAAGGCTAAAAGGAGAGGCCGCGACCTTCGGGTCACCGATTCTGTTGAAACTTTGTACACTTATAGATCTCGTTCTCCTGTTCACGAATATATTACATTATAAGGGCAAATACTCAATAGTTTTCGAGATATTGACGATTAAAGTTTCATTATTGCTTATATAATGCCACATTTTTTTTAGATTTCAAGAATCGGTGTGGCGCAATGGTAGCGTGGCAACTTCTCAGCCGAACGATCAGGGTTGAAATCCTGCCGAGTAATGCATTATTTTTAAATAATTTTATTATGTTTTATCATCGTCTATTTATATGATTAAATTCAGTCGATTAAATTTCACGCATAAAATGGCATTTTGAATTATAAATAACATGTATTTATTTACTAACAACAGGATTATTTAATATTATTATATATTAAATATAGATATTAAATTTTAATAAATGTTTATAAATGTCCTGTGTTAATTTTCCGGATTTCAAATAAGTTACTGTTATGTTTGTGTGATGTGACATAAGTTCATCTACCTTTACTTGACAAGTGCGGTCTTTTCTGTTTGGGTGCGTAGATTCAAGAACAGTGGTTAGGCCGGCCGAAGAATGGTCTTCGTGCCAGAAATCTTTTCCAACGTCTTTGGGGCTGCCTCTGGCCGACACGCTCCAGCATCGGCATCTCGGGGGTGTAGAGGGGAGTACAGTAAAGATTCTACTGAAGTCAGTACCGACGTTCCCTACTGATGTCAGTGGAACACCTCACACCACTCGGGAACCGTCGGTCGCGGTCACAACACGGGTCGGCTATATCGGTGTGAGACCAGAAGACCACTACTAATCCAATTACAAAACTTCTTTATTTTTCATTATTTTGTTATGAAACTTTTACCAACATATTCGTGGCATTTTTCTGATTAAAATGATACCAAATATACTATAATTCCGATGATATTTACTTGTGTAACGAGCAATAAAAGTTTCGAAAACAGTGAAGGACAGCGTGTGGGAAAGAAAGAGCCGCCGATAGTCGCGGCCGGGTGAGCGCAGGCCTTTAAATGAAAAATTTAACTTCTTTATTATTAATTATTTTTTTATAAGACTTTCACCAATATATTTGTGGCATTATTCTGATTAAAATGATATCAAACGCGATATAACTCGGATCACATTTACACTAATTTTCCGTTAATGTAATTGTTATGGGAAGCACCTTTCATCGATCATTACACAGGTAAATATCATCGGAATTATATCATATTTGGTATCATTTTAATCAGAAAAATGCCACGAATATGTTGGTAAAAATTTCATAAAAAGTAACGAAAAATAAAGAAGTTATGTAATTGGATTAGTAGTAGTCTTCTAGTCTCACACCGTATAGCCGACAATGTTGTATCGCCTTTCTCCTGAGTGTCTGCCTGCGACGTGTCAATTTTTATTGATTGGAGTACGGCAGGTCTATTTTCCCGTTTCTAGACCCGTCCCCAAGACCGTAACGAACTCTTAGGGCCAAGCATGCCAATAAATAACTAAAAAATGACAGTGTTGCACTCGATCGTGACGCAGACGCAGACATGATGACTAGACAATTCTAAAAAAATATAATATTAAGTTCCCTACATTTCAATTTAAATAAGATAAGTTAATTTTTAAAGTAAGTTAAATTACAATGAAAGTAAATATACTTTTGTCTACACGTATAACTCCACACAATGAAAGTGTACAAAAATTTTAAAACAGCTTACAGCTGGCAAAAAATTATTCGAAGCGTTTGAATAGCAATACAGATAAAACCAGTAAATACAGATCAAAGTATATCGTATTTAGTGTCATTTTAATCAGGAAAACTCCACAAATAGGTTGATGGAAGTCCTATAAAAAATAATGAAAAATAAAGAAGTTTTGTAATTTGATTGTTAGTAGTTTCACACCGATATACCTGTTCTCGCCTCGGATCGCGCGGCTGCCGTTTATTGCATCGCTGGGCGACCGAGGTGGCACGAGATTCTGGGCCTGGGTCGACGAGGCTCGAAGCCGCTTATTCGAGCTGACGAAAAATATTCTAAATTTATTCGAAAGAATTAGTCGTAGCGTTCGAATAACAGTACAGATAAAAAATGAAAATTTAATTTGAAGCTTCAAATATAAAAGTCTTTTATTCGTCGGATAAATTCTTACCTAATAACATTATTTATTTGGCACTCGTTCAACAAAGAGGGTTTTTTCGAACCTTCAAATAACAAAAATAAAGATAAAGTATTTTTTATTCAAATTTTTATTTAAATAATATTTTGATGTGACACAGACCACAGGTAGGTGGGCTGGGCGCTACGTCACCAACGCACTAAAGACCTGAAATGTGGAAAGACTTGTTTTTTCAATGATAGTTGCAAAAAATTGTTCTTCTTCAAATATGGATGGTACTATGGTATTGAGTTGTAAAAGGGAGTTAAACAGAGCTGCAATACAGTTCATAAAAAATTAGTAGAATGGTGAAATAAAGAGTAAACTAGAATGTTTTCAAGTAAAATTATTTAAAAATAGTTCTGTTTTTAAAGTCATCTAGTAAAAATCCTGTGGTGCCGAGGTGGAAAAAAATAATTAATAAATAATAAAGAATTAAAAAATTCATGAAAGAAAAATTTTTTAAATTAATAATAACAGTAGCTAAATATATGACAAAATTTAAGATAGTGCTGATGACAATAGCTCATTATTAAATTAATATTCAGTATGGTCGCTTTTTTAAACGTCGACATGAAATTTGTATTTGTTCGAATTTTTCTGGGTTTATCATTTTTTACAACTAGAGTTTGCAGCTACAAAATTGGAAGAAAATAAAATACGTATCATTACAATTAATATTATACTTAATTTATATTAATTATAGATTTTGTACACACGATTTACATGTCAGTTACATATTTCATAAAAAACAATTAAGCTGTACGTTCTAATCCTGGTTAAAAAAATAATGAGCGTTCGGTTTCAAGACTGTCAAGAGACGGCCCTGGTTTTTGCTAAAAGACGGGTCAGGTTCTTTTCCTTGCTAAAAGACGGCCGGGGTTCTGATCCAAAAAAGACGGCCCAGGTTCTGTGCCATGCTAAGGCTGAGCAGATGTCACTACTATAACGGGATCACGAAAACCGGGCCATGAGCACTCTCATTTCCTCTCTGCCCACAGTACGGACAAACAGCCGAATTTCAGACAAAAGTATAGATGTGGTTACTAATGTGTATGTATTGACAATTACTCACAGAAAATGAAACATAACAATGCGATTATACATAAAGTTTATTGTTTATAAAATGTAAAAAAAGTATAAAATATGAAGAAACAATACTATAAGGTATAAAAAATATAGCAAACAATACAATTACAATTAAAACTTAAAATGACAGACACTTTTTAAAACTTTTTTATTTAAATCCGCAATAAAAATTTAAAATACAGGTAACCCTCCTATAACACGGTAGATAGGTTCCTAGAAAATGCCGTGTTGTGTTAAACCGTGTTGTATGAGACCCAGAGCCAGTATAAAAAGCACGATTGTTTAAAAAAAACAAGTAATACTTGCCTATAGCGCCGTGGGGGGCACCGGTGACCCCCACCAAAAAAAATGCTTCAAACATGATTTTATAACTCATATTATTTGCTGGGAACTATATTTCATCATAATATGCATCGCATAATGAAAAGTTCATGTTGGCGCCTGGGACAAATCATGGAAAATCCGTCCGGCAGTCAACGTGTTAATAAATTTCTTCGTCGTCACTGCTCAGTATAATCAACCGAGAACGTTTTTTCGATGGAATGATATCGCCTTCACTTTCAGAACTTTTTTCTTCATTCAAAGTTCTTGCAGTAATGTTACTTTGCTTGCTGGTTCTTACCAGGTCATTGTAAATTTCTCGGTATGGAGCTAGACAGTTTTGTAGCTCCCTTTTGAATTTTCGGCTTCTTTCAGCGGAAGGGTCTGCATTCAAGAAAAATGACTTTTTTTGTCAAAAATTGACACTTTTGTTTTCAGGCCACGGAGATGAAAAGAAATACTTTCTGCAACATTGTATCTTTAAGACGGCAAGCCTCGCCGCGGCTGTAGAAGTATAGTGTTGTACAAAGGTTTTTGCAATTTTCTTATTATGTTAGAGCGAAACCGTGTTATAGGATGCCGTGTTGTAGGAGGGTTTCCGTAATTTATGAATCGTGTTATAGCGAAACCGTGTTATAAGATGCCGTGTTGTAGGAGGGCTACCTGTATGTGACGTCAGTGTCAGTGATACACGAACTGAAAATTTCGTAAAAATCGGCTGACGGACAAAAGAACAACACGTATTGAAAGATATAAAAATCTGTGTATCTGTGCACTTACTGCCTCCAAGCACCATATATGTATATTATATGGATAGGAGCCGCCGAAAGTTAATTTACTTAGTTAATACTTTTACCTCGTTAGTACCTCTGCTGTAATGACTGCAGTCAATGCTATCGAGTATTAGAAGTGGTAAAAAAATTAATTTTCTGTTTTTTATTAAGGACCACAATAAGAACGATTGAATTTAGTCATTACTTGTATATTGTATTTATTCTTTTTTTATTCCGTAACTATTACAGAATCTTTTTGTTGAATAATTATTATTTTATATAGCAATAATTTCCAAATTAATTTTAAATTCTGATATTTTTTTGTAATATTACTTTGATATTTCCCACACCTACAAACTATCGATTATAAGACAATGATTACAATGGTGAAAAATAAGAAAAATAAGAAGGCACTAAGAGTGTAATGAAAGTATATTATTATTATTTATTGCCTATGTCACTGACGTTTCTTTCGTACTTTACGAGCAAATGTTCTATTTAGGTAGTGAGCACAGCATGTTTAGCGATGTTGGTATTTGAGATCAGTGATAGCACCGACGAGATATAGTTCCACGTTCTTAGTTCCACAACCGATGAGAGTATCTCGGCATTGGGGTTACGTGGGTTACGTCAGAAAGCGCGGGAAAATGGCTAAAGCCATTGCATGGACTGTGAGCTGCCTGGTGTTTACTGAAACGGTACAGAAAATGACGTATTAAATTTGTTACGAACGTTTTTGAAACTATAATTCCGTTTTCCAATCAGTATCATATTTTTATTACGTCCTAAAGAAGCATAAAGAAATTTTTAAGTACGATTTACCAAGTTTAATAATTAATTCTACAGTAGATTCCCATAAAATGCAATCAACAAATTAAGACTACTTCTGTATAAGTTTAAAGATACCGCATATGTGTATAGTAAATGTAAATAAATGTACAATTTTTCTTTTAAGCATTTGTTCAATCGGATTATGCGGAACCTACTGTACTTAAAAGTTTATTTTAGAATAATTGTATTTTTATACTAACCGAGTTATAAATCATTTATTTTCAGTGATTTAAAATGGATAATGACAGTGACTCTGACGTAGGCGATATTTTGAATGATCTAATAGCTAATAGTAACACTGAAGAAACTCAAGACTCATCTTCACGACCTCCACCAAAAGTTGTAGCACTGAAAGAGTTAGATTTTAATTTTTTAGAAAGTACACCTGAAATAGGTAATAAAAGTGAATTGCTTAATCTAGAGGGGAAAAACGATGTCTATGACAATAATCTTGATTCTTCGGATGACGAAGACACACGTTACTTCGAGGAACAAACGTACTCTACTTATGGACGTGATATAAAGTCATTGTTAAAAAACGATTCTACTAAGAATGGAAACAAAACTGTAGCTCGTGAAATAAATTTAAGAACATTTGACTTTAGTGCAGTAAAAGAGACCAAGAATGTAAATAGAACAATTGACAATAGCAATTCTACTAATAATATTATTGCATCGAAAGATGTTTATAGTGATCCATGTTTTGGATTGAGAATAATTACTCCAACTATATCTTCTACAGAGTTGAAATCACGTATGAATGGTAAAACACCAGTGACGGTATCAAGGATTAAATTTCATATTAACTCAGGAAAAACAGATACTGATTGGGTAATTGCAGGTGTATTAGTAAATAAATCTCCAACAAAGACTTCTCAAAAAGGAAGTGCATATTCTATATGGAAAATAAGTGATTTATCTGAAAATATAAATACAGTATGTGTTTTCATGTTTAGCAATGCGTACAAATCATTCTGGAAAACTACCGTCGGAACTGTGATAGGCATTCTTAATCCGAACATTTTAGAATCAAAAGGTAGCACTGATTTAGCCACATTATCTATTGACAATCCTCAAAAAATCATGATCCTTGGTAAATCTAAGGATTTAGGGAAATGTAAATCAGTGAAAAAGAATGGGGACTCGTGTAATTCAATTGTGAATACTAGCCGCTGTGAATTTTGTGTTTATCATGTCCAACAGGAGTATAAAAAGTGTTCTCGTAGAGCAGAGCTTCAAGCATTTAGTAATACACAGAAGTTTTCGATAGATATGTTAAAGAATAAGAATCAACAGAAAAATTCATTTGGAAGTAATAATAATAATATGCCAGAGTTTCATGCTGTTGTTGCAGTAAAAAGTAAACAATTAGAAGAGAAAGATGCCAAGCGCTTAGCATTACTTTCAGGTAGTCAAAAGACTGAAAACTTTGAAACAAAACCCATGGACAATATAAAATGTAAAGCAGGTTCATCAGGACAAGGAATTAAAAAGAATTTTGAGGAAATAAATAGATCGAGGGGTTGGAAAGCTGCTTTATTATCGCAATCGTCGAATGAAAAACCTGTGGCTATAACGTCTACTTTGTTGAAGATAAATGCAGGTAAATCGAATGACGTGGGGAAAAAAGATTCGAGTATGCTTTCTGGTTCACCTTTAAGTCCACGATTAGGTGTTGGTTGTCTTGGAGGAACAATAGATTTATCACAACCTATAACTAAAAAGCAAATGAACATAGCAAAGAGTAGTGCGATTAAATGGGTGCAAGAAAATGGAAAGATTAGAGCTAAGAATCCTAATAAAACGCGATTGGACAAAGAGGAAAAAATTGAAAAGGGAAAGAAACGAGCGAGGGAACAAGAAAATTGTGAAGAACAAGAAACGAAAAGATCGAATGTATTATCAAATAAATTTAAGGAAATGTTGCAAGCTAAGTCTGCTCATACTGATCTCATTGAAGAGTCTTACGAACAAGAAAAAGAAAAGTACTTCAAAAAGTTGGAAATGAAAGAAAAAATGGAAGAAAAGATGTTAACTACTTATAAAGTATCTTGTAAAGCTGTGAAGTGTTTAACTTGTAAATACACATCGTTTTCTGCTTCAGAAATGTGTAAAGAGCAGAAGCATCCACTGCGTGTTACTGATGCAACAAAGAGATTTTTCAAATGTGCAGATTGTCAAAATAGAACTGTAAGCTTAGATAGAATACCTACGCATAGTTGTATAAAATGCAACAGTTCAAATTGGATTAAAACTGCAATGATGGATGAGAGAAAAACAAATGTTCATGTTATTCCATTATCTATACGTGGCGATGAAGAAACGCATTTAGGTTCAACAATTAAAGATGCCAGTCTTAATCTCTTAGTTCCAGAGACAGATGGCAAATAATATCATGCATAATAAATAAAACTTTATAAAACGTTGTATTTTTATACAATCATGTGAATGTTTCTAAATCTTTATATCATACTGTTATACTGTATTTTATAATATATAGGTACCTATTTTTCCTCGTTTTTATAGCCCATAATATGAATATGTCCTTTGATTTATAAAATATACAAATATAAAAAAATTCTAATGTCATATAGTATTTAATATTTTTATAAGACTAATAGTATTTTTAAAGCAATTAAAAGAAAAAAATATGTTCACCTATAATCGTCTAAATGTACATACCAAGCAAAAATATTCTATATAGCTACAATTGCAGCTAATAATTGTGGTTAGCCAGGTATAAAAATGGTATAAAATGTGTCCCACTGTGTAACTCCTTTTTATTATATTATGCTAATATACTTTTCTTTTATTAATACGAATCAAGTTCGATAATAAACTGAAATGGGCAACTTTTCTATTTAACTGCGTTTCGTTACGCGTGTAAACATTTCTTACCAATATAATCAAAGACACATTCTTTTAGCTATAGTATCTAACCGGAATTTCCTTATACGTGTAAAAGGGAAATATTAATAAAATTGCAAATGCGAAGAGAGTCGTTATAATTGGAGCCTGGAAATATCATTCATCACAAATCCATCACGGAGTAAGCACACTATGTAAATACTGTTTATCATCTATTTTATCAATATATATATATATTAATGATTTAGAATTATTTATTTTTAAAATACTCCGTGGAAGCATACGTTTTGTATATTTCCGGGCCCTAATAGCAACTTATTTGCATGAGAAACATAGATTGTATTTTTCACTTACTCATTCTTCATATTTAACTCTATTCAGATTCTAATTAAACTTTGATACTAACAATGACATGTTCATTTTCTTTTAGTATAAATTTTAAATAATGCGCATGTGACAAAAAGAGGAATTAGAAATAATGTTCAATTTTAAGGTGACATATTAGCATAGTTTTTGACTGTACATAATTTAAAATACAGATCATCAAATAAAAAGACAAATTTTAAAAGTGATTACATATGTTGAAGTATTTACAAAAATAAAGATGGCAATAAATTTCTTTTGTACATAGATGAATGTATCATTTGATATCAAAGACAACTATATCGACTAAAGAGTATGTAGACGTATATTTTTCTAAGATGATAATCTCAATTTCTATAATAAGAATTTTTATATGGACTTTCTGTATTCCACAAAATATCGCATAGTTATACAAATCATTATTTCAATATCCCTTTTTATCACCTCACAGAACATTGTTTTAAAGTAGAACTTGAATCTCAAAGTGCGACCAGCTCCAAATTGCTGAACTTGAAATCTTGATTCTACGGTATCCTCTTCGCACTAAATTCTGTGAATATTTTAGAACTTGAGCTGACGTGTGTGGTTACGCACATAATACATACAAAATATGAGGTATTAAATTCGTACATTTAAAAAGTTTGATTAATCAAAATTTTGTAACAATTACATCTTTGTATTGCCTTCTCAGATATAAAGTAGTTCCTGATGAAACAAAAGTATTTGGTAGTGCAATACATGAAAATATAAACTGCCCAAAAAGAAAAAGATAAAGTTATAAATTTGTTAGCATATTATACAACTATGCTTATTGAAGAGATCATAGGTAAGCCATAATCTAAGTACGTCATTGACACATTTAAATAAGATGTAGTGGGCGACGTCTGAGGACAAACGAAAATGAAAGATGAATACAAAGATTACAAGGCTTTTCCTAGTCTCCCTCGAAGTGTTTATCGTGTTCTTACAGAACTAGGACTTGCATACTTAAAACAAGTTTCTGCTAAGCAGAAGAAATAATCGCACCGACATTGTAATAAATAATTACCTAGATACCTATTGAAAGAATGTTTACATATAAAAATTCCAAGAAAGATTAAGCCGACATTTAACACATTAGTTTCATAAAGACAATACACAGATACAATACTTTTAAACCAGGATTCGGAATTCGTTGTGCACATACCATAAGCCGGATTATCTTTTCCTGAACGTTCTATTTTGATGAAGTTTTTCGTAAAGCTTTGCTCCCTTCATCACGTATGGTGAAATAGTATTAATAATATCTAAGTATACTATCAATTAACAATACATTAGTTTTACCAAAGGAGTTCACAACATTCACAAGAATCTTTTTTTATAATATACAGCGACATTTCATAAAAGATACTTCACCAAAATTGCACGTTTCATTTTTCTCACACTTATACAGTTAAATTAACAATGTTAAAATAATTTTGTAACATTTTCTGTGTTTCCTTTCTTCTTTCAAATAACTGCCATGTAAATATTTGCAGAAGATATTATTTCTTTTCACTAATAGAGTGCACCGTTTGTAACAATCAAAAGATATCTTGATACACATGCGAAGCATTTGTTATATACATTTGTGAGTGTACAAAATATAAGAGTCGGGGGACCAGCGAAGTTAATATAGATTACGAAAATTATCTCTTATGTTTATATATGTGTATCACTCGATGAGACGGAAAGATTTTATTTTTCCCGGGATATTACATGACCTTAACTTATACCTACGGCAACAGTGCCATTAAAAATTTAAGTTTATGTACAGAACTCTTCATTATTCATATGAATTTAGTAATCGGTATAGAATGCATCATACGCAACTTTAAGTTTATAATAATCAGTTTATTACAACTTATTTATGATTGTGTCTGAACAAAAATAACGCTACATCTTCGCCGTTAGAGTACTCTTTTTTTGCTTCTGTTTTTTCCACCCTACAATTCACAATATAATCACAAACATCAATTTTACGTAAAATCATGATGTTTTATATCATGTACTGTACAAACGTATTCAGCACAATAGCGCGTGTAATTATTAAAATAAATCCATGTGAATAATTAAAGACTATAATTGTAATACAAGGTAATGTTGTGTGAGAATAGGCAGGTATCAAGCTGGCTTAATTAACTGTCACAGTCTTCGAGTTGCCTTTTTTCTTCATGGACATGGATAATCGGCGCGCCACATCTTGTGCTTCTCACTTTTATGTATCAATTGCTTAAATGAATTCTAATGAATAATTTCATGATGTATGATTGTGTATTAAGTGTTCCTCTCTGTTCGCGTGTACATATATTTGTGTCCGTATGTATGTCTGCTGCTAGTGTCTGTGTTACACGTGTTGCATCATATGTTAATTTATCAAGGGAAAACATATACTTATGTTTTCTTCCGAGGCTAAAAGAACTGTTTCTTGTTGCACAGATTTAATAGTCATCCAGATCAAAACTATCAACTTCAACATCCTCCAACTGCATACTCTGAAAGTCCACTTTGTACCGCAATATACCTGTAAAATACATATTTAAAAATACTGCTTTAGTGGACGAGATATTACTGTTTCGTTCGATTATTTCTATAGTCAATGAACACAAGAAAAAATCAAAATATTATAATAATATGTTACAGATGACACTATAGAATGGACACGTTTTCTGTTTAAATGAATATTAACGTAGAATTTATGATTGTGTAAATATAATTTGAAATAGCTTCAGTATAATAATTTATCATGCATGAGATGTAATTTACAGTGTCTTTTAAGATTAATAAAACATACGTTTTAAAAAGAGATTGATTCTAAAAGTCTAAATGAAATTCAGTTGTCGTACATATTCATAAAAAACACTGTCGTTAGAAACAATGCATACATTTATGCAATGCAGTTAAACAAAAAGTCAATAGTTGCTATTGCAACACAAAATGACACATAGAAGTATAAATATATATTCAATAATATTGTAAGAATAAATAAATGTTATACATGTAATGAGTGTCACAATTTCAAAGTCATAATCAAAGAAAGTTTGAAAAATTTATTTGCACGACAAGCAATAGGTTCTAATATGAACGAAAAAATTACTACATAGAAAAAATTAATATTCGTATAAGTATACAATAATAAAATACCATTTAAGTAAAAAAAATAATCGTTGGTAGTTTTCAATATAAAATATGTTACATTTTTGTTTCAAATGATATTTCTAAATATTAGCACTTTTACTAACAAAAAAAAGATGATAAAAAGTTTAGTATTGGAACATAAGTAACTAGATGTTAATAATATCACTAATAATAAATCAGAGAACTCTAAGTTAGCAAAATGAAATGATTGTTCGTATGTACAATGTGTAACATTCTAAAGCAAAAGGAATACATTTAATGATTTAGAAAATGCAATAGATAGGCTTAATATAGACTCAAGATCACTGCTTCTTCTTGTCACCACTAAATTAGTAGAAAGCAATTACTATACCTTTCCCAATATGCAAGCTAATAAAAACAAACCATCGATTAGAACTTATGCTTGACCAAATACACTAACAAAGCCTGGCTACGTGTTAGGCAAACACTTATTAGTCAGTTACTGTTTATATCCATCACCAAAAACTGTACTATTCCATATTTATCTTTGTCATACACATAAGTGCGTAAATTTTACTAATTTACATGAACTTTTGGAGAACAGAAAAATGTAATCTTTCCTTTGGTGATGAAATTACTATTTGTTTATTGCGTAGCATGCAGCAAGCAATAATTATGCTTGCACTTTTAAATAAGCAATAATAAAGCGTTCACAAATAAAAATAGTCTAGTTTTCTCATTGTGTCACAGATTGTGAGATTATGAATTTTTTTATATGAGATATTAAATTATATAATGTAATGTTTGCTAGACTACAAAAGTGGCATAAGTACATGTATATTAAATAGATATTGTTCAAAAGATTTGTTTATACACGAATTATTAGTAACGACATAAGAATCGATGCTATGAAGTAGTTCTATTTTTTTAGTCTCTTGCTAAAAATATAGTTTTAGATTATTATAATACATATAAATAGGTGTAATAAAAAGTCATAAAAGACAATACTTTGAAATTTTTACTTAGCTCACTTTCGTACTTATTAACACACATATCATGTGTACTTACTATTAAAAACATAATAATTTATTTGTTAGGAGTTAAAACATATACCAGATATATTACTAAATAAGTAAATATTTAATAAATGCTTACTCAAATAACAAATAATACATTTACATAAAATATTGGGAAAAAATATGATGAATAGAAGTAGATGTTTTATAAAAAAAAGTAACGTACAATATCAAAATGATGTTCGAGAATTAATGGTAAAACTTTTCAGCATTGAGCATATAAATACTAAGAAGCTTTACATGCAAATAACAACAAATTTCCAAGACAGGTACGTCAACGGCAGAATGAAATAAGAATCAGTGGTTTTTCTATTATGTCGAAAATCAGATATATATACGTATTTTTCATATATATACGGTCTAAATATGTATTTGGTTCATTTGTCCGAGTATACGAAGAAGTATTATATAGAATACTACGAATTTCTATCAAATAATTTCTTCGTTTTCGTTAAAAAGCATGATCGCAACTATTAGTACAGATTACACTATCACTCTAATACATCAAATGTCTATAATTTTATAAAGCCTTAAAATTACTTATACTAATAATAATTTTCAAACCACAATCCATAGAAATACCATTTTATGTAAATAAATCATTTGACATACGAATGAATAACTTGTGGTGTAGTCGACTTTGAATTTATACGTGACAAATCGAAAGTGTAAAATGAATAATGTGTTTATTAAATTAAGTAGAACCATTTTTATTCTATGCTGACTATGCTTTGCACCTACATCTTAACTTTGTATGCTAATCATGTAATATATAATTCTTATGTATTATGAAAGGAACCTAATGTTATGTAAGATATAAAAGTGGCATATTACAGATTATTTGAACTCACCACCTTCAAATACAAAAATATTCCATATCCCATATATATACAAGATTTTCTTAACTATTTGTACCACCAAGAAAAAAAGACAGCAAAGTTTTTAGGCCTTTTATTCGTGAAAATAAGTATTATATCTCGGACTTTTCAACTAAACATATCTATATTCACATTCAAACTCATCAGAAGAAACGTATATACTACAGATCTGCACAGAAGTGTTGAACTATACTATTAGTGATAAACTCAACAGAAGAAATTGCAAATTTTTTTGGACAAATTTATCGTATAACACGTAAATATATATTAAGTATATTTATAATATATTGTTATCATAAATATCAACGATATAACAACTGTTTCGTAATAAGGTTATATGAAGAAGACATGAAAATCTCAGTTAGAAATGATTTCTTCGTGATGAGTATTATTAGTGTTATTGCACTAAAACTTTATGTTGTATTTGAATTTAAAATATAGACAAATGATGTTCGATCAACTTAATAATTACCAACGAATATACAAACGTGTAATAATTCACAAATTTTCAGTACAGAATACATACAGTAACAGTAATATGTACAATTACTTCACTCTTTCATTATATATATATGTATATATACTAACAAGAGAAGTATAAATTCTCCTTGATAAATTTGTCCAGTTCTGAAAGTAATATGTTCTATGATACACGAAATATAAACGAATGCACTCAAGACAGAGAAAGAGCTACCTGGTCAACTTTGAGTATTTCACAGATGAAATTAGTAATCATCGAGGTCAACATCATCAAGAGGCTCATCAGCCTGCAGTGACTGGAAATCAACTTTGTAGCGGAGGATTCCTATGCATCAAGATATACTCCATAATTAATATTAATGTTTTCAACCTTTTCTCAATACCATTTGCAATATTATATGAACTCGTGTAATGTTTGATTAAACCTTTCTTGTAACTTTTTAACACCACACTTCTATTCGGACTACGGTTAGAATATGACACTTAAGAAAGTAATTCAAGAATAATCCCTAATTCTGAATTACACTTTACGAGATGTTAAAACATTTGTATATACAATCGCTAAGTTGCACACGTTTAGTGAATAGTTAGTTAACGTGGAATCTGCCAGTTTTCTGTTAGTACACACATTGAATAGACGAATACAAATTATTGTTCCATATGTATGTTACTTTCAGTACAGTTAAAGTTAGTAACGTTACAGAACGAATGAAACTGTAAACTTACCTCCAATTCCGCCAAAACCTCTTACAAATTGAGAACCTTCCTGAGATTTGTCTGTAATAATTTCTAAGGTGGCACCAAAGCTCTTATAATTATTTGCAAGCCATTCGAGTAGAGGTTGACACTCCACGAGTTCCAATTCTACCCCGCTCTAGATCAGACATAAAATATTCAATATTATTTATTTATTACTAAATAATGAATATTATCATTACATAAAGTACCGGTATCTGAATTGAATTTTTCAACCCACCTCTTTGTCAGTAAAATGAGTTTTGTCTTTTTCTTGTTCCGGTGTTAAATGCGAAACTTTCTCTTCTGCATTTGTATGATTCTTTAAAACATATCGTTGGATATCTAAGTTCTCCCAACAAATGAGGGTCTCCACACTGCCTAACTCAAGTGCTCTTAATGTATCTTCTACACCGAAGCAATATTTTCCTGTATCTTGTGAGATTTCGTCAAAATAACGACCTATATAATACAAAATATATCATTAAAAATTGAAAGAAACTACCACCCATTATGTATCATAGCAAGTATATGGTTACCAATTAATTTCTTTTCTTGGATAAATTTTACATTTTGTAAGGATTCAGCAGCTAATTCAATAGCCTGATTAAAACCATTCTCCCCGCCATATGAAACATCTACTAATTTTATAACTTTTCCTTGCAACCTCTAAAAAGTAAAATTCAAAATTATACCTAATGTACATTAAAACTACATACTACAGTAATTGTATAAACTCACTGGATCAAACATATCGGATTGACTAAGTTCTGTTTTGAAATCAGCACTACCCGCTAAAATTAAACCAGCAATATTAGGTTTATCGTTACTAATATAGAGCTGAGTAGCCACTTCTGCAACTTTTCGAACATAGTTGTGTCGTTTTTCCATTCGTAACCGAGCAAAACGGAGTGCGGATTGACCACCTCTGCCTAAAATTAAAAATTTTATGAATTATCATAATGTCTTAATATAATATTAATGAAAGCTGTTATTTATGTACCATGCTTCTTTGGAAGATCTACAGTAAATTTGTGTAATACTTCACGAGTATTTCCTTGTAAAGTACCAAACAATGCCCCATTACCATCCATTACTATAAAACCAAATTTGTTATCATCTGCAAGCAATGCTGTGAGAGCTTCAGTATGAAACTGGAAAACAATAAAATGTGTATAAAATTTAGCTTATTACTTTTAACTACAATCAAAATTCTTATATATAGTTTAGACAGTACCTTATTATCACAAAGATAAAGTGATGTATTGATAGGTTTAAAAGGTTCAAAATCAATGTTGACCTTCTTTTCTTTTCCTTCTTCTGTTACAATGGTACCACAATATATAACCAAGCCATTCGGAGGCACTAAAACGAATAACAAACAGTTTATATAACTAAGGAATATAATATGATTATCTCACAACTATACATATGTTTAGTGTACAAAAAAATTTATAATTTCTATTTAGCAACTAGATATTTTCTTAACATACAGTATAGTTACAAAGAATTGTAATAGTTGGATAAATATAATTACCTTTAGTATACAATTTTAACCTATGTTGGACTGATGTGATTGCACCCAGAACAGATAATCTATTTACACGCGATTTAATATTCGATGCTGTACCAAACTCATCTGCTAACATTTTGCTTACTCTTGATATTTGGTCTTTTGGTGGGATAATCAATGAAATCATGCTTGTCCCATTCCTGTGAACAAAGATAGTTTTCTATAATATTAGATCAATTGTAAGTAAACAATACCATGCAGGATGTTTCCAAAGTTCTAGTCCTAGTTCTGCTATTTAATCTAAACGAGTCTGAATATGCTTACTAATTAAGGGTATCAGTTACTTTTGTTTGTCTCATTTATTGCTTAAACATTAAGTATTTAACTAAACATTAACTATTTAGAGAAATAGAAAACCACTTAAAAGTCCAAGCATTTTCATTATTTGAACAAATTGGAAAGAGTGACGAATCAGTGGACAAAGTATCTCACAGAAATTCCTCAAAGACAGTCTAAGAAAGTCTGTCTTTATCTTGATAGAGATTACATTAAAAAATGTTGTATTAATTCTAGAGAAATGTGAATTAATGAGAAAATTATAGACAAATCTCCAGAATTTTGGAAATATCCTTCGCATATTATAGGAAATCTGCTTACATAAGGTTGTTTTAGCAAATAACATAACATTGAAATAAAAACCATATTATTGAAATGTGATAGAAAATACAATAAAAAATACAATTATAGAACAAATGCAGATGTGTTTGTTGGAGTCCCAAAAATCTATAAATATTTTGTATTTCACGGGATCACGTGAAATTCATTTGCACAAGAAAAACGAGAAATCCGTTACTTTCCATTTACCACGTAGACTTTAAAATATATGTGTAAATAGAAAATCGAACAGCTGATAACGAGAAGACGCAGCAACGTAAATTTCGACCTACTTACCCTCTAGCCATTTCGAGACTTTTTATAAGTTTCTTGATTTTCCAGATTTCGACATTGCGGTCGGCGGAAGTCTCCTCGTTGGACATTGCTGCGCGTTATGTCGCGTGGTCGTGGTTTATGGGTCCTTACCAAATTAATCTTTCACCGCCGATGAAAAACGAAGTCTAGAAAGGTGGTTCAAGTCGTCGCGAGAGTCCGAATTCACGAATTTTTTCCTGAAATGAATGATCAATCCGTTTATCGATGCATCTGCTTCAATCCAGTTTATACCGGATTATGTCAGACAGAACGTGTTCGGAAACGAATTCTCGTTCTGCTTTATAGTGAAACGAAACTCTCAGGCTCTTTGCTTTCCACTCACTCACGTATCAGCAATGTCGGTGTTTGCCACGATTGTAATTACAAATGTTTAAATGCAATTATTGTGACACAGCAGGTACCACGCGAATGCGAACCTCGGAATGCACACGTCGGCCATGCACAGCGAAACGTCAGTATTTCGATGGACGTACTGTACTGTAGGCAACTGTAGGATACAAAATGGGAAGCAAAAAGATTGAAGAGTTGGTGCGCCAGCAGAGCCTCGAAGCCGCCTTTCGTACACGAGCGCAGCCGCGTTTACATTGGCTAATCCGCAACACTCACTTCGCACCGCTCAATGCTTCGTTTGCAATCACTTTTAAATTCGCACATTTATTTGTCGTTTCTCTACATCGATCACAAATTGGTATTAGTGTACCAAACAATTAATTCATTAATTTAATACATGCATCCATACATATTATACAAAATATCTGACTACACGAAACTAACGAACATGAATGCTTAAACCATATATACTTATAAGCCTGGCACAGATAATTTTCCTTCAAGAAAAGATAAAGGAATACGTGACGTTACAAGTTCCATAGATGTATAAGCACAGCCTGCTCTAGTAAATACTTACTAGCCCTATTGAACAACGTGGCAACACTGTTTGTGGACGGATCGGGAGTCCTATTTTCAATAATGGGAGTTTTGTATTAGGAATTACAATTGACTTTTTTTCATAGAAAATTATATTAAAATACACGATTCTTTATTAATTATGTATAAGCAATATATAAATATTATAAATATTATTCTACGGTAAGTAGAAGTGATATTAAAGTATACTAATATTTATAACCGTGGTATATATTTTGTAAATAGACTCTCTGTATATAGTTTGGTGTTGTGATACATAATACTTGAAATATTTACAGTGGTTTTAAGAAAATATAAGTATGGAGCAAAGTAAAATCATCTTTGAATTAAGACGCAACATTTGAAAATGAATGAAAGGATATATAAGTTAATAGAAACCTGAAATAGACAAAATTATTCGTACGAAGTCAAAGAGGTTAAGTGAAACGTTGGAAAGAGATTGGATAATTAGTTAAAATATATTATTGTTTGATGCAATTTCTAAATTACGTAAGTAGCATTAAAGTCTCAAATAAAATGGTGAGAGTATTGTATTTGATGCATCAAAATTGTTATAAAAATATAATAGGTTTAGTAATCATCACTGATAAAAATGCCTACATGCGCGATTAAAGGCTGTGTGAATAGAACTTTCAAGAAGAATTCTGCACAGGAGATGGACGAAAAAGTAACGAAAACCTCTTTAAATAGGTAAGCATGAAGAAAATAAGTTTCACATAAAATAATTTCTTTTATACTTAATTTATTTCTTAGGCATCCAAAAAGTGGCATGAGACGCCCATTATGGCTAAATAGTTTAGGCTTAAATAGACGAGTCGACTGTACCTAAAGGGTATGGTACGTTTAGATCATTTTAGGAGTCTGGATTTTGATAGATCCTCCTTAATGTCTAAAAGTTTAAAACCACATGCTACACCTTACGTATGTAATATTTTGTTATGAGTGCCATATTATGTCTTGTGAAATGTTTGTAAAATTGGTTATTTTTAATTAAAGTTTTAGAAGATACAAGAGAAAGAACCAATGACGAATACAAGGAATTATCAAATGGAGAGAGGAATCAGAGTTCATTTTGTTCTGTATGCTTCTGTAGCTGTAAATGGAGGCCCAGAACGAAGTATTTGTTTATATCTTTTCGGTTAATACAAACAAATATACCTGCAAATATATTGAAGATTAATATTGTACGACCGCAAACTCTAGTAGAACATTGTCAATGCTTAAACTGTTACAACTTTGCGAAAGAAAATCGGAAAACGATCTAATTTGGCTTATCATAAAGAGTGAAACTTCAATTTCTATACACTTAAGTTATGTTTACGGTAATAGTTTTGTACTACGAGGTCAACGAGCAAAAGAAAACAGTGTACATCAGTCCCGTTCAGCAAGCCTTGCGGCGGACGAGGGCGTCAGCCGATGCCCGCAGGCATAGCTGAGGGCAATGTTATGGGCAATGTGACGTCAGCGGGTAAAATATTGTCGTTCGTGAATGGACAGCTTAAGCTTGTCTCACGCGTGTTAGATACGAAGAACTTGAAAAAAGAAAAATAAGAAATAGCGAGATATTACGGCGATAGATCAACAGATTAAAGAACAATTTTTCACCTTTGACCCTTGAATTTTTATTGTCAGCGTAGTCTCCTTTTGGATGCGCCAATCTCATACTTTTCACGAAATCAAAATTTAGAACAATGAAAGACGACGGTCCATTCTACAAAACGAGCCCAAGTAAACTATTGTCGAATTTTTTTGCAAAGTTACATCAGCTTGAATATAATCAGTATTTTTCTGGATTTTCACAAATCGTTTGGAATATTCATTTTATTGATAAAGCTCTTTTTCTATTGCCAGATTACCACTAAAGCTGTTCATCGTGATGCCTTACCTACCCAAGGGACGTCCACGATCCAAGACCTGAGCAGAGTGAAAGAGAGCGCCAGCCAATACCAGAGATTAACATCTAGTTTCGCGGTCAACCTGGTACCTTGACCAATCGGTTACCGAAACTCCACGGGAACTTACGTTATGCGTTTCTCTGTGCACCTGTACAAGTAAATATACTTTTTGTACCTCCCGATGCTTTGTTTTGCTCTTGTGTTTCTACATGTTACTTATTGTTCTTCGTTCTTATCCTAGTCGCTGTACATTATTGATGACATAATAAAGATTCACAATGCAATAAATCACTGTCTTGCACCAAGATTCCCTTATTATTACACGAATCGTTGAAAACAGGATGAACATTTGTTAAGAATATTTTTGAACCCCTTATTCTAAGTAATAGATGATAAAAATGACGAGGCCAGCCTTAGGATTAGCGGCGCGATGAGCTGTTAAAAATGCTATTAATAAATCTGGAAAATGTTTGTTTAAAACCGTGAAAGTTCGCGAGCTTTGCGAGCTTCTTGCCAGTGAACTGTGTGGATCTTGCGAAGACAAAATCGCGAGAGGAAGAGCATCGATTAATTAATTTGCTGGCTCTAGGTATCCATATTCTCTCCATTCCATTATACATGCACGGATTATGTAAAAATATTTACATAACGCACCCATTCATCCATCTTTGTCTCTCTGTCTCTCTCTCTCTCTCTCTCTCTCTCTCTCTCTCTCTCTCTCTCCCCCTCTCTCTCTTGTCAAATTAGAATCGTCTGCTCCAGAAGAATATTACAAAAAAGTGTGCAACACATATCCTCGATGCACGAACGTATAACTGTCCACGCTTTTGCTAGAGCACAGAATGTAGATAACTACTAAAATTGATATACAAATGTTATAGGTACATCGTGTCTTTAACATTTCTAAATCCTTTTACCAAGAATTTTGGTCTTTTCAGGCAGAACTATCACGAAAATCCGATAATGCCACGAGAGAGGTAAACGTAGAAATAAAATAGTAAAATAAACAGCGTAAAATAATTAAATGTTAACCATCATATAGATACATACATAATCGTACATATACACAGGGTGAGGCAACAACTATTAGCACCTCAGATATCTTCGAAACTATAAGTTTCACAGAAATATTTGCTGAAATAAAATTGCACAGTACGAAGGGGGCCATCCGGTGGCGATAATAGTTTTTTGCAGGTGGAGGTATTTCGAACATTTGGAGGTCACCACCATTTTTTTAAATGGATCGGTATGTTTTTGCTTCCGTATCATGATAGAGGATCCTAAACCGAGTTCAACGACCTATTACATAAGGTCATCGAAGGTCATAGAAAGTAGAGAAAGGCGATAATACTTACGGTTTTGGTAGGAAATGAAACATACGTTTATAGTAGGTGGTCGAAATGATGACCATCACTGTAAATGCAACATTGGATTCTTTTTACGATTGACTGACTTGCAAGTCTTACAGCGTCAGAGCTTATTATTAATTCGCTGTTGCATATCGTAAGGTGTAGTTGGTACTTGTTTGTACACTTTCTCTTTCATTGTTCCCCGCAGAAAGAAATCTAGAGATGTTAAGTCTGGTGAACGAGCTGGCCACGATATTGGACCGCCGCGTCCGATCCAACGATTTCGAAATTTTTCATCGAGTTCCCTTCACGTAATCAATGAATAATGTGCTGCACAAGCATCATGTTGATACCACATGGTTTGTCGTGTAAGTAAAGGTATCTCTTCTAGCAAAAGACCCAATGTATCCTTCATAAAATTAGCATAGATGTTGTCATTCAAATTTCCATTGATAAAATAAGGACCAATAATTTTATCACCTGTGGTACCGCACCATACATTCACAGACCATTGCTTTTGGTGTTCAACCTGTCGCAGCCAATGTGGATTTTCCGCTGCCCATAAATGCATGTTGCGCAAATTAAGGGGTTGTATACAGACAGAATTTTCAAAAAATCGATTGTTTTTTATTTCATTTTCGTAATGTACATATATTTAAGTATACGCACAAAAAATTTCAAGTCAATCAGGCAATTATTTTCGAAGTTACACGCATATTTGTAAAGACGTGTCAGAGCGTTTGAAAGTAGGAGGCGATCTTTCGACGCGTTTTTCTCGAAACTGTGTTTTCAAGTCGGTGACCAAGATTTCTCGGAAACGGCTGAACCGATCACTCTCAAATTTTAACACAAGCTTCTTAAGTATATTTTTTAGTAATTAATCGAAGCTTTTTGCTCTCCGATGAATATTTTTTTTTATAAACAATTTAAGGCCAAAATTTTGGTGAAAAATCGATTTTTTTCTTTGAAAAGCCGCCATTTTGTCAAAAAATTTTATTTTGTTTATTCCTTCGATTAATTACTAGATTATACATTTCTTTAACGAAATCAGTTTGGTTTTTTTATTTTTGATGATCCAGTCCAGAGATATAGTGGTCACCGCAAGGCGCCATTTTTAGAGGAGCTCCAGGAGATCAGCTATAGCAGGTTTCAAAATTATTATTTTTACAAATAAAAAATGTTAAAATACAGTTAAAAGTTACCATAATATGTGTGTACTAATTTTTACATTAATAGATGTAAAGGTCTTCTCCTGAAAAATGTTTAAAAAATCGCTTTTTTTGGGCTTCCTAACTGTATCTAACCCCTTAACATTCCCGTGATTTGTGAATGTTGCTTCATCAGTAAACAAGACGGTATTAAGAAAAAACTCATTGTTTTGAATCTGACGTTTAGCCCATCGACAAAACTCAACGCGATTCATGAAGTCATTCCCATGCAATTCTTGGTGAAGACTAACATGGTACGGATGAAAGGGCCTAGCCGATTAAGATGGTCAAAAGTGCCCTTAGACTTTTTCAATGATTGATGAACCATTCGAAAGCTGACCAAGAAAAACCCCTCTGAGCAAAATTTCAACCCCCTATCTTACTCGTGAGGGTAGTTACAGGGTAAATTAGATTTTGAGCTTTTCCGCGCATTTTCCGCACTCTGATGCTGCCTAAAATTCTGAAAAAAATGTGGTATATTTTGGACCCTAAGGCAGATTTTTGAGAATTTTTTCAGATTTTTTGGATGCAAACTGTGGTCGTAAAAAATGAAAAACCTCAAAAAAATCGGAAAAATACAGGTTTCTCAAAAATATGAAAACATGCTATTTAGCTGTTTAGTGCCCCAATATAGTATACAGAGACGGTGCAAAATGCGAAGTACGCTCCTCCTACTAATGCCAGATTCGCGTTCAATTTGTCGCGAACTAATACGAGGATTTCTAGACACAACTGCGAGCACATCGATTTCCATTTCTTCGTTAATTACTCGTTTCTGGCGTTCACTTTTACGAACACTCAAAACTACCGGTTTGTCTAAGTTTATCACACACATTTTTAAACGTTTGACGGGAAGGCTGAGACCGATGTGGATATCGTTCAGCATACAAGTTTTTCGCCCTTACAGAATTTTGTTGGCATTCGTCATAAATAAGAAGCATATCGACTTGCTCTTCAAACGGATACATCGTGCCGGATTGACCGATTTATCGATACTAATCTTATCATGTTTATCTGATTCAGCAAACTTATTAAAGTGTCCTTCAAGCAGTGTTCATTCTCAGTGAAGTAAACGGTAAGAATTACGCCTTCCTCTACTGTTTACAATACGTATACGTATGTTTCATTTACTACCAAAACCGTAAGTATTATCGCCTTTCTCTACTTTCTATGACCTTCAATGACCTTATGTAATAGATCCTTGAACTCGGTTTAAGATCCTCTATCATGATACAGAAGCAAAAACATACCGATCCATTTAAAAAAATGGAGGTGACCTTCAAATGTCCGAAATACCTCCACCTGCAAAAAAACTATTATCGCCACCGGATGGCCCCCTTCGTTCTGTGCAATTTTATTTCAGCAAATATTTCTGTGAAACTTATAGTTTCGAAGATATCGGAGGTGCTAATAGTTGTTGCTCCACTCTGTATATAATGTAAGGTACTAAAACCTATGTTAACTCGAACTGCGCAATACCGTAGCGCAGTAACGAGAAGTCAAAAGCAGCAACTGAGCCTTCTGCAAAACGCGCAAATGAAGATCGGCTTACACCCTGAGAACCAACGGGAGAGGCATCACACCATGCCAAGCAATGAGAAAAGATGCTAACTCCTTAGTAAAAGGACCCTGACGACAAGGAGTCGACCAAGTCAAGAAAAGACTAGAAGATGCAGGGTAGAGACTCCCAGGCCAGCATTCTGGGAAACGTTGAATGGGCCATCTTATAAATAAGGGGACCAACTCCTCAACAAGTCAGTAAGAAAACCATCAGCGACAAATCTACACTCGCAAATAACGACAGTAAATTAGACCGCGAAATCGCTCCAAGTTCCGCGAGGACCACCCCGAAAACATACAGAACCAACCTGAAGATTGTATTTCAGTAATATTACTATAGTCTACTATTATTGTTGTCACTGTAACCCCGATACTTGTACTCTTGTATATCTGCATCGTAAATAATATCTGTAAACTTGTAACATCTGATTCAGCCTCCTACTTTAAATATATTTATAAGTTAGTTGTTAGCGATAGAAGGGTACAACCTTTATTTAAACGATCCTCAATTACCCGAACCGTAGTCGGTGAATGCAGGTAGGTTCGAAACTGCGTACTATCCCCTTAAACTCATAATTCACCCCACTTGGGATGTAACACTAAAAACAAGCTTGTTTTAACATTCCTACAATGTAGAACAAAGTTGCCAAATTCGTACTGGTCACCTAAATCGCAAAATAATTCGCTTTTATTTATTATAAAGTTTTTCTTTTAATCAGGTAGGACTAATGTAACTTTTGTGAATTATAACATTATTATATATACATATATTAATTAAATCTCCTGTATTCAACATTACCTTTGCGTGCACTTAAACCTATTTTATGGCTACTACTTTTTTCTTTTGTCCACGAATTTAATTAACAAACTATTGTTTAAATACTTTGAAAAGGGTTGAAGAAACATCCCTTTGCTAAAGGGCTCGGAATTTTTTAAATAGCACGATATTAGCAACGCGTCTCTACATTCCCCAATTATTAACCTCTATAATCCTGCAGTGAAAGACTTTCAATTAATCGCTTGTATAAAACAGTTTTCACGATTTTTTCTTTCTATACCACTTTATACATACAATGAACCAGTAATTATTTACTTTAGGGGCTTGCTCACCGATTGTGATGACCTTGAAATATGTTGTCAAGGTCATGATTCTGAACAACTTTTTCCTATACATGTTACCGCCGCTCGCCTTTAGTTTACGAGATATTTGCAAAAATGCTGTTATTAAATACATGTTATTTATTAAATTAAATACATGTTATTTATAATTCAAAATGCCATTTTATGCGTGAAATTTAATTGACTGAATTTAATCGTATAAATAGACGATGATAAAACATAATGAAATTATTTAAAAAAATGCATTTACTCGGCAGGATTTGAACCCTGATCGTTCGGCTGAGAAGTTGCCACGTTACCGTCGCGCCACACCGATTCTTATAGTCTAAAAAAAATGTGGCATTATATAGGCAATAATGAAACTTTAATCGTCAATATCTCGAAAACTATTGAGTATCTGCCCCTATAATGGTATATAATCGTGAACAGAAGAACGAGATCTATAAGTGTACAAAGTTTCAACAGAATCGGTGACCCGAAGGTCGTGGCCTCTCCTTTTAGCCTTAGAGTCAGGCCTCCGAAAGTTGCGAATTCGTTTGCTTGTACGGTCTGGCTTGCGATTCAATAGCGATTGTTAGCGTGCCATAAAACTCCAGATGTGACACAGAACACAGGTAGGTGTGCTGGGCGCTACGTCACCAACGCACTAAAGGCCTGAAATGTGGAAACACTTCTGTTTTTTCAATGATCGTCGCAAAAAATTGTTCTTCTTTAAATATGGATGGTACTATGGTATTGAGTTGTAAAAGAGAGTTACACAGAGCTGCAATGCAGCTCATAAAAAAATAGTAGAACGGTGAAATAAAATTATTTAAAAATAGTTCTAATATGTTTTTAAAGTCATCTAGAGTAAAAATCCTATGGTGCCGAGGTGGAAAAAATAATTATTCATGAAAGAAAAATTTTTTAAATTAATAATAACAGTAGCTAAATATACGAAAAAATTTAAGATAGTGCTGATGACAATAGCTCATTATTAAATTAATATTCAGTATGGTCGCTTTTAAACTTCGACATAAAATTTGTATTTGTTCGAATTTTTCCGGGTTTATCATTTTTTACAACTAGAATTTGCTACTACAAAATTGAAAAAAAATAAAATACGTATCATTACAGTTAATATTATACTTAATTTATATTAATTATAGATTTTGTACACACGATTTACATGTCAGTTACATATTTCATATAAAACAATTAAGCTGTACGTTCTAATCCTGGTTAAAAAAATAATGTGCGTTCGGTTTCAAGACTGTCAAAAGACGGCCCTGGTTTCTTTTTCTTACTAAAAGACGGCCGGGGTTCTGATCCAGAAAGGACGGCCCAGGTTCTTTTCCTTGCTAAAAGCAGAAAAGACGGCCCAGGTTCTGTGCCATGCTAAGGCTGAGCAGATGTCAGCACTATAACGGGATCACGAAAAGCCGGCCATGAGCACTCTCACATCCTCTCTGTACTTGTCACAAAAAGATATACAACTTTTCAGCGATAAATCAATCATTCGAACGATCAAGTTGCGAACGATTAGAAATCCGATATTTAATGTTACACAATCTAATATTTTTATATTTTTCCCCGTAGAATATCGTGTTTATGGCGACCACATTACGTAGAAGCAGAAAGTGAAAAGTTGCTCTGTATATGATAAGGTGAATGAAATGCATGAGAGTTAGCTGCTAAATACATATGTAGGTTTACCCGGCCTTTTAACTGGCCTTTAAACATGTGCAGTCTTTAATGTTCTGTGATTTTGTCACACCTTCCCGAATCGAAGATTTGAAACATATTGGTAACTATATTCTACCTGTATTTCAAGTATTACATAATGCTATATCATTCTAATAATGTCCATAAAATTCTATAGAAACGCTTTACAGTTTTCTGCCTTTAGGTTATATTTATTTTGAACGTATATAGTGTTTTTCTTATCTGTAAATAAGATGTTATTTGCGTTTGTCAACGGTTTGAAGTTCATTTTTATAATTAACATATTTGTCCTCCAGATTATACTACTTTTATTTCTTAATATAATTCAGTATAATTTTTTCATTTTAGGATTTGCATAATCAAGGAACAAACTGTTCTACAATGAATGTACGACACTTTGTGGCAATAGGTGCAGTAGGTACCTCTATCGCATTAACAACGTTACCTCATACTATCTACTTAGACACATTTAGACAATTGAGAGCTAAGTATCGGTAAGTGTTTGAAAATATTGAAAGTTTTCTAATCGTTATGTAATACGTATTTATTTCAATGTATTTTTAAATTAGCGTGAATCAAACAGAAGAACCAGTTAAGGAAAAGTATCTAAAAAGATTTGAACAAGTCATGGGCGATCTAAAGTTATCAGATGAAGATAGGAAGCGTCTAAAGTTATTTTATGTTAATGGTTATGATATATTTTCTGCTGGACAACTGAGTAGTGAAAAGGGTACAGGTGTAATTGGGATTCCGATGACTTATGAATATGAAAATGCAGGAACAGTAGACAAATATAAGATACTTATAAAAAATCAACCTCTTGATTATTCCAAGCAAGAGGCAAATGACTTCTTAGAATCGATAGTACTTTCAGAAAATGCTCAAAAGTATGCAATCGCTCGAGAAATTTTGAAACTAAAACACAGAAATGTACGTAACGAAGCAATACTGCTTGGAGCACATGGTTTCATAACAGTTGCAATATATGATGCATTTAATGGGCTTTTCAATCTATTTAAAGAGAAAAAGCTATATCGCTTTTTATTAGGTACTTTTATCTATAGTGCAGGAATTTTTCTTTGGATTGCAATAAAGATTGTAAACAATTGTGAAAGAGATCTTAAGATTGATAATCAGTTGCTTTTACTTGGTTCCAAATATATTGAGGGTGCTAATGAATTTTATAGTAATTTATTTCGTAGAAATATGGCTTTGAAATTTATTTTGGGAGACAAAAGCTCACTGTCCAAATCGTTTATGTATGAAAACTATTTTGCATGGCACAGAGGCCTATCAATTCCTGAAAAAAAAAGTTATTTCAATGCGTTATTACGAGAAAGTTTAGAACTGTAATAATGATCTTTGTTACTTTAAAATTATTCTATATAGTAAAACAAACACATTTTATATAAATATAATAGAAATTGTATGTAGTAAAACTCATTTGAGCAATACATAATATCATTATTAAATTGACTTTATTCATGAACATGTAGTAATTACATAATTTATGTACATATTACAAGTACATTGGTCATGGTTATTACCTTTACGAAATAAAATTGTATAAATTTTAAAATGAAATTATATTACAAAATATTATCTAGTTTTGATATCCTTTACACTTTATAACATAATGAATCTCAAGAAAGAGCACATGCACAAATCGCAGGCAATTCTTGTTAACAATAAATGTTTAGTCTGTTGGTAGATTTATAAATAGTTATAAAAGTTATTAAGAACGTACCATGTTTATGGATGAATAGTTCATATTTGTCCTTGTATGGTAGAAGATATACTAGAAAGCAAAATCATTATACCTTACCACGTACCTAACTGGTAAATTATGAAAAACTTTCTATTGTATATTATGTATTCTCTATGTTTTCCTGTATATCTATATCTATTATTCTGTATTTATGATGGCGAAACAATAATTGCGTTTTCCATCTAAATATTTTAAAAATAAATATGTTACAAACTAATATACAAAAATACTTACATAGTGTGAAATTATATACATTATTTTGCACTATGTAAGACCCAAAGAACCAAGCTGAAATGGCAAGTAATTTAGGGTTAGAATACTTCAATTTTGTTTATATCAATGAGTTTGTTGAATATCTTTACCAGTGTCATCTTATCCTCTTCTTTTTTAAGTATTTTTGTTGTTTGTTCTTGGTCAAACTTAACGACTGCAGCGATCACTCTGGCTAGCACCATTGTTTCTCTTCCCATCATGTACTCTAATAAAATATTTCTAAGATACTCTATCTCTGTTGACTCTTCTAATGTATCATGCCCTAACTTGACTATTTTTCTAAGTTCAACTAGCTCTCGTCTTTGAGCTGTCAGCGTTTGTTGGAGAGTATGAAAGGAACCAGTATTTGATTGTACTGCTGCCATTTGTCTTGATAAAATACGTTTGAATTTAAAAATCAATTTTTCTTCTTCATTGAATAATACGACGCTTCTTATTACACGATCTAATACAATGTATGCAAGCATACAATGCTTTGTGTCGCAACCTCACACGCGTTCGTTTTTTGCGTTGGTATTTGTTTTAAATTTTCCATAGAATTCAACGGATTCTTGTTTATGGAAATGTACGAAGCAGTTTCTAATACATGGTAATATCGCATGAAGGTTTGGTTGCAATATAGTTCTGATTCACGCCATAGATATTACACTGACTAGTTTGCCAGACAATAAGTGAATAAAAATGTTTTTAGATTGCAATTGGTTGGAGTGATAAAAAAAATGAAAAAAATGATGATTTTTTAACTTTTTTATGTAAGCCTATAACGATAATTTAAGAAATGTGTTTTGTAGATTCCGGTGACGTTTATGTATACTGAAAATTTCAACGAAATCGGTCAACGTTGCAATGAGCTACAAACGTTTCAAGATGAGAGTTTAAGGGTGAAAGTCGCAGATTTTCTTTCGTATTCTGTTTGCGGATTCGGATTTAGAATGACAAGGTGTATAAGAATCACCCAACAGAGATTGCAAAAACCGAAAAAAGTTTTATTTTGTTGGACAGTGTAATTTAAGAAATGTGTTTTGTAGATTCCAGTAACCTATATGTATACTGAAAACTTCATCGAAATCAGTCAACGGTGCAATGAGCTACAAACGTTTCAAGATGAGAGTTTAAGGGTGAAAGTCGCAGATTTTCGACCTTGCCAGGGAAATTCGCCTGTATGTAATCATTAGACATCGGATCTTTATGCAAAATAAAAATTTTCTACCAAAATTGCAACAAACTGGAACGAAATAGAAATTTATTTTCTTTCCTAATATGTTTAATAGGTTGAAAATAATATAACAGTACTGCTAAATTTTTCTAATGTTCTCACTGTTTTAAATTACACCTACTCATTTTTGTAATAAATGCATAAAATCCGATGTCTAGTAATCATCTTTAAACGTTTGTATTCTGTTTGCGGACAAGGTGTATAAGAATCACAGAGATTGCAAAAACTGAAAAAAGTTTTATTTTGTTGGACAGTGTAATATAAGAAATAGAGATCTATCTTATTCTATCTTAATCTATCTTATTCTATCTTATTCTATCTTAATCTGTCTTATTCTATCTTATGCTATCTTAATCTACTCTTAATTATTAATATTGCGCATTTCCAGTTCCCGCATAATTTGTGTAATCCTATCCTGCGCTTCCCACTGCGTCACCCTATCGAAGCGCGACACCGTTATTGCCACGCTCCGATAAAAAGCAAATAATGCCTCCAAATTGACGTCGGCGGGGGTGGCGGCGGCAGTGGGGAGGACAGCGGCAGCGGGGGCGACTGGGAGGGTGGTGGCGAGGGTGGCGGTGGCAGCGGGTGCGACGGCGGGTTGCGTGCTTTGAAGTTGGTCTAACATTGACACGCAACGATCAACGACACCCATCAGCTTGTCTTGGGCTACCTGGACATCCCGCAGAATTCTTTTAGGCTGCTGTCGTTGGTCGTCGACTGCGACCTTGCCAGTTTCCAATTTCTCCACAGCCTCCTGCAGATTTTCCGGCGGGCTGGTAGCCGAATCCTCCATCACCGCTGGGGTCAAACTGCAAGTGCTGCATAAAATAATGTTTCCATTCATAAATTATCATATTTATTTTAAAGCATATATTAAATAGTATTTCAAATATTACCCACCGCTGAAAGCTCAATAGCATCTCCCGTTCCTGGAAGAACGGGGACAGGAATTTCAGGTTGTCCTGATACTTGTACTTGCGGACCGGGATGTCCGCCGCTTGCCCGCTGCGCACTTGACTGCATTTCAGCCTATGCTTTCTATATTGGTCTCTGATGTTCGACCATCTTTTTTTGCATCGCGCGGCTGTAAATAGAAATATTGTATAATAACGTGGCTGTTGAGGGAAACAATGCCGAGGCCAACCCAAGACATGTGGAAAAAAATTAGAAATGAATTTTGGGAGAAGTACAAATTCCCGAATTGCGTTGGCGCAATTGGCGGCAAGCGTGTCAATATTCGGGCCTTCGGGAAAATAGCGACGGCGAATTGCGTATAAGAAATTAAGTTATTAATAAAATGTTGTGCATACTAACCTGGTTGGTTTAATTCCTCGCCTATTTCCTTCCATGCAATGGCTTTATACCTTGGGTCCATGTATTTCTCGTGCGCTAAATTATACAAAAACTCCCGATTTCTAACGCACTCGATCAACCGCTCGTCCGGCATTTTCATTTTAACACTGTACTTCGCGATAGTCGGACTTGAAATGATTTTTGCGACGAGTATTCGTCGCAGGTAACCTCGTAATTTGCCTTTGAGCGCGGGTTTGAAGCACTGTCTGATGCTATTGCTGAGGTACAGAGGGGGAAGATCGCTGAAGGGTCCGCAACCGACCTACCTGAGTCGGGGTGCACAGTGCGACCGTATGTAAAATTAAGAATAATTAACTTAACCGTTTGAGTCCCAAGCGGCGCGATCGTGCTGTTGAGATTTTATGTCGAGAAAACGAAGCACATTTCGAGCATTGAGGTCGTATTTTACAAGACGGGTTTCACCGTGGCCGGGACGAGCACGTTCCTTACCTGTCCTTACCATACTGAGGTGTAAGAGGAAGGTATACAGTTTTGGGGTTCAGGTAGGTAGCTAACCCCCGTGCGTGGCATTAGCCTTTGTTGCGAGCATCTTGAGCGCCTCTAGAACACGGTGAACTCAGTATAGGAAAACCCGTGCCCGTCCCGGCCACGGTAAAACCCGTCTTGTAAAATCCGACCTTTATGGACAACTGACGGTGGGTTACCGATTGTCGTAGTCGCGCGCTCAGATTTACTGACACAAGTACATCACACAGCTCCTTTTAATGTAAATAGTACATTTTACAATAGCTAGAACCATACTATAATAATGCAATAATACGTTACAAAATAAAAATTCTCATTTAGGGAAAGCGCGGTTGCGCTGTTTGGGATTCTTCGACAGTGTTTTTTCAATACCCCCTAGGACTCAAACTAGGATTCCTTCATGTCTCATGTCTCAATTTCGGGCACAAACTTTGTTTATCAACAAGATAATGCAAGCGTTCATACAGCCAAGATTGTAAAAGAACATTTTACACGGGCAAATATGAAAATTTTTGAATGGCCAGCCAGGTTTCCAGATTTAAATGTTATAGAAAATTACAGGGCGCATTTAGCCAGTTCAATACATGTCGGTGGAAGACAATTTCGAACCCTTGACGAATTAAAAACCTGCATTGAACGGAACTGGGCAGTGTTAAGCAAGAAATTTGTTAAAAACTATATAAATCTATGCCAAAACGTTTAGTGGCAGTTATACAAACAAAAGGCGGAGTTACGAAATATTAAAACACTATTTTTGTATACATATTCTTATATTTTAACTACTTTAAGACATTTGTGCTATCATTTTGATGCACCGATTTTTTGTTTAATGTTACACATTCTCCAATAAAATTGCTTCTTCACGTAGTAAATGCGTTAAAACACATTGAAGTAATTGGTTATTCTTATTACGGAGTATACAGGTCACAAACAATGTAATATGCTACTTGAAATGCTAAATACGAACGGTATAGCACGTTCTTCCCACCTTATTGCCATCTGTAATAAACCTTGCCGAATGGCTAACGCTGGAAGAATGTTCCATTTGTAATGGAAAACAGTGGAATACCAAAAAAATGGTATTTTCACCCTTCATTTTGCAATTGTTGTAAACAAATGTTGGAAAAAACATCACAGGGATAAAAAAAATTTGGAAGAAATGAGGATATAGCCCCATGTGTCTCCTTTGCGGACATGTTTGTAAAAAAATGGATACTCTAAAATCGACGAATTTAAATTATTTCAAGCGAGCGCTGCTCCGCGGTACAACGCACAGTGGGCAAAAACGGCCTTTTTCGATTCAAAATCAAAGAACTTTCGATAGGAATGAGGTAGAGCGATGAAATTTTTTTTAAATGAAAGCTGAAACTTTGTAGAATATGGGAAAAATAGGGAGATTACGGTACGAACGTTTTTTAACCTTGAGAAAATTCGTTAAAGTTGCACAATTTCAAGAAAATTTTGTTGTCGTGGTTAATACGCGCGGAAAATTTTTTTTTAACATGCTATATATCGTTTCCCATAGATTTTTTTCACGCTGATTTCAAATCTGTTTTCAAAATTTGTCTACGACCTCTGGTTTTTGAAAAAAATAGATTTTTGTGACACAAATTAATGAAATTTTTCCGTTAAAATGACTTGATAACACACTAGTTTGAAAGTATATCGTATTCTCATATATAAAACACAATAAAAATAATAATAAAGTATTTTAACATTTTGAGTTACTTACGAAACATGGAGCACTTCACATCTCGTCATCACTTGACGTGTCGCTGTCATTACTATTGGCACTTTCTTGAAATTGTGCAACTTTAACGAATTTTCTCAAGGTTAAAAAACGTTCGTACCGTAATCTCCCTATTTTTCCCATATTCTACAAAGTTTCAGCTTTCATTTAAAAAAAATTGCATCGCTCTACCTCATTCCTATCGAAAGTTCTTTGATTTTGAATCGAAAAAGGCCGTTTTTGCCCACTGTGCAACGCCTCGAACGTACGACGTGCTCACTCTTCAAACAATTCTAATTTCGTTTATTTTAATGTGACCACTTCTCTTTAAACAAGTCACCATTTTTATTAGATCGTGTTGACTCTTATGTTTTCGCTATAAACATCCAAAAACTCATTTTCATCGGTTTGGGAAATCAACATTCCCTACGATTTCAAAAAATCCTTTGAGATTCGAATGATAGGTCATCATCGTCGGTAAAGTTGTTTTTTAAACAATACAACATTTATAATGTTTTTCTCCCTTCGTGCGGCCACGACACGGCGACCGGGGTCGCTGAGGATTGCTAGCCAAGAATATTTCGAGAAACTTCGGTTACGGCCCGGTGGTCACTAACCTATGACCCCGAGGGGTAAGAGGAAAGGTAGCTAACCCCCGTGGTGCGTGGCATAGCCTTTGTTGCGAGCATCTTGAGCGCCTATAGAACACGGCCACGGGACGGGCACGGGTTTTCCTATACCATACTGAGTTCACCGTATTCACCGTATTAGCACAGAGGACGACATTAGCGGTCGATCAGTCATGCACTCGCGATTGGCTACCTGAATCGCCGAAAACGTCGTGTCCTTGCCTGATCTTACCTTATTGAAACGTTGGGGGCTCCAAAAATTAAAAACCAAAATTTCAAAGAGGAAGCATCGAAGCACTGATCTGTAACTATTATGTTAAAAGAACTATTGTATTTACTTTTTCATCAGGTGAAATCGTTACAGCCATGAGAAATGATATAGGCACCGCTAAAGTTGAGTCATCTCCTGCGAAATCAGACACTTTTATGAGCACTGTTTCGGGTATCCTAAAAATTTGAATATGTTGTAGTTTTTGGTGACCTATCATTCGAATCTCAAAGGATTTTTAGTAATTATTTACTTTAGGGGATTCCTCACCGATTTTGATGACCTTGAAATATCTTGTCAAGGCCATCATTCTGAACAACTTTTTCCTATACATGTTCATTTATGCACTCACAAAAGAGTGTACTTCGTTAAAAGTTAGAAGATTTTATGGTAACAGCTTATTTCTTTTCTATTCGTTGAAGTATCATTTCTAGTATTTGAAATAACTTTGTCTGATTTTTCACTTTTCTTATATTTTGAGAAAAGTATATACTACACTTTAATACAGTTGTGATTCCTTCTCCGTATATTTTTTAATAGTTATTAATATTTGATGATATTCAATAGATCAATAATTATTTTTCTAATTCCAAAACTTCATTAATCATTTTGTTATGGTTCAGGGTCAGTCCCGGTACTCTTTCTTGTGTCATTTTATTCCGTGAAGGTTTGTGATTAAAATTCAATAAAAATTTATTCCAGATTCGTCCAGATTCCGATTTTATAGACAATTTAGATAGAAGTGAACTCCGCCTTTTCTCTCTCTGTCTCGCGTCAGTTGTTGCAGCCGCGGACGCGGCCGGGTGTCCTTGAGGAGTAATATGCAACTCTTCTGTTTCTGTTAAATGTTTACAAAGTAAAAAAAGACGATGGTAATTGCAGTCGAAGGTTTTTTATGGACCATAAGTTATCATCGGAAATAACAGGTCTTGATGCAGAATTAATTTATAAATTTAAAGTAATATTAGAAGTGATATGAAGCGGTTATAAAATTGATACACAAAAATTTGCAACGTATACCACAGAGACAGCAGAAATGTACGTTCGATTATATGGGTGGTATCCCATGCCACCCACAACACAAAAAATATTAATTCACGGACCAAAAGTTATAGAAAATGCAATTTTGCCTATTGGGCAATTATCAGAAGAAGCAGCCGAGGCAAGAAACAAACATTTTCGCCAGTATAGACAGAGTTATGCCAGAAAGTGTTCCAGGAAGGCATGTAATCTGGATGTCATCAATAGGCTCTTACTCACACTTCTGATCCCCTTTTAACAAGTTTAAGACAACCTAGAAGAAAAAAAAACAATGGCGTTCCTGAAAGAAAGTTTGGATTTATTTCTCCGTTTTGAGCCTATCACTTTTACAGATGAAAGCGAGACCGAATATGGTAAAGTAATATCTGAAGAAGAAACTTCGAACGCATTGTCTGACGAAAATTGATTCTATTAATTGAAAAATGTTATTTATATATTTTCTTATTAAATGTTATTTCTATATACAGTGTGTCCCACATAAATGGGAACACTTAAATATCTTTCGTATTTACAGTCCTATCAGAAAACTTCAGAGGACAAAGTGACACTATTGCAGGAGGCCATTTTAGTGGTGACGAAAAAAAATTTTTGTGAGATTTATGGGGCCACACAAACAACACTGTGATTAACAGTTAATATTGGATAACAGTTTATTAATATACCAAGCCACGAAGGCATTACACGAGTTTTCTCAACCGATCGACAACAACAAAAGACACGCTTGAATATTCGCTTGTCTTCGCGCCAACGTTCGCGCACCCGGCGACCGACTCGCGCCAAAGATTCCACGGAAGACGTGCAGTTGCACGGTGTTTTCCATACCAACACTCCCCCTCAACTGCATGTCTTACAATCCTATAATACCGATTTAATTTAATTTAAATTTAATAATCGAATGCATGTTTCGTGCTTTATCCTGCCAAATGATTTTGTAAGAACGTCCGCGGTCATTTCGCTCGTACGCAAGTGTTTTACGATTATTTCCCCTCGTTCTTGCGCTTCCCGGGAAAAATGATATCTTATATCTATGTGTTTGCTTCGGCCATGGTATACGCTATTTCTACTTAACTCTACCGCACTTAAATTATCGCAGTAAACTGTAGTTGCATTGCTTAACGGTGAATAAATTTTTAAATGTTTTAACAAATTTCTCGCATATATTATTTCTTTGGTTACCTCCGACAGTCCCATGTACTCGGCCTCCATTGTGGATAACGCAATCGACTTTTGCTTCTTACTTTTCCAGTTAATTGGACCACCCGCTAATTTCAATACATACCCAGTACACGATTTCCTATCGCTTGCATCGCCGCACAGTGTACCGAAATGCCTGTTTTTTGGACAAAATTCAATAACTTTTGTTCTGTTTATGATAGAGATATGAAACAAAGTAGGTTTTTTTGTTTATATTGAAAGCAATCTCAATATGATATTATTATAAATATAGTCATTTATTTAAACATTGAAAAACGATATTTATAAACAAAATTTGTTTTTATTGCTGGTTTTCAGTAGATGAATTCTTAGTTCAGTTCTTCCGAAACTGAAACTTTGTTTTAAACTATTCTTACATTCGTCTCCTCGAGACAAAGAAGAGTAGTGCTAATTCGTTGTGCACGGATGTACTATTTGATCTTCCTGACCGGTTCTTGCTGCATATTTTGTTAAATAACTCTGAGGTTTGCAGATAGATGCAGCTCAAACTTATACAATTCAAAGTATACTATCTTACCAATACGACGCAATCAAAATCTCAGCGGAACCTTGCGGAACTTTTTAACAAAACGTAAACAAAGTTACACTATGCACGGATGTACTATTTGATCTTCCTGACCGGTTCTTGCTGCATATTTTGTTAAATAACTCTGAGATTTGCAGGTAGTTGCAGCTAAAATTTATACAATTCAAAGTATACTATCTTACCAATGCAACGCAATCAAAATCTCAGCGGAACTTTGCGGAACTTTTTTTTTATTCTCTTCCAAAGATTAGGGAAACCAATGAAACTGAATGATTTCATTTCAGGTTAATTATTATATTGCATATATGTATTACACAATTTTTGACGATAAACTACAATTAGCCAACCCTTAGCCGTCATTTTCTGAAAAGATTATTTCTTATAATCGTCTTTGGATCATAATATAACATGAACAAGTTACGCTATGAACTGAGGTACTATTTGATCTTCGTAAAATTCGCTTACAAATTCGCTTGTAACTAATTTCCTACTAAACTTTTTGAATTTTGTTTTCAAAAAATGATTTATTTGGACATTTTGACATAGTATGAACATAGTTTTAAATCGATATGAAGCAGTGACTTTTTCGATTTTTGTTCATGGTTCGGTACACTGTGCGCCGGCCCAATTCAAAAAGTGATCGGAGAAAGTGTGGGTTAGATCGATTGTGATGACCTTGAAATATGTTGTCAAGGTCATCATTCTGAACAACTTTTTCCTATACATGTTAGCGCCGCCGCTCGCCTTTAGTTTACGAGATATTTGTAAAAATGTTTCAACATCTCGAAAAGTGATCGGAGTAGGTGTGGGTTAGGGTTAGGGTTAGAATTAACAGATTTCTATTTGAAGTGGTGTATATTTTATAACACCATTTTTTTCACTAATTTTGAAATTACATTGTATTTTTATACGTCTTTTGTTTCGATTTCTAATGTAACTAGTATTATGCCATCGAAAAATTAAGTTTTCGCGATCAAGTAGTATATTTTCGTTGCACTTGATACAATTCATCGTGCCATGGATCACTTTACTGTTAACTAAAAAATCTATCAACTTTTCTTAATTGCTGCAGATCTCCAAGAATTCGTATAGTTTCATGCTTAATACTCAGAACAAACAAGACAGTGGGTCTCAACTAATTAAAGTCGTTTTAAGTTGTGGCCATAATTTAAAATCTAACCCACACCTACCCCTATCACTTTTTGAAATGTTGAAACATTTTTGCAAATATCTCGTAAACTAAAGGCGAGCGGCGGTAACATGTATAGGAAAAAGTTGTTCAGAATCATGACTTTGGCAACATATTTCAAGGTCATCAAAATCGGTGAGGAAGATCCTAAAGTAAATAATTACCGGATTTTTTGATATCGTAGGGAATGTTGATTTCCCAAACCGATGAAAATGAGTTTTTGAATGTTTATAGCGAAAACATAAGAGTGAACACGATCTAATAAAAATGGCGACTTGTTTAAAGAGAAGTGGTGACATTAAATTAGACGAAATTAGAATTGTTTGAAGAGTGAGCACGTCGGACGTTCGAGGCGTTGCACAGTGGGCAAAAACGGCCTTTTTCGATTCAAAATCAAAGAACTTTCGATAGGAATAAGGTAGAGCGATGAAATTTTTTTAAAAGAAAGCTGAAACTTTGTAGAATATGGGAAAAATAGGGAGATTACGGTACGAACGTTTTTTAACCTTCAGAAAATTCGTTAAAGTTGCACAATTTCAAGAAAATTTTGTTGTCGTGGTTAATACGCGCGGAAAATTTTTTTTAACATGCTATATATCGTTTTCCATAGATTTCTCCACGCTGATTTCAAATCTGTTTTCAAAATTTGTCTACGACCTCTGGTTTTTGAAAAAAATAGATTTTTGTGACACAAATTAATGAAATTTTTTCGTTAAAATGACTTGATAACACACTAGTTTGAAAGTATATCGTATTCTCATATATAAAACACAATAAAAATAATAATAACGAAGTATTTCAACATTTTGAGTTACTTACGAAACATGAAGCACTTCACATCTCGTCATCACTTGACGTATCGCTGTCATTACTACTGGCACTTTCTTGAAATTGTGCAACTTTAACGAATTTTCTGAAGGTTAAAAAAAGTTCGTACCGTAATCTCCCTATTTTTCCCATATTCTACAAAGTTTCAGCTTTCATTTAAAAAAAATTTCATCGCTCTACCTCATTCCTGTCGAAAGTTCTTTGATTTTGAATCGAAAAAGGCCGTTTTTGCCCACTGTGCGTTGTACCGCGGAGCAGCGCCCGCCTGAAGTAATTTAAATTCGTCGATTTTAGAGTATCCATTTTTTTACAAACATGTCCGCAAAGGAGACACATGGGGCTATATCCTCATTTCTTCCAAATTTTTTTTATCCCTGTGATGTTTTTTCCAACATTTGTTTACAACAATTGCAAAATGAAGGGTGAAAATACCATTTTTTTTGGTATTCCACTGTTTTCCATTACAAATGGAACATTCTTCCAGCGTTAGCCATTCGGCAAGGTTTATTACAGATGGCAATAAGGTGGGAAGAACGTGCTATACCGTTCGTATTTAGCATTTCAAGTAGCATATTACATTGTTTGTGACCTGTATACTCCGTAATAAGAATAACCAATTACTTCAATGTGTTTTAACGCATTTACTACGTGAAGAAGCAATTTTATTGGAGAATGTGTAACATTAAACGAAAAATCGTTGCGTCAAAATGATAGCACAAATGTCTTAAAGTAGTTAAAATATAAGAATATGTAAACAAAAATAGTGTTTTAATATTTCGTAACTCCGGCTTTTGTTTGTAGAACTGCCACTAAACGTTTTGGCATAGATTTATATAGTTTTTTCACAAATTTCCTGCTTAACACTGCCCAGTTCCGTTCACTGCAGGTTTTTAATTCGTCAAGAGTTCGAAATTGTCTTCCACCGGCATGTATTGAACTGGCTAAATGGGCCCAGTAATTTTCCATAATATTTAAATCTGGAAACCTGGCTGGCCATTCAAAAATTTTCATATTTGCTCGTGTAAAATGTTCTTTTACAATCTTGGCTGTATGAACGCTTGCATTATCTTGCTGATAAACAAAGTTTGTGCCCGAAATTGAGACATGAGACATGAAGGAATCAGAAAATATCGTCAGTAACATATGATTTGTTTAAGTTTATTATTCTTAATTTTACATACGGTCGCACTGTGCACCCCGACTCAGGTAGGTCGGTTGCGGACCCTTCAGCGATCTTCCCCCTCTGTACCTCAGCAATAGCCTCAGACAGTGCTTCAAACCCGCGCTCAAAGGCAAATTACGAGGTTACCTGCGACGAATACTCGTCGCAAAAATCATTTCAAGTCCGACTATCGCGAAGTACAGTGTTAAAATGAAAATGCCGGACGAGCGGTTGATCGAGTGCGTTAGAAATCGGGAGTTTTTGTATAATTTAGCGCACGAGAAATACATGGACCCAAGGTATAAAGCCATTGCATGGAAGGAAATAGGCGAGGAATTAAACCAACCAGGTTAGTATGCGCAACATTTTATTAATAACTTAATTTCTTATACGCAATTCGCCGTCGCCATTTTCCCGAAGGCCCGAATATTCACGCGCTTGCCGTCAATTGCGCCAACGCAATTCGGGAATTTGCACTTCTCCCAAAATTCATTTCTAATTTTTTTCCACATGTCTTGGGTTGGCCTCGGCATTGTTTCCCTCAACAGCCACGTTATTATACAATATTTCTATTTACAGCCGCGCGATGCAAAAAAAGATGGTCGAACATCAGAGACCACTATAGAAAGCATAGGCAGAAATGCAGTCAAGTGCGCAGCGGGCAAGCGGCGGACATCCCGGTCCGCAAGTACAAGTATCAGGACAAACTGAAGTTCCTGTCCCCGTTCTTCCAGGAACGAGAGATGCTATTGAGCTTTCAGCGGTGGGTAATATTTGAAATACTATTTAATATATGCTTTAAAATAAATATGATAATTTATGAATGGAAACATTATTTTATGCAGCACTTGCAGTTTGACCCCAGCGGTGATGGAGGATTCGGCTGCCAGCCCGCCGGAAAATCTGCAGGAGGCTGTGGAGAAATTGGAAACTGGCAAGGTCGCAGTCGACGACCAACGGCAGCAGCCTAAAAGAAGTCTGCGGGATATCCAGGTAGCCCAAGACAAGCTGATGGGTGTCGTTCATCGTTGCGTGGCAATATTAGAACAATTACAAAGCACGCAACCCGCCATCACCCCCGCTGCCACCGCCACCCTCGCCACCACCCTCCCAGTCGCCCCCGCTGCCGCTGTCCTCCCCACTGCCGCCGCCACCCCCGCCGACGCCAATTTGGAGGCATTATTTGCTTTTTATCGGAGCGTGGCAATAACGGTGTCGCGCTTCGATAGGGAGAAGCAGTGGGAAGCGCAGGATAGGATTACACAAATTATGCGGGAACTGGAAATGCGCAATATTAATAATTAAGAGTAGATTAAGATAGCATAAGATAGAATAAGACAGAATAAGATAGAATAAGATAGAATAAGATAGATTAAGATAGAATAAGATATTTAGATCTCTATTTCTTATATTACACTGTCCAACAAAATAAAACTTTTTTCAGTTTTTGCAATATCTGTTGGGTGATTCTTATACACCTTGTCATTCTAAATCCGAATCCTCAAACAGAATACGAAAGAAACTTTGCGACTTTCACCCTTAAACTCTCATCTTGAAACGTTTGTAGCTCATTGCAACGTTGACCGATTTCGATGAAATTTTCAATATACATAAACGTTACCGGAATCTACAAAACACATTTCTTAAATTATCGTTATAGGCTTACATAAAAAAGTTAAAAAATCATCATTTTTTTCATTTTTTTTATCACTCCAACCAATTGCAATCTAAAAACATTTTTATTCACTTATTGTCTGGCAAACTAGTCAGTGTAATATCTATGGCGTGAATCAGAACTATATTGCAACCAAACCTTCATGCGATATTACCATGTATTAGAAACTGCTTCGTGCGACATTTCCATAAACAAGAATCCGTTGAATTCTATGTAAAGTTTAAAACAAATACCAACGCAAAAAACGAACGCGTGTGAGGTTGCGACACAAAGCATTTTATGCTTGCATACATTGTATTACACAAATTATGCGGGAACTGGAAATGCGCAATATTAATAATTAAGAGTAGATTAAGATAGCATAAGATAGAATAAGACAGATTAAGATAGAATAAGATAGAATAAGATAGATTAAGATAGAATAAGATAGATTAAGATAGAATAAGATAGATCTCTATTTCTTATATTACACTGTCCAACAAAATAAAACTTTTTTCAGTTTTTGCAATCTCTGTGATTCTTATACACCTTGTCCGCAAACAGAATACAAACGTTTAAAGATGATTACTAGACATCGAATTTTATGCATTTATTACAAAAATGAGTAGGTGTAATTTAAAACAGTGAGAACATTAGAAAAATTTAGCAGTACTGTTATATTATTTTCAACCTATTAAACATATTAGGAAAGAAAATAAATTTCTATTTCGTTCCAGTTTGTTGCAATTTTGGTAGAAAATTTTTATTTTGCATAAAGATCCGATGTCTAATGATTACATACGGGCGAATTTCCCTGGCAAGGTCGAAAATCTGCGACTTTCACCCTTAAACTCTCATCTTGAAACGTTTGTAGCTCATTGCACCGTTGACCGATTTCGATGAAGTTTTCAGTATACATATAGGTTACTGGAATCTACGAAACACATTTCTTAAATTACACTGTCCAACAAAATAAAACTTTTTTCGGTTTTTGCAATGTCTGTTGGGTGAGTCTTATACACCTTGTCATTCTAAAACCGAATCCGCAAACAGAATTTCTCTATCACGCAACGTTTTCGAAAAAACTTGGTTTTTGTAAAAATGAATAATTTTGATGAAAAATGACGTGTTACGCAAAAACTAAACACGCGAGAAAGTTCAAGTTTGAGTCAAGAGATAGAGGGGACTCTCCTCTACATATAAATATAGTCAATTATATTTTTATGTACTTCCTAATAGTTGTTAAAGTTTGAAAATGTGCCGACGCGGGTACTTTTTACGCTCTATTTTTGTTTTTATGTGAAAAATCCTTTATCTAGCAGAAATTTACTATACAGGAATGCATTCTACAGACATTTCTGGTAAAGAAACCATTCACGAAAAGTATTTGGTTCCCTTAGTGTACGAGAAGGTTAAGAAAATATTTGTGTGTGTGTGTTGACATCTTGTGCGCGACGCGTTCGCGCCAGACGGCCATTGCGGCCTTTTCTCGACTCGCCAGGGCCGTCGATATGCGTATTCGACGTTGGTACCACTCTAATGTGTCTTTGCTTACTACACTTAATTAAATTAATTTTTTTCGTCTTTTTGGCTGACAAGCGTTACACAAAATGATAAAAATACGAGTTGTATTCACGTTTCATTGTGGAAATGCTTAATAAAGAAAATTGAATAGAAGAACTTACCTATTTCCGAAGAAGAATCTCGAATGTCCATTGGTATTACGTTTATAAAGATAAGACAACAATTACTGAAAATAAAATTTTCCAGTCACCGCATTGCTGTCTCTCCTTACATTGTAACCATTTTGTAGTCGGTAGGCTGTAGTTTGAAAAAACATTTCGTATGTCAGAGCTTAGTTTCGGTTTGAAAGTCGAAGTCAGTCGTGTTAAGCATTTTAAATTTGCATTTCTACGCGATAAAATATCATAAAAAACTTTATAGTTATTTAAAATATTTTTAAATTTATTTACATCGGAAATACGTAAGTTTTTCTGTTCAATTATCTTTATTAAGCATTTCCACAATGAAATGTGAATAAAAAAAAATTATTTAATTAAGCATAGTAAGCAAAGACACATTGGAGTGGTACCAACGTCGAATACGCATAGCGACGGCCCAGGCGAGTCAAGAAAAGGCCGCAATGGCCGTCTGGCGCGAACGCGTCACGCACAAGATGTCAACACACACACACAAATATTTTCTTAACCTTCTCGTACACTAAGGGAACCAAATACTTTTCGTGAATGGTTTCTTTACCAGAAATGTCTGTAGAATGCATTCCTGTATAATAAATTTCTGCTAGATAAAGGATTTTTCACATAAATGCAAAAATAAAGCGAAAAAAGTACCCGCGTCGGCACATTTTCAAACTTTAACCACCATTTACAACTATTAGGAAGTACATAAAAATATAATTGACTATATGTATATGTAGAGGAGAGTCCCCTCTATCTCTTGACTCAAACTTGAACTTTCTCGCGTGTGTAGTTTTTGCGTAACACGTCATTTTTTTTTATCAAAGTTATGCATTTTTACAAAAACTAAGTTTTTTCGAAAACGTTGCGTGATAGAGAAATTCTGTTTGCGGATTCGGTTTTAGAATGACAAGGTGTATAAGAATCACCCAACAGGTAATGCAAAAACTTTTTGGTGTTGGACAGTGTTATCGTTATAGGCTTACATAAAAAAGTTAAAAAATCATCATTTTTTCATTTTTTTATCACTCCAACCAATTGCAATCTAAAAACATTTTTATTTACTTATTGTCTGGCAAACTAGTCAGTGTAATATCTAAAAAAAAAAAATCAAATCATTTGGATCAATTTTGAAAAAGTTATGCAATTTTTAAGAGTGTCCACTTATAATTGTCCCCGACTGTATATTCACGCGATAAGGGTTTTGGACGTATTGTTTCGGATTTTGTTCAAAGGCTATAGCCGGTTTTGGGGGTCAAATCTGCATTGGAAGGTATTTTATTCTAATTTGCGGCATTCGATAGACAAAAAAAAAAGATACTTTCAGCCAAGTTTTAGCCCGATAGCTCATCTGAAAGGGTAGTTATTGGGGAAAAACGAAAATTCAGTTTTTGGCCCAGTTTTCCCATTTCATGACAATTTAAAATTCTGAAAACAATCTGACACATTTCGCACACCAAACCACGTACTCTGAGCCGATTTCAGATTTTTCCGTTGCAAACTGTGGTTGTAAAAATCGAAAAACACGAAAAAAAAACTCGGGAAAATTCAGATTTCATATGGAAAGCTAAGAGACACTAGAATAGAATTAATTTAGCAATTAGGTATTTTTCTAAGTATTAGGTTGTCCGGAAAGTTCTTTTCGTTTGTTTTTAACAGGTATTATAAATTGGATCAAACGACTTGACATTTTTTGAGCAATTAGAAGAATTGGTTTTCCAAATGATGTGTAAAAAAAATGTTGAAAAAATTGCAATTGGTAAGAATTACATGAGAAATTAAAAATGGCACTTTTCACAACTTTTTTCTTTGAGCCTGTAATGAAAATTTAAAATATGCGTTTTGTAGATCTATGTTAATTATAAACATACTGAAAATTTCATCGAAATCGGTTGATGCAGATAAAAACGACACGCATCTCAAAATGGTAGAATTTGTGGATTTTAAGCAGAAACTGATAGAAAGTCGTGAAAGACCACGATTTTCACCACTTCGTAGCTTATGTGTATATTAATCGATATCGATGAAATTTTCAGCATGTGTATAATTAACATACAGTGAGTGTAAAAAGTATTCGTACACCTATTGTAGGCTTAAAAAACCATGTATTTTTCTCTATGTAATTGCACACATGTTTATAAAACGAAACATAATTGTAATTGTTATATATTTTAACTACATACTCGCATATAAGTATACTTGAAAAAGTTTAACGTTAACGAGAAAAATTAGAAAGTATGAGAAGCGTCTCTAAATTGCCGCGCAAAAAGTATTCGTACAGGTAATAGAATGTATGTACTTGAAAGGCGTCCGATGGTTTATATTATGGTCTAGCGAGACACGATAAATAAAATTAATAATGGTATTAAATCATGTGGGAGTCGCCACATCTTCTCGATATTCCTCGTGTTTACGTCGGACGGTGGTCCTAAAGTAATTCACACGTCGCAGAAACTAATGTTCATCAGCATCTGACCTTGTCTGTCATAAAATTTATGGGCTTAAGCTAAGGGACGAACGGTATAGCAGGTTGTACCCTCATTATTGCCACCTGTAATACACCTTGCCTAATGGTAGTTTTGGAAATGGAAGTTTCAATAGAATTTAATGAAAAAAGGGTGACACGTATTGTTAAGCGTCTGTAAAAACAACAATTTTTAAAACATCGGAACATCCATTGAGATTCGATAGGTCATCATCGTCGGTAAAGTTGTTTTTTAAACAATACAACATTTATAATGTTTTTCTCCCTTCGTGCGGCCACGCCACGGCGACCGGGGTCGCTGAGGATTGCTAGCCAAGAATATTTCGAGAAACTTCGGTTACGGCCCGGTGGGCTCTAACCTAGGACCCCGAGGGGTTCTTACCCCTCGGGGTAAACGATTTTGAAAGACAGTAAACGGTTTTGGGGTTCTGGTAGGTAACCCCCGTGGTGCGTGGCATTAGCCTTTGTTGCGAGCATCTTGAGCGCCTATAGAACACGGTGAATTCAGTATGGTATAGGAAAACCCGACCCCGTCCCGGCCACGGTGAGACCCGTCTTGTAAAATCCGACCTTTAACGACCGGTGTACTCGTCCCGCATTGTCTCACTCGCATCTCCGACGGAAAAACTTTCATCAAGGTTATCAACACGACAGAATCCAATATCACCCTTCCTATACCGATCATAGAGCTGGAGGAGGTGGAAGAAATTGTGGAATTCGCGGAGTCCATTTTTTTTTTCCTAATTCGCTAAATTCAAATTCAAACTCCAATCTCAATTCTAATTCCAACTCGAACACGAGCTCTACTACAGTCGGAGACAAAAATACGTGGACAGTTAGTGGAAACAGGTAAGAATGAAGTTTATCGAATTAACATAACTGTTATAAATTTAAGTTTTACTTATTATACAGGGTGGACCACCTAAGTAAGGCCACCTAAATATCTCCTCTAATTGTGGGGATACAAAAAATATTTTGTATGCTATTTGAATGGCTTGAAAAAACCATTCTATTGCAAAAAATATTTTTTTTCTAGGATATTTTTTTCGAAGTTTACAATGTTATGGATGTTTTTTTGTGTATAATTGTATAATTATTTTTATTGCATCGTGTAGCTGATGTTAAAATACGTTCAGTTATGTACATTACATGACCTTGAAATGACCTTTGAGTTCAAAAATTAAATGGAAACAAAAAATTGTCTATCGAGACTTTAGAGACGAAGAAATCGTTCGGGAATCTGTAAGTGTAAATACACATGTTTACTGACAGACAGAATAACACACAGAATAATAACAGCTTGTGCTGCAATTAATCTCACAACATTTGAAAGAGCCAGAGAGTCTCTTATTCTAAGTTTCAAAACATGTATCGATGCGGAGGGGCACCATTTTGAGCATCTATTACAATGATAATTAGAAAAATAGGTTCGTGAAAAAGTATTACAAATTTCATAATGGGGTTTCGTAATAGTGAACACGTTTATTTACTCTTACAGATTCCCGAACGACGTCTTCGTCTCTAAAGTCTTGATAGACAATTTTTCGTTTCCATTTAATTTTTGAACGTAGTCATTTCAAGGTCATGTAGTATACAAAACTGAACATATTTTAACATCAGCTACACGATGCAATAAAAATAATTATACAATTATACACAAAAAACATCGATAACATTGTAAACTCCGAAAAAAAATATCCTAGAAAAAAAAACATTTTTTGCAATAGAATGGTTTTTTCAAGCCATTCAAATAGCATTGCAAAATATTTTTTGTACCCCCACAAGTAGAGGAGATATTTAGGTGGCCTTACTTAGGTGGACCACCCTGTATAGTCTTATAGTGCATACCCTAGTAGCACAAAAATATTAGATAGATATTTTTTTCAAATATTGGAAAAATATTTTTTAAGCCACATTTGTTCATATTAGAAAAATATTGGATCTGAATATTGTATACATGTACAAGAAATATAAATTGAATGTTTACAAAATATAAGCTCAATATTCAGAGGATATAAAATAGATATTTAAAAAATATAAAGTAAATATTAAAAAAATGTGAATTCAATATTTGAAAAATATAAATTCAATATTTAAAAAACATTCGATAAAATTTTCAAATTTAAGAAAATATTACAAAAATTAGAAGCTATATGAATATGTATTACTTTCTGCGCACTGTTTGTTGAGAGAATATTTTCTGTATTATCTGTATTTGGAGAAAATATTCTATTTCTAATATTAAATAAAGATTTGTTTTATAATGAGAAAAAAATATTTTTTTCATGATATTAACCCCTTGCACTACTATTTATTTTCTGATTATAATGGTTAGAAATTCTTCATCTTTCGGAATTTCATAGAAAAAAAAGATGGTTTCTATTTATCGTATGCCTATGTTTTCTCCAAAGGATATATATCAACCACAACAAAATAGAATTTTATTTCGATTTGAAGGAAATTAATAACGTTCACATTTATTAGACTCTATTTGGAATTCTTAAAAAATTTTTTAGTTTTCTTAGTAGTGTACTTACGGCCATTGTCTTGTTGAAAGATTTTTACGCAACCCATTTTTACCACTGCTTCTTCTAAATTTTCATTTAGTATATTAATATACTTATCTGTATTCATAATTCCGTCAATTTGTACTAACGTACCGATACCGTTTCGCGAGAAACACCCCCACACCATTAATGATCCACCGTCAAATTTAACTGTGGGTATAGTAAATGATATTTTATAGGCTACATGTTTTTTTCTCCAGACTTGTCTTAAGAACTCTTTTTGCCGCAAGTCAAATTTACATTCGTCGCTGCAAATTATATTTTTCGAGGAAGCTAGTGGCATATTTACATTGTAACATAAAGGAGTTTGCAAATGATAGGAATCGGAGTATCTGGGAACACAGGATATATTTTCCAAAAGGCAGACACATTATTACAATTGGTGGAGGAAGACAGGTTTGATATACAATATGGGTTTTACCAAGGAAGGGAGAGACAATGCTAGCAACGGCAATTAGTAAAAGATTTAAATAAACTCCGCGATACCACCATTGGGCGTCCGGTTTATTTCAACCGTACTCTCCCTCTGGGGCACAACGATGACTCTATCTCGCCGTTTTTCTCATGTCCGTCCGGCGGCCGGGCTTCATGGCCGTCTTCTCCGAAACGTACAGGGTGTATAAAAAGGTTTGATTTTGGCAAGCGTAGGCGTATTCTACATCTTCGGATCGATGAAGATCTGTAAAAAAAAGTTGCCGCAAAAGTGTCCTTGACCTTGAATTTCAAGGTCAAATTTTTTTTTATTGCATTGTATTCTACTCATCATGAGGATAAAAAGTGTCGAAGGAACCATGGGTCAAAACTTGACCGTTCTCATAAAAAATAATATTACAGTTATTACTAATAAAGTAAGCAGTTACTATTATTATTATTATTATTATTATTATCAATTACTAACGTAATTGATCACAATCAATATTACCTTTCAAGTCATGAAAGATGTTCATCTTCTATTTCTTCTTCTAACAAAAGCCAAAGAACCGATCCCAGCGAAACACGAGAAAACTCGTGAGCGGTCCTTAACAGATGAGACGCGAACACGAGAAAACTCGTGAGCGGTCCTTAACAGATGGGATGCGAAACACGAGAAAACTCGTGAGCGGTCCTTAATGTGTTAAGCAATATTAATCGGAATGGATCGGTTGTTTGGCTTAGAAGAAGAAATAGAAGATGAACATCTTTCATGACTTGAAAGGTAATATTGATTGTGATCAATTACGTTAGTAATTGATAATAATAATAATAATAATAATAGTAACTGCTTACTTTATTAGTAATAACTGTAATATTATTTTTTATGAGAACGGTCAAGTTTTGACCCATGGTTCCTTTGACACTTTTTATCCTCATGATGAGTAGAATACAATGCAATAAAAAAAAATTTGACCTTGAAATTCAAGGTCAAGGACACTTTTGCGGCAACTTGTTTTTACAGATCTTCATCGATCCGAAGATGTAGAATACGCCTACGCTTGCCAAAATCAAACCTTTTTATACACCCTGTACAGAGGAACCAGGCGTCCCTACTCTCAGGCGGCCAGGAGCTACCCTGTTCTTTCCTCTCGGCGGGCGGCCGGCCTTCAAGGCCGTCCTCTCCCATGTATCCAGAGAGGCGTCCAGGTGCATCCCCCTGTCCTCTCCTGGGCTGCTGGGCGTCCGATAGCATTGCTTCGTACTCTCCCATCCTGCAGGCGGCCGTGGTCTTACCTCGTCCTCTCCCACAGGTGCAGCAAGAGTGATTGCTCCGCGGTAATCGACCGGTATTTATATCAGCTCGTTGCTAACATTATCAATAACGCGTTACTAGGAAGAAGCTTCTAGAAGTTTTGCCAGTCCCCGCGGTTCCCCGCGAACCGCTTGCCACACTGCTCCAGCGCAATTCTTCTGTTACATCAGGGGGGGCGTCGAGGAGTCTCGACGTTGAATTGTTCTTCGTCGCGTTACAAAATGTTGTTTCAATATCCATTGCAGTTACATTTTTTTTTAGATTTTGCTTCAAAATAATCAAATACTTATTTTTATCCATGATTCCATCAATAAAGACCAATTTTCCAACTCCTTTTGACGATATACAACCCCAAACCATGATACCTGCACCTCCGTGTTTAACTGGTGGATTTAGATTTTTAAAATTAAGATCTTTTTTTTGATTCCGCTTACGCCACACTATTTTTCGTCCATCGGATCCATATAAGTTTTTGCTTTCATTGGCGAAGACAACATCGTTCCACCACGATTGTTCTTTGCTAATAAATTGTTTTGCAAAGTTTAATATTTTCTTTCGATTCGCCTCATTTATATAAGACTTTTTGCGTGCAGGTATCATGGTTTGGGGTTGTATATCGTCAAAAGGAGTTGGAAAATTGGTCTTTATTGATGGAATCATGGATAAAATTAAGTATTTGATTATTTTGAAGGAAAATCTAAAAAAAAATGTAACTGCAATGGATATTGAAACAACATTTAAATTTTACTAAGACAATCATCCAAAACATAAATCCCGAATAGTTCAGGAATACTTCACCTGTATTGGTCACCTGATTAAAACCCGATTGAATGGGATCACCTGAACAAAAAAATTCGACAAACACCAATCAGGTCAAAATTTAAGAAGAACTAAAGCAACGAATATTAGAAGAATGGAAACGTATCTCACAAAATTATTTACAACATGTAATTAAACAAAAAGGCTATCACACGAAATACTAAGATTTTGAAAATTGCATAATATAAATGTAATTTTTATGTAAAATCATTGTATCCAATTAAGTGTCCGAATATTTTTGCGACGTACGAATAACTCATTTCTATACACATTATTAGTTATGCGGTAAACAAATTAATTTAAATAAATAAAATTTATGTTTTCATTGAAAAGAGACTATAATTTATCATAATAATAAACAAAAAATCTGTTAATTTAATTCTGGTTAAATATAGAGAGTAATAATGGGTAGAACACTCTGGTGTCCGAATATTAATAAGAGCCACTGTAAATAAGCAAATGAAGGAACTCTTGGAAAACGAAATTGTCACTCCTTCCGTGTCTCCGTGACCCATAGGGTCTATTCATATTTACCGGACGCCGGATGGTTTTACATCCGGCATCTAGGCCAAATCCTTTGTTACCGACGATCTGGCGAAAATCGGACGCTTTCGCTTCGTTTTGGACTATACCCATCCGGCGCCGGAAGGGTCGACTTCGATGAGCTTCCCTGCTGTGCGGGGCAAAAAAAAAAAAGGTTTATGAGCTCTACAGCTCTCCTTAGGTAAACTATCGGTATCTCTCTTTTACAACGGCATGGGGATAGGAGTCGTTCCTGCCTCTTCGTCAAACAGCATCGCACGTCCTTATATATTAACGTAAATTATACATATATTGTAAAAACGAGAACAGTTGTTATTTTTTTTCATAAGAAATTATATACACTTGTTACAAAGGGGATCATTCCATGTGTATTCGATCATTCGTTGGGGTCTTGGTCTCGAATTTTAACGACATTGAAATATATTGTAGATCGAGCGAAAGTGGAAGAAATCCGAAACAATACTCGCAAGAGTGTTCGATATCGCGCGGAATGACTCAATTACCTAATAATTTCTAGAACAAAAAGAATTAATTACACGTAAATTGCATCGTTTTGTCTCACGACACGAAAAATTGTATATCTCCGTGGCAGAAATGCGATGGCGTATCTATATCTTGTCCAATGGGACGAGTCAGCAGACGTAAACATAGCTACTCGAGTGCGACAGAGTTGAAGTTACCATTATACAAGATAATTAGCAAAGGACGCAAGCTGGTGCTTCGCTGCCTCGGTCTCGTTGGACGGACCATAGGCACGAATGCGAGGCCGATTGGATCATAGTGCAAGGGACAGGCCTCTTTTCACACGCATTTTCGGCTACAGTCCAAATATTGGCTACAGCGGTCACACATACTATGTGGAGTGTGACGTCGAAGCCAAAACACTGGGACTACGGGCGCGGCTGTGATGGGCCAAACGATAGACTTCCCAAAAATGGTGGCACGGTACAAATGGCGAAATTAAAATGGTTTTATTTTTGTTTGGTTATTGTTGCGTCGTAAGATCTTAGGCGCCAAATGACAAGCACGCGACCAAGGCCAGGTATAAGAATCCCTATCGACAACGCGTACCGTCCATGGGCGTCGTAAATCTAAAATCCTTCCGAATTTACCTGCCGATTTCGTAATTTTTAAGCCAACCGAGAGCAGCACATGTTGAGCCCTGTACACCGTTAGCGCAGCAAGATTTATAACCGTGGATGCCTGCAAAACAAATGTTGCAAGTAAACTCTCGCTTTTCCAAATTTCCACTATTTCCACCGCCTTTCGACACCCACCTTGCAACCAATGAATTGTAATCATTTTATACTTCTTTTCCGGAGTTTTGACTCCTAATCATTTATATTTTTATTTTTATTTATTTATTTATTTTTTTGTTTGTTTGTCCCGTCTCGTGTGAACCGTTATTTCGTAACATTGCAACTCGGATGAACAATCATCTTGTCTACACTCTGAAAACGGAGATTCTGTTCGGATGCTGTCGTGGCATCCGCAGCCGGATGCTCTCCACAGAGTTCGCATTGCGTCTTCCAGAGCGTCCGGCTGCGGATGCCACGACAGCATCCGAACAGAATCTCCGTTTTCGGAGTGTAGACAAGATGATTGTTCATCCGAGTTGCAATGTTACAAAATGACGGTTCACACGAGACGGAACAAACAAAAAAAATAAAAAAATAAAAAAAAATACTCGGCTGCACAAATTAATTTTAGCACTGTTAAATAATATCTGTGCTTCTGTCTTTCTTCATGCAAATTCTGTGATTTGTTGTGCGTATCTCCTCGCATTGTGTTAAAATCTCTACGCTTTGGTATATAATATTTTTTGTTACCGTACATTATTGTTTAGGATTTCTTCCGCTTTCGCTCGGACCACAATATATTTCAATGTCGTTAAAATTCGAGACGTAGACCCCAACAAATGATCGAATACACATTGAATGATTCTCTTCGTAACAAATCTGGATAATTTCTTAAAAAAAAAACCTTCATCATAAACAATTCTGGGCTTTGCTAGAATGGAAGACGCAATGCGAACTCTGTGGAGAGCGTCCGGTGCGGATGCCACGACAGCATCCGAACAGAAATCGGATGCCCATCGGCTGTCCGAATGGCCTACTGCGGATGGCCCAGCTCATTGGCATCCCCGGGGTGTAGTGGGGAGTAAACTGTTCGGGTGTTAGGTAGAAAACCCCCGCTGTGTGCGGGTCTTAGCTTTTGTTGCGAGCATCTCGTGCGCCTCTCAAGTGACCTTTTTATGGTTCCGGCAAGTATGAAGTAGAAAATGTGGAGTCTCCGTCCGAAAACGGATGATCCGGCAAATATGAATAGACCCATAGGGTCTATAACAGCCCTTTGTGGATTGTTCCTAAAAAGCCGGACGAGCATGGCAACAAACGCTGGCGTATGGTAATCGATTTCCGTGCGCTAAATGAAAAATCGATCCCAGACGCATACTCCCTTTTTTATTTTTTTATTTTTTTTTGTTTAAGGGCGGTGGGGGAATGCTATTTATGCACACCCCCCCTAAAGATGAAAGTCGGGGAGGTAGTGTTGGGCTCGGCTTTCTCAAGATGAATTTGAGAAATTATAATTTGCCTTACGCAGTCGCCATACCAACTAAACCCCCACCGCCCAAGGGCACCATCCCTTCTTCATCGGCCAAGGCCGTCAAACACCACCCGAGGAACCGCTTCTCGCATTACTTCCCGAGTGGTGTCATGAACGGTTAAAACCGCGCACATGTTCTTCTCTTTTTAGACGCATACTCCCTGACAAGCATACTAGTAATCTTGGACCAGCTCGGGAGCGCAAAATACTTCAGCGTCTTCGATCTCGCGAACGGGTTTCATCAGAGCATTTTCTATACCGTACTGGCACTACGAATTTAAAAGAATGTCCTTCGGTCTCCGAAAAGCTCCCACCACCTTCCAGCGGTTGATGGACAATATTCTAACAGGACTCTAGGACACGGAATTATTCGTGTACCTGGACGATATCGTCATATATGCTCGAAGTCTTACCGAGCACAAAATTAAATTCGAGAAACTCGCTGGCAGGTTGCCACAAGCAAACTTGAAATTACAACCCTCAAAGTGTGGTCTCTTACACCGCGAATTTGCATACCTTTGGCCACGTCATCGGGGAAGACGGAGTAAAACCGTGTCCTAAAAAGATAATAGCAGAGTAGATAGATGATGCGGGTTCTGCCCCACACCAAGGGGGGGGGAGGGGGGCAACAGCATATTGTGAAATGTAGTTTATAGACAAGGGGGGAGGGGGTAACAACATATTGCGAAATGTAGTTTATAGAGAAGGGGGAGGCGGAGGGGGCAACAGCGTATAGCGAAATGTAGTTTGTAGACAAGGGGGAGGGGGGTAACAGTGTATAACGAAATGTAGTTTATAGACGAGGGGGAGGGGGCAACAGTGTATAGCGAAATGTAGTTTATAGACGAGGGGGAGGGGGCAACAGCATATAGCGAAATGCAGTTTGTAGACAAGGGGGAGGGGAAGGCATTTAAGTGCAAAACATTGTTCGAGGAGTCCATTGTTTGTATATACTAGCGAAATGCAAATTAACCAATTACCGTATCTTCTTAAGCGTGACCATGACATCGATTTAAGCGACCACATCGTTACAACTTTGTTGTGTATTACTGCGTCCTGTGTCGTATACGGTTTACCGTATACGGTCACCGTTAGACGGTGACATCTTCCATCATCGTTGTAGCAACTATAATAGTGCATAGTGCATATGTAGTGCTGTTTTTCTAATGCACTCTTGCCAATTACCGTATCTTCTTAAGTGTGAGCATGACATTGATGTTTTTATTTTTGGTTTAAGCGACATGAATCTAGTTTTGCATATACGATGGGGGGGACGTAGTCAAGGATAATTAGCATTCTTATCTTTTTGCTACCAGATGCGGAATCTAGTTTTGCATATACGATGGGGTGGGGGGACCTAACAATGTATTTTCTACTACTTTGTGCGACACAGCGTTGTTGCAACTACAGTAGAAATTCTACTGAAGTCAGTCTTTTGGTTCTTTTTGACTGACTTGGGTAGGGAACGTCGGAGGTACTCGCCGGCGTCACGAGGTGCTGACCGCGACCCTCGAGAACCGTCGCGGCCACCACATTGTCGGCTATATCGGTGTGAGACCTGAAGACCACTACTAATCCAATTACAAAACTTCTTTATTTTTCGTTATATTTTTATGAAACTTTTACCAACATATTCGTGGCATTTTTCTGATTAAAATGATACCAAATATGATATAATTCCGATGTTATTTACTTGTGTAACAAGCGATAAAAGTTTCGAACGCAGAGGAGGACAGCGTATGGGAAAGAAAGAGACGCAGAGAGTCGCGGCCGCCGGCAGAGAACAAAGCTCGATGTGAGCGAAGGCCTTTAAATGAAAAATTTAACTTCTTTATTATTAATTATTTTTTTATGAGACTTTCACCAATATATTTGTGGCATTATTCTGATTAAAATGATACCAAACGCGATATAATTTGGATCACATTTACACTAATTTTCCGTCAATGTAATTATTATGGGAAGTTGTAACTTTCATCGTTCATTATACAGGTAAATATGTATCATCGGAATTATGTCATATTTGGTTTCATTTTCATTACAAAAATGCCACGAATATCTTGGTGTGAGTCTCATAAAAAAAAATTGATGATAAAAATAAAGTTAAATAAAGTTTTTATTTAAAGGCCTTCGCTCACGCGAGCTTTGTTCTCTACCGGCGGCCGCGACTCTCTGCGTCTCTTTCTTTCCCATACGCTGTCCTCCTCTGCGTTCGAAACTTTCATCGCTCGTTACACAAGTAAATAACATCGGAATTATATAATATTTGGTATCATTTTAATCAGAAAAATGCCACGAATATGTTGGTAAAAGTTTCATAAAAAAATAATGAAAAATAAAGAAGTTTTGTAATTGGATAGTAGTGGTCTTCAGGTCTCACACCGATATAGCCGACCCGTGTGTGACCGCGACCGACGGTTCTCGAGTGGTGTGAGGTGTTCCACTGACATCAGTAGGGAACGTCGGTACTGACTTCAGTAGAATCTTTACTGTATATGCAAAACTAGATTCTGCAGTCGAGGTCGCTTAAGTAAATGTTACAGTCGCTTAAGAAGATACGGTAATTGATTAATTTGCATTTCGCACAAATAGTGGACGCTAAAATACAAAGATAAAATTAGATGACCATGAAAAGTAAATTAATGCCTTCCCCTCCCCCTTGTTTACAAGCTACATTTTGCTATACACTGTTGCCCCCCTCCCCCTTGTCTACAAGCTGCATTTCGCTATACACTGTTGCCCCCTCCCCCTCCCCTTGTCTTTAAACTACATTCGCTATACACTGTTGTCCCCCCTCCCCCCTTGTCTATAAACTACATTTCGCAATATGTTGTTACCCCCTCCCCCTCCCCCTTGTCTATAAACTACATTTCGCAATATGTTGTTACCCCCTCCCCCTCCCCCTTGTCTATAAACTACATTTCGCAATATGTTGTTACGCCCTCCCCCTCCGCCTTGTCTATAAACTACATTTCGCAATATGTTGTTACCCCCTCCCCTCCCCCTCCCTCTCCCCCCCCCCCTTGGTGTGGGGCAGAACCCGCATCATCTATCTACTTAGCAGTTAAAGAGTTTCCTCGCCCCAAAAACGTTAAGAGCGTCCGCGAATTCTTAGGACTCGCGGGCTACTACCGCCGATTCATAGATCAGTTCTCATAAATTTCTAAACCAATGACCATCCTCCTGAAAAAAGATCAGAAGTTCGAATGGGGTTCGGAACAGGAGTCTGCGTTAAACGGGAAGGTTCGCCAGGGACTGCCCTTAGATCTTGAATAGACCCAAGCGAGACCTAGGGATCATAAAGTCGTAACGGTTAGGCCCGCGTGAGTCTGCCGTCAGATGTGGATGAGGACTATTGGATTATTGGCAATAATAATGCAACTGCCAAAAGAACAAAAATGAATTTCGTTGTCCATAAGAAACACTAGTTTTTCTATCTTAGAATAACAGACCAGATGTCATCGGACCCATAGGCCTGGTATTTGTCGTACCCGAGGGCCAGGGCAATAAACGATGCAGACTTGGGTTTTTCTTTATTTCAAATGGACGAAGGAATTTCTCTTTCGCTCCTGCTATATTCTTTTCTTTACTTCGCGTCTGTTAGTCGAACTGTCTACATAGATCGTCCTTCCGCGCTGTTTAATAAAACAGTTTTTTTGGAAGAAAAATTCTCTAGCATATTCAATCATTTAGATACCAATTCCTAACAAGGACTGACCAGACCCGCGCAGAGCAGACATACAAAACAATGGGAAAAGGGACACAGGGAGAGGTTGGAACGCTTTCGAGGATTTCCGCGGTGTAAGGCGTAAGGCGTCGCCAAGACCGCCACAGTACGATTACTGTGTAACTTACAAAACCGGTAAGACAAATTTGAATGCAGACGCGTTGTCTCGAAATTCCGTATCAATCTTGCCTCTATCCACCGCATCCGACTTCTCAGACTCCGTCATTTTCGACGCCATTTCTATCTGCAAAGGATCCGCATCTCGGAATCGGCAGCCAATCAGCACGCCCGAACCGCCATCACGTTCCTTATCTCCAGAACCTCGTCTCTCGCCGACCCCTGACCGTCCACTTACTAATCACCCCTTACGCCTACAGCGCGCCCCTCCTCCAAGACCATCGCCACGCGACACCGTTCCAATCCTGTTATCACGCGGAATCCCTCCCACTCCCTCCCTTCGTCCAATGACACCTCCCCATCACCGCACAGTGGGGTATTTACACCGGAAAGTCGGAAAAAATTACTATTGCATGGAAACCATTTTCAAATGAGGCACAATATAATTGTAATGCAGAATGTATATACAGGGTGTCCCACATAAATGGGAACCCCTAAATATCTTTCGTATTTACAGTCCTATCAGAAAACTTCAGAGGACAAAGTGACACTATTGCAGGAGTCCACTTTAGTGGTGAAGAAAAAAATTTTTTATGTCGTGTTTTTTAACACGTTGACTGCCGGACGGATTTTTCATGATTTGTCCCAGGCGCCAACATGAACTTTTCATTATGCGATGCATATTATGATGAAATATAGTTCCCAGCAAATAATATGAGTTATAAAATCATGTTTGAAGCATTTTTTTTGGTGGGGGTCACCGGTGCCCCCCCACGGCGCTGTAGGCAAGTATTACTTTTTTTTTTTTAAACAATCGTGCTTCGGTTGCTAAGTGATTACCCTCAGTGTTTCGAAAAAAAAAAAAAAATTATTTTGTATGTTCTATAGTGCATTAATTTCTTCAAACCATTATAGTAACAATGGTATTATTGAAAAATTGATCAGTATCCATATTTACTATAATCATGTACTTTTAGTATTGACCACGCCGCCGGTCACCGGTGGCCTCCACGGCGCTGTAGCAAAGTCGAGTGCCGGTCACCGGTGACCCCCACGGCAGTTAACGTGTTAATGAAATTTCAAGGTCACCGATGTTTTTTTAAGTGGAATAGTATTTTTGGTAATTATTTACTTTAGGGGCTTCCTCACCGATTTTGATGACCTTGAAATATGTTGTCAAGGTCATCATTTTGAACAACTTTTTCCTATACGTGTTACCTCCGTTCAGCTTTAATTTCCGAGATAATCGCAAAAAAGTGTCAACATCTCGAAAGGTGATCGGAGTAGGTGTGGGTTAGATTTTAAATTATGGCCACAACTTAAAACGACTTCAATTAGTTGAGACCCACTGTCTTGTTTGTTCTGAGTGTTAAGCATGAAACTATACGAATTCTTGGATGTCTGCAACAATCAAGAAAAGGTGATAGATTTTTTAGTTAACAGTAAAGTGATCCATGGCACGATGAATTGTATCAAGTGCAACGAAAATATACTACTTGATCATGAAAACTTAATTTTTCAATGCCATAATACTAGTTACATTAGAAATCGAAACAAAAGACGTATAAAAACTTCAAATAGAAATCTGTTAAGAAATCTGTTAATTCTAACTCTCTCTCTCTCTCTCTCTAGCCCTAACCCACACCTACTCCGATCACTTTTCGAGATGTTGAAACATTTTTGCAAATATCTCGTAAACTAAAGGCGAGCGGCGGTAACACGTATAGGAAAAAGTTGTTCAGAATCATGACCTTGACAACATATTTCAAGGTCATCAAAATCGGTGAGGAAGCCCCTAAAGTAAATACATAATTACCGTATTTTTTTAACGATAGCATGACAGACAATAAAAAACTGAATTTAATGAATACCACCTTTTTGACCTTGAAATGATCTTGAGCAAGAATAATCATGTTGAATCGGATGAAATGTGGAAATTGTTTTTATAGTAAATTGAATTTTTACGTTTATGAGGATGGATTTACATAAAATTTTTATAGTAAATTGAATTTTAAAATTTATTAAAATGAATTTAAATAGAAATTTTTATAATAAATTGAATTTTAAAATTTATTGAAATGAATTTAGATAGAAATTTTTGTAATAAATTGTATTTTAAAATTTATTAAAACGAGTAAATAGAAATTTTTGTAATAAATTGAATTTTAAAATTTATTAAAACGAGTAAATAGAAATTTTTATAATAAATTGAATTTTAAAATTTATTAAAATGAGTTTAAATAGAACGTTTTATAATAAATTGAATTTTAAAATTTATTAAAATGAGTTTAAATAGAATTTTTATAGTAAATTGAATTTTCAAGTTTATTGAAATGAATTTAGATAGAAATTTTTGTAATAAATTGAATTTTAAAATTTATTAAAACGAGTAAATAGAAATTTTTTTGTAATAAATTGAATTTTAAAATTTATTAAAACGAGTAAATAGAAATTTTTATAATAAATTGAATTTTAAAATTTATTAAAATGAGTTTAAATAGAACGTTTTATAATAAATTGAATTTTAAAATTTATTAAAATGAGTTTAAATAGAATTTTTATAGTAAATTGAATTTTCAAGTTTATGAGGATATGTGAAGGTCAACGCGACGTAAACAACGCGCAATCTTTGCTGAAACACGTAAGTTTTAAACTTCCACATTTCATCCGTTTCAACATGATTATTCTTGCTCAAGATCATTTCAAGGTCAAAAAGGTGGTATCCATTAAATTCAGTTTTTTATTGTCTATCATGCTATCGTAAAAAGAAATATACTATTCCATTTAGAAAAACATCGGTGACCTTGAAATTTCATTAACCGTTTGAGTCCCAAGCGGCGCGATCGCGCTGTTGAGATTTTATGTCGAGAAAACCCAGCACATTTCGAGCAATGTGGACAACTGACGGTGCGCGCGTTACCGATTGTCGAAGTCGCTTGCTCAGATTTACTGACGCAAGTACATCACATAGCTCCTTTTAATGTAAATAGTATATTTTACAATAGCTAGAACAATACTATAATAATGCAATTATACATTACAATATAAAAATTCTCATTTAGAGAAAGCGCGGTTGCGCTGTTTGGGTTTCTTCGATAGTGTTTTTTCAATACCCCCTGGGACTCAAACGGTTAAAAAACACGACATAAAAATTTTTTTTCTTCACCACTAAAATGGCCTCCTGCAATAGTGTCACTTTGTCCTCTGAAGTTTTCTGATAGGACTGTAAATACGAAAGATATTTAGGTGTTCCCATTTATGTGGGACACACTGTATATAGAAATAACATTTTAATAAGAAAATATATAAATAACATTTTTCAATTAATAGAATCAATTTTCGTCAGACAATGCGTTCGAAGTTTCTTCTTCAGATATTACTTTACCATATTCGGTCTCGCTTTCATCTGTAAAAGTGATAGGCTCAAAACGGAGAAATAAATCCAAACTTTCTTTCAGGAACGCCATTGTTTTTTTTCTTCTAGGTTGTCTTAAACTTGTTAAAAGGGGATCAGAAGTGTGAGTAAGAGCCTATTGATGACATCCAGATTACATGCCTTCCTGGAACACTTTCTGGCATAACTCTGTCTATACTGGCGAAAATGTTTGTTTCTTGCCTCGTCTGCTTCTTCTGATAATTGTCCAATAGGCAAAATTGCATTTTCTATAACTTTTGGTCCGTGAATTAATATTTTTTGTGTTGTGGGTGGCATGGGATACCACCCATATAATCGAACGTACATTTCTGCTGTCTCTGTGGTATACGTTGCAAATTTTTGTGTATCAATTTTATAACCGCTTCATATCACTTCTAATATTACTTTAAATTTATAAATTAATTCTGCATCAAGACCTGTTATTTCCGATGATAACTTATGGTCCATAAAAAACCTTCGACTGCAATTACCATCGTCTTTTTTTACTTTGTAAACATTTAACAGAAACAGAAGAGTTGCATATTACTCCTCAAGGACACCCGGCCGCGTCCGCGGCTGCAACAACTGACGCGAGGCAGAGAGAGAAAAGGCGGAGTTCACTTCTATCTAAATTGTCTATAAAATCGGAATCTGGAATAAACTTTTATTGAATTTTAATCACAAACCTTCACGGAATAAAATGACACAAGAAAGAGTACCGGGACTCACCCTGAACCATAACAAAATGATCAATGAAGTTTTGGAATTAGAAAAATAATTACTGATCTATTGAATATCATCAAATATTAATAACTATTAAAAAATATACGGAGAAGGAATCACAACTGTATTAAAGTGTAGCACATACTTTTCTCAAAATATAAGAAAAGTGAAAAATCAGACAAAATTATTTCAAATACTAGAAAATCTTTAGTAAGTAAATGATACTTCAATGAATAGAAAAGAAATAAGCTGTTATACCATAAAATCTTCTAACTTCTAACGAAGTACACTCTTTTGTGAGTGCATAAATGAAAAAAGCAGTTATGGTACGGTATTCTACAGGGTGGTCCACGCAACTGTTTCAAGTCATAACTCCATTATTATTGCATTTACGAAAAAATGCCAAAGGAAAAAGATATATGGTTCGAAGAGCACTACATCTGTAGGCCTTTAAATTTTTTTTAGATGCAGCAATGCATGTACAATTCACAATTGCATCATTTCTTTAAATAGAAATGCATATTATTTTCTACACAGATCGATTCTTCTGTTCATTCTACGTAAAAAATGATTAGGGTACCATGGCAAAAAAATAATTAGATCTCGAGATATTTTCAAAAAATGTTTTGCGGCGGCATTCGTATTTTTGTCAGACAACACAAAAGTGTCGTACATATCTTGTTTCTCACTGTTAGTAAAATACATTTTCTTGTATTTAGTAAAATGCAGTTACACTTTTTAAAATTCTTAGTTTTCGTACTCGAGTTAAGATACGTGAATTGTTACTGAATGATGAAATGCTTACTCGTGCAAATCAGTTTCTGTTATGATAACAATGTCGAAAGGGTGTTTACCTTTACAACATAGTCATGAAGTGTTTGAGTATCTTCTTCAATAAAGACATTTTTTGAAAATATCTCGAGATCTAATAATTTTTTTGCCATGGTACCCTAATCATTTTTTACGTAGAATGAACAGAAGAATCGATCTGTGTAAAAAAAAATATGCATTTCTATTTAAAGAAATTATGCAATTGTTAATTTCACATGCACTGCTGCATCTAAAAAAAATTTAAAGGCCTACAGATGTAGTGCTCTTCGAACCATTTATCTTTCTCCTTTGGCATTTTTTCGTAAATGCAATAATAACGGAGTTATGACTTGAAACAATTGCGTGGACCACCCTGTATTAGGAACAAAGGGTTCTTGCGGTCAAGCCCGCGAGAACCTGAAAACCGCGAATCATAATCATATCATATTACGACCGAAGACTCAATACCAGAACCTTTTCCGTTGGAGACAGCGTTTTCCTGTTGAAAGAACCTCGCAAAGGCAAATTCGATGACGAATATTTAATCGGTCCGTTCGAGATAGTGGAATGTTTAACCAGTTAAGCGCGTTTGACGTGTATACACGTCGGACCAAATCTCTATTGCGGTGCAGTTAACGTTAATAAATTGTTAATTTCTTATCGAATAAAAATGTAATTCTTCCTCACTTTGCTTTACTTTTTTCGTAAAATTTATAACAGCGGCAATTGTCCTTCGTTCGATGTGTATATTCGTCATTGTTTGATTTTAATTCCATGCCGGGAGGGATTTTCAAAATTAAACTCCACAGTTAAGTGGTTAAGCGATAACAACGTGCGTATAAACTTTAACCCTTTGCACTCCGCTGTCCCCTCTCAGGGGACATTAAAGTTTATTAGCGATTACGGGGAATTAATTTATTCCAGCGCAACTTTAAATAAAATATTGATTTTTTTGCAAATATATATTCCTCGATGTCAACCAATTCATATAAGTCCAATATCATTATAATACGTTACTTGGTTCCAAAATTATACTAAATAATACGAGGATTTGTAAATTTCTGCCAGAATGGTTCGGAGTGCAAAGGGTTAAGAGAGGGACCCGAGTCGTTCATGCGAATAAGATTAAGCATGCGAAGAAAGCGAACTCGATGACAGCAGAAGCAATAACCAAGGAATCTGATTTGGTTACGTTAGACGCGACATCCGTTAGGTCCCTTAAGCTTATTATTAGTGTAAATTCAACGCCGGCGGCGGCGTTTCTCTCTCTTATTATCGTTGCAACTTTATTATCGCTGCACCCTGTTTAGTCTAACAAATAGAACGTGTTCTGATTTTCGTTTCGAGCAGTGAAAGTACAGTGCAATGTTAGTAACAATTTCTAGACGACGGTGAATGTTGATTGAGGCTGGTCAGACGCTGGAGGAGGCGGCTGTGGGATTGGTAAGTGCACTATTCTAAAGTACATCATTTTCTCTATCGTGTAAGTTAAAAAAAAAAACTGTTTTTCCGCAGACGGGTATGGACAGAATGATTTTTGTCCGTTTTTGGCGACGAGCGATAAGAATTGTAGTCAGAGAACAAGAGGAGTGGGATGAGGACCCAGATAGCACGCGACGTCTTAAAGACGTCTGTTTTACGTCCATTTTTGGTCTGAACGTCTTACGTCCTGAAAAAACGTCTTTAAGACGTCTCATTTCAGACGTCTTTAAGACGTCTTTTCTGAGTCGTCTTTAAGACGTTTCATTTCTTGACGTTTCAGTCATTCTAAACTGCTAGAGAAAAGCTTTACAAACTGTACACACGCAACACAAGATAACACAGTTTTCCATCCTTCGAATAGACGTTTATTTATTTAGGAAAGTCAAATAACTAAATTGTTAATTTAGTACTATTAGAATATATTACATATACTCGCAATAGAATTTAGCAATAAATATTGTTTAATAATAAAAATATACATTTTATATATCACAAATCCAAAATCCAAAATAATATATCAAAATAAATAGATAAATAAATAAATAAGTTAAATAAATAAATAAGCATAAAATGTTAATGTTCGCGGATATGCTGAAAAACATTCTTTTAATTTATTTTTTTTATTTATAAATAAATAAATAAAGCATAAAATCTTCATGTTCGCGGATATGCTGAAAAATATTCTTTTAATTTATTTTTTATTTGTAAATAAATAAATAAATTAAATAAATAAATAAAGCATAAAATGTTAATGTTCGCGGATATGCTGAAAAACATTCTTTTAATTAATTTTTTTATTTATAAATAAATAAATAAATACATTAATTAATTAAATAAATAAATAAACCATAAAATGTTAATGTTCGCGGATATGCTGAAAAACATTCTTTTAATTTATTTTTTTCATTTATTTAGTTTTTTTGTTATAACAAACATTCAATTTATATATCTTGTACATGTATACAATATTCAAATTCAATATTTTTCTCATAAGAAAAGATGTGACTTAAAAAATATTTTTCAATATTTGACAAACATATCTATCTAATATTTTTGTGCTACTAGGGGTCTGTTTCGGGACGTCTTGAATACGTCTGTTTCGAGACGTCTTAAAGACGTCTTTAAGACGTACAGTTTTTTCACAAAGACGTTCCAGAGACGTTCAGAAGCCGTTCGGAAGACGTTCGTAGGACATTCAGACGTCTAATAAACGTCTGAACGTCTTCGACAGACGTCTTGAAGACGTCTTTAAGACGTCTCTGTGCTATCTGGGCTAGACCCAACTACGCAAAGATAGTAATGATTTCGTCGGACGGTGATCATAAAGTAATTAAAAAACACGTCGCAGAAACTAATTTTTACGTTCGCCTCATCTGACTTTGCCCGTCATAAAATTGATGAACTACAAATCTGACATTTCTAACGATTCACATACATGCAAGGATGCATGGGGTGCCTCATACCTTGAAATAATTTTAATTTCGCCATTTTGGAAGTGTCACCGTTTTTTTAATTGCTCGGGTGTAGCATTTTTACATTCGCCGAAGAAGTCGGGATCTACAAAGTACTTTACAGTAAACAGATGTTGTCCGACTATGCCGACTTCCAGCTCAATAGTAATAATCTGTCGTAAACCGCTCCATACAGAGCAGCACCGGGGGACGGTAACAAAACAATGAGAGTCTATCGTAGGTATGCCTATCCCCATCTCTGTCGCGGCTGTTGACCCAATGTCTTGACACCGAAGGCCGTCACGATACACAGTATGTGTTACCGTTGCAGCCAATATTTCGAATTCAGCCGAAAATGCGTGTGAAACGAGGACTGCCTCTTCCACTCTGAACCAATCGGCCGCGCATTCGTATCTAGATACGTCACCGCAGTCCTGCCGGGGAACCTTCTTCTAAGCTTCGCATCAATACAATATCACCACTTCGAACCCATACGAAATGGCGTCTTGTCACCCCCTACAATCGTGTAATAGTGGGCGGTAACAGTTTCATATCTTAGCCCACTCCTATAACCCACAGCTTACGTCCAATATCATGGAGTTAATCACACGGGAATTTCTTAGTAAAAATAGTATCTATTGTTATGTTTTCCGACTAGGAGGTGCGATATTATGATTTATTACGAGGGGGAGTCCCTTCCAGCACGTGTTGACCGTGCGTTTTCCTTCGTGTATTCGTTGGAAGGTGGTCATTAAGTAATTAAAACTTTTCGCAGAAACTAATTTTTACGCTAGCCTCATTTTTACAGTTTACCCCAACATCTGACTTTGCCCGTCGTAAAATCGATGGGCCTGAGCTAACGGGCGAACGGTTCAACACCTTCCACCTGCATTATTGCTGTCCGTCCCAAATCTTGCCGAGTGGAAAAAGCTACCAGAATAATTAATAATACGGTACTCCCTTTCGGAGCTATCGGTTCGAGCTACCCTATGTTGGATTTGAGGGAAACTTCTGTCGTTTTTTAAATAGGCAGGTGATTTTTCTTGTAAATCAAAAACACATGTTGCTATTGAGTCATTAGGAAATAAGAATGCACAGGTTACCTGAAAGATGGCAACAAGTCCTTACAAATAATGGAAATTATATCATTGAATAATATTAAACACGTATTTTTATGAATTGATTCAAATGTTTTCTTTAAAATACGGTAGAACTTTCCCTCCAACCTAATATATTTTTATAACAATTTCAAGTACCCAATATTTGCAATTTTTGATACTTCGCGAATTAAAAAACGGAATTTCAAACAGGAATAATCGCAGAATACGACCATATTTAAAAAAATTTTTTTACACTTTATAACCGGTGGGAGAATTTGCAGAACAAAGATGTTTCTAATATATTTTCATTTAAGAAATTACATTTGCGTATAACATGATAAATTATTTAAGAAGAATTTTATATGTATAATTTACGTATGATAAAATACATATAAGGATGTGCGATGCTGTTTCACTAAGTGCCAGGAACGTTTCCTATTTTCATGGTGTTGTAAAGGAGAGATACGGATAGTTTACCTAAGGAGCTGTGGAGCCCCTGAAAACATTTTTTTTTGTGCCACGCACAGCAGGGAACTGTCAACGCGCTCTCGAAAGACCAGCTGGGAAGGCCCGAGAGGCCAGAGAAGAAATTCGGTTCCAAAGCCTGACACGGTTGCCGGCTAGTAAACGCTAGGACCAAAACCAGGGTTGTAATGTTGAGCCGGCCGGACTGGCCTGTGAGGTATGCATTGGCCTTTATTTATACCTTTAAAACGTATTACATAAGAAGATCATTACAGTGGATTTTAGACGTAACCGATTCAAAATCAATTAATGGAATGGAAGCTTGGAAGAAATTTTCAATCAAGCACTGTATCGACATCATATCTTTGTCGCTGAAAGAACTGAAAAAATCAACGTTAAATGCCCAGATAGCACTCGACGTCTTAAAGACGTCTGTTTTACGTCCATTTTTGGTCTGAACGTCTTACATCCTGAAAAGACGTCTTTAAGACGTTTCATTTCTCGACGTTTCAGTTATTCTAAACTGCTAGAGAAAAGCTTTACAAACTGTAATTGATTACACTGTCCAACACCAAAAAGTTTTTGCAATGTCTGTTGGGTGATTCTTATACACCTTGTCATTCTAAAACCGAATCTGCAAACAGAATTTCTCTATCACGCAACGTTTTCGAAAAAACTTGGTTTTTGTAAAAATGCATAATTTTGATAAAAAATGACGTGTTACGCAAAAACTACACACGCGAGAGAATTCAACTTTGAGTCAAAAGATAGAGGGGACTCTCCTCTACATATACATATAGTCAATTATATTTTTATGTACTTCCTAATAGTTGTGAATGGTTGTTAAAGTTTGAAAATGTGCCGACACGGGTACTTTTTACGCTCTATTTTTGTATTTATGTGAAAAATCCTTTATCTAGCAGAAATTTACTATACAGGAATGCATTCTACAGACATTTCTGATGAAGAAACCATTCACGAAAAGTATTTGGTTCCCTTAGTATACGAGAAGGTGAAGAAAAAATATTCATTGACAGCTTGTGCGCGACGCGTTCGCGCCAGACGGCCATTGCGGCCTTTTCTCGACTCGCCAGGGCCGTCGCTATGCGTATTCGACGTTGGTACCACTCTAATGTGTCTTTGCTTACTATGCTTAACTAAATAAATTTTTTTTTGTCTTTTTGGGTGCCAATCATTACACAAAATTATAAAAATACGAGTTATATTCACATTTCATTGTGGAAATGCATAATAAAGATAATTGAATAGAAAAACTTACCTATTTCCGAAGCAAACAAATTTAAAAATGTTTCCGCCTTGCTTGACGCTTGTTCCTGGTATCCCGATTTTCAATTATATAAGTGTCCCGCATTAATGTTATTATAATATGAATATATGTCGATTAAGTGACAAACACGAATTCAAAGTAAATTAAAAGTAAACATTTTACATCGCATCATATTCGGGAACAATTATTTTTCCATGATGAACATAAAATATTTCCTGCATACTTAAAAAAAATATTCTATTTCTAATATTACACAAAGATTCATTTTATAATGAGAAAAAATATTTTTTGTATGATATTAAATAAATATTATTTGTATATTAGGAAAAAATATTCTATTTCTAATATGAAATAAAGATTTATTTAATATTTAGAAAAAAATATTTTTCTCGTAACATGAAATACATATTTTATGAATATTTAAAAAGAAATATTTTTTACTTAATATAAAATAAATATTGTATGTATATTCGAATATTAAAAAAAGATTGAATCTCTTTTTAATATTATATGAATGTGTATACAATATTTTGTGCTGCTAGGGTAATTACAATGTAAGGAAAGACAGCAATGCGGTGACTGAAAAATTTTATTTTCAGTTATTGTTGTCTTATCTTTATAATTGTAATACCAATGGGAGTTCGAGATTCTTCCGATTAAAATAAGTCCAAACACGATGTAAGTGGGACTATTTTTATCGATTTAAGTACATAATTATGACATAGATTGCTCCATATTAAATCGATAAAATGTCGCGGAAGTGTATAAATCAACCGGACTGTTTATGTTATATGTATGACGAAATTGTTTTGAGGTCAAAACAAGGAATATAATTCCAGCATTAATCGTTCATCAAGACATTTCAACAATGGAAAAACTGTATAAAGGAAGAGACTTATGTGCGATGCTTGCCGATTACTGCTGGACACTTATAATTGAAAATCGGGATACCAGGAACAAGCGTCAACCCAGATAGCACTGGACGGCTTAAAGACGTCTGTTTTACGTCCATTTTTGGTCTGAACGTCTTACGTCCTGAAAAGACGTCTTTAAGACGTCTTAAAGACGTCTCGTAAAAGACGTCGTTTTTACGTCTCATTTCAGACGTCTTTAAGACGTCTTTTACGAGCCGTCTTTAAGACGTTTCATTTCTTGACGTTTCAGTCATTCTAAACTGCTAGAGAAAAGCTTTACAAACTGCACACACGCAACACAATATAACGCGTTTTCCATCCTTCGAATAGGCGTTTATTTATTTAGGAAAGTTAAATAACTAAATTGTTAATTTAGTACTATTATAATATATTACATATATATTCGCAATAGAATTTAGCAATAAATATTGTTTAATAATAAAACTATACATTATATATCACAAATCCAAAATCCAAAATAATATATCAAAATAAATAGATAAATAAATAAATAAGTTAAATAAATAAATAAAGCATAAAATGTTAATGTTCGCGGATATGCTGAAAAACATTCTTTTAATTTATTTTTTAATTTATAAATAAATAAATAAATTAATTAATTAAATAAATAAATAAAGCATAAAATTTTAATGTTCGCGGATATGCTGAAAAACATTCTTTTAATTTATTTTTTTTATTTATAAATAAATAAATAAATAAATAAAGCATAAAATGTTAATGTGCGCGGATATGCTGAAAAACATTCTTTTAATTTATTTTTTTTTATTTATTTAATTTTTTTGTTATATCAAACATTCAATTTATATTTCTTGTACATGTATACAATATTCAAATTCAATATTTTTCTCACAAGAAAAAATGTGGCTTAAAAAATATTTTTCAATATTTGACAAACATATCTATCTAATATTTTTGTGCTACTAGGGGTCTGTTTCGGGACGTCTTGAATACGTCTGTTCGAGACGTCTTAAAGACGTCGAACGGACGTCTTAAAGACGTCTTTAAGACGTACAGTTTTTTCACAAAGACGTTCCAGAGACGTTCAGAAGCCGTTCGGAAGCCGTTCGTAGGACATTCAGACGTCTAATAGACGTCTGAACGTCTTTGACAGACGTCTTAAAGACGTCTTTAAGACGTCTCTGTGCTATCTGGGAAGCAAGGCGGAAACATTTTTTAATTTGTTTGCTTCGGAAATAGGTAAGTTTTTCGTATATAACTCGTATTTTTATAATTTTGTGTAATGATTGGCACCCAAAAAGACAAAAAAAAATTTATTTAGTTAAGCATAGTAAGCAAAGACACATTAGAGTGGTACCAACGTCGAATACGCATAGCGACGGCCCTGGCGAGTCGAGAAAAGGCCGCAATGGCCGTCTGGCGCGAACGCGTCGCGCACAAGCTGTCAATGAATATTTTTTCTTCACCTTCTCGTATACTAAGGGAACCAAATACTTTTCGTGAATGGTTTCTTTATCAGAAATGTCTGTAGAATGCATTCCTGTATAGTAAATTTCTGCTAGATAAAGGATTTTTCACATAAATACAAAAATAGAGCGTAAAAAGTACCCGTGTCGGCACATTTTCAAACTTTAACAACCATTCACAACTATTAGGAAGTACATAAAAATATAATTGACTATATGTATATGTAGAGGAGAGTCCCCTCTATCTTTTGACTCAAAGTTGAACTCTCTCGCGTGTGTAGTTTTTGCGTAACACGTCATTTTTTATCAAAATTATGCATTTTTACAAAAACCAATTTTTTTCGAAAACGTTGCGTGATAGAGAAATTCTGTTTGCAGATTCGATTTTAGAATGACAAGGTGTATAAGAATCACCCAACAGACATTGCAAAAACCGAAAAAAGTTTTATTTTGTTGGACAGTGTTATCAAACTGAATATTCCATCAACAAAGAAGTGCACAGAAAAGTAATACATCAAAATAAATAGATAAATAAATAAATAAGTTAAATAAATAAATAAAGCATAAAATGTTAATGTTCGCGGATATGCTGAAAAACATTCTTTTAATTTATTTTTTTTTTTTTATTTAGTTTTTTTGTTATAACAAACATTCAATTTATATATCTTGTACATGTATACAATATTCAAATTCAATATTTTTCTCATAAGAAAAAATGTGGCTTAAAAAATATTTTTCAATATTTGACAAACATATCTATCTAATATTTTTGTGCTACTAGGGGTCTGTTTCGGGACGTCTTGAATACGTCTGTTCGAGACGTCTTAAAGACGTCGAACGGACGTCTTAAAGACGTCTTTAAGACGTACAGTTTTTTCACAAAGACGTTCCAGAGACGTTCAGAAGCCGTTCGGAAGACGTTCGTAGGACATTCAGACGTCTAATAGACAAGTCTTCGACAGACGTCTTTAAGACGTCTCTGTGCTATCTGGGTGCGTGTTGGAAGAAGATATGGCCCTTTTCAGTTGAAATAGAAAACGTGCGTGAATCGTGAGAAAATGAAATTGGTGGCATATTAGAACTTGCTAAATCAATCGGAGGCGAAGGTTTTGTGGATATTGCTATTGAGGACGTTCAAGATTTATTAGTGGAAGAAGAAGTTGACGAAGCGGATTTGATGGAAATGGCATCCGAAGCTGTAAATAAAATCGATTCTGAGGACACTAGCACCTGTTACGTCCCAAGTGGACAGATCTATGATTTTAAGAGGATAGTACGCAGTTTCGAACCTACCTGCATTCACCGGCTACGGTTCGGGAAATTGAGGATTGTTTAAATAATGATTATACCCCTTTTAACAATAACAACTAATTTATAGATTTATTCAAAATAAGATCCTGAATCAGATGTTAGAGATTACATATAATATTTAGAATACGGATATACAAGAGTGCAAATAATGGGGTTACAATGATACGAATAATAGTAATGTTACCGCAATACAATGTTCAGGAACTGGATCTTGTTTCCTGGCTCACGGAACTTAGAGTCTTTTATAAGAGTCTTTTAACACCACTTGTTGACGCGGTTTCGCGGTTACGATTTTCTCGGACAATTAGAACTGACTGTAGTTGATTTTACGGTTCGCGGATATATGTCTTTCGGTGATGATGGTCTTGATTATAACTGCCGGTTGGGGAGTTGATCCCCTTATTTATAGGATGGCCAATTCTTTGTTTCCCAAAAATGCTGGCTCAGGAGTCTCTACCTTGCATCTTCTAGTCTTTTCTTGACTTGGTCGACTCCTTGTCGTCAGGGTCTTTTTACTAAGGAGTCGGCATTTTTTCTCATTGCTTGGCATGGTGTGATGCCTCTCCTCATGATTCTCAGGATGTAAACCGATCTTCATTTGCGCGTTTTGCAGAAGGCTGAGTTGCTGTTTTTGGCTTCTCGTTACTGCGTCACGGTGTTGCGCAGTTTGGGTTAACACAGTTCTCTCTCGAGGCATTATCGGATTTTTGTTATAGTTCTTTATTATATTGATTAATCATTGATGGTCGAACCACCGGACGTGACACACCGATGAAGATTGTGCAGTTAATAATTTAACATTAAAAAAATTACAAGGTCTAAGCTTAGATGAAAATCTCGAGTCATTTTTCTTGAATGCAGACCCTTCCGCTGAAAGAAGTCGAAAATTCAAAAGGGAGCTACAAAACTGTCTAGCTCCATACCGAGAAATTTACAATGACCTGGTAAGAACCAGCAAGCAAAATAACATTACAGATTTTTTTTAAGAGGGAAGAAGATGCAAGAACTTTGAATGAAGAAAAAAGTTCTGAAAGTGAAGGCGATATCATTCCACCGGAAAAACGTTCTCGGTTGATTATACTGAGCAGTGACGACGAAGAAATTTATTAAATGAAAGTTGCGTTAAATTAAAATAATATTTTTTGTTTTTTTTTTGTTTTGTGTTATACATACATTTATATTTTTAATAAAAAGTAAGTTGTTTATGTAGAATTAAAAAAAAATTTGTTTTTAATAAGTTTTCGGAACGTAACCCCCCTTTTTGTACTGGCTCTGGGTCTCATACAACACGGTTTCACACAACACGGCATTTTCTAGGAACCTATCTACCGTGTTATAGGAGGGTTACCTGTGTATATAAATTAAGAACTATATATAATTAAGAAAAAATTAAGAATTAAGAAGAATTGTTCAATAATATCTAACTACTGAATTTTTATAAAACTGGTATCCCTGAAACTTCAATTCGAAATGTGTACTTTCCTCAAATGATTGGACATATCCAATTTTCTTAAACATCTTTGCATACTCTGGAAAATCTGTAAAAAATACACATTGTAACGCGACGAAGAACAATGCAACGTCGAGACCCCTCGACACCCCCCTGATGTAACAGAAGAATTGCGCTGGAGCAGCGTGGCCAGCGGTTCGAGGGGAACCGCAGGGTCTGGAAAACCTTCTAGAACCTTCTTCTTAGTAACGCGTTATTGATAATATTAGCACCGACGAGGTATAGGATAGACCAATCACCCAATGTATTTTTCTGTCTCACGCTCGGGGGGCTCTAGAGCCCCCTTACCATTCCGTGTCACATCCTACCGTAACGGCCAGAAGCAGTATTGTGGAACCAATATTCTAGAACGGCGCTGTTGCTGATAGAAATTTAAATCTCATGTCGGAGATTCTATAAATGATGAATGAAACAAAGGAATGTTGTGTTCTTTTAATTTCGTTATGCCTGTAACGCGACTGCACCGAAGGAAACATTTCTACGTGAGAAAGGTTATATTCAAGTAAATCATGTGCATACATATACATGTATAATGTACATGTATGTATAGCGAGCATCAAGAAGCATAAATTCACACTCATTCGGAGGAATTCATATTAAAAACATTATTATGAATTTTTGCTAATATTTAAATATATCATCATTAATGTTACTTTTTTGGTAAATAATCAGCCTAATTATGTGTATTTATTTACACTTTATTCCTACACACTTCCTTAACTTCCTTTTCATTCTATTTATGGCGTGTTTGGACTCATTTTTACCAGAAAAATATTTACAATTTATTGTTCGTATTTTCATACCATAACAATAAATTATTGCAAAAATTAGATTTTCATTAGTAAGCAATGCTTATGAGCTTACATTGTTGTGTCCGGTAGCTGCTTGCCTGGCTGACAATAAGCCATTGAAATTCTCAAGACCTCGATCGGAAGAGAGTACGAAAGGCAACATTGTAACGCATTGCCTATTAATAATGAACAACCAGAACCCAACTGTGTTATTATAAAAAATATCGTAATGAAAATCTTATCAGCCGATTCGAGATGTTTTTCTGATAAAAACGAATCTAAATTCGCTATAAATCGGAGAATAACGAAGAATAAATTAATATTAAAAACTCTTATGGAAAACGGTTTCGGTAGTGAATCTTGCCTACTCTGGGACTGGACCATAATCGTGTGACGCCGTCCTACAGGGGAGGGGGGCTATCCCCTCCACCGACTCGGCCCCCACTCTGACGTAACATCGTCTGAGCTGCCTGCTCGACTGTTCAAAGCGTTTCACCGATTAGCGCGATCGATTCCCGGTTCGGCGAAGCGCACATTTTGCAACAACATTTAAACTGAAGAAGATTTTTAAGATATAGCCGGATCAGATGATGAAAAGTGCCCCCAAACCTTTATATTTAGTTGCACCATGCTCAACAAAAAATTACAAAAAAATTCATGAGTATTCTATCTAATATCATGCACGACTGAGATTTTTTCATCATTTTTGGTCGCAAAATCGATTTTTAAACAAATTCGAAAACATAAAATTGCCGATTTTATATCAAAGTTTTCAGTTCACCACATTTATGTTATTATGTTAGTTGTATCTCATCGTGATTATTAATGTAAATTTTTTACAGATCTTCCAGATTATGCAAAAATGTGTAAGAAAATTGGATATGTCCAATCATTTGAAAAAAATGCACATTGAAAGTGCTACATTCTTACGTTCTACGTTCTACGTTCGAAAAAAAAAATCATTTGATGCGGGATTCGATCCGGGACCAAAATATTCTCACATCCGAAGACGTTACCGCCTGCGCCAAACGAAACTGATAAAAGTGTTCAATATAACAAAATACACCTATAAAACTGTAGGAAGGTATTGAAACAATTGATTTCAATCTTTTTTTTTTAACGACGATGCAATTAATAAAACTTTATAAAAAAATTAAGAACAATAGTTTCAATAACATCTAACTACTTAATTTTGGTAAAACTGGTATCTCTGAAACTTCAATTCGAAATGTGCACTTTCTTCAAATGATTGGGCACATTCAATTTTCTTAAACATGTTTGCATAATCTAGAAAATCTATAAAAAATTCATATTAATAATCACTATGAAACACAACTAACATAATAACGTAAACATGGTCAACTGGAAACTTCGACATAAAATCGGCAATTTTATGCTTTCGGATTTGTTTAGAAATCAATTTTGCAACCAAAAATTATGAAAAAAATCTCAGTCATGTATGATATTAGATAGAATATTCATGAATTTTTTCGTAATTTTTTGTTGAGCATGGTGCGATTAAAAATTAATTTGGTTTGCAGGCACTTTTGACCATCTTATCCGGCTTTATCTTAAAAATCGACAAAAAAAATTACTTAAAAAATATAGAACATATTTCAGTATATGACATTGAACCCGATTTAAAAAAGAATTTCAGGTTCAAATTTCGCATTGATATCTCTTTTGGTTTAAAAGTTGTAGCAAACTGTGCGTTTGCGGTTCAGGCGCTTGAAATTTTGGTGACGTGATGAAGGTCTGAGTGGGGCCGAGCCGGCGGAGGAGTTCATCCCCCCACCCTAGCGCCACGTGGAACGGCGACCCATGATTCTTGCTTCACGACTGTAGCCTGATCGAGCTCGATGAATGCGGTAGTGTTCGTACGTGTCGTACTATTGCGTTCGTCGTTTATTTTCTCACTACAAACACGCAAGAAAATAATACAACTACGGTCTGAGTCAGTAGTAAAATAGATTGACATATCGCAAAAACGATCAACTACATAATTATTGATTGATTAATTCTTAACTCTTTCGATTATCACAATTAATATTTATTGATATTTTGTAAGATACTTTAAAGGCAAAATTTATGTTGTTTAAATGAAACATACATGAAAATGTATAGTAAATTTCAATTTAATTCTTTTTTCAAATTCAGTTACAAAATACATTCAAAATGGATGCGTATTAATAGTGTTAAAAAATTATAGAAATGCGAATAATAATTATACGTATAAAGAAAATGTATAAAATAAATGTATGCGTAAAGATATTCATGTTCAAGATTTATGAAAATTGTTTTTCCATAATTGGAAAACGTGGTATCTACATTTATTAATATTGTATTGATAAAGATAATTGCAGATATATAACATAATGACATCAAATAAAAGAGTATATGTAATTTGAACATGTAGTCATAACATCAGATACATAACTCGTCAATAAGATTTGATCATTCTTGTAGATCTAGTTCCAGCATTTATCGTTCTACAGCGTAGAGGGCGTAAGAAAACCATTTGTTTACATGTGAGACAAGAAGCCCCATATGGTGATTGGTCTATCCTATCCCTCGTCTGTGATATTAGCAACGAGCTGATATAAATACCGGTCGATTACCGCGAAGCAATCACTCTCGCTGCACCTGTGGGAGAGGACGAGGTAAGACCACGGCCGCACAGTGGGGTATTTTGCCAGTTTAGCGCGCCAAAACTATTACGACGTTATTAATAATGTGAAGGTCATAATATTATATATCGTTGAATTCGTCTTAATACCAGCTACAACATTATCAAATCAAAAATACAGTTTAATGTTTAAAAAATTGAAGCGATCTTGTTTTTTTTTCTTTTAAACAAATTTTTTTAAATGTTTTTTGTATTGCAATTTATACGTTTATTAATACTGTTAAACTTTTATTTGAAACATTTTTTTGTCAGATTTAGAGAAATTGCTATTACAAACAAATTTCACGCGTAGCCGTGGTAAAAATTTAAACACAAAGTGTTTGAGATTCTAGTCGTAGGATGGAGGCGATAGCAGAGGGTAAAAAAGGGAGTGGACTGTATGTGTCGGAGAGGCGAAAGCAAGGCGGTAGAAAAGACGAGTGGACTGTATTTAGGAATAAATAGTAGACTATATTTAACAGAATGGATATATATACACAGGTGATATGCAATGACAGAATGATAATGCGGCGATAATGAAATGAGACGGCGTGAATATGACACACAAATCGTGAAGCGCACGATTTGTGCAACGGCGAAGTCAGTCGTGAAGCGCACGAAACTAACGAACGTCGGATGACGAGAGTCGATGTGAAAAGACGTGTGAGCGTGATCGCGAGATTGAAGGTAGTCGTAAGACGAGAGTCGTTAGACGAGGGCGCGATACGGCTATCGCGCGATATTTATACTAAGCGGGGCCACCGATTGCGGAAGGACTAAGGAGTGCGGTTTTTGAAAATGACAAAGGATTTGGCAGTGCTGAACGTTAGTCAGCGCACGAGGGCAATGCCCTAACGGCCGCTGCTGCACGGGGAACAAGGACGATAGGTAACGGATTTGGTATTTTGGAATATAGGAAAGGTGGCCCACGCGACGATTTCGACGCGAGACGTAAACATAAGGTTTACGTCTGAGTGCGTTCACCCGGTCCTGGCGCCGAGCACGATCAGCTGTGCTATTGTCAACGCCGGGACACGGTCGCACCGAGGTAGTTCTTATATTGATAGGTAAGAACTTTATGGTCTTCAATAAACGGCTGTCGTGGCTAGAAATAATACAGGTAGTGTTACTGGTGTCCGAATAAAGATTGCAACGGTTTGCAACACAAAGTCTAAATATCAAAATCATAGTTTATTTACAACGAAACACAACTATAGAATATACAATATTACAATTATACAATATTTATAAAATAAATTATAAGGAATATTCTAAATTCGAATCTTCGGACTCTATGGAAATATTAGATGAGGAACTACTGTCGTAATTAATTTCTTCGGAGGGTACAAGCATGTCTATAACGTCTGGTGATAAATTCTTTTTCGCTTTTTTGTGGAATTTTCTATTGCTTGTAATGAAAGGATCGGAACTCAGTAACAATCGATTGATCACATCGCAATTACATTTCTTCCTTGAAAATTTTCTGGTATGTTCTTCTCTATAATTGCGCAATTGTTTATTTCTCGCCTCTGACGCCTCCTCCGACAATTTTCCAATAATATAAACTAAATATTTTAGCAATAGTGACATTCATTCTCCTTCATTTACGTCCAAGTATCTATATCCTACAGATCAATTATTTCATCATTATCAGTCATATGTTATACGGTCGATTCATGCCATACTGATATGTATCGCACAAAAAGTTAAATTTCTCCATGTGTGGCACTCTGTTGCACCTAAACTCTTCAGGATTCTGTAAAGCAATGTCTACTGAATAACCTCAAAAAAAAAAAATTAGAGGTGTTTTGCGGAGAAAAAAGGTTATTACATAATACATTTTAACTTTCTGAAAAAAAAATTCTACCATTTTCGATTGTTTATTCTATCGAAACCACCGAAGCGTTTAGAGCAAAAAGCTATAAAATTACTTTATATACCTTCCTTTACATCCTAGAAATGTTTTTATCCCGATTCCGTACACCAAACTTGTGAAAAGAATCATTTCTTTAACACATGTTTTTCGACCCTTCTCTTGGTCACGAGAATATGTCACTTTCAAGTGTCTATATCCCAGATAGCACAGAGACGCTTAAAGACGTCTTTAAGACGTCTGTCGAAGACGTTCATACGTCTATTAGACGTCTAAATGTCCTATGAACGTCTTCCAAACGGCTTCTGAACGTCTCTGGAACGTCTTTGTGAAAAAACTGTACGTCTTAAAGACGTCTTTAAGACGTCCCGAACAGACGTCTTTAAGACGTCTCGAAACAGACGTATTCAAGACGTCCCGAAACAGACCCCTAGTAGCACAAAAATATTAGATAGATATGTTTGTCAAATATTGAAAAATATTTTTTAAGCCACATTTTTTCTTATGAGAAAAATATTGAATTTGAATATTGTATACATGTACAAGAAATATAAATTGAATGTTTGATATAACAAAAAAATTAAATAAATAAAAAAAAATAAATTAAAAGAATGTTTTTCAGCATATCCGCGCACATTAACATTTTATGCTTTATTTATTTATTTATTTATTTATAAATAAAAAAAATTAATTAAAAGAATGTTTTTCAGCATATCCGCGAACATTAACATTTTATGCTTTATTTATTTATTTAATTAATTAATTTATTTATTTATTTATTTATAAATAAAAAAATTAATTAAAAGAATGTTTTTCAGCATATCCGCGAACATTAACATTTTATGCTTTATTTAACTTTATTTATTTAACTTATTTATTTATTTATCTATTTATTTTGATATATTATTTTGGATTTTGGATTTGTGATATATAATGTATAGTTTTATTATTAAACAATATTTATTGCTAAATTCTATTGCGAATATATATGTAATATATTATAATAGTACTAAATTAACAATTTAGTTATTTAACTTTCCTAAATAAATAAACGTCTATTCGAAGGATGGAAAACTGCGTTATATTGTGTTGCGTGTTTACAGTTTGTAAAGCTTTTCTCTAGCAGTTTAGAATGACTGAAACGTCAAGATATGAAACGTCTTAAAGACGACTCGTAAAAGACGTCTTAAAGACGTCTGAAATGAGACGTAAAAACGACGTCTTTTACGAGACGTCTTTAAGACGTCTTAAAGACGTCTTTTCAGGACGTAAGACGTTCAGACCAAAAATGGACGTAAAACAGACGTCTTTAAGTCGTCCAGTGCTATCTGGGTATATCAAACATGTCTTCCACCATTTGTAATTATTGGAATTTATTTCATAAATAGAACAAAATTAATCTGTTATTGTTTTAAAAGAAAGGATCACATTGTATGTTGTCCCCGGCTTCGAACCCTTCATGTTGAACTGTTCATATTGGACTATTGCTCCTCTATTTTCAATTTCTTGTGTTTTATTCTTGACGTTTCTCTCAATCCGTAAAGACGTGTCTGACAACGGGCTTTTAGAGAATTTATTAAAATAAATACTATTTCGTGTGCTATAAAAGAAGTGTGCTTTTATTATAAATATACCCATATCCAATAGTAATAATGTGTCTACTTTTTGGAAAATATATCCTGTGTTCCCAGATTCTCCGATTCCTATCATTGCACAAATCTAGCACACTCCATTACGTTACAACATTAATAATCACGATAAGACACAACTAACATAATAACATAAACGTGGTCAACTGAAAACTTCGATATACAATCGGCAATTTTTTATGCTTTCGGGTTTGTTTAAAAATCGATTTTGCAACCAAAAATTCTGAAAAAATCTCTGTCGTGTATGATATTTGTTAGAGCATGGCGCAACTAAAAATTAATTTGGTTTGGAGGCACTTTTGACCATTTTCGGCGTTATCTTAAAAATCAACGAAAACAAATTATTTAAAATATACAGAACATGTTTCAGTATACGCCATTAAACCCGATTTTTCAAAAAATTTCTAGTCTAAATTTCGCATTGATATCTTTTTTAGTTTGAAAGTTGTAGCAAAATGTGCGCCTCGCCGAACCGGGAATCGATTGCGGTTCTGGCGCTCGAAACTTTGGTAACGTGATTTCGGAGGAACGCGTCGAACAGTCGAGCAGGCAGCTCACACGGATAGAGTAGAGGGACGCTAGCATGTACAGGGTGTAACAAAATTTAGTGTCATGGTTTTGACAGATGGTTGTACACCTTCGGATTGGTGGAGATTTGTTAAAAGAAATTTCCGCAAAATTGATTTTGACCTTGAATTCAAGGTCAAATTTTTTATGCTTGTATCGCATTCTACTCACCATGGGGACCAAACTTGTCAAAGGAACCGTAGGTCGCAACTCATCCGTTCTCTTATAAAACAATGTTAAATATTTTAACGTCGTCTTCCGTTATCTGAAATGTTTGCAAGTCGATGGATAGGACGAAGACCTGCACCTCATTTGTGGCCGCCACGTTCCCCAGACCTTACGCCTCTTGACTTCTTTTTTTGGGGAGCAGTGAAGCATATTGTTAACCGGACAGGACCGCCAATAAGAACTATGCAGCAATTAAAATCACGAATTGAAGACGCTTTTCACCGTGTGCAGTCTATACCGAACATTTACGAAAAAGTTCGCAAAAATTTGGAAGAAAGACTAAGGATCTGTTTGCGTAATAATAGTGGCCATATCGAAGCCGGCGATCAAGCACGACTATTAAGAGCGATAAACCTTGATGATTCTATTCTATGGCAAAGAACGAGAAACCCGAGGAACGGAAGACGACCTTAAAATATTTAACATTGTTTTATAAGAGAACGGTTGAGTTGCGACCTACGGTTCCTTTGACAAATTTAGTCCCCATGGTGAGTAGAATGCGATACAAGCATAAAAAATTTGACCTTGAATGTCAAGGTCAAAATCAATTTTGCGGCAATTTCTTTTAACAAATCTCCACCGATCCGAAGGTGTACAACCATCTGTCAAAACCATGACACTAAATTTTGTTACACCCTGTACCTATGTAGAGCGTGGGGTGATGCCCACTTGGACGCCAACCGATTGGACGCGTCCCGATTGGACAGTCCCGATTGGTCGCGTTCCTTTTGGACCCCGGGCCGATTGGACGCGTTCCTTTTGGACGCCGTGAATTGGACACATTTACAGAATTTAAAAATCGCGGTTCTCGTAAACCGAGCGTCGTAGGAAGAAAATAACAAAATTTTGGGAGGCTTTACCGGGGGCATACCACCCTTACCTAACCCCGTAGTTCTACTCAAAAGTCGATTCACCCCCCTCTACCCTCAAGTGGTTCCCTAACCCTTTTTTCCGTGAGGAAATGTTTTATAACGCACATAACCCGAAATTAATCACGACTTGGCGGGGCGAAAATGAATTTGGGGAGGGCAAAGGGGTGGCGAATCGACTTTTGAATAGGCCTAAGGGGTAGTGCCGGAGTGATATGCTTTCTGTAAAGTCTTTAAAAAATTTCGTTATTTTTTGTCTAGGACGCACGGTTTAGGAGATACAGCGATTTTAAAATTCTGTAAATGTGTCCAATTCACGGCGTCCAAAAGGAACGCGTCCAATCGGCCCGGCGCACAGTGGGGTATTTGGCCAGTTTAGCGCGCCAAAAGTCAACATTTTTAGTTTGTTCAAAATGACTGAAACTTTTTTCTCGTGTACCTGAATATATATGCGAGTAATATACAATAATATTTTTCTATAAACAGTATTATTTAGTAACATATAGACACTTGAATGTGACATATTCTCGTGACCAAGAGAAGAGTCGAAAAACATGTGTTAAAGAAATGATTCTTTTCACAAGTTTGGTGTATGGAATCGGGATAAAAACATATCTAGGATGTAAAGGAAGGTATATAAAGTAATTTTACAGCTTTTTGTTCTAAACGCTTGGGTGGTTTTGATAGAATAAACAATCGAAAATGGTACAATTTTTTTCAGAAAATTAAAATGTATTATGTAATAACTTTTTTTCTCCGCAAAACACCTCTCTAATTTTTTTGAGGTTATTCAGTAGACGTTGCTTTACAGAATCCTGAAGAGTTTAGGTGCATCATAGTGCCACACATGGAGAAATTTAACTTTTTGTGCGATACATATCAGTATGGCATGAATCGACCGTATAACATATGACTGATAATGATGAAATAATTGATCTGTAGGATATAGATACTTGGAGGTAAATGAAGGAGAATGAATGTCACTATTGCTAGAATATTTAGTTTATATTATTGGAAAAATGTAATCATGGTTAAACAATCGAGTGTCAGTCTTTCTTTGAATACTGTGGTGAGCATGAGCAAGCATCCTTGCTAGTAAAGTAATCAGGGGTCAGATTTATATATCAGTGCCTTATTTTATATTCCTTTCCTGTTGTCCTCCGTCCTGCTCGGGTCTGGTCAGTGCCGGTTCACGCAGTCCTAATCCTCGCTCCTGGCTTTTCCAGGTTCTCGCTTGGGGTCTGTTCAAGCCTACGGCCAGGCTTTTCGAAATTATAGAGAAGACCATAGTAGAAAATTTTCAAGGAAGGAGTGTAATTGCGATGTGCTCAATCGATTGTTACTGAGTTCTGATCCTCTCATAACAAGCAATAAAAAATTGCATAAAAAAGCGAAAAAGAAATTATCACCAGAGGTTATAGATATGCTTGTACCCTCCGCTGAAATTAATTACGACAATAGTGACTCATCTAACACATCTATACAGTCCGCAGATTCGAATTTAGAATATTCGTTATAATTTATTTTATAAATGTGGGATATCTAAATTCCCGCGTAAAACAGGCGAAACGCGCTTCCCGCGAAGAACAGGCGGAACGCGTGTTCCGAGAAAAAACAAACGAATAACGTCGAGACAAAAGACAATCGGACAACGTCGATAGGACATGCGAAGGAGAGACGATCTCGTGGAGTCTCGCGTCGGTCGTCACCGTGTACGGTTTTGTCTTTGTACCCAGATCTTTGTTCATCATTTTATTTTTTATTAAATTATAGTATATGTTCGTTACGAGTCGGCTCATTAATTGATCCCTGCCCGCGTAGATCGATTACTTAATTCGATCGCAACATCGTGAACATAGGGAAATCCTACATAAATATTGTATAGTTGTTGTAATATTGTATATTGTATAGTTGTGTTTCGTTGTCAGTAAACTATGATTTTGATATTTAGACTGTGTTTAAATTTTTACCACGGCTACGCGTGAAATTTGTTTGTAATAGCAATTTCTCTAAATCTGACAAAAAAATGTTTCAAATAAAAGTTTAACAGTATTAATAAACGTATAAATTGCAATACAAAAAAAACATTAAAAAAATTTGTTTAAAAGAAAAAAACAAGATCGCTTCGATTTTTTAAACATTAAACTGTATTTTTTATTTGATAATGTTGTAGCTGGTATTAAGATGAATTCAACGATATATAATATTATGATCTTCACATTATTAATAACGTATATAGTAATAGTTTTGGCGCGCTAAACTGGCCAAATACCCCACTGTGCGGCGTCCAAGTGGGACACCCCCAGCGCGTGCGTAGTAGAAACAATGTAAGGCGTAAGGAGACGACGGTACGTCAGAGTGGGGCCGAGCCGTCGCGCGTCGTATTGTTGCGTTCGTCCTGCATTTTCTCACTACAAACGTGAAAGAAAATAATAGAACTACATTCTGAGTCAGCAGTAAAATACATAGATTGACATCTTGCAAAAAACGATCAACTACATAATTGTTGATTAATTAATTCTAAACTCTTTCGAATGTCACAATTAATATTAATTTGTTAGCTACAGTTTGTTTTGGGGAGAAATCAAAGGCAGATAGCCTGACGCTAGTCCGCTTTCGGTTAATTTATGGTAGGGTCGGGGGTTCGCGTAGCCTCTTCAAGCCGTAGTTCCTGTCGACGGACAAACCCCAGATGATGTCTGGCAACTCGAAGTTGTTCAGGTACTTGATGGAGCGCATTCGTTGACATATGTTTGGAAAGTTGGGAATCTTTCAGTATGGCAGGCGACCTGACGTCGTACTGCTATCTTAAAGAACAAAGATAGTTTTTATGAGGGATCTGGCCACCGAGTGGGGAAGGCAAGGGTGCCTTCTGGTGAGAGGACTGTGTTAGACCGCTCAGCACTTACTCTAAAACCCTGGCAAAGAACAGTCGATACCAATTTTCCTAATAAATTGATATTTTGCAAAATTCTTTAAAGCTAAAATTTATGTGCTCTAAATGAAATATACATAAAAAAATATAGAATAAGTTTCTATTTAATTTCTTTTTCAAATTCCGTTACAAAATATATTCAAAATAGATACGTGTTAGAAGGAAAATATTTCACAGGGCGCCCTTGGAGAGGACCAGAACTATCGCTTTATTATGTATCACCAAAAGGTTGCTCCGCACTCTCGCTCGTTCTGCGCCGCGCTACCGGTTTCGGTCGCTCACGCACTCTCCTTTCTCTCTCTCTTTCTCTCTCTCTCTCTCTCTCTCTCTCTCTCTCTCTCTCTCTCTCTGTCTGCCAATCACACCTGTTCGCGTCTATCATTGGTCCCTCTTTCGCGCGCTCATACAAAAATCTATAACATACGTATCAATAATGTTAAAAAATTGTAGAAATGTGAGTAATAATTATACGTATGGAGAAATGTATAAATAAAATGTATAAAATAAATGTAAGTCTATAGTTTTTTACGTTCAAGATTTCTGAACATTGTATTTCTATAATTTGAAGACGCGGTATCTATATTTATTAATATTGTATTAATAAAGATAATTGTAGATCTATAACATAATGACATTAAATAAAAAAATATAATTAGAACATATAGTCATAACATCAGATACATAACAGTACATAACTCGTCAATCAGATGTGATCATCCTTGTAGATCTAGTTCCAGCATTTATCGTTCGTCAGCGTAGAGGGCGTAAAAAAACCATTTGTTTACATGAGATACACAAAACCCCATATGGTGATTGGTCTACTCTACTCCTATACCTCGTCTGTCCCACGGGCTAGTATTGAGAACAATTCAAATTGAGGACACAAAAAAACTGTCGATAAAGTCAGTCAAATTATTTGTAAAGTCCTAAACTTAAATGTCAATATATTGTACTCTAATATTAAGTCTGATGATCTGTGAGCCGGCCTGGGAGGATTCAAGTATTGCCGAACCGAGTGCGAAACCAAATCTCCTATTACCCGGGATCACTCGCGTGAGCATTCAAACCCAAAAGTAATTAAATTTACACTTACGAATTATCACATGAAGGTCCCGAATCGACTCTCTCATTCTTCGCAACCGTTTTCACGACAACGCCCGCTTGTCAAAACGCGACCACCGTGAATCGCTCGCTAGACTCGCATATATATCTACACGACGCGATTATCGTCTTCCTTCACGATGATACGATCGACATTACAAAATCGCCGCGAACAAGTACATTCGAGTATATTTCATTTAAACCCCACCCTATTCGAAATTTCAGTTCTAGTAAAACCCAAGGTCGTACACTTTTGTCTCTCGAAGTGTATATTCACTAATACTATAAACTACGAGGCTAACTAACAATCTTATCCCTTGCTCTGTATGAATCCCGATGATGAAATAGACATTTGCTTGTCCGCAAGTAACAAATTCGGAAAAACACAGATCCTCGGTCACGCAGACCAGCTGCTAAGAGCTCTAGTTCTTACATAATTATGTATGGCTACGTACATAATTTTTTATTAATATATCCATTCCAAGAACAAAAGGTAGTATAGTATATTTTTTATTTCTTTTTTATTAGTTAAGTAAAGTAAAGAACAATTTCTTTTTATAGTTTATAGAACAAAATATACAGGGTGTCCAAGGTTTTAGTGTTCAAACTTTGTTAGTACGGCACTAAGTAAGAAAAAAAATGTTAGGTTAGCAAATAGATCAGCAATATTTACATTCAGTGTGTTTATGTATTGAAGCTCATTAATAGTTTTAAATAGTACTTGAAATATTTTAAATGATATTGAAATATTGGAATATTTCGCCGGACGGGTAGTCAAAAATGCCCTTCAACATATTTGAACGTCCGTCGCACTCGTATTCGATTTGCGGTCAATTTTTCCCAATTAATTGCACGCAGAAATATTGAAAAAATCTGATAAATTACGGTTATTGATATTCATATTTGAAAATTTCTCTCGATTTTTCGATTGAAAATCATATTTACAAAAAATGAAAAATACGTAAAAATTCCACAAGTGCAGGTTTTTTTTATAGAAATTAAAAAAGGACAACGAACCTATTTTTACAGCAGCAACGTATCACTACAACTTTTTTTAATTGAAAAAAGTAACTATTATGAAATGAACTTTTACGGCAGAGTCAATAAATTCATATGCTAAGCTAAATTAAACCGAAAATGAAATGATTCAAAATTTCAAAGGTCTAAAAAGAACTACGATTTATAAGTGTCTACTGCTACAGAGAGGATATCTTACGTTTATTCTATGGCGGTTACCTCCTACGCTCGCCAGCAGAGGGACAAATAGCAAAACACCTTTCTCGCTACTACCTGATCTGTCACCAATTCCTATATATACCGTCCTTCCAATTGTTTCCGATGTCCCATTGTATAAAACGAATTCCCCTCCTCGTCCCCACCGTCGCAGCAAAATTCATTGACGATTATCAATCAATAGAAAACTGCTGTGTACGGTGGTAATAACATGCAATGCATGTGTAAAACATCTCAAGTAGAAATCACAACATTGGTCCAAACTGACCGGATCGAGGCTTTCTCGAAGACTCAATAAAGAGAAAATTTTATAATAAATTTAAATTTAATTTGAATTTAGAGTGCCTCCTTTTGACCGCCGGCCTCCTGTCTCGCTCTCCGTGAAAGACACTAGAACAGAATTAATTTAGCAATGAAAAATATTTTGTCCTAAGTATTACACTCAATTTTTTCAAATTCCTGCGTTTGGTGCGCAAAAATAAAAATCAATATTTTCGGCGTTACATATTTCCGTGAAAAACTAAGTTATAATTATCTCCGACTACGGAACCGCTGAAAACTTTTTGGTTCAGGTTCGAAACTATTTTTTAATAATTTTTCGGAAAAATATTTTTGGAGTACTTTCGGCCTTTAGTCATTTCCGAGCTGTATTACTTATCTACAACATAGATAAAAATTAAATATGAATGGTACTATGGTATTGAGTTGGAAAAGAGAGTTAAACAGAGCTGCAATGCAGCCCATAAAAAATTAGTAGAACGGTGGAATAAAGAGTAAAATAGAATGTTTTCGACTAAAATTATTTAAAAATAGTTCTAATATGTTTTTAAAGTTATCTAGTAAAAATCCTGTGGTGTCGAGGTGGAGAAAATATTTATTCATGAAAAAAAAATTTTTTAAACTAATAATAACTAACTAAGTATATGAAAAAATTTAAGATAACGCTGATGACAATAGCTCATTATTAAATTAATATTCAGGATGGTCGCTTTTAAACGTCGATATGAAATTTGTATTTGTTCGAATTTTTCCGGGTTTATCATTTTTTACAACTACAGTTTGCAACTACAAAATTGGAAAAAATAAAATACGTATCATTACAATTAATATTATACTTAATTTATATTAATTAGAGATTTTATTCCATTCCGTATCACATCCTACCGTATCAGCCAGAACTAATATTGTGGAACCAATATTTCAACGACGCTGTTGCTGATAGAATTTTAAATCTCATGTCGGAGATTCTATAAATGATGAATGAAACAAAAGAATGTTGTGTCCTTTTAATTTCGTTACGCCTGTAACGCGAGTGCATCGAAGGAGACGAATGAAACTTTTACCAACATATTCGTGGCAATGTTCTGATTAAAATGATACCAAATATGATATAATTCCGATGACACTTCCTTGTGTAACGAGCGATGAAAGTTTCGAACGCAGAGAAGGACAGCGTATGGGAAAGAAAGAGCCGCAGAGAGTCGCGGCCGCCGGTAGAGATCAAATCTCGCGTGTGCGCAGGCCTGAAAAATTTAACTTCTTTAATATTAATTATTTTCTTATGAGACTTTCACCAATGTATTTGTGGCATTATTCTGATTAAAATGATACCAAACGCGATATAATTCGGATCACATCTACACTAATTTTCCGTTAATGTAATTGTTATGGGAAGCAACTTTCATCGTTCATTACACAGGTAAATATCATCGGAATTATATCATATTTGATTTCATTTTGATCAGAAAAATGCCACGAATATGTTGGTAAAAGTTTCATAAAAATATAATGAGAAATAAAGAAGTTTTGTAATTGGATTAGTAGTGGTCTTCTAGTCTCACACCGATATAGCCGACAATGTGTGGCCGCGACGCGACGGTTCTCGAATTTCGGCCACTCACAGCGGTGGAGTGAGGTTTTCCACTGCCTTACTCATGGGAAGTTGGCACTGCCTTAAAATGAGAAAATATTGTATTTAGTCGCACCATGCTCAACAAAAAATTACAAAAAAATTCATGAATTTCCTCTACCTTATATCATACACGACTGAGATTTTTTCAGAATTTTTGGTTGCAAAATCAATTTTTAAACAAATCCGAAAGCATAAAATTGCCGATTTTAGATCGAAGTTTTTAGTTGACCACGTCTATGTTATTATGTTAGTTGTGTTTTTAGTATTTTGTAAGTGTATTATGTAGTATCGAACATTTTTATATTCGGGAAACAGTGTACAAACTTAAAACTGCAATATAAAATATTTTATTTGTGTTACATTTTGAGATATGAGTAAAGCTTTCAACAGTTTCGGTTAGCGCAGGCTGTAACATTTCCGGCTGAGAATATTTTGGTCCCAGATCGAATCCCGCATCGAATGAAAGTTTAAACTTTTAGATCTTTCAATATACAATACTTTCATAAAATTGTGACGAGCGAATTGAGGAGGGGCTTCCCCTGGTGAAAATGAGTCCAAACTCGAGTGTAATCGAATAATTTTAATTGATACGTAATATTGATGAAGAATCGAGTATTATTGGCAATTTAAGCTTTTATATTTTTAATACGAATAAGTTGTAAGGCTGATCCCGATGAAAATGAGTCCAATCACGACATCATTTGGGCTATCTTCAATAAGATATGTATATTGAAAAATCTAAAAGTTTAAACTTTCATTCGATCCGGAACCAATTATTATATATTAAAATGTAACAGAGTTGTCAAAGGAGCTATGGGTGAAAACTCAACAGTTTCGTCAGAAATTAACCAAGTAATTGTCACTTATGAAATGAATTTTATTTATACCTAACAGCTCCATGTTTGAAACTTGTACATATGCTGTGTATGTATCAGACAAGTCGGTGCGACAATGTAAACATACCGTCGGAACGTTACTGAAACACCTTCTGTTTCCATTGTTCTCTCAATACATAAACATAAACACTTCTTTTATATCTTCCCGAATTACCGCTTCTTCTCAGATAATTTATGCCTCGAATTTCCTTACACGCGTATATCTTTCAGTCTCTATCTAACTTTCGAGTGGTTTCTGTGGTTATTAGAAGTGTTAATTTGGTGTCTATAATGTTGAGAAGGTGTTTCAATATTCAGCAAATGCTTCGTGCAATAGATGAAGCATTAGGCAATTATGGTTTCGCACGTAAAATATATTAAGGGTGGCTTAGACACAGTGGAAGATATCGTAGAGAAGCTGCTGTTCCTGATCAACGAGATTTTCAAAGATTGGATCAGCAGTTTGGGGACGGTGAGTCCGTTCGAAGTCTTCTTAACAATCATCGAGAAGCAGGATAACCTCGAGTACACTGGCGTATAGAAAGGCGAGTTATGTATTGCACTTGCACGATCCCATCTTCTAATGGGTTTACGTAGATTAATTAGAGATGAAGGTCATATCGAACTCAGAGAGTTCAGGTACTCCGAACGAACGATTATGCTGCTAGGAAGGAATATTGTTGCTGAATGCTACGAAAATTACGCAAAGATAGATCTTTCCTGGAAAAGTAGTTTTTCAAGCCACGCCTTACACAACCGGCAGAATACCAGAATATGGAATTACCGAAATCCTAACGCTGCACTACAGAACTTCCACCAAGGACGATTTGTAATTAACGTGTGTGCGGGAATTTTAGGAAACCAAATTATTGGTCCTATATACTTGCCAAACCGTTTAACTAGTAGAAATTACTAGAATTTTTTGCGTTCACGCTTATTAAGCGAACTTCGTCGAATCGTACCGCGTGGAAGAGGTAATCGAATCTACTTTATGCACAATGGTGCACCACTCCATTTTAGTATACCAGTTCGACAATTCCTGAATAATATGTTCGGATCACGATGGATAGGTCGAAGACCCGCAACGAAGTTTTGTGGCCACCGCGATCACCCGATCTAAACCCCCTTGATTTTTGACTCTGGGGTGCTGTAAAGGATATGGTTTACAGATCAAGACAACAAATAAGAAATATCCAGGAATTAAGAGCCCGCATAGATGATGCATTCCACCGGTTACAAAATATTCCGTAATAATGTAGTAATGTAAATAATGTAAAATACATTCACCAAAGAATACGTGACAATACAAAATCAAGACTACAAGTTTGCTTACAGAATATTGGTGGTCACATAGAAGTTGGTATGCAAGCTGGATTATTACGAAACATCAATCAAGACGGATCCGTTCTTTGGCTTCGAATGAGATATAGAAGATAAACATTTTTGAAAATTTAACAGGTAAGATTCACAAATATTTACATCATATTGTTCAATAACTATTTTCAAGATAATGGTTGAGTTTTGATCCATGGTTCCTGTGACAATTTTGACCCTTGTGATGAGTAGAACAGGATGCAAGAAAAATATTTGACCTTGAATTACAAGGTCAAGGTCAATTTTGCGGGACGTTTTTTTAACAGATCTCCACCGATCGGAAGATGTAGAAGCCATCTATGATAGTCACGACAAAACATTTTTTTACACACTGTGTACACTGTTTTCCCGCATATAAAAATGTTCAATATTCCATAATACACCTGCAAAATGCTAAAAAGGCATCGAAACAATTGGTTTTGGTTTTTTTAACAACGATGCAATTTATAAAAAATTCTGAAAAAATTAAGAACAATTGTTTCAATAATATCTAACTACTGAATTTTTATAAAACTGGTATCTCTGAAACTTCCATTCGAAATGTGTACTTTCTTCAAATGATTGGACACATATCCAATTTTCTTAAACATGTTTGCATACTCTGGAAAATCTGTAAAAAATACACATTAATAATCACGATGGCACACAAGTAACATAATAACATAAACGTGGTCAACTGAAAACTTCGATATAAAATCGCCAATTTTATGCTTTCGGACTTGTTTAAAAATTGATTTTGCAACCAAAAAGTTCTGAAAAAAATCTCAGTCGTGTATGATATAAGGTAGAACATTCATGAATTTTTTTTTAATTTTTTGTTGAGCATGGCGCTCCTAAAAAGTAATTTAGTTTGGAGGCACTTTTGGTCATCTTCGACTTTATCTTAAAAATCAACAAAAAAATTATTTAAAAAAAAGAACATGTTTCAGTATACGTCATTAAACCCGATTTTTAAAAATCGCTAATCGATTGCGGCTCAGGTGCTCGAAACTTTAGTAACGTGAATTCGGAGGAACGCGTTGAGCAGTCGAGCAGGTAGCTCACACGGATAGAGGTACGCTTGATGTAGCGCGTGCGTAGTAGAAGCAAGGTAAGGTGACGACGCGACGGTACGTCAGAGTGGGGCTTCGTCACAGCGAGGTAAATATCTGCGGTGTCGTACTGTTGCGTTCGTCGTTTATTTTCTCACTCAAACGTGAAAGAAAATAATACAATCAGAGGTATTTAGCATCAGGCAGCATTGAAAAACTTGCAATTTGAGAAATTCATCTATTTTATGATTTGTGTCGTGCTTGTTTGGTTTTATCGCGAGAGTATATTATTTTCGTTTTTAAATATCTACATCTTTACATGCAAATCTTTTCATCTCTAAATGTCTGCACTTTTACATGCAAATTTTTAAATTTTTCTTATTGTACTCGTGTACTATAATTTTTTGACGTAATCAGTTAATTTTTTCTGCATTTAAAAATGTTGCACCTAAACATTATGCGTACATAACCTTAAGAAATGGTTGAGAATCAATCAATTTACAAAGAATTTTCATATTCATAATTCTTCTTTTAGTATCTGCTGCAGAAATGAAATCATATTCATCCCGAAACGATGCTACTGAGAAGATGCTACGGAGGCGAGAATGGAAGCTGGAACAAGAACGACAACGGCAGCATGAAAGGTTAAAGCAGAAGAAGATTTATGAGTATGAAATGCAACGTGCCCGTGAAAAAGGTTTGCTGCCTCCGAAACCTCCAAATCGAAGTAAGAGCAGAAGTAAATCTCCACGAAGTCGACCCAGAAGACCTTGTACTTCTAGCTCAACAAACACTCTAATTCTTTCTGAAAGGTAAATAAAACTTAATGAAAATCTATTATAGTTAAAAGAATGCAAAACTATTTCATTTTCTTTTAATAAAAACACAATAAAACAATAGTCTGGAATATCTTTTATGCATGTAAGGTTACATAATATGGTCTAGGAAATTTTAGTTATCAAAATTGATATATAAAAGAGATATACTGTAAATTATAGAATCAGCTTCATCTTCCTATAGAAGATTAGCATGTTGTCATTAAAAATTGGTTGTATTTCAGACTAGAATCAGCAGATGGAACAGTACCATTATTTAAAGGATCCGAAGACACAAAGATTAGTACAGCTGAATTACGCAAAATTAAAGTAGATATTCATCGAAATATTCCTGGAAAATCGAGTGACTCAGATCTTCAGCGGGATATTATGAATCCTGAAGATGTAGTAGTCAAAAGAAGAGCGGGTAAATTATTGTTTTCACCTACAACTTTTTAAGAACATTTTTAGTTATTTAATGAAGGAGTACTTGAAATGGAATATAACATCATCGCTGAAGATGAATATTTCTAGGACTTCCTACAAGTCACAATTGGTAAATTGAATTGTGCGAAGGATATCTCCTTTCTCACGTAAAAATTAAGTTCATTGTTATTCGTGTATTAGTCTCTAATTACCCTAATTAGTCTCTAATTATTAATTTACTCGGATTATTTCTTGCAATATTTTATTGAGCTACAGATAAATATTTCAACTGGTAACATCATGATTAGCATCATTTGAAGATTGCAGAATTCTGTCCAACAACTTTTACAACTCTGAAGATTATGGATTTCAATATGATAATGTGTCGTCCATGATATTCAAGAATTTATGAAGGGTGCTCTTAATTTGCAAAGTTAATAACAGTTTTAATTTATCCAGGATGTAGCAAATTTGGAATACAACGTTGGATCACTGTCACGATCACGTAATGTGCAATATGTAAGCACAATATTTTTTATTTAGAGTGTTCAATGCTTTGCTTCGCTTATTCTTTGCTTGTCTTTGTGTGTACACTTTATATTATTGTTTTGCACAAATAATTATGCTTCAGCTGTATTAACAACACATGTTTTGTTGGTAAAAGTTAAGTTTTCAAAGAATAGTATAGATTCCATAAATCTATACATACAAGTTTGGTGTATCCTCTGGATGTTCTGGTGTGGGAATGCGTGCATGGTGTATACTGTATTAGTGCTTTTTCTTTTTAAAAAATACTTCATTTGCTACAATGGCAACAACTTACAATGGCAAGATCTACTATGAAGATTTTTTACATTGCAAGTTTCTTCAACTGAAAAGGCACAAGTGAATACCTATTTTTTTTTTATTGAACTAAAAAGTTATCTATTACACTTTTGTATAATATTTTAATCTTTTCATTTACTATTGAAGAGTATCAATGGATTATGATTGAAACACAAACATGTATATAAATTGGTGGTTACAGCATTCAGAGAAAGTATGTTGGTTTTACTATTTATAATGACAATTGAAATTTATAAATCATCAATACAGAAGATTTGTTACTCATCCTTGAAGATCTAAGTCATCTCAGATGGTTTAACCGGAGGATATGTCACAGACAATTAATTCCACTTTTTAAAATTTGATTAAAAAAAAAAACAATAATAATTTTCTAAATTGTTTTCTATTGGATAATTATTTCAAAATTTAAGAATTTTAAAACATAATTGAACTTTCTGACTAGTATGCAAAGTAAAATTGATGTAAATAGAAAAAGTACTTAATATGGTTTGTACAAAGAAAATATTCAAACAAAAAATGTAAACTAAATGTAAATTATAACATAGTTGTACTAATATATAATTTGTTCCTTGTGATGAACATTAGCAAATATTTATTTACTTTATCAATTTGCAATAATACGTTGTTTATATGGTTGGCTTACAATTTTGCAAAGGTGGTCAATTTCTCTGAATAGCAACCTTAACGTCTTCGAGGTCTGTCATAGCTGTCAATATTGCTTAACTGTTTATTTCATATATATTGAAATTATTTTCGTCATAAAAAACTTATGTCAACATAGGAGAAGGATCGAAACCAATATTTGAGAGGGAAGAAATCAAAGCAGTAGTCACCAAAACAGAAGAAGTTGACGAACATCGTGCTGTTGTAACTGTAAATAATGACACTTCAGGTATTAAAGAATTAAAAATTACGTATTTTACATTTCATTTGTGCTGGATTGCGATTTCCACTTAAAGTGTATAATTTTTAATTTTTACAAGGCAAGTCGAAAACGTTTAAAAAACGCTCGGCGTCTTTGAGTCAAATAAGAAACCGAAGTTACAGCCCTCAACGTACATTGTCTCGTCATTCCAGGTTTGTACCTGTACAGTCAATGTTTCTTTGTAAGAAAGCAAAGTTGTCGCATTTGTGAATTAAATTGAATAAATAAATGCTGTTTAGGGATGAATGGTCTAATTGCTATCGAGACAGGAAGGACAGAGATAGATCGAGGGAACAAAGAGCTCCTGCGCCACATTACGTTGGACAAATTCCTGTTCCTATTTATTATAGTGTACGTACCCAGTGAACAATTTGCTTTGAATTTGCCACAAAAATTTGTCTACAAATTCTGACCCATCTATTTCCGCATTAGGCGCGGTATTTGAGAGCAAAGTTCGCAACCAAATGGAACGGAAATTAAGACCAAACCTTGACTTACTTTTAGAAGGCAGGTCGGTTGCACTAAGAGTAAATATCAGGCAAAATCGGAGGAAATCTTGCTGTAGGAGGAATAACTCTATAACTTTAAAATCTGTAAATATTTCAATCTTAAAAAATAAATAAAAGTTAGAATTATTTGATTTTGAATTCCGATTTCCCTCCTACAGAGGTATTTCGTCCAATTTTGCCCAATATTTACTCTACAAGAAGACAAAGGTTTGGTCTTAATTTGCTCTTCATTTGGCATGGAATATTGTATGAATGCTTTTGACACCAAAATGACCAGCTTTTGCTCGCAAAGTACGATTACAAATATTGATCAATATTTGCTCGAAGCAAATTTGGCTGACAGGGTATATCATTGATAATAAAGATTTTCCAATTTACTAGACAGCATACTAATGTGTTATATGTATTTCAGCATTTTCCTTCAAGGCCAATTATTATGGCGCATTTGATGCCAATTCGTGAGCAAGTACTTCTAGGAAATACTAGTTACCCTCCCATGATGGGGCCACTACGACCATTCTCGCTGAGATTTATGCCTCCAGATATGCATAGATTTCGTACACCCTCCTACCCTAGTAAGTTCAAGAACTTTTAATGATTCTATAAACGGGTATCTAATTATTTTGCATTTTTTGGCAGGATTTCGAACAATGTTCTGATTTCAACTTGAGATGTTTTACATTTGCAAAGCTTTGGAATGCAATACTAATTTTATCCAGAGTAACAACAAATCTTTTAAATATGTTTTAAAAGTGTGAAAATTATTACTGTACACTAGAGTTTTTGTATTAATTGATAATTGCCAATGAATAAATGTAAAATGATATTCAAAAAGTTTGGTGTAATTATTTAATTTATTGAACCAAGGTATTAGTGGTATTCAATTATTTTTAATGTCAAATATGTATGTGACATTAAATTAATATTTTACATGTAGACTCAGGACCCTTATGAAAAATGAAATTTATGTATATCAATTATAAGAAATAGGAGTTAAATACATTGTATCCATAATAAATAAATTCATGTCAATTCATATTAATTCAATTCATTGTATTCATAAATAAATTTATCCATAATAAATTCATACATAATAATAAACCACAATATAGGTCTCAAATTGCTCAAACTTTTTTAGTGTTCTGTATATTTTGCCTATCCATTTTGATCATAAATACATCCTAACCCTCTTTGTAAGCGTGTATTCAGAACGACGTGCATGACCTGTTGTACCAGTAAAATAAAGTACAGAAACTGTTTCGCGTCTAAATGCTTTTGTGCATTTCCAGTGAACCGTAAATACTAAGAAGTTCGAAGTACATACGTGAAAATCACAATTTCAGATCCGAACGGAAGGGAGAACCGCGGAGGCGTGTCTATAGATAAAGATTGCTATTCTTTCAGATCCGTAATCTAGTTTTCGGTTTTTGCTATACTTCTGACACAAAAGCGATAAATCGAACATTTCCGAAACCCAGTCGCGTTTGTTAAAATTAACGCGAAGAACACTCTCAATGACACTGTGACCGCCCGTAAGAGATAGATTTTTTGCTTTGAGAATCGAAGCACGAGTGTCTGCGACAAATTTCCACGTAATAGTGAGTTGTGTCAATCGACCATCAGCCACCGGTACGTATGAGTTGTAAAGGCATACATCCTGTCTTCTAACGCGGAATTGTTCGAAAAATCAGTGTCGCTGTCGACGGATTGTGAAGTTCACAAGCAGTTGTCGGGTTACGGAAATTATAAAACAGGTACGAATATCACCTCCTTATTAGCAAAGAAATGCTAATAATTAGTTAGTTCATCAAATATCAATAATGAAGGCCCTTCATTTTACTACATCAAAATGTCAGGCATGCGACAGCCGCAATGAGACAATAAATTTCTTTGCTGTATATTATAAATTTAAAAAATATTAATTTAATTATTGAAGGTTTTGGAAATTAGTTATAGTTTTAAATATTTTTAATAATATCGAGACGTAGTATATAAAATATATAGTTAACAGTTTCGAATGTGTATAGTAACTGTGTGTTCGATATTTTCAAATTCAACGGTTAATTTGTTACCGACGCAAAGGGTCTAGGAGGATAAGAATGGTCCAGCGGCCCCGGCGACAATTTTTATTGGTATTGTGTGGAAAACCATCGTTTTAAGCTGAAAGACAATCCCCTAAAATTTTAAGTCGCTAACCCATCATTTAAGGATAATAAGAGGGTAAATACCCTTAACTATATCATTTTTTTTTCTCGGTTGTTAATTAAGATATTCAGATGAAATAAAAACGAAAATATTCGAACTTACCTCCTTCATATCATATATTTTTTTTACAATTGTGATCAAATTATTAAGGGTAGAAAAAAAAATTATTTAATTTTTTAGGGGTGGCGGTTGCAAGCAAGCCTTCGAGTGACCACTTTCAAAAAATTCGAGAACAATGTTCTGTTACCTATCTAATATGTACAAAAGTTTCAAGATCGTCGGATTGGTGGAACATAGTTAAATATTGAAAAACAAATAAAATTACAGTATTATAATGAAGGGATAATACGAAATATCAGGCTTACTGTGACGGAACAGTGTCTGTTGGATCTTTTTTTTTGTAACAAATGCCGATTAATTGATTATAGAACAGAAAACCAACGTAGAAACGACAACAACAGTAATGATCCTGCAACAAATCCAGGTTATCAAACTCGAAACAATACCGAATTGACAGGTTTGATTTAACTGCCATTTAAAAGAGTAGTAGCGATTCATGAATACTGCATTTTGCGTCGACTGACGAGGCAACTGATTGTCACCCAGTAAGCAAAATGCTTTGAATCTGCCAGGCAGATTCGACTCCATTACCCTATACATCTGTTTCCGCTATCCGCGCGGAATGACGTTGTTAGTCTGCGGGCAGAATTCCGTGCCGAACCCAGGCCTCGATCTGCCCTCAATCTGTCTTTGTTATAGAGGGCAGGTCCGTCGCACTAAGAACGGATTCTGAAATTAAATATTGGAAAAAATCGGAATAAACGAAGAGAGGGAAAATTGAAATAAATTTAGAAATATATTTATTTAAATCTTAATCTAATACATTTTGTCTTAAAATAATGGAAATAAAATTCTCGAATGGAAAATAAGGTGTAGGAATGATTAAGAAGAGTTTAATCAATTAATGAAAAATGATGTACATAGACATCTAATTAAAGCTGATTTAATTTAGCTGCTAACAGAGATATCCTCTCTGGTCGAGAACACTGATCGGCCCCTAACCCTAGACCCTGTTTTCGAATCTAGCGACCTTACTAGACGACCAGTTTCCCGGTCTAGTAAAATCCGACCCTTAACCGGACACCCGATGGAGGTATCGCGGAGTTTATTAAAACCTTTTACTAATAAGCCGTTGCTAGCATTCTTCTCTCTCTCGTCCTTGCAAAATCCATATTGTATATCAAGCCAGTCTGTCTTCCACCATTTGTAATTATTGGAATTTATTTCATAAATAGAACAAAATTAATCTGTTATTGTTTTAAAAGAAAGGATCACATTGTATGTTGTCCCCGGCATCGAACCCTTCATGTTGAACTGTTCATATTGGACTATTGCTCCTCTGTTTTCAATTTCTTGTGTTTTATTCTTGACGTTTCTCTCAATCCGTAAAGACGTGTCTGACAACGGGCTTTTAGAGAATTTATTAAAATAAATCGATGTGCTATAAAATTACACGATTATTTCGTGTGCTATAAAAGAAGTGTGCTTTTATTATAAATATACCCATATCCAATAGTAATAATGTGTCTATCTTTTGGAAAATATATCCTGTGTTCCCAGATTCTCCGATTCTTATCATTGCACAAATCTAGCACACTCCATTACGTTACAACATTAATAATCACGATAAGACACAACTAACATAATAACATAAACGTGGTCAACTGAAAACTTCGATATACAATCGGCAATTTTTTATGCTTTCGGGTTTGTTTAAAAATCGATTTTGCAACCAAAAATTCTGAAAAAATCTCTGTCGTGTATGATATTTGTTAGAACATGGCGCAACTAAAAATTAATTTGGTTTGGAGGCACTTTTGACCATTTTCGGCGTTATCTTAAAAATCAACGAAAACAAATTATTTAAAATATACAGAACATGTTTCAGTATACGCCATTAAACCCGATTTTTCAAAAAATTTCTAGTCTAAATTTCGCATTGATATCTTTTTTAGTTTGAAAGTTGTAGCAAAATGTGCGCCTCGCCGAACCGGGAATCGATTGCGGTTCTGGCGCTCGAAACTTTGGTAACGTGAATTCGGAGGAACGCGTCGAACAGTCGAGCAGGCAGCTCACACGGATAGAGTAGAGGGACGCTAGCATGTACAGGGTGTAACAAAATTTAGTGTCATGGTTTTGACAGATGGTTGTACACCTTCGGATTGGTGGAGATTTGTTAAAAGAAATTGCCGCAAAATTGATTTTGACCTTGAAATTCAAGGTCAAATTTTTTATGCTTGTATCGCAGTCTACTCACCATGGGGACCAAACTTGTCAAAGGAACCGTAGGTCGCAACTCATCCGTTTTCTTATAAAACAATGTTAAATATTTTAACGTCGTCTTCCGTTATCTGAAATGTTTGCAAGTCGATGGATAGGACGAAGACCTGCACCTCATTTGTGGCCGCCACGTTCCCCAGACCTTACGCCTCTTGACTTCTTTTTTTGGGGAGCAGTGAAGCATATTGTTAACCGGACAGGACCGCCAATAAGAACTATGCAGCAATTAAAATCACGAATTGAAGACGCTTTTCACCGTGTGCAGTCTATACCGAACATTTACGAAAAAGTTCGCAAAAATTTGGAAGAAAGACTAAGGATCTGTTTGCGTAATAATAGTGGCCATATCGAAGCCGGCGATCAAGCACGACTATTAAGAGCGATAAACCTTGATGATTCTATTCTATGGCAAAGAACGAGAAACCCGAGGAACGGAAGACGACCTTAAAATATTTAACATTGTTTTATAAGAGAACGGTTGGGTTGCGACCTACGGTTCCTTTGACAAATTTAGTCCCCATGGTGAGTAGAATGCGATACAAGCATAAAAAATTTGACCTTGAATGTCAAGGTCAAAATCAATTTTGCGGCAAATTCTTTTAACAAATCTCCACCGATCCGAAGGTGTACAACCATCTGTCAAAACCATGACACTAAATTTTGTTACACCCTGTACCTATGTAGAGCGTGGGGTGATGCCCACTTGGACGCCAACCGATTGGACGCGTCCCGATTGGACAGTCCCGATTGGTCGCGTTCCTTTTGGACCCCGGGCCGATTGGACGCGTTCCTTTTGGACGCCGTGAATTGGACACATTTACAGAATTTAAAAATCGCGGTTCTCGTAAACCGAGCGTCGTAGGAAGAAAATAACAAAATTTTGGGAGGCTTTACCGGGGGCATACCACCCTTACCTAACCCCGTAGTTCTACTCAAAAGTCGATTCACCCCCCTCTACCCTCAAGTGGTTCCCTAACCCTTTTTTCCGTGAGGAAATGTTTTATAACGCACATAACCCGAAATTAATCACGACTTGGCGGGGCGAAAATGAATTTGGGGAGGGCAAAGGGGTGGCGAATCGACTTTTGAATAGGCCTAAGGGGTAGTGCCGGAGTGATATGCTTTCTGTAAAGTCTTTAAAAAATTTCGTTATTTTTTGTCTAGGACGCACGGTTTAGGAGATACAGCGATTTTAAAATTCTGTAAATGTGTCCAATTCACGGCGTCCAAAAGGAACGCGTCCAATCGGCCCGGCGCACAGTGGGGTATTTGGCCAGTTTAGCGCGCCAAAAGTCAACATTTTTAGTTTGTTCAAAATGACTGAAACTTTTTTCTCGTGTACCTGAATATATATGCGAGTAATATACAATAATATTTTTCTATAAACAGTATTATTTAGTAACATATAGACACTTGAATGTGACATATTCTCGTGACCAAGAGAAGAGTCGAAAAACATGTGTTAAAGAAATGATTCTTTTCACAAGTTTGGTGTATGGAATCGGGATAAAAACATATCTAGGATGTAAAGGAAGGTATATAAAGTAATTTTACAGCTTTTTGTTCTAAACGCTTGGGTGGTTTTGATAGAATAAACAATCGAAAATGGTACAATTTTTTTCAGAAAATTAAAATGTATTATGTAATAACTTTTTTTCTCCGCAAAACACCTCTCTAATTTTTTTGAGGTTATTCAGTAGACGTTGCTTTACAGAATCCTGAAGAGTTTAGGTGCATCATAGTGCCACACATGGAGAAATTTAACTTTTTGTGCGATACATATCAGTATGGCATGAATCGACCGTATAACATATGACTGATAATGATGAAATAATTGATCTGTAGGATATAGATACTTGGAGGTAAATGAAGGAGAATGAATGTCACTATTGCTAGAATATTTAGTTTATATTATTGGAAAAATGTAATCATGGTTAAACAATCGAGTGTCAGTCTTTCTTTGAATACTGTGGTGAGCATGAGCAAGCATCCTTGCTAGTAAAGTAATCAGGGGTCAGATTTATATATCAGTGCCTTATTTTATATTCCTTTCCTGTTGTCCTCCGTCCTGCTCGGGTCTGGTCAGTGCCGGTTCACGCAGTCCTAATCCTCGCTCCTGGCTTTTCCAGGTTCTCGCTTGGGGTCTGTTCAAGCCTACGGCCAGGCTTTTCGAAATTATAGAGAAGACCATAGTAGAAAATTTTCAAGGAAGGAGTGTAATTGCGATGTGCTCAATCGATTGTTACTGAGTTCTGATCCTCTCATAACAAGCAATAAAAAATTGCATAAAAAAGCGAAAAAGAAATTATCACCAGAGGTTATAGATATGCTTGTACCCTCCGCTGAAATTAATTACGACAATAGTGACTCATCTAACACATCTATACAGTCCGCAGATTCGAATTTAGAATATTCGTTATAATTTATTTTATAAATGTGGGATATCTAAATTCCCGCGTAAAACAGGCGAAACGCGCTTCCCGCGAAGAACAGGCGGAACGCGTGTTCCGAGAAAAAACAAACGAATAACGTCGAGACAAAAGACAATCGGACAACGTCGATAGGACATGCGAAGGAGAGACGATCTCGTGGAGTCTCGCGTCGGTCGTCACCGTGTACGGTTTTGTCTTTGTACCCAGATCTTTGTTCATCATTTTATTTTTTATTAAATTATAGTATATGTTCGTTACGAGTCGGCTCATTAATTGATCCCTGCCCGCGTAGATCGATTACTTAATTCGATCGCAACATCGTGAACATAGGGAAATCCTACATAAATATTGTATAGTTGTTGTAATATTGTATATTGTATAGTTGTGTTTCGTTGTCAGTAAACTATGATTTTGATATTTAGACTGTGTTTAAATTTTTACCACGGCTACGCGTGAAATTTGTTTGTAATAGCAATTTCTCTAAATCTGACAAAAAAATGTTTCAAATAAAAGTTTAACAGTATTAATAAACGTATAAATTGCAATACAAAAAAAACATTAAAAAAATTTGTTTAAAAGAAAAAAACAAGATCGCTTCGATTTTTTAAACATTAAACTGTATTTTTTATTTGATAATGTTGTAGCTGGTATTAAGATGAATTCAACGATATATAATATTATGATCTTCACATTATTAATAACGTATATAGTAATAGTTTTGGCGCGCTAAACTGGCCAAATACCCCACTGTGCGGCGTCCAAGTGGGACACCCCCAGCGCGTGCGTAGTAGAAACAATGTAAGGCGTAAGGAGACGACGGTACGTCAGAGTGGGGCCGAGCCGTCGCGCGTCGTATTGTTGCGTTCGTCCTGCATTTTCTCACTACAAACGTGAAAGAAAATAATAGAACTACATTCTGAGTCAGCAGTAAAATACATAGATTGACATCTTGCAAAAAACGATCAACTACATAATTGTTGATTAATTAATTCTAAACTCTTTCGAATGTCACAATTAATATTAATTTGTTAGCTACAGTTTGTTTTGGGGAGAAATCAAAGGCAGATAGCCTGACGCTAGTCCGCTTTCGGTTAATTTATGGTAGGGTCGGGGGTTCGCGTAGCCTCTTCAAGCCGTAGTTCCTGTCGACGGACAAACCCCAGATGATGTCTGGCAACTCGAAGTTGTTCAGGTACTTGATGGAGCGCATTCGTTGACATATGTTTGGAAAGTTGGGAATCTTTCAGTATGGCAGGCGACCTGACGTCGTACTGCTATCTTAAAGAACAAAGATAGTTTTTATGAGGGATCTGGCCACCGAGTGGGGAAGGCAAGGGTGCCTTCTGGTGAGAGGACTGTGTTAGACCGCTCAGCACTTACTCTAAAACCCTGGCAAAGAACAGTCGATACCAATTTTCCTAATAAATTGATATTTTGCAAAATTCTTTAAAGCTAAAATTTATGTGCTCTAAATGAAATATACATAAAAAAATATAGAATAAGTTTCTATTTAATTTCTTTTTCAAATTCCGTTACAAAATATATTCAAAATAGATACGTGTTAGAAGGAAAATATTTCACAGGGCGCCCTTGGAGAGGACCAGAACTATCGCTTTATTATGTATCACCAAAAGGTTGCTCCGCACTCTCGCTCGTTCTGCGCCGCGCTACCGGTTTCGGTCGCTCACGCACTCTCCTTTCTCTCTCTCTTTCTCTCTCTCTCTCTCTCTCTCTCTCTCTCTGTCTGCCAATCACACCTGTTCGCGTCTATCATTGGTCCCTCTTTCGCGCGCTCATACAAAAATCTATAACATACGTATCAATAATGTTAAAAAATTGTAGAAATGTGAGTAATAATTATACGTATGGAGAAATGTATAAATAAAATGTATAAAATAAATGTAAGTCTATAGTTTTTTACGTTCAAGATTTCTGAACATTGTATTTCTATAATTTGAAGACGCGGTATCTATATTTATTAATATTGTATTAATAAAGATAATTGTAGATCTATAACATAATGACATTAAATAAAAAAATATAATTAGAACATATAGTCATAACATCAGATACATAACAGTACATAACTCGTCAATCAGATGTGATCATCCTTGTAGATCTAGTTCCAGCATTTATCGTTCGTCAGCGTAGAGGGCGTAAAAAAACCATTTGTTTACATGAGATACACAAAACCCCATATGGTGATTGGTCTACTCTACTCCTATACCTCGTCTGTCCCACGGGCTAGTATTGAGAACAATTCAAATTGAGGACACAAAAAAACTGTCGATAAAGTCAGTCAAATTATTTGTAAAGTCCTAAACTTAAATGTCAATATATTGTACTCTAATATTAAGTCTGATGATCTGTGAGCCGGCCTGGGAGGATTCAAGTATTGCCGAACCGAGTGCGAAACCAAATCTCCTATTACCCGGGATCACTCGCGTGAGCATTCAAACCCAAAAGTAATTAAATTTACACTTACGAATTATCACATGAAGGTCCCGAATCGACTCTCTCATTCTTCGCAACCGTTTTCACGACAACGCCCGCTTGTCAAAACGCGACCACCGTGAATCGCTCGCTAGACTCGCATATATATCTACACGACGCGATTATCGTCTTCCTTCACGATGATACGATCGACATTACAAAATCGCCGCGAACAAGTACATTCGAGTATATTTCATTTAAACCCCACCCTATTCGAAATTTCAGTTCTAGTAAAACCCAAGGTCGTACACTTTTGTCTCTCGAAGTGTATATTCACTAATACTATAAACTACGAGGCTAACTAACAATCTTATCCCTTGCTCTGTATGAATCCCGATGATGAAATAGACATTTGCTTGTCCGCAAGTAACAAATTCGGAAAAACACAGATCCTCGGTCACGCAGACCAGCTGCTAAGAGCTCTAGTTCTTACATAATTATGTATGGCTACGTACATAATTTTTTATTAATATATCCATTCCAAGAACAAAAGGTAGTATAGTATATTTTTTATTTCTTTTTTATTAGTTAAGTAAAGTAAAGAACAATTTCTTTTTATAGTTTATAGAACAAAATATACAGGGTGTCCAAGGTTTTAGTGTTCAAACTTTGTTAGTACGGCACTAAGTAAGAAAAAAAATGTTAGGTTAGCAAATAGATCAGCAATATTTACATTCAGTGTGTTTATGTATTGAAGCTCATTAATAGTTTTAAATAGTACTTGAAATATTTTAAATGATATTGAAATATTGGAATATTTCGCCGGACGGGTAGTCAAAAATGCCCTTCAACATATTTGAACGTCCGTCGCACTCGTATTCGATTTGCGGTCAATTTTTCCCAATTAATTGCACGCAGAAATATTGAAAAAATCTGATAAATTACGGTTATTGATATTCATATTTGAAAATTTCTCTCGATTTTTCGATTGAAAATCATATTTACAAAAAATGAAAAATACGTAAAAATTCCACAAGTGCAGGTTTTTTTTATAGAAATTAAAAAAGGACAACGAACCTATTTTTACAGCAGCAACGTATCACTACAACTTTTTTTAATTGAAAAAAGTAACTATTATGAAATGAACTTTTACGGCAGAGTCAATAAATTCATATGCTAAGCTAAATTAAACCGAAAATGAAATGATTCAAAATTTCAAAGGTCTAAAAAGAACTACGATTTATAAGTGTCTACTGCTACAGAGAGGATATCTTACGTTTATTCTATGGCGGTTACCTCCTACGCTCGCCAGCAGAGGGACAAATAGCAAAACACCTTTCTCGCTACTACCTGATCTGTCACCAATTCCTATATATACCGTCCTTCCAATTGTTTCCGATGTCCCATTGTATAAAACGAATTCCCCTCCTCGTCCCCACCGTCGCAGCAAAATTCATTGACGATTATCAATCAATAGAAAACTGCTGTGTACGGTGGTAATAACATGCAATGCATGTGTAAAACATCTCAAGTAGAAATCACAACATTGGTCCAAACTGACCGGATCGAGGCTTTCTCGAAGACTCAATAAAGAGAAAATTTTATAATAAATTTAAATTTAATTTGAATTTAGAGTGCCTCCTTTTGACCGCCGGCCTCCTGTCTCGCTCTCCGTGAAAGACACTAGAACAGAATTAATTTAGCAATGAAAAATATTTTGTCCTAAGTATTACACTCAATTTTTTCAAATTCCTGCGTTTGGTGCGCAAAAATAAAAATCAATTTTTTCGGCGTTACATATTTCCGTGAAAAACTAAGTTATAATTATCTCCGACTACGGAACCGCTGAAAACTTTTTGGTTCAGGTTCGAAACTATTTTTTAATAATTTTTCGGAAAAATATTTTTGGAGTACTTTCGGCCTTTAGTCATTTCCGAGCTGTATTACTTATCTACAACATAGATAAAAATTAAATATGAATGGTACTATGGTATTGAGTTGGAAAAGAGAGTTAAACAGAGCTGCAATGCAGCCCATAAAAAATTAGTAGAACGGTGGAATAAAGAGTAAAATAGAATGTTTTCGACTAAAATTATTTAAAAATAGTTCTAATATGTTTTTAAAGTCATCTAGTAAAAATCCTGTGGTGTCGAGGTGGAGAAAATATTTATTCATGAAAAAAAAATTTTTAAACTAATAATAACTAAGTATATGAAAAAATTTAAGATAGCGCTGATGACAATAGCTCATTATTAAATTAATATTCAGGATGGTCGCTTTTAAACGTCGATATGGTATTTGTTCGAATTTTTCCGGGTTTATCATTTTTTACAACTACAGTTTGCAACTACAAAATTGGAAAAAATAAAATACGTATCATTACAATTAATATTATACTTAATTTATATTAATTAGAGATTTTATTCCATTCCGTATCACATCCTACCGTATCAGCCAGAACTAATATTGTGGAACCAATATTTCAACGACGCTGTTGCTGATAGAACTTTAAATCTCATGTCGGAGATTCTATAAATGATGAATGAAACAAAAGAATGTTGTGTCCTTTTAATTTCGTTACGCCTGTAACGCGAGTGCATCGAAGGAGACGAATGAAACTTTTACCAACATATTCGTGGCAATGTTCTGATTAAAATGATACCAAATATGATATAATTCCGATGACACTTCCTTGTGTAACGAGCGATGAAAGTTTCGAACGCAGAGAAGGACAGCGTATGGGAAAGAAAGAGCCGCAGAGAGTCGCGGCCGCCGGTAGAGATCAAATCTCGCGTGTGCGCAGGCCTGAAAAATTTAACTTCTTTAATATTAATTATTTTCTTATGAGACTTTCACCAATGTATTTGTGGCATTATTCTGATTAAAATGATACCAAACGCGATATAATTCGGATCACATCTACACTAATTTTCCGTTAATGTAATTGTTATGGGAAGCAACTTTCATCGTTCATTACACAGGTAAATATCATCGGAATTATATCATATTTGATTTCATTTTGATCAGAAAAATGCCACGAATATGTTGGTAAAAGTTTCATAAAAATATAATGAGAAATAAAGAAGTTTTGTAATTGGATTAGTAGTGGTCTTCTAGTCTCACACCGATATAGCCGACAATGTGTGGCCGCGACGCGACGGTTCTCGAATTTCGGCCACTCACAGCGGTGGAGTGAGGTTTTCCACTGCCTTACTCATGGGAAGTTGGCACTGCCTTAAAATGAGAAAATATTGTATTTAGTCGCACCATGCTCAACAAAAAATTACAAAAAAATTCATGAATGTCCTCTACCTTATATCATACACGACTGAGATTTTTTCAGAATTTTTGGTTGCAAAATCAATTTTTAAACAAATCCGAAAGCATAAAATTGCCGATTTTAGATCGAAGTTTTTAGTTGACCACGTCTATGTTATTATGTTAGTTGTGTTTTTAGTATTTTGTAAGTGTATTATGTAGTATCGAACATTTTTATATTCGGGAAACAGTGTACAAACTTAAAACTGCAATATAAAATATTTTATTTGTGTTACATTTTGAGATATGAGTAAAGCTTTCAACAGTTTCGGTTAGCGCAGGCTGTAACATTTCCGGCTGAGAATATTTTGGTCCCAGATCGAATCCCGCATCGAATGAAAGTTTAAACTTTTAGATCTTTCAATATACAATACTTTCATAAAATTGTGACGAGCGAATTGAGGAGGGGCTTCCCCTGGTGAAAATGAGTCCAAACTCGAGTGTAATCGAATAATTTTAATTGATACGTAATATTGATGAAGAATCGAGTATTATTGGCAATTTAAGCTTTTATATTTTTAATACGAATAAGTTGTAAGGCTGATCCCGATGAAAATGAGTCCAATCACGACATCATTTGGGCTATCTTCAATAAGATATGTATATTGAAAAATCTAAAAGTTTAAACTTTCATTCGATCCGGAACCAATTATTATATATTAAAATGTAACAGAGTTGTCAAAGGAGCTATGGGTGAAAACTCAACAGTTTCGTCAGAAATTAACCAAGTAATTGTCACTTATGAAATGAATTTTATTTATACCTAACAGCTCCATGTTTGAAACTTATACATATGCTGTGTACCAGACAAGTCGGTGCGATAATGTAAATAGACCGTCGGAACGTTACTGAAACACACCTTCTGTTTCCATTATTCTCACAATAAACATAAACACTTCTATTGTATCTTCCCGGATTACCGCTTCTTCCCAGATAATTTATACCTCGAATTTCCTTACACGCGTATGTCCTTCAGTCTCTATCTAACTTTCGAGTGATTTCTGTGGTTATTAGAAGTGTTAATTTGGTGTCTATAATGTTGAGAAGGTGTTTCAATATTCCGCAAATGCTTGGTGCAATAGATAAAGCATTAGGAAATTATGGTTTGGCACGTCAAATATATAAAAAGTGGCTTAGACACAGTGGAAGATATCGTAGAGAAGCTGCTGTTCCTGATCGACGAGATTTTCAAAGATTGGATTAGCAGTTTGGGGACGGTGAGTCCGTTCGAAGTCTTCTTAACAATCATCGAGAAGCAGGATAACCTCGAGTACACTGGCGTATAGAAAGGCGAGTTATGTATTGCACTTGCACGATCCCATCTTCTAATGGGTTTACGTAGATTAATTAGAGATGAAGGTCATATCGAACTCAGAGAGTTCAGGTACTCCGAACGAACGATTATGCTGCTAGGAAGGAATATTGTTGCTGAATGCTACGAAAATTACGCAAAGATAGATCTTTCCTGGAAAAGTAGTTTTTCAAGCCACGCCTTACACAACCGGCAGAATACCAGAATATGGAATTACCGAAATCCTAACGCTGCACTACAGAACTTCCACCAAGGACGATTTGTAATTAACGTGTGTGCGGGAATTTTAGGAAACCAAATTATTGGTCCTATATACTTGCCAAACCGTTTAACTAGTAGAAATTACTAGAATTTTTTGCGTTCACGCTTATTAAGCGAACTTCGTCGAATCGTACCGCGTGGAAGAGGTAATCGAATCTACTTTATGCACAATGGTGCACCACTCCATTTTAGTATACCAGTTCGACAATTCCTGAATAATATGTTCGGATCACGATGGATAGGTCGAAGACCCGCAACGAAGTTTTGTGGCCACCGCGATCACCCGATCTAAACCCCCTTGATTTTTGACTCTGGGGTGCTGTAAAGGATATGGTTTACAGATCAAGACAACAAATAAGAAATATCCAGGAATTAAGAGCCCGCATAGATGATGCATTCCACCGGTTACAAAATATTCCGTAATAATGTAGTAATGTAAATAATGTAAAATACATTCACCAAAGAATACGTGACAATACAAAATCAAGACTACAAGTTTGCTTACAGAATATTGGTGGTCACATAGAAGTTGGTATGCAAGCTGGATTATTACGAAACATCAATCAAGACGGATCCGTTCTTTGGCTTCGAATGAGATATAGAAGATAAACATTTTTGAAAATTTAACAGGTAAGATTCACAAATATTTACATCATATTGTTCAATAACTATTTTCAAGATAATGGTTGAGTTTTGATCCATGGTTCCTGTGACAATTTTGACCCTTGTGATGAGTAGAACAGGATGCAAGAAAAATATTTGACCTTGAATTACAAGGTCAAGGTCAATTTTGCGGGACGTTTTTTTAACAGATCTCCACCGATCGGAAGATGTAGAAGCCATCTATGATAGTCACGACAAAACATTTTTTTACACACTGTGTACACTGTTTTCCCGCATATAAAAATGTTCAATATTCCATAATACACCTGCAAAATGCTAAAAAGGCATCGAAACAATTGGTTTTGGTTTTTTTAACAACGATGCAATTTATAAAAAATTCTGAAAAAATTAAGAACAATTGTTTCAATAATATCTAACTACTGAATTTTTATAAAACTGGTATCTCTGAAACTTCCATTCGAAATGTGTACTTTCTTCAAATGATTGGACACATATCCAATTTTCTTAAACATGTTTGCATACTCTGGAAAATCTGTAAAAAATACACATTAATAATCACGATGGCACACAAGTAACATAATAACATAAACGTGGTCAACTGAAAACTTCGATATAAAATCGCCAATTTTATGCTTTCGGACTTGTTTAAAAATTGATTTTGCAACCAAAAAGTTCTGAAAAAAATCTCAGTCGTGTATGATATAAGGTAGAACATTCATGAATTTTTTTTTAATTTTTTGTTGAGCATGGCGCTCCTAAAAAGTAATTTAGTTTGGAGGCACTTTTGGTCATCTTCGACTTTATCTTAAAAATCAACAAAAAAATTATTTAAAAAAAAGAACATGTTTCAGTATACGTCATTAAACCCGATTTTTAAAAATCGCTAATCGATTGCGGCTCAGGTGCTCGAAACTTTAGTAACGTGAATTCGGAGGAACGCGTTGAGCAGTCGAGCAGGTAGCTCACACGGATAGAGGTACGCTTGATGTAGCGCGTGCGTAGTAGAAGCAAGGTAAGGTGACGACGCGACGGTACGTCAGAGTGGGGCTTCGTCACAGCGAGGTAAATATCTGCGGTGTCGTACTGTTGCGTTCGTCGTTTATTTTCTCACTCAAACGTGAAAGAAAATAATACAATCAGAGGTATTTAGCATCAGGCAGCATTGAAAAACTTGCAATTTGAGAAATTCATCTATTTTATGATTTGTGTCGTGCTTGTTTGGTTTTATCGCGAGAGTATATTATTTTCGTTTTTAAATATCTACATCTTTACATGCAAATCTTTTCATCTCTAAATGTCTGCACTTTTACATGCAAATTTTTAAATTTTTCTTATTGTACTCGTGTACTATAATTTTTTGACGTAATCAGTTAATTTTTTCTGCATTTAAAAATGTTGCACCTAAACATTATGCGTACATAACCTTAAGAAATGGTTGAGAATCAATCAATTTACAAAGAATTTTCATATTCATAATTCTTCTTTTAGTATCTGCTGCAGAAATGAAATCATATTCATCCCGAAACGATGCTACTGAGAAGATGCTACGGAGGCGAGAATGGAAGCTGGAACAAGAACGACAACGGCAGCATGAAAGGTTAAAGCAGAAGAAGATTTATGAGTATGAAATGCAACGTGCCCGTGAAAAAGGTTTGCTGCCTCCGAAACCTCCAAATCGAAGTAAGAGCAGAAGTAAATCTCCACGAAGTCGACCCAGAAGACCTTGTACTTCTAGCTCAACAAACACTCTAATTCTTTCTGAAAGGTAAATAAAACTTAATGAAAATCTATTATAGTTAAAAGAATGCAAAACTATTTCATTTTCTTTTAATAAAAACACAATAAAACAATAGTCTGGAATATCTTTTATGCATGTAAGGTTACATAATATGGTCTAGGAAATTTTAGTTATCAAAATTGATATATAAAAGAGATATACTGTAAATTATAGAATCAGCTTCATCTTCCTATAGAAGATTAGCATGTTGTCATTAAAAATTGGTTGTATTTCAGACTAGAATCAGCAGATGGAACAGTACCATTATTTAAAGGATCCGAAGACACAAAGATTAGTACAGCTGAATTACGCAAAATTAAAGTAGATATTCATCGAAATATTCCTGGAAAATCGAGTGACTCAGATCTTCAGCGGGATATTATGAATCCTGAAGATGTAGTAGTCAAAAGAAGAGCGGGTAAATTATTGTTTTCACCTACAACTTTTTAAGAACATTTTTAGTTATTTAATGAAGGAGTACTTGAAATGGAATATAACATCATCGCTGAAGATGAATATTTCTAGGACTTCCTACAAGTCACAATTGGTAAATTGAATTGTGCGAAGGATATCTCCTTTCTCACGTAAAAATTAAGTTCATTGTTATTCGTGTATTAGTCTCTAATTACCCTAATTAGTCTCTAATTATTAATTTACTCGGATTATTTCTTGCAATATTTTATTGAGCTACAGATAAATATTTCAACTGGTAACATCATGATTAGCATCATTTGAAGATTGCAGAATTCTGTCCAACAACTTTTACAACTCTGAAGATTATGGATTTCAATATGATAATGTGTCGTCCATGATATTCAAGAATTTATGAAGGGTGCTCTTAATTTGCAAAGTTAATAACAGTTTTAATTTATCCAGGATGTAGCAAATTTGGAATACAACGTTGGATCACTGTCACGATCACGTAATGTGCAATATGTAAGCACAATATTTTTTATTTAGAGTGTTCAATGCTTTGCTTCGCTTATTCTTTGCTTGTCTTTGTGTGTACACTTTATATTATTGTTTTGCACAAATAATTATGCTTCAGCTGTATTAACAACACATGTTTTGTTGGTAAAAGTTAAGTTTTCAAAGAATAGTATAGATTCCATAAATCTATACATACAAGTTTGGTGTATCCTCTGGATGTTCTGGTGTGGGAATGCGTGCATGGTGTATACTGTATTAGTGCTTTTTCTTTTTAAAAAATACTTCATTTGCTACAATGGCAACAACTTACAATGGCAAGATCTACTATGAAGATTTTTTACATTGCAAGTTTCTTCAACTGAAAAGGCACAAGTGAATACCTATTTTTTTTTTTATTGAACTAAAAAGTTATCTATTACACTTTTGTATAATATTTTAATCTTTTCATTTACTATTGAAGAGTATCAATGGATTATGATTGAAACACAAACATGTATATAAATTGGTGGTTACAGCATTCAGAGAAAGTATGTTGGTTTTACTATTTATAATGACAATTGAAATTTATAAATCATCAATACAGAAGATTTGTTACTCATCCTTGAAGATCTAAGTCATCTCAGATGGTTTAACCGGAGGATATGTCACAGACAATTAATTCCACTTTTTAAAATTTGATTAAAAAAAAAAACAATAATAATTTTCTAAATTGTTTTCTATTGGATAATTATTTCAAAATTTAAGAATTTTAAAACATAATTGAACTTTCTGACTAGTATGCAAAGTAAAATTGATGTAAATAGAAAAAGTACTTAATATGGTTTGTACAAAGAAAATATTCAAACAAAAAATGTAAACTAAATGTAAATTATAACATAGTTGTACTAATATATAATTTGTTCCTTGTGATGAACATTAGCAAATATTTATTTACTTTATCAATTTGCAATAATACGTTGTTTATATGGTTGGCTTACAATTTTGCAAAGGTGGTCAATTTCTCTGAATAGCAACCTTAACGTCTTCGAGGTCTGTCATAGCTGTCAATATTGCTTAACTGTTTATTTCATATATATTGAAATTATTTTCGTCATAAAAAACTTATGTCAACATAGGAGAAGGATCGAAACCAATATTTGAGAGGGAAGAAATCAAAGCAGTAGTCACCAAAACAGAAGAAGTTGACGAACATCGTGCTGTTGTAACTGTAAATAATGACACTTCAGGTATTAAAGAATTAAAAATTACGTATTTTACATTTCATTTGTGCTGGATTGCGATTTCCACTTAAAGTGTATAATTTTTAATTTTTACAAGGCAAGTCGAAAACGTTTAAAAAACGCTCGGCGTCTTTGAGTCAAATAAGAAACCGAAGTTACAGCCCTCAACGTACATTGTCTCGTCATTCCAGGTTTGTACCTGTACAGTCAATGTTTCTTTGTAAGAAAGCAAAGTTGTCGCATTTGTGAATTAAATTGAATAAATAAATGCTGTTTAGGGATGAATGGTCTAATTGCTATCGAGACAGGAAGGACAGAGATAGATCGAGGGAACAAAGAGCTCCTGCGCCACATTACGTTGGACAAATTCCTGTTCCTATTTATTATAGTGTACGTACCCAGTGAACAATTTGCTTTGAATTTGCCACAAAAATTTGTCTACAAATTCTGACCCATCTATTTCCGCATTAGGCGCGGTATTTGAGAGCAAAGTTCGCAACCAAATGGAACGGAAATTAAGACCAAACCTTGACTTACTTTTAGAAGGCAGGTCGGTTGCACTAAGAGTAAATATCAGGCAAAATCGGAGGAAATCTTGCTGTAGGAGGAATAACTCTATAACTTTAAAATCTGTAAATATTTCAATCTTAAAAAATAAATAAAAGTTAGAATTATTTGATTTTGAATTCCGATTTCCCTCCTACAGAGGTATTTCGTCCAATTTTGCCCAATATTTACTCTACAAGAAGACAAAGGTTTGGTCTTAATTTGCTCTTCATTTGGCATGGAATATTGTATGAATGCTTTTGACACCAAAATGACCAGCTTTTGCTCGCAAAGTACGATTACAAATATTGATCAATATTTGCTCGAAGCAAATTTGGCTGACAGGGTATATCATTGATAATAAAGATTTTCCAATTTACTAGACAGCATACTAATGTGTTATATGTATTTCAGCATTTTCCTTCAAGGCCAATTATTATGGCGCATTTGATGCCAATTCGTGAGCAAGTACTTCTAGGAAATACTAGTTACCCTCCCATGATGGGGCCACTACGACCATTCTCGCTGAGATTTATGCCTCCAGATATGCATAGATTTCGTACACCCTCCTACCCTAGTAAGTTCAAGAACTTTTAATGATTCTATAAACGGGTATCTAATTATTTTGCATTTTTTGGCAGGATTTCGAACAATGTTCTGATTTCAACTTGAGATGTTTTACATTTGCAAAGCTTTGGAATGCAATACTAATTTTATCCAGAGTAACAACAAATCTTTTAAATATGTTTTAAAAGTGTGAAAATTATTACTGTACACTAGAGTTTTTGTATTAATTGATAATTGCCAATGAATAAATGTAAAATGATATTCAAAAAGTTTGGTGTAATTATTTAATTTATTGAACCAAGGTATTAGTGGTATTCAATTATTTTTAATGTCAAATATGTATGTGACATTAAATTAATATTTTACATGTAGACTCAGGACCCTTATGAAAAATGAAATTTATGTATATCAATTATAAGAAATAGGAGTTAAATACATTGTATCCATAATAAATAAATTCATGTCAATTCATATTAATTCAATTCATTGTATTCATAAATAAATTTATCCATAATAAATTCATACATAATAATAAACCACAATATAGGTCTCAAATTGCTCAAACTTTTTTAGTGTTCTGTATATTTTGCCTATCCATTTTGATCATAAATACATCCTAACCCTCTTTGTAAGCGTGTATTCAGAACGACGTGCATGACCTGTTGTACCAGTAAAATAAAGTACAGAAACTGTTTCGCGTCTAAATGCTTTTGTGCATTTCCAGTGAACCGTAAATACTAAGAAGTTCGAAGTACATACGTGAAAATCACAATTTCAGATCCGAACGGAAGGGAGAACCGCGGAGGCGTGTCTATAGATAAAGATTGCTATTCTTTCAGATCCGTAATCTAGTTTTCGGTTTTTGCTATACTTCTGACACAAAAGCGATAAATCGAACATTTCCGAAACCCAGTCGCGTTTGTTAAAATTAACGCGAAGAACACTCTCAATGACACTGTGACCGCCCGTAAGAGATAGATTTTTTGCTTTGAGAATCGAAGCACGAGTGTCTGCGACAAATTTCCACGTAATAGTGAGTTGTGTCAATCGACCATCAGCCACCGGTACGTATGAGTTGTAAAGGCATACATCCTGTCTTCTAACGCGGAATTGTTCGAAAAATCAGTGTCGCTGTCGACGGATTGTGAAGTTCACAAGCAGTTGTCGGGTTACGGAAATTATAAAACAGGTACGAATATCACCTCCTTATTAGCAAAGAAATGCTAATAATTAGTTAGTTCATCAAATATCAATAATGAAGGCCCTTCATTTTACTACATCAAAATGTCAGGCATGCGACAGCCGCAATGAGACAATAAATTTCTTTGCTGTATATTATAAATTTAAAAAATATTAATTTAATTATTGAAGGTTTTGGAAATTAGTTATAGTTTTAAATATTTTTAATAATATCGAGACGTAGTATATAAAATATATAGTTAACAGTTTCGAATGTGTATAGTAACTGTGTGTTCGATATTTTCAAATTCAACGGTTAATTTGTTACCGACGCAAAGGGTCTAGGAGGATAAGAATGGTCCAGCGGCCCCGGCGACAATTTTTATTGGTATTGTGTGGAAAACCATCGTTTTAAGCTGAAAGACAATCCCCTAAAATTTTAAGTCGCTAACCCATCATTTAAGGATAATAAGAGGGTAAATACCCTTAACTATATCATTTTTTTTTCTCGGTTGTTAATTAAGATATTCAGATGAAATAAAAACGAAAATATTCGAACTTACCTCCTTCATATCATATATTTTTTTTACAATTGTGATCAAATTATTAAGGGTAGAAAAAAAAATTATTTAATTTTTTAGGGGTGGCGGTTGCAAGCAAGCCTTCGAGTGACCACTTTCAAAAAATTCGAGAACAATGTTCTGTTACCTATCTAATATGTACAAAAGTTTCAAGATCGTCGGATTGGTGGAACATAGTTAAATATTGAAAAACAAATAAAATTACAGTATTATAATGAAGGGATAATACGAAATATCAGGCTTACTGTGACGGAACAGTGTCTGTTGGATCTTTTTTTTTGTAACAAATGCCGATTAATTGATTATAGAACAGAAAACCAACGTAGAAACGACAACAACAGTAATGATCCTGCAACAAATCCAGGTTATCAAACTCGAAACAATACCGAATTGACAGGTTTGATTTAACTGCCATTTAAAAGAGTAGTAGCGATTCATGAATACTGCATTTTGCGTCGACTGACGAGGCAACTGATTGTCACCCAGTAAGCAAAATGCTTTGAATCTGCCAGGCAGATTCGACTCCATTACCCTATACATCTGTTTCCGCTATCCGCGCGGAATGACGTTGTTAGTCTGCGGGCAGAATTCCGTGCCGAACCCAGGCCTCGATCTGCCCTCAATCTGTCTTTGTTATAGAGGGCAGGTCCGTCGCACTAAGAACGGATTCTGAAATTAAATATTGGAAAAAATCGGAATAAACGAAGAGAGGGAAAATTGAAATAAATTTAGAAATATATTTATTTAAATCTTAATCTAATACATTTTGTCTTAAAATAATGGAAATAAAATTCTCGAATGGAAAATAAGGTGTAGGAATGATTAAGAAGAGTTTAATCAATTAATGAAAAATGATGTACATAGACATCTAATTAAAGCTGATTTAATTTAGCTGCTAACAGAGATATCCTCTCTGGTCGAGAACACTGATCGGCCCCTAACCCTAGACCCTGTTTTCGAATCTAGCGACCTTACTAGACGACCAGTTTCCCGGTCTAGTAAAATCCGACCCTTAACCGGACACCCGATGGAGGTATCGCGGAGTTTATTAAAACCTTTTACTAATAAGCCGTTGCTAGCATTCTTCTCTCTCTCGTCCTTGCAAAATCCATATTGTATATCAAGCCAGTCTGTCTTCCACCATTTGTAATTATTGGAATTTATTTCATAAATAGAACAAAATTAATCTGTTATTGTTTTAAAAGAAAGGATCACATTGTATGTTGTCCCCGGCATCGAACCCTTCATGTTGAACTGTTCATATTGGACTATTGCTCCTCTGTTTTCAATTTCTTGTGTTTTATTCTTGACGTTTCTCTCAATCCGTAAAGACGTGTCTGACAACGGGCTTTTAGAGAATTTATTAAAATAAATCGATGTGCTATAAAATTACACGATTATTTCGTGTGCTATAAAAGAAGTGTGCTTTTATTATAAATATACCCATATCCAATAGTAATAATGTGTCTATCTTTTGGAAAATATATCCTGTGTTCCCAGATTCTCCGATTCTTATCATTGCACAAATCTAGCACACTCCATTACGTTACAACATTAATAATCACGATAAGACACAACTAACATAATAACATAAACGTGGTCAACTGAAAACTTCGATATACAATCGGCAATTTTTTATGCTTTCGGGTTTGTTTAAAAATCGATTTTGCAACCAAAAATTCTGAAAAAATCTCTGTCGTGTATGATATTTGTTAGAACATGGCGCAACTAAAAATTAATTTGGTTTGGAGGCACTTTTGACCATTTTCGGCGTTATCTTAAAAATCAACGAAAACAAATTATTTAAAATATACAGAACATGTTTCAGTATACGCCATTAAACCCGATTTTTCAAAAAATTTCTAGTCTAAATTTCGCATTGATATCTTTTTTAGTTTGAAAGTTGTAGCAAAATGTGCGCCTCGCCGAACCGGGAATCGATTGCGGTTCTGGCGCTCGAAACTTTGGTAACGTGAATTCGGAGGAACGCGTCGAACAGTCGAGCAGGCAGCTCACACGGATAGAGTAGAGGGACGCTAGCATGTACAGGGTGTAACAAAATTTAGTGTCATGGTTTTGACAGATGGTTGTACACCTTCGGATTGGTGGAGATTTGTTAAAAGAAATTGCCGCAAAATTGATTTTGACCTTGAAATTCAAGGTCAAATTTTTTATGCTTGTATCGCAGTCTACTCACCATGGGGACCAAACTTGTCAAAGGAACCGTAGGTCGCAACTCATCCGTTTTCTTATAAAACAATGTTAAATATTTTAACGTCGTCTTCCGTTATCTGAAATGTTTGCAAGTCGATGGATAGGACGAAGACCTGCACCTCATTTGTGGCCGCCACGTTCCCCAGACCTTACGCCTCTTGACTTCTTTTTTTGGGGAGCAGTGAAGCATATTGTTAACCGGACAGGACCGCCAATAAGAACTATGCAGCAATTAAAATCACGAATTGAAGACGCTTTTCACCGTGTGCAGTCTATACCGAACATTTACGAAAAAGTTCGCAAAAATTTGGAAGAAAGACTAAGGATCTGTTTGCGTAATAATAGTGGCCATATCGAAGCCGGCGATCAAGCACGACTATTAAGAGCGATAAACCTTGATGATTCTATTCTATGGCAAAGAACGAGAAACCCGAGGAACGGAAGACGACCTTAAAATATTTAACATTGTTTTATAAGAGAACGGTTGGGTTGCGACCTACGGTTCCTTTGACAAATTTAGTCCCCATGGTGAGTAGAATGCGATACAAGCATAAAAAATTTGACCTTGAATGTCAAGGTCAAAATCAATTTTGCGGCAAATTCTTTTAACAAATCTCCACCGATCCGAAGGTGTACAACCATCTGTCAAAACCATGACACTAAATTTTGTTACACCCTGTACCTATGTAGAGCGTGGGGTGATGCCCACTTGGACGCCAACCGATTGGACGCGTCCCGATTGGACAGTCCCGATTGGTCGCGTTCCTTTTGGACCCCGGGCCGATTGGACGCGTTCCTTTTGGACGCCGTGAATTGGACACATTTACAGAATTTAAAAATCGCGGTTCTCGTAAACCGAGCGTCGTAGGAAGAAAATAACAAAATTTTGGGAGGCTTTACCGGGGGCATACCACCCTTACCTAACCCCGTAGTTCTACTCAAAAGTCGATTCACCCCCCTCTACCCTCAAGTGGTTCCCTAACCCTTTTTTCCGTGAGGAAATGTTTTATAACGCACATAACCCGAAATTAATCACGACTTGGCGGGGCGAAAATGAATTTGGGGAGGGCAAAGGGGTGGCGAATCGACTTTTGAATAGGCCTAAGGGGTAGTGCCGGAGTGATATGCTTTCTGTAAAGTCTTTAAAAAATTTCGTTATTTTTTGTCTAGGACGCACGGTTTAGGAGATACAGCGATTTTAAAATTCTGTAAATGTGTCCAATTCACGGCGTCCAAAAGGAACGCGTCCAATCGGCCCGGCGCACAGTGGGGTATTTGGCCAGTTTAGCGCGCCAAAAGTCAACATTTTTAGTTTGTTCAAAATGACTGAAACTTTTTTCTCGTGTACCTGAATATATATGCGAGTAATATACAATAATATTTTTCTATAAACAGTATTATTTAGTAACATATAGACACTTGAATGTGACATATTCTCGTGACCAAGAGAAGAGTCGAAAAACATGTGTTAAAGAAATGATTCTTTTCACAAGTTTGGTGTATGGAATCGGGATAAAAACATATCTAGGATGTAAAGGAAGGTATATAAAGTAATTTTACAGCTTTTTGTTCTAAACGCTTGGGTGGTTTTGATAGAATAAACAATCGAAAATGGTACAATTTTTTTCAGAAAATTAAAATGTATTATGTAATAACTTTTTTTCTCCGCAAAACACCTCTCTAATTTTTTTGAGGTTATTCAGTAGACGTTGCTTTACAGAATCCTGAAGAGTTTAGGTGCATCATAGTGCCACACATGGAGAAATTTAACTTTTTGTGCGATACATATCAGTATGGCATGAATCGACCGTATAACATATGACTGATAATGATGAAATAATTGATCTGTAGGATATAGATACTTGGAGGTAAATGAAGGAGAATGAATGTCACTATTGCTAGAATATTTAGTTTATATTATTGGAAAAATGTAATCATGGTTAAACAATCGAGTGTCAGTCTTTCTTTGAATACTGTGGTGAGCATGAGCAAGCATCCTTGCTAGTAAAGTAATCAGGGGTCAGATTTATATATCAGTGCCTTATTTTATATTCCTTTCCTGTTGTCCTCCGTCCTGCTCGGGTCTGGTCAGTGCCGGTTCACGCAGTCCTAATCCTCGCTCCTGGCTTTTCCAGGTTCTCGCTTGGGGTCTGTTCAAGCCTACGGCCAGGCTTTTCGAAATTATAGAGAAGACCATAGTAGAAAATTTTCAAGGAAGGAGTGTAATTGCGATGTGCTCAATCGATTGTTACTGAGTTCTGATCCTCTCATAACAAGCAATAAAAAATTGCATAAAAAAGCGAAAAAGAAATTATCACCAGAGGTTATAGATATGCTTGTACCCTCCGCTGAAATTAATTACGACAATAGTGACTCATCTAACACATCTATACAGTCCGCAGATTCGAATTTAGAATATTCGTTATAATTTATTTTATAAATGTGGGATATCTAAATTCCCGCGTAAAACAGGCGAAACGCGCTTCCCGCGAAGAACAGGCGGAACGCGTGTTCCGAGAAAAAACAAACGAATAACGTCGAGACAAAAGACAATCGGACAACGTCGATAGGACATGCGAAGGAGAGACGATCTCGTGGAGTCTCGCGTCGGTCGTCACCGTGTACGGTTTTGTCTTTGTACCCAGATCTTTGTTCATCATTTTATTTTTTATTAAATTATAGTATATGTTCGTTACGAGTCGGCTCATTAATTGATCCCTGCCCGCGTAGATCGATTACTTAATTCGATCGCAACATCGTGAACATAGGGAAATCCTACATAAATATTGTATAGTTGTTGTAATATTGTATATTGTATAGTTGTGTTTCGTTGTCAGTAAACTATGATTTTGATATTTAGACTGTGTTTAAATTTTTACCACGGCTACGCGTGAAATTTGTTTGTAATAGCAATTTCTCTAAATCTGACAAAAAAATGTTTCAAATAAAAGTTTAACAGTATTAATAAACGTATAAATTGCAATACAAAAAAAACATTAAAAAAATTTGTTTAAAAGAAAAAAACAAGATCGCTTCGATTTTTTAAACATTAAACTGTATTTTTTATTTGATAATGTTGTAGCTGGTATTAAGATGAATTCAACGATATATAATATTATGATCTTCACATTATTAATAACGTATATAGTAATAGTTTTGGCGCGCTAAACTGGCCAAATACCCCACTGTGCGGCGTCCAAGTGGGACACCCCCAGCGCGTGCGTAGTAGAAACAATGTAAGGCGTAAGGAGACGACGGTACGTCAGAGTGGGGCCGAGCCGTCGCGCGTCGTATTGTTGCGTTCGTCCTGCATTTTCTCACTACAAACGTGAAAGAAAATAATAGAACTACATTCTGAGTCAGCAGTAAAATACATAGATTGACATCTTGCAAAAAACGATCAACTACATAATTGTTGATTAATTAATTCTAAACTCTTTCGAATGTCACAATTAATATTAATTTGTTAGCTACAGTTTGTTTTGGGGAGAAATCAAAGGCAGATAGCCTGACGCTAGTCCGCTTTCGGTTAATTTATGGTAGGGTCGGGGGTTCGCGTAGCCTCTTCAAGCCGTAGTTCCTGTCGACGGACAAACCCCAGATGATGTCTGGCAACTCGAAGTTGTTCAGGTACTTGATGGAGCGCATTCGTTGACATATGTTTGGAAAGTTGGGAATCTTTCAGTATGGCAGGCGACCTGACGTCGTACTGCTATCTTAAAGAACAAAGATAGTTTTTATGAGGGATCTGGCCACCGAGTGGGGAAGGCAAGGGTGCCTTCTGGTGAGAGGACTGTGTTAGACCGCTCAGCACTTACTCTAAAACCCTGGCAAAGAACAGTCGATACCAATTTTCCTAATAAATTGATATTTTGCAAAATTCTTTAAAGCTAAAATTTATGTGCTCTAAATGAAATATACATAAAAAAATATAGAATAAGTTTCTATTTAATTTCTTTTTCAAATTCCGTTACAAAATATATTCAAAATAGATACGTGTTAGAAGGAAAATATTTCACAGGGCGCCCTTGGAGAGGACCAGAACTATCGCTTTATTATGTATCACCAAAAGGTTGCTCCGCACTCTCGCTCGTTCTGCGCCGCGCTACCGGTTTCGGTCGCTCACGCACTCTCCTTTCTCTCTCTCTTTCTCTCTCTCTCTCTCTCTCTCTCTCTCTCTGTCTGCCAATCACACCTGTTCGCGTCTATCATTGGTCCCTCTTTCGCGCGCTCATACAAAAATCTATAACATACGTATCAATAATGTTAAAAAATTGTAGAAATGTGAGTAATAATTATACGTATGGAGAAATGTATAAATAAAATGTATAAAATAAATGTAAGTCTATAGTTTTTTACGTTCAAGATTTCTGAACATTGTATTTCTATAATTTGAAGACGCGGTATCTATATTTATTAATATTGTATTAATAAAGATAATTGTAGATCTATAACATAATGACATTAAATAAAAAAATATAATTAGAACATATAGTCATAACATCAGATACATAACAGTACATAACTCGTCAATCAGATGTGATCATCCTTGTAGATCTAGTTCCAGCATTTATCGTTCGTCAGCGTAGAGGGCGTAAAAAAACCATTTGTTTACATGAGATACACAAAACCCCATATGGTGATTGGTCTACTCTACTCCTATACCTCGTCTGTCCCACGGGCTAGTATTGAGAACAATTCAAATTGAGGACACAAAAAAACTGTCGATAAAGTCAGTCAAATTATTTGTAAAGTCCTAAACTTAAATGTCAATATATTGTACTCTAATATTAAGTCTGATGATCTGTGAGCCGGCCTGGGAGGATTCAAGTATTGCCGAACCGAGTGCGAAACCAAATCTCCTATTACCCGGGATCACTCGCGTGAGCATTCAAACCCAAAAGTAATTAAATTTACACTTACGAATTATCACATGAAGGTCCCGAATCGACTCTCTCATTCTTCGCAACCGTTTTCACGACAACGCCCGCTTGTCAAAACGCGACCACCGTGAATCGCTCGCTAGACTCGCATATATATCTACACGACGCGATTATCGTCTTCCTTCACGATGATACGATCGACATTACAAAATCGCCGCGAACAAGTACATTCGAGTATATTTCATTTAAACCCCACCCTATTCGAAATTTCAGTTCTAGTAAAACCCAAGGTCGTACACTTTTGTCTCTCGAAGTGTATATTCACTAATACTATAAACTACGAGGCTAACTAACAATCTTATCCCTTGCTCTGTATGAATCCCGATGATGAAATAGACATTTGCTTGTCCGCAAGTAACAAATTCGGAAAAACACAGATCCTCGGTCACGCAGACCAGCTGCTAAGAGCTCTAGTTCTTACATAATTATGTATGGCTACGTACATAATTTTTTATTAATATATCCATTCCAAGAACAAAAGGTAGTATAGTATATTTTTTATTTCTTTTTTATTAGTTAAGTAAAGTAAAGAACAATTTCTTTTTATAGTTTATAGAACAAAATATACAGGGTGTCCAAGGTTTTAGTGTTCAAACTTTGTTAGTACGGCACTAAGTAAGAAAAAAAATGTTAGGTTAGCAAATAGATCAGCAATATTTACATTCAGTGTGTTTATGTATTGAAGCTCATTAATAGTTTTAAATAGTACTTGAAATATTTTAAATGATATTGAAATATTGGAATATTTCGCCGGACGGGTAGTCAAAAATGCCCTTCAACATATTTGAACGTCCGTCGCACTCGTATTCGATTTGCGGTCAATTTTTCCCAATTAATTGCACGCAGAAATATTGAAAAAATCTGATAAATTACGGTTATTGATATTCATATTTGAAAATTTCTCTCGATTTTTCGATTGAAAATCATATTTACAAAAAATGAAAAATACGTAAAAATTCCACAAGTGCAGGTTTTTTTTATAGAAATTAAAAAAGGACAACGAACCTATTTTTACAGCAGCAACGTATCACTACAACTTTTTTTAATTGAAAAAAGTAACTATTATGAAATGAACTTTTACGGCAGAGTCAATAAATTCATATGCTAAGCTAAATTAAACCGAAAATGAAATGATTCAAAATTTCAAAGGTCTAAAAAGAACTACGATTTATAAGTGTCTACTGCTACAGAGAGGATATCTTACGTTTATTCTATGGCGGTTACCTCCTACGCTCGCCAGCAGAGGGACAAATAGCAAAACACCTTTCTCGCTACTACCTGATCTGTCACCAATTCCTATATATACCGTCCTTCCAATTGTTTCCGATGTCCCATTGTATAAAACGAATTCCCCTCCTCGTCCCCACCGTCGCAGCAAAATTCATTGACGATTATCAATCAATAGAAAACTGCTGTGTACGGTGGTAATAACATGCAATGCATGTGTAAAACATCTCAAGTAGAAATCACAACATTGGTCCAAACTGACCGGATCGAGGCTTTCTCGAAGACTCAATAAAGAGAAAATTTTATAATAAATTTAAATTTAATTTGAATTTAGAGTGCCTCCTTTTGACCGCCGGCCTCCTGTCTCGCTCTCCGTGAAAGACACTAGAACAGAATTAATTTAGCAATGAAAAATATTTTGTCCTAAGTATTACACTCAATTTTTTCAAATTCCTGCGTTTGGTGCGCAAAAATAAAAATCAATTTTTTCGGCGTTACATATTTCCGTGAAAAACTAAGTTATAATTATCTCCGACTACGGAACCGCTGAAAACTTTTTGGTTCAGGTTCGAAACTATTTTTTAATAATTTTTCGGAAAAATATTTTTGGAGTACTTTCGGCCTTTAGTCATTTCCGAGCTGTATTACTTATCTACAACATAGATAAAAATTAAATATGAATGGTACTATGGTATTGAGTTGGAAAAGAGAGTTAAACAGAGCTGCAATGCAGCCCATAAAAAATTAGTAGAACGGTGGAATAAAGAGTAAAATAGAATGTTTTCGACTAAAATTATTTAAAAATAGTTCTAATATGTTTTTAAAGTCATCTAGTAAAAATCCTGTGGTGTCGAGGTGGAGAAAATATTTATTCATGAAAAAAAAATTTTTAAACTAATAATAACTAAGTATATGAAAAAATTTAAGATAGCGCTGATGACAATAGCTCATTATTAAATTAATATTCAGGATGGTCGCTTTTAAACGTCGATATGGTATTTGTTCGAATTTTTCCGGGTTTATCATTTTTTACAACTACAGTTTGCAACTACAAAATTGGAAAAAATAAAATACGTATCATTACAATTAATATTATACTTAATTTATATTAATTAGAGATTTTATTCCATTCCGTATCACATCCTACCGTATCAGCCAGAACTAATATTGTGGAACCAATATTTCAACGACGCTGTTGCTGATAGAACTTTAAATCTCATGTCGGAGATTCTATAAATGATGAATGAAACAAAAGAATGTTGTGTCCTTTTAATTTCGTTACGCCTGTAACGCGAGTGCATCGAAGGAGACGAATGAAACTTTTACCAACATATTCGTGGCAATGTTCTGATTAAAATGATACCAAATATGATATAATTCCGATGACACTTCCTTGTGTAACGAGCGATGAAAGTTTCGAACGCAGAGAAGGACAGCGTATGGGAAAGAAAGAGCCGCAGAGAGTCGCGGCCGCCGGTAGAGATCAAATCTCGCGTGTGCGCAGGCCTGAAAAATTTAACTTCTTTAATATTAATTATTTTCTTATGAGACTTTCACCAATGTATTTGTGGCATTATTCTGATTAAAATGATACCAAACGCGATATAATTCGGATCACATCTACACTAATTTTCCGTTAATGTAATTGTTATGGGAAGCAACTTTCATCGTTCATTACACAGGTAAATATCATCGGAATTATATCATATTTGATTTCATTTTGATCAGAAAAATGCCACGAATATGTTGGTAAAAGTTTCATAAAAATATAATGAGAAATAAAGAAGTTTTGTAATTGGATTAGTAGTGGTCTTCTAGTCTCACACCGATATAGCCGACAATGTGTGGCCGCGACGCGACGGTTCTCGAATTTCGGCCACTCACAGCGGTGGAGTGAGGTTTTCCACTGCCTTACTCATGGGAAGTTGGCACTGCCTTAAAATGAGAAAATATTGTATTTAGTCGCACCATGCTCAACAAAAAATTACAAAAAAATTCATGAATGTCCTCTACCTTATATCATACACGACTGAGATTTTTTCAGAATTTTTGGTTGCAAAATCAATTTTTAAACAAATCCGAAAGCATAAAATTGCCGATTTTAGATCGAAGTTTTTAGTTGACCACGTCTATGTTATTATGTTAGTTGTGTTTTTAGTATTTTGTAAGTGTATTATGTAGTATCGAACATTTTTATATTCGGGAAACAGTGTACAAACTTAAAACTGCAATATAAAATATTTTATTTGTGTTACATTTTGAGATATGAGTAAAGCTTTCAACAGTTTCGGTTAGCGCAGGCTGTAACATTTCCGGCTGAGAATATTTTGGTCCCAGATCGAATCCCGCATCGAATGAAAGTTTAAACTTTTAGATCTTTCAATATACAATACTTTCATAAAATTGTGACGAGCGAATTGAGGAGGGGCTTCCCCTGGTGAAAATGAGTCCAAACTCGAGTGTAATCGAATAATTTTAATTGATACGTAATATTGATGAAGAATCGAGTATTATTGGCAATTTAAGCTTTTATATTTTTAATACGAATAAGTTGTAAGGCTGATCCCGATGAAAATGAGTCCAATCACGACATCATTTGGGCTATCTTCAATAAGATATGTATATTGAAAAATCTAAAAGTTTAAACTTTCATTCGATCCGGAACCAATTATTATATATTAAAATGTAACAGAGTTGTCAAAGGAGCTATGGGTGAAAACTCAACAGTTTCGTCAGAAATTAACCAAGTAATTGTCACTTATGAAATGAATTTTATTTATACCTAACAGCTCCATGTTTGAAACTTATACATATGCTGTGTACCAGACAAGTCGGTGCGATAATGTAAATAGACCGTCGGAACGTTACTGAAACACACCTTCTGTTTCCATTATTCTCACAATAAACATAAACACTTCTATTGTATCTTCCCGGATTACCGCTTCTTCCCAGATAATTTATACCTCGAATTTCCTTACACGCGTATGTCCTTCAGTCTCTATCTAACTTTCGAGTGATTTCTGTGGTTATTAGAAGTGTTAATTTGGTGTCTATAATGTTGAGAAGGTGTTTCAATATTCAGCAAATGCTTCGTGCAATAGATAAAGCATTAGGAAATTATGGTTTGGCACGTCAAATATATAAAAAGTGGCTTAGACACAGTGGAAGATATCGTAGAGAAGCTGCTGTTCCTGATCGACGAGATTTTCAAAGATTGGATTAGCAGTTTGGGGACGGTGAGTCCGTTCGAAGTCTTCTTAACAATCATCGAGAAGCAGGATAACCTCGAGTACACTGGCGTATAGAAAGGCGAGTTATGTATTGCACTTGCACGATCCCATCTTCTAATGGGTTTACGTAGATTAATTAGAGATGAAGGTCATATCGAACTCAGAGAGTTCAGGTACTCCGAACGAACGATTATGCTGCTAGGAAGGAATATTGTTGCTGAATGCTACGAAAATTACGCAAAGATAGATCTTTCCTGGAAAAGTAGTTTTTCAAGCCACGCCTTACACAACCGGCAGAATACCAGAATATGGAATTACCGAAATCCTAACGCTGCACTACAGAACTTCCACCAAGGACGATTTGTAATTAACGTGTGTGCGGGAATTTTAGGAAACCAAATTATTGGTCCTATATACTTGCCAAACCGTTTAACTAGTAGAAATTACTAGAATTTTTTGCGTTCACGCTTATTAAGCGAACTTCGTCGAATCGTACCGCGTGGAAGAGGTAATCGAATCTACTTTATGCACAATGGTGCACCACTCCATTTTAGTATACCAGTTCGACAATTCCTGAATAATATGTTCGGATCACGATGGATAGGTCGAAGACCCGCAACGAAGTTTTGTGGCCACCGCGATCACCCGATCTAAACCCCCTTGATTTTTGACTCTGGGGTGCTGTAAAGGATATGGTTTACAGATCAAGACAACAAATAAGAAATATCCAGGAATTAAGAGCCCGCATAGATGATGCATTCCACCGGTTACAAAATATTCCGTAATAATGTAGTAATGTAAATAATGTAAAATACATTCACCAAAGAATACGTGACAATACAAAATCAAGACTACAAGTTTGCTTACAGAATATTGGTGGTCACATAGAAGTTGGTATGCAAGCTGGATTATTACGAAACATCAATCAAGACGGATCCGTTCTTTGGCTTCGAATGAGATATAGAAGATAAACATTTTTGAAAATTTAACAGGTAAGATTCACAAATATTTACATCATATTGTTCAATAACTATTTTCAAGATAATGGTTGAGTTTTGATCCATGGTTCCTGTGACAATTTTGACCCTTGTGATGAGTAGAACAGGATGCAAGAAAAATATTTGACCTTGAATTACAAGGTCAAGGTCAATTTTGCGGGACGTTTTTTTAACAGATCTCCACCGATCGGAAGATGTAGAAGCCATCTATGATAGTCACGACAAAACATTTTTTTACACACTGTGTACACTGTTTTCCCGCATATAAAAATGTTCAATATTCCATAATACACCTGCAAAATGCTAAAAAGGCATCGAAACAATTGGTTTTGGTTTTTTTAACAACGATGCAATTTATAAAAAATTCTGAAAAAATTAAGAACAATTGTTTCAATAATATCTAACTACTGAATTTTTATAAAACTGGTATCTCTGAAACTTCCATTCGAAATGTGTACTTTCTTCAAATGATTGGACACATATCCAATTTTCTTAAACATGTTTGCATACTCTGGAAAATCTGTAAAAAATACACATTAATAATCACGATGGCACACAAGTAACATAATAACATAAACGTGGTCAACTGAAAACTTCGATATAAAATCGCCAATTTTATGCTTTCGGACTTGTTTAAAAATTGATTTTGCAACCAAAAAGTTCTGAAAAAAATCTCAGTCGTGTATGATATAAGGTAGAACATTCATGAATTTTTTTTTAATTTTTTGTTGAGCATGGCGCTCCTAAAAAGTAATTTAGTTTGGAGGCACTTTTGGTCATCTTCGACTTTATCTTAAAAATCAACAAAAAAATTATTTAAAAAAAAGAACATGTTTCAGTATACGTCATTAAACCCGATTTTTAAAAATCGCTAATCGATTGCGGCTCAGGTGCTCGAAACTTTAGTAACGTGAATTCGGAGGAACGCGTTGAGCAGTCGAGCAGGTAGCTCACACGGATAGAGGTACGCTTGATGTAGCGCGTGCGTAGTAGAAGCAAGGTAAGGTGACGACGCGACGGTACGTCAGAGTGGGGCTTCGTCACAGCGAGGTAAATATCTGCGGTGTCGTACTGTTGCGTTCGTCGTTTATTTTCTCACTCAAACGTGAAAGAAAATAATACAATCAGAGGTATTTAGCATCAGGCAGCATTGAAAAACTTGCAATTTGAGAAATTCATCTATTTTATGATTTGTGTCGTGCTTGTTTGGTTTTATCGCGAGAGTATATTATTTTCGTTTTTAAATATCTACATCTTTACATCCAAATCTTTTCATCTCTAAATGTCTGCACTTTTACATGCAAATTTTTAAATTTTTCTTATCGTACTCATTTAATATAATTTTTTGACGTAATCAGTTAATTTTTTCTGCATTTAAAAATGTTGCATTATGCGTACATAACCTTAAGAAATGGTTGAGAATCAATCAATTTACAAAGAATTTTCATATTCATAATTCTTCTTTTAGTATCTGCTGCAGAAATGAAATCATATTCATCATCCCGAAACGATGCTACTGAGAAGATGCTACGGAGGCGAGAATGGAAGCTGGAACAAGAACGACAACGGCAGCATGAAAGGTTAAAACAGAAGAAGATTTATGAGTATGAAATGCAACGCGCCCGTGAAAAAGGTTTGCTGCCTCCGAAACCTCCAAATCGAAGTAAGAGCAGAAGTAAATCTCCACGAAGTCGACCCAGAAGACCTTGTACTTCTAGCTCAACAAACACTCTAATTTTTTCTGAAAGGTAAATAAAACTTAATGAAAATCTGTTATAGTTAAAAGAATGCAAAACTATTTCATTTTCTTTTAATAAAAACACAATAAAACAATAGTCTGGAATATCTTTTATGCATGTAAGATTACATAATATGGTCTAGGAAATTTTAGTTATCAAAATTGATATATAAAAGAGATATACTGTAAATTATAGAATGCTTCATCTTCCTATAGAAGATTAGCATGTTGTCATTAAAAATTGATTGTATTTCAGACTAGAATCACCAGATGGAACAGTACCATTATTTAAAGGATCCGAAGACACAAAGATTAGTACAGCTGAGCTACGCAAAATTAAAGTAGATATTCATCGAAATATTCCTGGAAAATCGAGTGACTCAGATCTTCAGCGGGATATTATGAATCCTGAAGATGTAGTAGTCAAAAGAAGAGCGGGTAAATTATTGTTTTCACCTACAACTTTTTAAGAACATTTTTAGTTATTTAATGAAGGAGTACTTGAAATGGAATATAACATCATCGCTGAAGATGAATATTTCTAGGACTTCCTACAAGTCACAATTGGTAAATTGAATTGTGCGAAGGATATCTCCTTTCTCACGTAAAAATTAAGTTCATTGTTATTCGTGTATTAGTCTCTAATTACCCTAATTAGTCTCTAATTATTAATTTACTCGGATTATTTCTTGCAATATTTTATTGAGCTACAGATAAATATTTCAACTGGTAACATTATGATTAGCATCATTTGAAGATTGCAGAATTCTGTCCGACAACTTTTACAACTCTGAAGATTATGGATTTCAATATGATAACGTGTTGTCCATGATATTCAAGAATTTATGAAGGGTGCTTTTAATTTGCAAAGTTAATAACTGTTTTAATTTATCCAGGATGTAGCAAATTTGGAATACAACGTTGGATCACTGTCACGATCACGTAATGTGCAATATGTAAGCACAATATTTTTTATTTAGAGTGTTCAATGCTTTGCTTCGCTTATTCTTTGCTTGTCTTTGTGTGTAAACTTTATATTATTGTTTTGCACAAATAATTATGCTTCAGCTGTATTAACAACACATGTTTTGTTGGTAAAAGTTAATTTTTCAAAGAATAGTATAGATTCCATAAATCTATACATACAAGTTTGGTGTATCCTCTGGATGTTCTGGTGTGGGAATGCATGCATGGTGTATAATGTATTAGTGCTTTTTCTTTTTAAAAAATACTTCATTTGCTACAATGGCAACAACTTACAATGGCAAGATCTACTATGAAGATTTTTTACATTGCAAGTTTCTTCAACTGAAAAGGCACAAGTGAATACCTATTTTTTTTTTATTGAACTAAAAAGTTATCTATTACACTTTTGTATAATATTTTAATCTATTTTAGTCTTTTTAATCTTTTCATTTACTATTAAAGAGTATCAATGGATTATGATTGAAACACAAACATGTATATAAATTGGTGGTTACAGCATTCAGAGAAAGTATGTTGGTTTTACTATTTATAATGACAATTGAAATTTATAAATCATCAATACAGAAGATTTGTTACTCATCCTTGAAGATCTAAGTCATCTCAGATGGTTTAACCGGAGGATATGTCACAGACAATTAATTCCACTTTTTAAAATTTGATTAAAAAAAAAAACAATAATAATTTTCTAAATTGTTTTCTATTGGATAATTATTTCAAAATTTAAGAATTTTAAAACATAATTGAACTTTCTGACTAGTATGCAAAGTAAAATTGATGTAAATAGAAAAAGTACTTAATATGGTTTGTACAAAGAAAATATTCAAACAAAAAATGTAAACTAAATGTAAATTATAACATAGTTGTACTAATATATAATTTGTTCCTTGTGATGAACATTAGCAAATATTTATTTACTTTATCAATTTGCAATAATACGTTGTTTATATGGTTGGCTTACAATTTTGCAAAGGTGGTCAATTTCTCTGAATAGCAACCTTAACGGCTTCGAGGTCTGTCATAGCTGCCAATATTGCTTAACTGTTTATTTCATATATATTGAAATTATTTTCGTCATAAAAAACTTATGTCAACATAGGAGAAGGATCGAAACCAATATTTGAGAGGGAAGAAATCAAAGCAGTAGTCACCAAAACAGAAGAAGTTGAAGAACATCGTGCTGTTGTAACTGTAAATAATGACACTTCAGGTATTGAAGAATTAAAAATTACGTATTTTACATTTCATTTGTGCTGGATTGCGATTTCCACTTAAAGTGTATAATTTTTCATTTTTACAAGGCAAGTCGAAAACGTTTAAAAAACGCTCGGCATCTTTGAGTCAAATAAGAAACCGAAGTTACAGCCCTCAACGTACATTGTCTCGTCATTCCAGGTTTGTACCTGTATAGTCAATGTTTCTTTGTAAGAAAGCAAAGTTGTCGCATTTGTGAATTAAATTGAATAAATATATGCTGTTTAGGGATGAAAGGTCTAATTGCTATCGAGACAGGAAGGACAGAGATAGATCAAGGGAACAAAGAGCTCCTGCGCCACATTACGTTGGACAAATTCCTGTTCCTATTTATTATAATGTACGTACCCAGTGAACAATTTGCTCTTGATTTGCTTTGAATTTGCCACAAAAATTTGTCTACAAATTCTGACCCATCTATTTCCGCATTAGGCGCGGTATTTGAGAGCAAAGTTCGCAACCAAATGGAACGGAAATTAAGACCAAACCTTGACTTCCTTTTAGAAGGCAGGTCGGTTGCACTAAGAGTAAATATCAGGCAAAATCGGAGGAAATCTTGCTGTAGGAGGAATAACTCTATAACTTTAAAATCTGTAAATATTTCAATCTTAAAAAATAAATAAAAGTTAGAATTATTTGATTTTGAATTCCGATTTCCCTCCTACAGAGGTATTTCGTCCAATTTTGCCCAATATTTACTCTATAAGAAGACAAAGGTTTGGTCTTAATTTGCTCTTCATTTGGCATGGAATATTGTATGAATGCTTTTGACACCAAAATGACCACCTTTTGCTCGCAAAGTACGATTACAAATATTGATCAAGATTTGCTCGAAGCAAATTTGGCTGACTGGTTATATCATTGATAATAAAGATTTTCCAATTTATTAGACAGCATACTAATGTATTATATGTATTTCAGCATTTTCCTTCAAGGCCAATTATTATGGCACATTTGATGCCAATTCGTGAGCAAGTTCTTCTAGGAGATACTAGGTACCCTCCCATGATGGGGCCACTACGACCATTCTCGCTGAGATTTATGCCTCCAGATATGCATAGATTTCGTACACCCACCTATCCTAGTAAGTTCAAGAACTTTTAATGATTCTATAAACGGGTATCTAATTATTTTGCATTTTTGGGCAGGATTTCGACCAATGTTCTGATTTCTACTTGAAATGTTTTACATTTGCAAAGCTTTGGAATGCAAATGTTTCATTCATCGAATATATACTAATTTTATCCAGAGTAACAACAAATCTTTTAAATATGTTTTAAAAGTGTGAAAATTATTACTGTACACTAGAGTTTTTCTATTAATTGATAATTGCCAATGAATAAATGTAAAATGATATTCAAAAAGTTTGGTGTAATTATTTAATTTATTGAACCAAGGTATTAGTGGTATTCAATTATTTTTAATGTCAAATATGTATGTGACATTAAATTAATATTTTACATGTAGACTCAGGACCCTTATGAAAAATAAAATTTATCTATATCAATTATAAGAAACAGGAGTTAAATACATTGTATCTATAATAAATAAATTCATATTAATTCAATTCATAAATAAATTAATCCATAATAAATTCATACATAATAACAAACCACAATATAGGTCTCAAATTGCTCAAATGTTTTGAGTGTTCTGTATATTTTGTCTATCCATTTTGATCATAAATACATCCTAAACCCTTTGTAAGCGTTTATTCAGAACTACGTGCATGACCGGTTGTACCAGTAAAATAAAGTACAGGAACTGTTTCGCGTCTAAATGCTTTTGTGCATTTCCAGTGAACTGTAAATACTAAGAAGTTCGAAGTACATACGTGAAAATCACAATTTCAGATCCGAAGGGAAGGGAGAACCGCGGAGGCGTGTCTATAGACAAAGATTGATATTCTTTCAGATCCGTAATCTAGTTTCCGGTTTTTGCTATACTTCTGACACAAAAGCGATAAATCGAACATTTTCGAAAGCCAGTCGCGTTCGTCAAAATTAACGCGAAGAACACTCTCAATGACATTGTGACCGCCCGTAAAAGATAGATTTTTTGCTTTGAGAATGGAAGCACGAGTATGTGCGACAAATTTCCACGTGATAGTGAGTTGTGTCAATCGACCATCAGCCACCGGTACGTATGTGGGTTGTAAAGGCATTTGTTTTCCAATATTTAACTATGTTCCACCAATCCGACGATCTTGAAACTTTTGTACATATTAGATAGGTAACAGAACATTGTTCTCGAATTTTTTGAAAGTGGTCACTCGAAGGCTTGCTTGCAACCCCCACCCCTAAAAAATTAAATAATTTTTTTTTCTACCCTTAATAATTTGATCACAATTGTAAAAAAAATATATGATATGAAGGAGGTAAGTTCGAATATTTTCGTTTTTATTTCATCTGAATATTTTAATTAACAACCGAGAAAAAAAATGATATAGTGAAGGGTATTTACCCTCATATTATCCTTAAATGAAGGGTTAGCGACTTAAAATTTTAGGGGATTGTCTTTCAGCCTAAAACGATGGTTTTCCACACAATACCAATAAAAATTGTCGCCGGGGCCGCTAGACCATTCTTATCCTCCTAAACCCTTTCACGGAGTGCTCTCTAAATCACAGACGAGTATTTGTCCGTTGCGAAGTTGATCCGTTTTACCGATTACGCTACAATATGCGTAACGGATAACGATCTTTCAATTGATTTCGGACTGTAGAATATTTTTAACCTTTTCGTTACGAGCGTTCTGTCCGCCGTGACACTCCCGCTGTACGAGGCGAGGCTCTGTACGAAGATCTTCCTAAGCGTTCAATAAGAACTGTGTTTAGTAAAACAACGTCTTCCAGCAAGTGTCGTTTATAGTTTGAACATTAAAAGACATTTATATAAAATTCGTCACTATAGACAGCGCTCGTGCGTAGAGGCTGTCACATGGATGCCGGCTAGATCCGGCGCTCGTAACGAAAGGGTTGTTACGAGCCAGGGCTTCGTGCAACGCGAGAGGCCGGCGAGGGGTTTATTACCCCAGGAATATGATTTCAATTTGTTAGTGAGGTACGCGGACGAACCCAATGCGAAATTGGGGAGCCACTAGGATAGTCGACGTCGAGGACGAACCTGATGCGAAATCAGGGAGCCTCTAGGTATGGAGTCAAACGCAGACGAACCCGGTGCGAAACCGGGGAGCTGCTAGGAGGTTGTGTAAGCAAGTATGGGTAAAAAGCACAGACGAACCTGGTGCGAAACCAGGGAGCTGCTAGGATACGGACGAACCCAATGCGAAACTGGGGAGCCGTTAGGATGGTATAATATTCGTGGACGAACCCAATGCGAAATCGGGGAGCCACTAGGTTGGAGAAATCTTATTGGATTTACGGTTATGATTGTTAGTAAAAGCCTCGTAACTTTATATATATATTTTAATTGATACAATCCGAGCGGTAAGATTGTATCGTGTGGGAACGTTCAATTACTAGATTAGGATATTAGGCAATGATTAAGGGTTTATAGATTTCACGATTTGATATCAAGACAAGTATATTCTGTTATAAGTTTTGTTACAAATGTCTGTGTCGCGAATGAGTTTAAGGATTATAATTTGAGTATGTTTTTACCTATTTTGCACGGTTTTGACGCACTGGCAATGCGGGGTCAGAGTTTTGTTTGATTCGAAAGGGACTTTAACCCGATCTCACTAGAATTGAACTTGAGCGTGTAACGCGACGTGACTCTAACGTGATAGCACGATCGTTGAATCTTGCGGAACCGTTACTGTACGCAGCTAAGATCAACCGAAACGTCGCACAGTGGGACGACTTATGTAAAATCTCCGACATGGACGAAAAATTCAAACTTCTTTTTCCCAGTAAGAGAGCTCATAGGATCGTTTCTTAGGCTTTTGGAATAAGTAAAATGTGGTGACATTCCAGGACATGTCAGTGATAACGTTATATTTCCGGCATATGTATCTGAAATCGACAGCTCAAGACTTGAATTTTCATGAAACCGTATCTTTCTAATGAATTGTTCCTAATAGTTTCCATCTTTTGGTAATGTTGTTGTATAATTTTTTCCTACTTATGAGGTGTATTTGAGCTGAGAAAAATATGAATGAAATAAAAAATGGCTGTATTACTGTTTAACACTTGACGTTTAGTAATGTTGTGGGCATTTTGCGTACATTTTGTCGTGTTACAAAAAAGTTCCGATTTGTTCCGAAAAATAGACTTTACAAGTGTTTACAGTTGGTATTCAGTGAGAGAAATACGCAAAAATCATACCCGACTTCGTCCGATTCTTCCCGGAGGTCATGTTTGAACAAGTGGTTTCTAGAGTCAAAGTCCAGCAAAACGCAGTATTTTTTGACTATGTATGCATTTCTTAATTCTGCTCTTATCGATCAGTATCAGTTCTCAGCTTTCCGTATCCGTGTGCAGCGAATAGTTTTTGAAACTGTTGGAATTGTGGATTTTCATTGCATGCATATGAACGAATAAAGATTGTAAATTATAAAAGGATTTATTCCATATTTCTATGACTTGTTACAAGTTTTACATACAATTGTAGTCTTCTTTGTAGAATACTTAACAACAAAGATAACGAAATAATATAAATAAGGAAGACAACGAAACAATATACAGGGTGGGACACTACAAACAGGTCACCTGAATAACTCGCTTACTTTTGAAGATAGAAGGAAATTCTTCAGACCAAACTTAATTGATATCATTTCTGAAGTTTTTCAGTTGCTAAGTAGAGATTTTATTTTACTTTTCTTTTATATGTTCCTATTTGCGCTTTTGTTTTGTATTTTTAATTTGTCTATAAAATTAAACAAATCACACCTACAAAACATTAAACAGAATTAAAAAATCAAACAAAAACTAAATTCTATTCATTCTTCAGTACATATTTAAGTACCCATTAAATGTTTTATGTGAAAATAAAAAATCTAAGATTATTGTTCTATGAATGCGCTGTAGCTTCTTTCGCATAATTCCAGCACCTAACGGACTTCACCATTCGATTCAGCACGAAAAAATACATAGAGTATGACCCATATTTAAATTTTTATTAAGGAATAACTAGATGAAAAAGCCATGTCGAGGGAATCACCTGTTTCGTCCCACTGTGCGTCGTCTAACGTTTCTAAAATTCGAATGAACCGAACCGTCGTCTGACGTTTCTAAAGTACTACTGAACCGAAGAGGATGAAAACGAGCGGGTTTATATACCTTGAGAATGAAAGGGGTGCTCTGTTTAAAGTTTAATGTCACGTGGGGTCACACAGATGTTTTTTGTCAGTTCTAAACGAAACCAGGCCTCAGTTAGATTTTCCGTTAAAAGGGGCTAATGGAAGGTTATCTGGGCTATTTCCAAATAATTAACGGATGCCAGAAGGGAGTGTTATCAAGAGTTTCATAAACAGTCGTACTGTTTTCAAAAGGGGTCTGTTGGGACGTCTTTCGTTCTGGGAAAAGAGATTAGAGTTTTGTAAACGAAACATCTGGATGGAGACATCTCCATACGTAACAGGGTTAACGCTTTGCGGTCGGCGGGTTTTTCGGCCGAGCGAGGTGGCAGGTTGGAGCGATTTTCGCGAAGGTGTCGGGCGCCTTACAGGTACAAATAAAATGATCTTATACATAAATTATCTTACAAAAACGTTATATTTTAAGAGTTTATATATATTTACACCTTTAACAATATAATTTCGCAAACTTAATTTCTGTATTTTTCTTTGGTATGGTAATTTAAAAAACATTGACCAAGATACATTCTTCGTTTTTCTGAACATGTATCTCAGTAAGTGGTCTCGTGTCTTCCACCTGGTTTGTTTCGGATGGAACAAACTTTACAATCACTTTTTGTACCACAAAGCATTACGTGAAGTTTTCCATTGAGCCGAATCTCATCCGAGTTGGAGGTCGATGTTGAAGGTCGTCGCTGCTGTCGAAAATCTCCTTTCAACTGCTTCACTAAGATTTTCCGGAATTGTAAGTGGTTAAGTGGCCGCTCGTTTCTCTGCTTTTTGACTAATTTGTAGAGAATATAGGAATTGATTAAGGAAGTTTCTAATCCCCAAAAAAATAATTTGTGCCACCACTTCAATGATTTACGCATAAAGCAGTAGGTCGAGGCATACTGATCCGCCAGGTCAACGCCGCCCATGAATTTTATATAATTTACGACAACATCGGGCTTTCTAACAACAGTTTGAACACCATGACGGAGTGTTCGTTCTACGTTACTCATCGCCGCATTATGAAAATTTGTGAATAGCGTAACAATTCGCTTATCTTTCCACGCTACAACAAAATTATCAATTTTGCGGTAAGCTACCATCGATTTTTCTTTTGGAAGTTGTCTTTTTCTAATTGCATCTGGCAACTGTTTTCTATTAGACATAATTGTCCCAGTCATATGACACTTCAGTTTACGTAATTCGATCGCCAAGATGTAGCTGGTGTAATACCGGTCGGTAAACATGTGATGTCCCTGCGCACCAGCAAATCTATTCAACAGCATTGTGTATAAATGAAACGGAATTCTTGTTGATACTGGAAGGTCCGGTATTATCAATGTTTGTGTTGTAGGGCTGCCATAGTACGGTAGAATTCCGCAAATATATCCCGCACCAGAATCTGCCAGTGTATATGTTACAGTGAAACACCGAAATCTGAAGAATGTCGACTTTCACCGGTGAATGTCAACATTCACATAGTCGCTTGGTGTATGTCCGAAATATTTGCTAAATACCCTTATTTCTGACTTACACCGGTAAATGTTGACATTCACCATGCACTAATGGTGAATGTTGAACATGTTGGAGATTTATATTTTCTTCTCCGTAATTCAGTCGCTATAAAACGTCACGCCAAGTCGTGATTAATTTCGGGTTATGTGCGTTACGTTACATTTCCTCATAAAAAAGGTTTAGGGTTAGGGTTAGGGTTAGGATTAGGGAATCACTTGGGGGTAGAAGGGGGTGAATCGACTTTCGAGTAGAACTACGGGAGTAGGTAAGGGTGGTATGCCCCTGGTAAATCCTCCCAAAATTTTGTTATTTTCTTCCTACGACGCTCGGTTTAGGAGATGCAACGATTTTTAGAGGAGGCGAAAATAAATTTGGGGAGGGCAAAGGGGTGGCGAATCGACTTTTGAATAGGAAAGGAATGACCAAGAATTTAAAATACACAGTACATTCTACATGAGAAAAGAAAATAATAGTAATAAAAAAATGACTTACTTATGTGATTCAAATCTTATTTATTGCAACAACTTAAACTATTATGACACTTTGAATTGCACAAGAGTCCCTTGCTTTTACAACTGCATTTATTTGTGGAACACTTTCTTTTGCAATGACAGCGTGTATAGCCTTGTCCACCGCTTTTCGAATTAGCTGCAGCTGCTTCTCTTAGCGACATTTCTTGAAAAGAAATCTCATCTATGGAAAGTAACTTTTCTTTGCAAATTACGAACTGATTACGTGTGTAAAGCTGCTTGAGGGTACCATTTTTATTTGCCAGTTTATAGAAGTCGGAGTCTTCTATTTCAACAACAACCGCTAACACATTTCGGCTATCTGTGCGACCACGGTCGACATCAGGGACTTGTATTCGTACATTATCACCAATTTGAGCAGGAGGAAATTGTTTTTGTGAGGTTCGTAACATTTTTGTTACTTGCAGTAGAAGATTTTCTTTCGCGGCCGCTCTTTTTGTAGAAATCAACTCGTGTTTTTCAGTCAGAATTTGATGTGAAGACGTTGTAGGTTGTAGGTCCTCTTCAATATTTTTCTTTGGAATATGGTTTTCGGTATGACCACCGCTCAAATTTTTTTTATAAGCATTAACAGTTTCTTCAAGCTGTTCTTCGGTTTCAGAAGTATTGGCAATTTCTTCGAGTTGTTCTTCAGTTTCAATATTTGCGATTTGTTCGCCAGGCAAAAAAGACGATGCTATGCCACTTTTTGCTTTAACGCCAAACATGGCTTCATAAGGACTTTGGCGTATTCCTTCGTGGTATGTAGTGTTCTTGGCAAATTGAACAAAGGATAAACCATCTGACCATTTATTTGTATCGTTATCGTTCATCCATGCAGTTAGCATATTCTGTATATCCTGATTGGCCCGTTCAACTGAGCCTTGTGTTTGGCTGTGACGAGGCTTTCCATGAACTATTTTAACATCTTTCCACATAGCGCATATTTCGGATATGACTTGATTACTAAATTCTCTACCATTATCTGATTGCAATATTGCTGGTGCACCAAATGTTAAAAATATTGAAAGAACGTGATGCGCTACTTCTTCAGCTCTTTTAGTTTTCAAAGGTCGTAGCTGGACAAACTTAGTTAAATGATCTTGATACACCATTATGAACTTATATTCGCCATCTCTGTTTGACTGCAGATCTATCAGATCAACTTGACATCTTGAGTTTAATTCAGAACTAACCATCGGCTTCACAACAATACCTTTCTTAGGTGCACTGTGTTTCATTTGACACTGTTTGCATAAATTTAAATACAACATTACAACTTCATATGTGATATTTTTGTATTTAACTTGCAACTCTTTAAGCATACGTGTTCTTCCTCCGTGGCCTATTCTGGTGTGAGTTTCATATAGTATACTGTACAATTCTTCATTGGTAACATAATACTGTATGTTCGTTTCCCCTGGTTTTAATGGTACAATTAACTTCTCTTTATCATTAATTTTTAAAACATCAAAACGTTTTAATCGTCTGTAATCCAAAGGTGTGTTGCATTTAATTTTAGCAGAAACCACTTCAGAAAGTATTTTAGAATACTTTTCTTGAGAAAAATAAAAACAATTGTCTGCTCGTTTACCCGCAATTAATGCATTTAACTTTTCAAGAAAAAGATCACGATTTACTGCAGTATCCATTTAGTATAAATTAGGGTGTTACGTATGGAGATGTCTCCATCCAGATGTTTCGTTTACAAAACTCTAATCTCTTTTCCCAGAACGAAAGACGTCCCAACAGATCCCTTTTGAAAACAGTACGACTGTTTATGAAACTCTTGATAACACTCCCTTCTGGCATCCGTTAATTATTTGGAAATAGCCCAGATGTCCATCA